>CM055120.1:389295502-390495502 GCA_029206835.1 Rana muscosa
AGGGGGTCTCATCGGGCTCTGAGGATCTTGGGCATGCTTCTGCTGCACCAGTCTCCCCTGAAAATTCAGAGGTAAGTGACCGTAGAGACCCCGCAGGAGTACTTGGTACTGTGGCTGTCCTCAGTTCACCTGCTCCTGTGTATGTAATAGAGGAGGTTTTTTCCTCAGCTCTGGGAGGATTAGAGAGAGATTGTCAACATTGATCGCTGCCTCCCTGTCAGGGAAAGCACGCCCGATCTCCGTCTCCTCCTTCAGAGTGCCTGTTAGCAGAGCAACAGTCCCATACAGGGATCGACCTGCCTGAAGGGGATCAGGATGAGGTTGATTCTGTTATAGAGGAATCAACAGTGGAGGAACCTTTCTCAGCATCTCAAGCTGAAAGATTATGGGTTCAGTCTTTGACTAACTTGGTCCGATCAGCATTTAAAAATGCACCTTGCGGAACCATCAACCACTACTGTATCCTCGTTGGGGTCGCTAGAAGCCCCCAGACTGTCTGTTCTTTTCCACTTCACCCTTTACTGAAAGGGCTCATTTACCAGGATTGGGAACATCCTGAGAAAATATTTATTCCCCCCAAGAGATTTCCGGTGGTCTATCCCATGGAGGATAAGTTCATCAAAAAATGGAAGGTCCCTACAGTGGACGCAGCCATCTCTTGTGTGTATAAATCACTGACATGTCCAGTGGATAATGTTCAAGAACCCAATAGATAAAAAATTGGAGTCCTTATGAAAATCTGCTTCTTTCTACAGCAAGCTTGGTGACACAACCAGCAGTGGGGTCTGCTAAGCAGTGAAGGATCAGTTGAAACAGGTCTTGAGGGACTTGCCAGATCAGCAGGCCCTTTCCCTAGCTGATCTACCTAGAGCCTTAGGCTTTGCGGTTGACGCCATAAAGGATTCAATCCATCAGGCCTCCCGCCTTACGCTGTCTGTAGTACATATGCGTAGGCTTCTATGGCTCAAAAACTGGTCTGCTGAAGCTCCCTGTAAAAAATGGCTGGTTAGCGTCCCATTTTCATGGTGAACGCGTATTCAGGGAAGACCTGGACAAATATATCCAGAAAATTTCCAGCGGTAAAAATACACTCTTGCCGGTTAAAAACAGAGTTAGAGGTCCCTCTTTTAAGAGGCCTGCTTCTCCAGTCCCTGGGGCATCGGCTGTGAAACAGTTCCGACGGCCTCCTCGGTCAATTCCCGGGGGTAAAAATCAGGGACAATCGCAGGGTAATGAGAAACCCTGGGTCAGGAGAGGTACAAAACCTCCCCCAAAGTTAAATTCATTGAAGGGTTGCCCCCACTCAGTCGGGTGGGGGGAAGACTCCAGTTGTTCGCAGAGACCTGGCGGGACACGATCAGAACAGATAGGTGCTCTCCGCAGTATGTTTGGGATACAGATTGGAGTTAAAAGACTCTCCTCCTTCCCATTTTTTGAGGTCAAACGTGCCAAGGGATCCCCGGAAGAGGGAGTCCCTCCCGTTGGCACTAGAACAACTATTGCTCCAAGGAGTAATTATGGAGGTTCCCCTGGAAGAATGGGGGTTCGGGTTTTACTCAAACCTCTTTACAGTCCTGAAGCAAACGGGGACGTGAGGCCCATATTAATTCTAAAAGGGCTAAACAAATTCCTGTATATCAGGACTTTCCGATGGAGTCGATCCGATCGGTGGCCACTGCCCTACAAGGGGAGGAATGGTTAGCCTCGATCGACATCAAAGATGCTTATTTGCACATTCCCATCTTTCCTGTCCACCAAAAATTTCTACGCTTTGCAGTAGAAGGGCGCCATTTTCAGTTCAGAGCCTTACCCTTCGGTCTGGCCACAGCACCACGAGTGTTCACAAAAATTCTGGCCCCATTATTGGCCAATCTAAGAACACAAGGTGTAACGATAATGGCATATCTAGACGACTTGTTGCTGATAGACCACTCAGTGAAAAAACTAGAAGTGGTTGTTCACAAGACAATCAAGTATCTGGAATCTCACGGTTGGATTATCAACCGAGACAAGTCAGCCCTAAAACCAGTCAAAAGTCTGGAATACTTGGGGCTAAGGCTGGATTCAGGCCAGAGAAAAATATTTTTGCCTCGAGAAAAGGTGTTGTCTTTGAGAGATTTGATCCACCTAGTGGGTACAAAAAGACAGCCGTCCATACACCTGTGCATGAGGCTGCTGGGAAAAATGGTGGCATCATTCGAAGCAGTACCCTACGGTCAATTCCATTCAAGGAATTTGCAAAGGGCCATACTGTCAGCCTGGAACAAGAAAGTTCAGGCCCTAGACTTACCAATGTCCTTGTCCCCTTCCGTTCGCAAGAGCCTCCGTTGGTGGTTGGTTCTCCAGAATCTGGAAAAAGGGAAATCCTTCAGTCCGATTTCTTGGAAGGTGGTCACTACAGATGCCAGCCTTATAGGCTAGGGGGGGCAGTACTGGAGCAATGGTCTCTCCAGGGCAGATGGTCGGATGCAGAAAAGGCCCTGCCCATCAATCTCTTAGAGATACGAGCAGCCCGGTATGCCCTAGTAGCATGGACATCCAAACTCCAAGGGTCCCCTGTCAGAATTCAATCAGACAATGCCACAGCAGTGGTATATATCTATCAATCAGGGTGGCACCAGGAGTCGTGCAGCCCAGAGGGAAGTAAATTACATCCTGAAATGGGCAGAAAGATATGTCCCAGCCATATCCGCGGTATTCATTCCAGGAGTGGAGAATTGGAAGGTGGACTTTCTAAGTCGCCAGCAATTATGCCCAGGGGAATGGTCCCTTCACCCCGAGGTTTTCCGGACAATATGTCAGTGGTGGGGAACACCGGATGTAGATCTTCTAGCATCCAGATTCAACGCAAAGGTGGACAGGTTTGTCTCTCGGACAAGGGATCCCCTAGCTTGCGGCTCGGATGCCCTAGTGTTCCCTTGGGATCAGTTCAAGCTGATATATGCATTTCCACCGCCACAATTGTTATCTCGATTACTCCGCAGAATCAGGGTAGAAAAGAAACCAGTGATTCTGGTGGCTCCAGCGTGGCCCCGAAGAGCATGGTACGCGGAGATTGTAAAAATGTTAGTGGGGAGTCCTTGGACTCTCCCACATCGTCCGCACCTGCTTTCGCAAGGACCAATATACCACCCTTCCTTACCAGCCCTAGGTTTGACGGCCTGGCTATTGAAGCCCACATTCTAAAAAAGAGAGGTCTCTCTAATCCTGTGGTAGCTACCATGATCAATGCCAGGAAGCCGGTATCCAGGCAGATCTACTATAGAATCTGGAAGGCGTACATCGCCTGGTGTGAGGCCAAGAAATGGCATCCACGTAAGTACGTAATAGGTAGGATTCTGGACTTCCTACAGTGGGCTTGTAGATAGGAAGCTTGCCTTGAGTACTATCAAGGGTCAGATTTCGGCCTTGTCAATATTTTTTCAAAGGCCCTTGGCTTTGCATTCACTAGTCAAAGCTTTTATACAAGGAGTGATGCGTATTAGCCCTCCGGTTAATATTCCCATATGTCCATGGGACTTAAACCTGGTTCTGTCGGTTCTACAGAAGCAACCATTTGAACCATTACAGCACATTAACTTGGTTCTTCTCACCAGGAAATTGATTTTTCTAGTAGCCATTTGTTCGGCTAAAAGAGTGTCGGAATTAGCCGCTATGTCCTGTAAAGAGCCATATCTGGTTATCCATAAGGACAGAGTAATGTTACGTCCTCATCCAGCCTTTCTTCCTAAGGTGGTATCGAGGTTTCATTTGAACCAAGATGTGGTTCTTCCTTCCTTTTTCCCCAAACCTAGTTCGGTAGAGGAAAAGTTATTGCATTCTTTGGATGTAGTAAGAGCAGTTAAAGCTTATCTAAAAGCCACTGCTCAGATTCGTAAAACGGATACTTTGTTTATTCTGCCGGAAGGCCCCAGAAGGGGTCAGGCAGCGTCAAAATCTACTTTAGCCAAGTGGATTCGACAGGTCATAATGCAAGCCTATGGCTTGAGAAGGAGACCGCCTCCGTTCAAAGTTAGGGCGCACTCCACGAGAGCAGTTGGAACTTCATGGGCAGTGCATCACCAGGTCTCCCTGGCTCAGATCTGTAAGGCCGCAACATGGTCTTCAGTACACACGTTTACTAGGTTCTACCAGGTGGACGTTAGAAGTCAGGAGGATGTCGCCTTTGGGCGCAGTGTGTTGCAGGCCGCAAAAGATCCTCATGTCTGATAGCGCTCAGCTTATGTATGGTGTATCCCCCCCCCTCATTGGGCATTGCTTTAGGACATCCCACATAGTAATGACTGTCGCTCTGTGTCCCGTGATGTACGAGAAAGAAAATAGGATTTTTATAACAGCTTACCTGTAAAATCCTTTTCTTGGAGTACATCACGGGACACAGAGCTCCCACCCCTCTTTGGGGACACTTATTGCTTTGCTACAAAACTGAGGTGCTCCCGGATGGGAGGGGCTTATATAGGGGAGGGTACTTCCGGTTTTGGAAGTTGCCAGTGCCAGCACCTGAAGGTATCTATATAACCCACATAGTAATGACTATGTCGCTCTGTGTCCCGTGATGTACTCCAAGAAAAGGATTTTACAGGTAAGCTGTTATAAAAATCCTATTTTTGTGCACATCTTCGCACTGAACTATTGTGTTTTCACCTATAAGTTTTTATATTGCTGATCCTATCATGGGACTGTGCATTTAAATCTATATTTTTCACTACATTGTTTTTTTATTGTTGATTTCCATCCACCTGATTGTGTGTATGTATATAAAGAGCTGCACGATTAATCGTCAAGAATCGTTATCGCCGATAACGGGCAGTCTGTCAAGTATCACAACATTCTTTAGCAGTGGAACGAAGTCTAAACATTGTTGTAACAATTTGTCTTTTAGATCCAAGGAATAGGCTAACATCAAAAATGTAAGGCAGTCATGGTTAACAGTTTCAGGCTAGTACAGATAACGCCCTTCTTCAAAACCTCATGCCTACAAATGACCACATACATGGTATAATATATAGCTTCTCACCAATCTATTAGACAATCAAAAATCTGGAATCGATTAATTAGTAGATCATTATATGAAATTCTTTGTAAATACATAAAACTGTTCAATCTTGGAACGAAATGATCAACAGGTGTATCAATGTTCCCACACCACAAAGAAATATGTCTGTCGGGAACCCTATATAAAGGAACAAGGAGAAATAGAAAAATAATAATAATAAAAATGAAATAAAATAATCAAAAGCTATACAATAATTTATGATATATAAACTTATATAATGATGTACATACACATCTAATTCATATCTGCCATATCACAAAAAAGGGGATAAAAAAATAAAGATGAAATTAAATATAAATATTAAAAAAATAAAAAAAATAAAAATGTATTCTAATTTAAAGAAATGAGTACAAGTCCAAATCTGATTTTAACCCCTTTGGGTTGTAGGGCATCAAGCCGATGTATCCAATGAAACTCTATTTTTCTCAATTCCTGTTCTCTATTTCATCCCGTCTGTTTTTAGATGCACCATCAATCACCATAAATCTTGTGATAAAAAAAAGTTGTGATACTTTATGCACTTTTTCTATAAAATGTCTAGCTAGTGTTCGTTTACCCAACTTGTCCCTGATGGAATATTTGTGTCTCACGATGCAGTCTTTAACTTTTCTGTGTGGTCTCCCCCACATAAAGGAGGCCACAGGGGCATTTGATGTATATTACATAGGAGGATTGGCAGGTGTAGTGATCTTTTATTAGTACGTCAAAACCTTTATCATACTGGTACATGGTAAACAACAGAGACAGAGGAATGGTCCCTTGTTTTTAGGACCTAAAAAAGTCACAGGAGGGATGGGTGTGGAATATTGGTCAGATTTTACTAGTCCATCATGGATAGTTCTCCCTTGATGGTATGAGGGCAAAGGGGGGGTGGTAAAATTCTGGGACCATAGGATAATTGCTATTTAGAATCGGCCAGTGTTTTTTAATGTTATTTGGTTAGAAACCCAATGGAATTGCGAAATGAAAGGTATTCTGCGACTATATGATATACTATATGATATTAATTGTATTATTATGTAGATTGATACGTTCTCCATGAACCAGTTCTTTAGGAAATCCTTGTTTTCGCAGTCCATCTTCCATTTCATTTAATCTAATTTCACAAGTATCAGAGTTGCTAGTGATCTTGCTACCTGTTTAAATTGACTCCAGGGGATAGATGTAAAAACCCCTAGAGGATGAAAGCTAGAAAAATTTTAAAATTGGTTACGATCGGTGGGTTTCTATATAGGTCACTGATGATATGTCCATCCTGTATAGCTAACAATGTATCCAAAAATGGTGTTTCCCCACGACCGATGGACATATTACATTTTAAACCAGGAATTAAAAGATATAAATAAGAATTAAATAATGATAGGGTATCAAGGTCCCCTGCCCATATGGCAAAGGCATCATCGATTTGAACCTGTACCAAACTGTACAATTATCATTAAACAGTTTGCAATTATAAATGAATGCATGTTCCAGCATATCCATGAACGCATTGGCATATGGTGGTGCCACATTTGAACCCATCGCAGCTCCTTGGAACTGTAAATAGTAGGTATCCTTGAATAAGAAGAAATTCTCTTCTAAAACCATCTTCAATAATAACAAAAGGAAGGAAATCTGGGCAGGATTGTATATTTTTTTTAAATTAAGTCGTTGGCAGGCTTCTAAACCTAGTGTATGAGGAATGGCTGTATATAAATTGGCAATGTCCCATGTGACCAGCATTGTCATATTTTCAATTTTATTCATAAAGTCTTGGGATTCTCGTATATATGAACGAGTATGAGTAATTAATGGTGTCAGACACTTATCCAGATATTTAGCTATGGGCATAGTAACCAATTCAGTGCTGGACACGATGGGACGACCATGGGGATATTTTTGGATCTTTGTGTATTTTAGGCAATACATAAATGATGGGAGCGAAAGGATACTCAGAAATCAAATAAGTCTGTGTGTCAGTATCGATAATGTCTTGTCATACAGTCTGTCCTATGGTGTTTTTTATTCTATTTAAGACTCGTAATGTAGGGTTCGTTTTCAAACGTGTGTATACATTGGTATCTGCCAACTGTCTGGAAATCTCCCTTTCATATTGTTCGGTATTCATGATCACTATCGAGCCCCCTTTATCGGCCAGCTTAATAGTGATCTCCTTCCGTGTAGACAAAGCAGTAAGAACTGTAACTTCCTCTCGACTCAAATTGTTAGGTATATGGTCCCTCCTAGACTGATTATGCATAATCAGTCTAGGAGGGACCATATACCTAACAATTTATGGGTTCAAATATGGCACCACCATAAACCTATGCATTCATGAATATGCAGGAACATGCATTAATTTATAATTGCAAAGTGTTTAATGATAATTGTACAGTTTGATACAGGTTCATCGATGACGCCTTTGCCATATGGTTAGGTGATCTTTATTCACTATCATTTAATTTTGTATTTAAATCTTTAATTCCTGGTTTAAAATTTATTTGGTCATGGGGAAACATAATTTTTGGATACATTGTTATCCATACAGGATGGACATATCGGTGACCTATATAGAAAACCCACCGATCGCAACCAATTGTTAAATTTTTCTAGCTTTCATCCTCCGGGGTAGCAAGGATCACTAGCAACTCTGACACTTGTGAAATTAGATTAAATGAAATGGAAGACAGACTGCGACAACGAGGATACCCTAAAGAAATGGTTCATGGAGCACATAATACATACATACTACATAAAGTGGAGTTCCACCCATTTTTTTTTTTATGTTTGCCTGTGCTGCATGCCCTTGGCGCATAGTTTTCACAATGGGCAATATATATATTTTTTTTTGGATGGTAAATACCTTTTTTCCAGTTTAGTCTAACTTCCTGGTCTTAATAATACCCTAGGCAATTACGTCACAAGGCAATTCGCAAGGGTTCCTTTGATATCGGCGTCCTGTATCCCATGACTTCTTGCTAATCGCCCCCTCCTGAAATCTCGCGTTTTTTGTAAGCTGGTGTTTTGTGTGACACTGTCTTATGTTATAACTGTGTGCAGGGAGAGAGGAGCTTTCAGAAGTTATCGGCGATGTGTGGATTGGCGGGACAGAGCATCTATCGAACGCCAGCCAATAGGATGGGGTCAGGGCGGGCCGCTACGTGTGTGTGGCTCTGCCCCTTTTCTTAGGAAGCCAAATAATTGGCTGGCGTTCGATAGATGCTCTGTTCCGCCCACCCACACATCTCCGATGACTTCTAAAAGCTCCTCTCTCTCTCCCTGTACCCAGTTATAATATAAGACAGTGTCACACAAAACACCAGCTTCCAGCACCAATATATGCTCATTGTGCCCCCTCTCCTCTGTCAGTGCTTTAAAACAATGCCACCTGTCAGTGCAGAAAAAAAAAAAACGGGCAGGAATGTCAGCGGCGCCAGAAGTGTAAAAATTTAATAAAGAGAGTTACGATTTTAAAACACCATCAGGATGGTGTCACCCAGTTTCGGACCACACCCCCTATTAATGCCGCTGCATTCCCTGCCTATTCTGACTTCTCTTGCGTCTCCTCGCCTGTGTTGTGATTGACAGGTTGCTATAGCCTGGGGGCGGGAACTTCCGCAGACGCAAGATTGCCATAGCAACCTGTCAGGAAGGAGGACGCCTCCCTGAGGCATTAGTGAGCATGTGCGAGATTTGCAGGTGCATGATGGGAAAATGGCTGCACAGAAATCCAGGAAATTAACACGAGAGGGCTTCAGATGCCCACAACTAAAATGGAAACTGCCTGCTTCTGAGATCAGTAAGTAAATAACTATTTTTAATGAAAGAAAAAACGCAAAAAGTATGACATGTTAGAAATGTTCATTTACAGGTTTTGACAGTTAGAGCAGTGTTTAAAAAAAAAAGTTTGGGGGACTGGAACTCCTTTATTATCATGAGTCGCAGAATGCCTTTCACTTCTCAATTCCATCTGTTTTCTAACCAAATGAATAACATCATTAAAAAAAACACTGGTTGATTCTCAAAAGCAATTATCCTACGGTCCCAGAATTTTACCATCCCATTTGCCCTCATAGCGTCAAGGGAGAGCTATCCATGATGGACTAGTAAAATCTGACCAATATTCCACACCCACCCCTCGTGTGACTTTTTTAGGTCCTAAAAACAAGGGACCATTCCCTTGTTTCTACTGTATACAATGTACCAGTATGATTAAGGGTAAGAGTTTCTCTCATCCCCATAAAGGTTATGATGTACTAATAAAAGATCACTACACCTGCCAATCCTCCTATGTAATATACATCATCAAATGCCCCTGTGGCCTCCTTTATGTAGGGGAGACCACACAGAAAGTTAAAGACTGCATCGTGAGACACAAATACTCCATCAGGGACAAGTTGGATAAACTACCACTAGCTAGACATTTTATAGAAAAAGGGCATACAGTATCACAACTTACATTGATGGTGTATCTAAAAACAGACGGGGAGGAAATGGAGAACAGGAATTGAGAAAAAGAGAGGTCAATTGGATACATCGGCTTGATTCCCTACAACCTAAATGGTTAATTTCAGATTTGTACTAATTTCTTTAAATTAGAATACATTTTGATTTTTTTTACAGGTTTAGGATCATATATTATATTTCATTTCGTCTTTACTTTTTTTTATTCCCTTTTTTTGTGATATGGCAGATATGAATTAAATGTGAGTGTACATCATTATATAGGTTTATATATCATAAATTATTGTATAACCTTTTTTTGATTATTTTGTTTCATTTTTATTTATTTTTTCTCATTGTTTCTTTTATATAGGGTTCCTGACAGACATATTCTTTGGTGTAGGAACATTGATACACCTGTTGATCATTTTGTATTTGTTTCATATAATCTACTAATCGATTCCAGATTGTTTCTACCATGTATGTCAGGGGTGCCCAACCTTTTGAAGAGCAAGGGCAACTTGGTAACTGGTCGCGGGCCACAATAAGCGGAGTGGGTGGATGGCAGCCCACTCTACTCTATAGAGCCCACTCTACTCTCTTTTCTTTTTTTTTTTGCGGATTGGATTGGTGGTAGGCGATTTGTAAGTGGACACAAGTCCATTTACATATGTCTAAGGAGGTGAATGGAGGGCCCGATTGGGTCGGACTGACCGTGTCAAAGGGGCCTAAGGCTGCTTTCACACTGATGCACTGTTGTTTACCTACACTAGGGGTGCAGCACAGTTCACCTGTGGCTTTCGTGCAGGTTAGCTGCACTTTGCCATAGACTTCTATTATATCCTATAGGTGTATATATCACTTACAGAAAGCACACAAAACTCGCAGGTAATAGAAGACTTTGGCTCAGTGCAGGTAACCTGCAGGTGCACTGCTCTGCACCTGCAGATCAGTTTGATAGCAGCACAGTAACCACTGCAGAACAGATATGCCCATAATATATACACTGTGATTTTAGTGTTAAACTTACCTTTAATAACAGTATCATATTCTATTTTATTCCATCCCAGAGCAAGGAGGTCATGGGCCACATCAGAGGGCTCCGCAGGCCACATGTGACCCCCGGGCCACTGGTTTGGCACCCCTGATGTATGTGATCATTTGTAAGCATGAGGTTTTGAAGAAGGGCGTTATCTGTACTAGCCCGAAACATGCAGCCTGCCTGTGTTCTCAACATTGCAGCCTGCCTGTGTTCTCAACATTGCAGCCTGCCTGTGTTCTCAACATTGCAGCCTGCCTGTGTTCTCAACATTGCAGCCTGCCTGTGTTCTCAACATTGCAGCCTGCCTGTGTTCTCAACATTGCAGCCTGCCTGTGTTCTCAACATTGCAGCCTGCCTGTGTTCTCAACATTGCAGCCTGCCTGTGTTCTCAACATTGCAGCCTGCCTGTGTTCTCAACATTGCAGCCTGCCTGTGTGCCCACCATGCAGCCTGCCTGTGCCCATCATGCAGGCTAACATAGAGGAAGAGGAATGCAGAGGAACACCACTGGAACAGCTTTGATTTAGATAGATAGATAGAAAGAGATATATATATATATATATATATATATATATATATATATATATCTATCTCTATCTATCTATCTATCTATCTATCTCTGTTATTATCATTATTGTTTTCACTTTAGCATTTTCTCACTTTTAACACTTTATTTCATTGTGCTGTCCATTTATAACACAGTATTCTCATCTCATCACTGTTCTTTTACATGTCTCCAAACCTAAACCCTATTGAGCATCTGTTCTCTAACATCCACCAGCTCTGTGATGTCGTCATGGAGGAGTAGAAGAGGACTCCAGTGGCAAGCTGTGAAGCTTCAGTGAACTCCATGCCCAAGAGGGTTAAGGCAGTGCTGGAAAATAATGGTGGCCACACAAGATATTGACACTTTGGGCCCAATTTGGACATTTGCACTTAGGGGTGGTACTCACTTTTGTTACCAGCGGCGGTTTAGACGTTAATGGCTGTATGTTGCGTTATTTTGAGGCAACAGCAAATTTACACTGTTATACAAACTGTACATTCACTACTTTACATTATAGCAAAGTTCTTCAGTGTTGTCACATGAAAAGATATAATAAAATAATTACAAAAGTGTGAGGGGTGTACTCACTTTTGTGAGATACTGTATACATATATACTGTATATACATATTTATACATATACAGTGTATATTTTATTTATATTAATGTCTAATCCACTGGTGCTGATTATATAGGAAGAAAGAAGTCTTCCTCTAATCGCACCAGCTTCTCACACAGATTTATAGGAAAAAAAAAACAGATTCCTGAGCTGGAAAACCTGGGAAGGAGCAATTTCAGAGTAACGGCCAGTTTGATCGTTGGATCTCACTTTCATAAAATGGCCATTTGTAACAGAACGGTCATTTACTATGATGAGAACCCGAGAACGTTCTCTGCTCCTCATCTCAGCTACGTAAACTGGTATACGCGAGAGATCAGCCGTGAGCCTGATGATCACAGATTTTCTCTGTTTCATAAACGGGCACCATGGTATCTTTGTCACTCTTTGCAAAGAGAAAAAAAAAGTGTTTGTAAAAAAAATAAAGAAATATCAAGGTTTGATCTAGGTCAGTGTTTGAGTTGAAGTGAGAGTCGAATGTCATGGTCAGTATATTTTGGGCAGCATTTTTCTTTCTTTTTAATTAGTATTAGTGTCAGTACGTATTAGGTAGGACAAAAAATTAATTATTTTGGGCTGTTTTTTTGGTTGTAGGTTATGGTAGTAGCAAGAACTATCCAGCTAAATTAAAACAAAAAAAAGTTTTTTTACTTTTTTGGACCAGTTTTCCTTTGATAACAAAAAATCAGGAGATATCCATAACCATTTACTACCAAATGAAAGCCCAATTTTCCTGAAAAAAATAAAACAAGGTATAATCCACCTGGATGTACAAAGTAGTTGAGATATGTACGGTTTTACTAACACATGTCAAAGTTTCAAAACTGTGCTTGGACATTAAAGTGATTTGTAAAAGATCACCTTGTAAAACAACCCATTCAGTTTAACCACTTTTAGCCCAGGGCCATTTGGCTGACCAAAGACCAGGCCACTTTTTTTGCGATTCGGCACTGCGTCGCTTTAACTGACAATTGCACGGTCGTGCGACGTGGCTCCCATACAAAATTGACGTCCTTTTTTTCCCCCACAAATAGAGCTTTCTTTTGGTGGTATTTGATCACCTCTGCATTTTTTTATTTTTTGGGCTATAAACAAAATCAGAGCGACAATTTTGAAAAAAATTCAATATTTTTTACTTTTTGCTGTAATAAATATCCCCCAAAAATATAAAAAAAACTTTATTTACTCTTTCGTTCATGGACCGACACAGCTTCTCTATTGACATAGTGGGTATTATCCGTTAATTAGGAGTGACTAGGCAGAAAACTTGTAAAAATTGTTGCATCACACCTTCTACAGTACCGCCCAGGGGGCAGACCCTCTGGGTATATCCCCTCAGTCTGCATCTCGCAGATCAGTTTTTTTCTGTCTAGCAAGGAGTAGGACATGGCTCCCTTCAGGCCCATTGGTCCGGGGGAAAAATATATTTCTCTTATCTTCCATGGACTGACACAGCTGGATACTGTAAACGTGTGGGGTATATGTCCCTGCTCGCAGGAGAAGATCTAGGCAGAATGTTAGATGTTAAAACATTCTAGAACAAACCAGAGCTAAACAGTCCCGCCCAGGGGGGCGGTCCCTCCGAACATTACCCTCCCACCTGCAGCTAGCAGACCTCAGTTTTTTTCTGCCTAGCAGAAGGAGAAGACGTGGCTCTCTCAGGAGCCAGTCTCCTGGAAGATTTTACTTTTACATTTTATTCCTTTGGGAATTTTATTTTATTTTTGAGACCTTCAATCAACTGTCAGCTGGGCAACAGGTTGGGTACACTAGTATCCTCGTAGTCTTCCCTGTCCGACCATCGAGCGTGCTGATCCTCGCCTTGCGTGCGTGAGACTCCGTTCACGACATACACCATGACTCCAGGGGTGGCCGGGTTGCTTTCATGCTCCTGCAGTCCTCTCAAGATTGAACAGTACTTGACTGACTATCTCTCGCGGTGGACCGGGCCGACAGCTACGCAGTACGACTCTGTGATAGGTCTGTCTGAAACAAGCCAGTGGGTCCCTGAAAGGGACGGGTAAGTAGTCTCTCCTACTGCAGGTGAGTACATGCTGGCTGTGTTTCTGTGTGTGGGGGTTTCTCCCTGTCTCCCCCCTGTTATGCTGCTCTCTAAACCCTGTACTGGTGCTGTGCTGTGGGGTGCTTGGGGGTCACTCTGGCCTGGCTGGGCGCTCATGTCTGCATTTTTTTTCTGGTGTGTGAGGTGATTATTGCGTGCGCCATTAGCGCGCAAATTGGCGCGGTTTGAGGTGGTTATTGCGTGCGCCATTGGTGCGCATTAGAGTTTTGAATTTCGCGCTCGGCGGCCAACTTGGCGTTCAGTGGCGCAATTATAGCTGTGGCCGCCGCACATTTATTTCTGGCGGCGGCGCGAATCCCCTCACAGACTGAGCGGTCCTTAAGGGTTGGTGGGTCCTCCCGGGTATCCCCTCCTCAGCCTCAGCTTAGCCAGTGGGGTGGACTGTATATTCACTGTATAGTGTATAAGGTCTCAGAGGGTGGCGTTATGGAGTCCGATACACCTGCTCTCCACACTTGCCTGGGGCAACTGGCAGTGTTGCACAGTTAAACATGTTCATATGTTTCCTGCACCTGCCGTCCTTATGGACCAGTTGTCAGCAGTCCTGGAATCATTGCTGTCAGAATGGAAGCGGTGTGCGAGCAAAAGGAGCTATAAGCCCCCTCCCCCCACAAAAATCTTTAGTGGAGTGCTCTGAGTCAGATATGGGCCTAGCTACTGTACTGTGCTCAGGACCCGAGCTCTGAGTATTTTTAATGTTTATGAACAGGACATTCCCTTGTGAGGAAGACTCCAGTTCTGTGTCAGTGAATGACAGGGCGCTTGTAAGTGATCTCATTGATGATGTGAGAACCACTCTCAAGCTAGAATTGCTGTGACAAGCCTTTCTTTTACACAGTTTCCTCACTGTTTTCCCTCACACGCTGCCTCAAGAGCAGCATGGATGAGGGAGGACTTTATTCATTTATGTCCTCTAGTCCCTGTGAGCCTTCTGTGTGATATCCTGAGGCAACATTTCCCGCCATTTCCTGGGGAATGATTTGAGCTCTGACAGACACACGGTCTGAGGATCAGAGGTTACCTGTTACCTGCATGCTGCTTCGGCAGCACAGTCAAGCAGGTTGGAATGATACAGAGAAGATTATGCGCCTCTGCGCCATAATTTAAACTCATCTTATACCTCTACACTGCATACATTCACAGTGTATGTATGTGTTATTGGTCTCTGTGTCTGCGTGGCTGTTCCCCCACGTTCCAATGCTGTGTTACAGTGCCATACATGATATAAACGGACAAAATATGTTTATGCACGACTCCAGATACTTTCACAGTATATGTATGTATGTATTATACTCTCTGGGTCGGCGGGGGCTCCGGTGTCCTCCCGCACTCTCATGGTATGTGCGCTTCGGCTCTCTGCACAGTATAGACATGTTCAATATGTTTATTGCACATACTATACATGTTTACAGTATGGGTATACTGTTTGCATGGGGTTCCTCCGGGTACTCCGGTTTCCCCCCACGCGCCAATGGAAATGCACAGCATAAACATGTGCAATATGTTGATTCACATGCTATCATTCCTACACGGTATCTGTGTGCTGTCTGCGTGGAGTTCTTCCGAGTGTTCCGGTTTCCTACCACGCGCCAACGGTGTGCGCGCCTTCGGTGCTATGCACACATGAGCTTGTGCAAAATGTTTAGCACACACACTATAATACCATACACGGTATGCGTATGCAGTCTGCGCAGGTTTCTGCCCACGCTACATGACATGCATGCCTTTGGTGCAATACACGGTGTAAACATACACATTATGTCTATACACTACACTACATTTACAGTAGTTGTAGGTATTGCATTCTCTGAGTATGCGTGGGGTACTTCGGTTCCTCCCACGCGCCAACAGTGTGCGCGCCTTCGGTGCTATGCACACATGGGCTTGTGCAAAATGTTTAGCACACATACTATAATACCATACACGGTATGCGTATGCAGTCTGCATGGGTTTCATCCAGGGTGCTCAGGCTTCTCCCCTGCGTTCCAATGGTGTGCGCATTCTCAGCGCTATGCACATTTCAAACGTGAAATTTGTTTATTCGCAGGCTAACATACCTACACGGTTGTGTACGCAATCTGTGTGGCTGGTTTACGTCCAAGCCCCGATGTGCGCGCCTTCGTCGCTGGCACAGTATATACGTGTTTAATAGGTTTATCCACACATACTAAACTACATACGCCCTATGTGGTGGTATTATGCTCTTTGTGGCTGGGTGGGTTTCCTCCCACACTCTATTTGCGCGTTTGACGCAATACATAGTATAAACTATGTGTTTGTACAATCAGCACTTATCCATGGGTAGCTGCTGGATGGAGCATTGTCACAAGGATCCCTGGTTTCAGGGGTATCACTTTCCACCTGCTTTCAGTGGTGATCAGAAGTGCTGGCTTGGACTGTGTTCGCCAGGCTGAGGTTAGCGTTACGCCCGTTAGTGGCTGCGTGTCTGGCGTTTTTTGTAGCTCAATGACTGGGCAAAAGCCTCTGCTTCATCCATCAGTCGTCTAGCAGGTGCACTACAACTGCTTTAGCCTTTAGGGTCTCTGTGCCCGGTATGGGTTTGCGCCACCTGTGGAGGCTGAGGTACCAGTCCTCTGACCGAGTTTCTAGGGAAGTTCTGTCAAGTTGCCTTTATTGGCCAACATTTGAGGCACCCTGTACACTGGGGCCTCCCTTCTCCGATACATTGCGAAGTCTCTTTGGGATTTTCATACATCTCGCTGCAAGACGGTCCTGTCGGCCGTGTGCATTGCAGGGGAAGGGTCCTTGCATCCGGAGATGGTTCCACCATCTTTACCGGAGGTGGGGCACCGGAAGTGGAGCTTATGGCCTCTCGACTCACTCGCAAGGTGGCAAGATCGTGGTCAGGTCCAGGGACCCCTGGGCGGACGCGTCAGACGCGTTGGAAGCCCGTGGGGGCAGTATAGCCCGATATATGCTTACCCTCCGCTACTGTTGTTGCCTCGCCGGCTTCGCAGAGTAGGGGCTGAGGCCATTCCAGTGCTCGAACTGCGACATTGGTACGCCGATCTGCATCGGCTAGTCACAGACATTCCTGGCGACGGCCTATTGGGGTGGACCTTCTGTCTCATGATCCCATACTTCATCCTGCTTTACAGTCCTTGGCTTTAATGGCATGGCTGTTTAAAGCCAGGTGCTGAAGGACCGAGTTCTCTTGTATTCGGTCATCTCTTCTATGTTGTTGACACGGGAATCTTCCTCCAGAAAGATATCTAACCGTACCTGGAAGGCTTACATCGCTAAGTGTGAGGAACTTGAGTGGCATCCTCGGATGTATTCCGTTCCCAGGATTTTACTGTTCTTACAGCGTGGTGTGACCCAAAAGCTGGCCTTGCATACCTTTTTTTGAGGGTCGGATTTCGGCCCGGGCTGTCTTTTTCAACGACCGCTACCGGGCCATTCCTTGATTAGCACCTTTTGGGCAGGGGGTTCGCCATGTGATCCCCCCTGTCAAGCCTCCTCTCCCTACTTGGGATCTGATTTTGATGGATCTCGGTTCTCCAAGTACATCCCTTTGAGAATAACCGAGAGATTCCTCTCTTGACCTTGTCCCGGAAGTTGGCCATCTTAGTGGCCATTGCTTCGGTTAGACGGGTGTCTGAGTTGGCAGCCTTGTCCGGCAAGTCGCCTTGGTCCTCCATAAGGATGTGTTGGTGTTGCTCTCACGACCATCCTTCTTTTCGAAGGATGGTCTCGGCCTTTCACCGTAAGAAGGGCATTGTTCTTCCGTCCTTGTGTCCTCACCCATCGCATCCCTGAGAGTTTGCGCTTCATACATTAGGATGGGTACAAGCCTTACGAGTGTACCTGTCTGCTACTGTTTCCATTCGGAAATCTGTGTCTGGTCCAAAACAGGGCCGAGCAGTGTCGTCTGCCACCGTCTTTAGGTGGATCAGGCAGACCGTCATACAGGCCTATGCCCTTAAGGGGCGGGCGCCTCCCTTTCCGGTTGCGGCGCATTCCACCAAGGCAATTGGTGCTTCCCGGGCCTTCCGACATCAAACGTCGGTTGCACAAGTGTGCAAGGCGACGACCTGGTCGTCCGTTCATACCTTTTCAAAGTTCTACAAGGTTGATGTGGCTGCATCTTCGGATGCTTCCTTCGGCCGCAAAGTGTTGCAGGCCGATGTTTAATGTCGCAACTCCTCCGTTGAGGAGCTCTGCTTGTTTGGAGTGAAGTTTTGGTTGTTCCTTTACTACTGCTCCCACCCTTCTGATACTGCTTTGGGACGTCCCACACGTTTACAGTATCCAGCTGTGTCAGTCCATGGACGATAAGAGAAAACAGGATTTTTGTACTCACCGTAAAATCAATTTCTCTGACGTCCATGGACTGACACAGCACCCACCCTTCCTTTTAAGCTTTGTACTGCTTTGTTACGAACTGAGGTCTGCTAGCTGCAGGTGGGAGGGTAATGTCCGGAGGGACCGCCCCCCTGGGCGGGGCTGTTCAGCTCTGGTTTGTTCTAGAATGTTTTAACATCTAACATTCTGCCTAGATCTTCTCCTGCGAGCAGGGACATATACCCCACACGTTTACAGTATCCAGCTGTGTCAGTCCATGGACGTCAGAGAAATGAATTTTACGGTGAGTACAAAAATCCTATTTTCTCTTATCATCCATGGACTGACACGGCGTCTCTTATTCACTGTACACGTGGGTTATGTCCCTGCTTGCAGGAGAAGACCTAGGCAGAATGTGAGATGTTATACATATATTCTAAAAGCCAGAGTTGAACAGCCCCGCCCAAGGGGGCGGTCCCTCCGGACATAACTCACCCCCTGCAGTCAGCAGACCTCCTAGCAGAAGATTTTACTTTTAGTTTTTATTCCTTTGGGAATTTTATTATTTTATTTTTGAGACCTTCAATCAACTGTCGGCTGGGCAACAGGTTTGGGTACACTGGTATCCTCGTAGTCTTCCCTGTCCGACCATCGAGCATGCTGATCCTCGACTTGTGTGCGTGAGACTTCGTTCACGACATGTCCCATGACTCCAGGGGTGGCCGGGTTGCTTTCATGCTCCCGCGGTCCTCTCAAGATTGAACACTACCTGGTGGACTGTATCTCTCGCGGTGGACCGGGCCGACAGCTACGCAGTACTACTCTGTGATAGGTCTGTCAGAAACACACCAGTGGGTCCCTCAGGGGATGGGTAAGTAGTCTCTCCTGCCTGCAGGTGAGTACAAAATGCTGTGTGTGTTTCTCTGTGGGGGATTTTCCCTGTCTCCACCTGTGTTTTATTGTCACTCTCTGTCACCATTGCTGGCGCTGTGCTGTGGGCGGTGTCTGGGGGTCATACTGTCCTGGGGGGGGGGGGGCTCATGCTGGTCTGCATATCGCTGGGGGCCTTTTGTGTGATTTTGGGGCCCAGGCGCCGTTTGGCGCTGTGTGTGTGCTGTTTGTAATTTTAACTGCGCATGGCGGCCATTTTGCCACGGATCGCCTCAGTGAAGTGCAGCGCCCATTTTCTTGTAGCCCGCGCGCTTTCAGCACTAGTTTGGCCTCTATCGCAGCTGTAACAGCGCAAATCTCCTCACAGCTCACTCGCGCTGACACAGCGTGGTACAGACAGCGGAACTGAGCGGTCCTGGTCCGGTCTGGTGAGTCCCCTGGGCGCCCCCTCCTCAGTCAGCACAGCAAGTGGGTGGACTTTTTTTTATGTGAGGAGTCTCAGAGAGGGGCAATATATCACACTTCCCCTTGCATGTTTGAGGCAACAGGCAGTGCTCCAGCACCTGCGGTCCTTATGGACCAGTTGTCGGCAGTCCTGGAATCATTTCTGACCAGGAGGGAAGCGGTGTGCGAGCGCAAGGGAGCAAAAAAGCACCTCCCCCCACTTTATCTCCACAAAAAAAAAGGGGGGGGTGCGCTGATTCAGATATGGGCCTAGCCACTACCGCTCAGGACCCTAGCTCTGAATATTTCGATGGTTTTGAACAGGACATTCCTTGCAAGGAAGACTCCAGTTCTGAGTCAGTAAATGACAGGGCCCTTTTTAGTGAACTCATTGATGCTGTGAGGGACACTCTCAAGCTGAATGCTGCGGATGCAGAACCTCAGGCGGACAGTCTCCTTTGGTTCTTTTAAGGCCGGGCCTTCTGAAAAGGTTTTTCCATACGTACCCTTCTTTGACCAGCTCATTGATAAGGTCTGGGGAAAAGCAAAAGAAGACTTTTAGGGTCCCGCTGTGTTTGTCTATCAGATACCCCTTTGAAGATGCCCTACTTAAAAGTGGGCTTCTCCCCCAGTGGTCAACCCTCCAGTTGCCCGGTTGAACAAGGCCACCACTCTCCCGATGAAGGGGACTCCTGCATTTTAAGAACCCCACTGACAGGAGGTCAGAAATGGTGAGCAGAGCCATGTTTGCCTTGTTGGGATACGGCCTGTGGTAGCGGCGACCCTTGTGTCTCAGACACTTACGGGATGGGCAAAAATTTTGCACCAAACTGTAGAGGAGCATAATCTTCTTCCAGACACTATTGCTCTGGCCCACCAAATGGTGCAGGGCCTGGTTTGTGTGCGACGCCACGTTAGACGCGGCCCCTTAATATCCAGGGCCTCTGTCTCTGCGGTGGTATTGCGTCTTATCTGGTTGAAATGCTGGTCTGCTGACTTGGCCTCTAAGAAGCTTCTGATGGATCTACCATTTAAAGGTGGTAGGCTTTTTGTTGCTGCGCTGGATGACATCATCAAGGATGTCACGGGAGGTAAAAGCACTCTTCTTCCTCAGACTAGCAAGGGTGAGGAGGCCCGCCGTAAGCAGGGTCCTTCCTTTCCAGCAAAAAAGTTTTTTTTTCGTCAGAGTCCACGAGTAGGCCCTCCCAGACTGACGGCAGTGTGGCTGGTGGACACATGCGCCCCTGGGTGCGTAAGCCAAACAAGCCGGCTCCCAAGCCCGCCTCCGCGTGAAGTCTTGCCCCCACCCGACTCTGGGGTGGGTGGACAACTTTGCAGGTTCACGGATCAGTGGACCTCCCAAATCTCCTACCGGTGGGTGTGCGAGGTGGTCACCTCAGGTTACAGGATAGAGTTCCGTTCCTGGCCCCAGACAGATTCTTCCCTCGAATCTTCCTCTCCTTCCTGCCCGTCGGGCAGCCCTATGGGGGCTATTCAGGATTTGATCAGGTCCGGAGTGATTGTGCCGGTTCCGTCACAGGAGAGGTTTCAGGGATTCTACTCAAATCCGTTTGTCCCAAAAAAGGATGGGGTTCGACCTGTCCTGGACCTCAAGGCCCTGAATGCCCCTCGTGAAGGTGCAAAAATTCCGCATGGAACCCATTCGCACGGTGATCGATAAACTCCGTCAAGGGGATTTTCTGGTGGCCTTGGACATCAAGGACGCCTACTTGCATGTTCCGATCTGCGCAAGTCACCAGAAGTTTCTGCGCTTGCGATCGGCGAAGTCCACTATCAATTTGTGGCTCTTCCTTTCGGCCTAGCCTCGCCACCGAGGGTGTTCACCAAGGTGCTTGCGCCGGTTATAGCTTTGCTGAGACAGCGAGGCATCGCTGTCGTGGGCTATCTGGATGATCTTCTAAGAGCAGAAAGTGGCTCAGAATTAGAAGACAGTGTGACTATCGTCAGTCAGACCCTCAGGGACTTCGGGTGGCTCCTGAACATTCAGAAGTCAGTCCTGGTCCCGACTCAGCGTCTGGAGTAGATAGGTCTGATTCTGGACTTCTTGGAGGCAAAGGTATTCCTACCTCTGGGGAAGTTACTGACACTTCAGTCTGCAGTGCGGGTGCTGACATCCCAAAAATGGTCGTCAATCCGTTTTTGCATGAGAGTCCTGGGACTCATGGTGGTCTCCTTCGAGGCCGTTCCGTATGCCCAATCGCACACCAGGGGAATGCAGAAGGAGATCTTGCTCACTTGGGACAAATCCCCGTTGTCTTTTGATCTTCCGATCCAGGTGAGTCACCTGGTCAGGGCGTCCCTGACATGGTGGTTGGGGTCCCCGGCTCTTTGGTCCGGGAAGTCGTTCCTCCCCATCCAATGGACGGTGTTCACGACGGACGCCAGCCTGACGGGCTGGGGTGGAGTCTGGGGAGTCCTGTCGGCCCAAGGGCTTTGGACTCCGGACGAAGCCCGTTTACCGATCTATGTTATGGAAATACGGGCCATCGGACTGTGCCTCTCCTCGTGTTCTGAGAGGCTTCCGAGGTCACCCGTACCCTGAAGTGGGCCAAAAGAAGCGTGCCGGCTCTGTCGGCCGTTTACATTCCAGGCATAGACAATTGGCAGGCGGACTATTTGAGTCGCCAGACGCTGGACCAGGGAGAGTGGTCCTTGCACCCGGAGGCATTTCAACTCCTTTGCCGACGGTAGGGCACGCCGGATGTGGACCTGATGGCCTCTCTACTCAATTGCAAGGTGTCGAGGTTTGTGGCCAGATCCAGGCATCCTTGGGCGGATGCCTTGGATGCGTTAGTGGCCCCATGGGGTCATTATCACCTGATATACATTCATCCTCCGCTGCAGTTGCTCCCTCGCCTGCTGCGCAGGGTGGCGACCGAGGGAATTCCGGTGATCCTCATTGCTCCGGATTAGCCTCGGCCGATCTGGTACGCCGATCTGGTACGTCTCGTCGCGGGCGTTCCCTGGCGGTTGCCAATAAGGGAGGACCTTCTGTCTCATGGTCCTATATTTCATCCTGCTTTACAGTCTCTGGCTTTAACGGCATGGCTGTTGAAAGCCAGGTGTTGAGAGACCGAGGTCTCTCGGACTCGATCATTTCGACCATATTAAGGGCATGGAAGTCTTCCTCCAGAATTATCTATTACGTACCTGGAAAGCTTACATCGCCATGTGCGAAGAGCTGGACTGGCGTCCTCGGACGTATTCCGTCCCTAGAATCCCGCGTTTTCTGCAGCGTGGAGTGGCCCAAAAGCTCGCTTTGAGTAACATTAAGGGTCAGATTTCGGTCTTGGCCATCTTCTTTCAGCGACCACTAGCGGGTCATTCCTTGGTTCGCACCTTCGTACAGGGGGTTCGCCATGTGCTCCCTCCTGTCAAGCCTCCTCTCCCCCCGTGGGATCTGAATTTGGTGCTCTCGGTTCTCCAGGAACCTCCTTTTGAGAATATCAGGGATATTCCCCTCTTGACTTTGTCTCAGAAGGTGGCCCTTTTAGTGGCAATTACTTTTGTTAGACGAGTGTCTGAGTTGGCGGCCTTGTCCTGCAAGTCGCCATATTTGGTCATCCATAAGGATAAGGCGGTGTTGCGTCCGCGACCTTCTTTTTTGCCAAAGGTGGTCTCGGCCTTTCACCTAAATGAGGACATTGTCCTCCCGTCCTTGTGTCCTCACCCATCGCATCACCGAGAGTTTGTGCTTCACACATTGGACGTGGTACGAGCCTTGCGGATGTACCTGTCTGCTACTGCTTCTATTCGGAAGTCTGACTCACTGTTTGTAACTGCCTCTGGTCCAAAACAGGGCCAAGCGGCTTCGTCTGCCACCATTTCTAGGTGGATCAGACAAACCGTCATTCAAACCTATGCTCTCAAGGGGCGGGTGCCTCCCTTTCCGGTCACGGCGCATTCCACCAGGGCAATTGGCGCTTCCTGGGCTTTCTGCCATCAAGCGTCGGTTGCACAAGTGTGCAAGGCCGCGACCTGGTCGTCTGTTCATACCTTTTCTAAGTTTTATAAGGTTAATGTGGCTGCATCTTCGAATGCTTCCTTCGGCCGCAAGGTGTTGCAGGCCGCGGTTTAGAGTTGCAACTCCTCCGTTGAGGAGCTCTGCCTTGTTTGGAGTGAGGTTTTTTGTTTTTTCCATTTAGACTGCTCCCATCCCTCTTGACACTGCTTTGGGACATCCCACGTGTACAGTGAATAAGAGACGCCGTGTCAGTCCATGGATAAGAGAAAATAGGATTTTTGTACTCACCGTAAAATCCTTTTCTCTGACATCCATGGACTGACACGGCACCCACCCTTCCTTTTAAAGTTTGTACTGCTTTGTTACGAACTGAGGTCTGCTGACTGCAGGGGGCGGGTTATGTCCGGAGGGACCGCCCCCCTGGGCGGGGCTGTTCAACTCTGGCTTTTAGAATGGATGTATAACATCTCGCATTCTGCCTAGGTCTTCTCCTGCAAGCAGGGACATAACCCACGTGTACAGTGAATAAGAGACGCCGTGTCAGTCCATGGATGTCAGAGAAAAGGATTTTACGGTGAGTACAAAAATCCTATTTTTGCTGCATTTTTTGTTTCCTGCGATCTTCGATCAACTGCCGACTGGGTGACAGGCTGGATCCTCGATCCTTGTAGTCTCCCCAGTTTCGGCCATCGAGCATGTGCCGACCCTAGCTACGCGCTGGGTTTTCCACAACATGCCCGTCGCTCCACGGGTGGCCAGTGAGCCTACGATCCAGGGCTTGCATCGGACCGCTCAGCTTCGGCTGACCTTACGGCTGAGTCGCAGCAGCCTGTCCGGTGAGCGTCGCGCTCCAGGGCATACATATGATCGTCCCCTAGTGTCCAATCACTGCATGCCTGGCCAACAGTCACCTTCCGTGCGCGGACGATGATCTGTTTGGAATGTCTTCCATCATGATACATGCAGGATAGGTAAGTAAACTCCCTGCCTCGGTTGGGTGATTTGGCTGGACATTCCTGGAGAGACCAAGTAAGTGGTTGTGGACCCTTTCTTCCCTCTCTCCCTGCCTTTTCCCCCTGCCTGGGCTTCTGGCTAAGGTTGCTGGGTGCTGGGAGGTCACCTAAGGGGTTCCACTGGAGCGGGGCTGACTGTAACATTTAAAAGAAATGTCATTTCTGCTTACCTGTATGTGCTTCCCCCTCCATGCCGTCGGCGGTCATTTTGCGGTGGTCCATGCCTGTTTGGCCTCTAGTGACTGCCCGGCGGCCATTTTCCTGTGGTTTCGCGCCTATAGTTATATACTACATTTTCTTGTAGTTCCACACCCACTGGCCTCTATCGACTGATCGGCGGCCATGTTTGTTATGATTCACGCTGTATGAAGATACCGCCGTAAGAGGGGCATCTTTTTGTGGTCTAAGGCTGCTTTGCCTTCTATCTTCTGCTAGGCGGCCATTTTCTTAGAGCCCACATTATCTTCCATACAGCCGTTTGGCGGCCATTTTGCGAGAGTCTCCGGCCGCTAGGGTGCATTACACTGGCGCGAAAAATTCACACAGGATGCGCTGATAAAAGCAGACTGACACAGCAGCAGTGGGACAGCATCACAGGCGCAGCACACGGCAGCATAGCGGTACCGATCCAAGGGTGGTGAGTCCTCTGGGTGACCCAGCATCTCTGCAGCACAGGAGGGTGGCCTATTGATATCTTGTCTGGAGCCCTGTGGGTGTCAGCGCGTGGTCAGCATGGCATCTGAGCCAAATGTTTTCTCCCCTGAAACACCAGATTTAGCAGCTGGTGCCCCTGAGGTGTCTATGGGCGCTATGTCGGCAATCCTAGAGGCTTTTGCTGCCAGGGTGGAAGCAGCACACGGGAATACAGGGGGTAGTAAATACCCCCAGAAGTAATCTTCTGGGGGTATTTCTGATGCAGAACCAGGTCCAGCTACGGCTCATGGCCCAGATTCTGACGCATCAGAGACTGCAGACCGTGACTGATCGGACAGTGAGGATGAGTCCAGGTCAGTACGTGAGAAGGCTTTGGTATCTGACCTTATTACTGCAGTGCGTGATACGCTAAAATTGGAAAATACTGCAGAAGCAGCAGAGACTCCGGTCCCCTTTTGGGTTTCGTAAACCTGCCCGCACTGCTAGGGTGTTTCCTTGTGTGTCTTATTTTGATAAGCTCTTATACAAGGAATGGGAGAACCCACTAAGGGGTTTTACAGCCCCAAAGAAGTTTGCGGTACGGTACTCCTTTGAGGAGAGTTTTCTGAAGAAATGGGCCTCTCCCCCTATAGTGGACCCTCCGTTGTCCAGACTTAATAGAGCTACCACAATTCCAGTAGAAGGGGCTCCTGTTTTCAAGGACCCTGTGGATAAGAAAGCTGAAGCACTCGCTCGCTACATATACTCAGTGGTAGGCTCGGCAGTACGCCCGGCATTGGCGGGGGCCCTAGTGTCTCACACACTTACTGAATGGGCAAGATTGCTACTCCAGGGGTTAAGGAGCGAGATGCTCCTCCTGATGAGATAACTTTGGCCGAACCAGTTGGTCCAGGGCCTTAAGTTTGTCTGCGAGTCAGACATGGATACTATTCCCCTGCTGTCAAGAGCTTCGCTTTATGCAGTAGCAATACGCCGCCTGATCTGGCTAAAGGGCTGGTCTGCGGACCAGACTTCCAAGAAGGCCCTGTTGGATCTGCCCTTTAAGGGCGACAGACTTTTTGGGGCCTCTCTGGATAACATCATCAAGGATGCCACAGGATGTAAAAGCACGTTGCTTCCTCAAACTAGCAAGGGTAAGGGGCCACGCCAAGGGCAAGGGCCCTCCTTTACTGCACACAATCGTTTTTTTCGTCCCCCTAGGGCGACAGGGAAAAGACCCCAGGCCGACAAAGCGCCTGCCCAAGGACAAAAGCGTCCTTGGTCCCGCAAACCCAACAAGCCTGCGGACAAATCTGCATCCGCATGAAGGTCCGCCCCCACCCAGCTCTCTGGTGGGGGGACGTCTTCGCAAATTCACGACTCAGTGGACAGCTCTAGTCTCCGACAGGTGGGTTTGCGAAGTAATCTCCTCAGGCTACAAGATAGAATTTCTCTCTTGTCCACCAGACAGATTCATCACCTCCAATCTCCAGCTACTACCGACCCGTTGGGAGGCCCTGTATGGGGCGGTCCAGGGTCTGCTGGAACGCGGGGTAGTTGTTCCAGAACAGGAACGGGGTCGGGGTTTTTACTCAAATCTGTTCATTGTGCCGAAGAAGGATGGGGTTCATCCAATCTTGGATCTCAGGGCCCTCAATTGCTTTGTGAAGGTACAAAGATTCCGGATGGAGTCGGTTCGATCTGTAGTCACTGCTCTCCATCTGGGGGACTTTCTGGCCTCCTTGGACATCAAGGACGCATACCTGCATATTCCCATGTACTCCAGACACCAGAGGTTTCTGCGATTTGCAATCGGGAAGAACCACTATCAGTTTGTGGCCCTCCCGTTTGGCCTTGCTTCAGCACCCAGGACGTTTACCAAGGTACTCGCTCCGATTCTGGCACTTCTAAGACAGCAGGGCATCGCTATTGTGGGCTACTTGGACGACCTTCTTCTGAAGGTCCCTTCAAGCTCAGAATTCGAGGTAAGCGTGTCCATTACCTGTCAGACTCTTCGAGACTGTGGTTGGATACTAAACACGCAAAAGTCAGTATTGGTGCCCACTCAACACCTAGTGAACCTGGGGTTGATTCTGGATTCCTCAGAGGCAAAAGTATTCCTCCCTGTGGAAAAGTTGCAGACCCTTCAGGCTGCAGTGTGGCAGCTGACTTCCAGGAATTGTTTGTCACTCCATTTTTGCATGCGAGTGTTAGGCCTCATGGTAGCCTCCTTTTTGAGGCGGTCCCATATGCTCAATACCACACTCGGGTGTTACAGAAAGAAGTTCTGTCCAGATGGAACAGATGTCCATCATCTCTGGCTGACAGCACCGGCTCTTCTGGCCGGGAAGTAATTTCTTCCAGTTTACTGGATAGTGATCACGACGGATGCCAGCCTTACAGGGAGTCTGGGGTGTGCAGTGGGCGCAGGGTCGCTGGACCCCAGAGGAATCCAGCCTGCCGCTCAATGTCCTGGAAATCCGGGCGATCAGGCTGTGCCTCTTCAGATGGTCTCAGAGTCTGCAAGGGCGGCCAGTCAGGATCCAGTCAGACAACGCCACAGCAGTGGCATATGTCAATCATCAAGGAGGAACAAGAAGCTCAGCTGCAGCATCGGAGGTCGCTCGCATCCTAAAGTGGGCAGAGAGGAGCGTACCGGCACTGTCTGCCGTCTACATTCCGGGTGTGGAAAACTGGCAGGTGGACTACCTGAGTCGCCAAATGATGGTCCTTACGCCCGGAGGTGTTCCAACTCCTCTGCCAAAGATGGGGCACACCAGACGTAGATCTGGCTTCCCGACTCAATCGGAAGGTATTGAGGTTTGTGGCCCGGTCAAGAGATCCATGGGCAGAAGCAACGGACGCGTTGGTGGCATCGTGGGGTCAGTATCGGCTAATCTATGCCTTCCCTCCCTTAAGGCTTCTTCCCCTTCTGCTCCGCAGAGTGGAGGCAGAGGGAATTCTAATGATCCTAATCGCTCCAGATTGGCCTCAGCGTCCTTGGTACGCCGATCTAGTACGCCTGGTAGCAGACGTCCCCTGGCGTCTACCACTACAGGAGGACCTGCTATCGCAAGGTCCCATGCTCCATCCTGCTTTACTGTCACTGGCTTTTACGGCATGGCTGTTGAGAACCAGGTACTGAGAGACCGGGGCCTATCAGATTCAGTAATCTCTACTATGAGAAGTGCTCGGAAACCGTCCTCTAGGAAGGTTTATCTCCGCACTTGGAAGGCCTACATCTCCATGTGTGAGGAAATGAAATGGCATCCGCGTACTTATTTGGTTTCCGGAATCCTGCTGTTTTTACAGCATGGGGTGGACCAAAGGCTTGCCTTAAGTACGATTTAAGGGACAGATATCTGCCCTGGCTGTCTTTTTTTCAGCGACCCCTGGCGACTCACTCTCTCGTGAATACATTTGTGCAGGGGTTTGAAATGTGGCTCCTCCGGTTCGTCCCCCGCTACCTCCGTGGGACTTGAACCTGGTCCTCTCGGTGCTTCAGAAGGCACCGTTTGAGAATATTAGGGATTTTCCCTTGTTGACACTTTCTCAGAAAGTGGTCTTTTTGGTGGCTGTTACATCAGTTAGACGAGTCTCTGAGCTGGCAGCCTTGTCCTGCAAGGCTCCCTATTTGATTTTCCACAAGGATAAGGTGGTGCTACAGCCTTTCTACATCTACAAAGTTGATGTAGGTGCATCTACGGATGCCTCTTTCGTCCACAAAGTTTTACAAGAGGCTGTTTAGAGTTGCAACTCCTCCGTTGGAGGAGTGCTGTTTTGTGTTTTGGGGTGAAGTTTATTTTTATGCTGTTACCACCCCTTGTTTTTTCTCTGACACTGCTTTGGGACGTCCCACTATGTCAATAGAGAAGCTGTGTCGGTCCATGAATGAAAGAGTAAATAGGATTTTTTACTCACCGTAAAATCCTTTTCTCTGAGTTCATGGACCGACACAGCACCCACCCCTTCTTTTAAGTTTGTTCTGCTTTTTGACGAACTGATCTGCGAGATGCAGACTGAGGGTATATACCCAGAGGGTCCCCCCCTGGGCGGTACTGTAGAAGGTGTGATGCAACACTTTTTACAAGTTTTCTGCCTAGTCACTCCTAATTAACGGATAACACCCACTATGTCAATAGAGAAGCGGTGTCGGTCCATGAACTCAGAGAAAAGGATTTTACGGTGAGTAAAAAATCCTATTTTTACCCTCAGTTTAGGCCGATACATATTCTTCTACATATTTTTGGTAAAAAAAATTGCAGTAAGCGTTTATTGATTGGTTTGCGCCAAAAGTTATAGCGTCTACAAAATAGGGGATCATTTTATGGCATTTTTATAAAAAAAATTTTTTACTAGTAATGGCGGCGATCAGCGATTTTTATCGTGACTACGACATTATGGCGGACACTTTTGACACCATTTTGGGACCATTGTCATTTTTACAGCAATCAGTGCTATAAAAATGCACTGATTACTGTAAAAATTACACTGGCAGTGAAGGGGTTAAGCACTAGGGGGCGCTGAAGGGGTTAAGTGTGAAAATTAAAGGTAACATTTTTTTTTTGTATAGATATAAAAAAAAATTATACATTTTCTTCCCAGTGAATGGCTGTGCAGCGCGGGCATGTTAGGATAAGTCTGATGATTGGAGGAGAGTACACTGTGTTGCCAGAATAGCTATAGAACTGACCACGCTGAATTCAGTGGCAACTCGAAGTGAATATGTGGCCAGGCTATGAACATTTTAAGTATTTATGTATTTTTAACACCAAAGGCAGGTCAGAAAATTCCCATGACTTCATTGGTGTAATCTGGATAACTGTTCCAAAGCTCGCTTTGTGCTGCGATTCTTTGGACACAGCGGGTGCTACAGGCATGCATTTGCATTGTAGACAAAGCAGGCATTTTATGGCAAGCAGCCTTGCCATAAAACACAGCATTGGTTAACAAACATATCAGTCAAGTTGAACTTGGTGATATCTCTCTTTTTTTATGTTATCTTTTTGACCTGACGTGTTTTCACACCAACCCGTTGTAATGATAATGCTGCACCCCAGTGACTGATGCATAATTGAATAGGAAAATAGTTTATGGCTTCTGGAATCAATATCTAAAAATATTGTCTGTATACAGTTACAGTATTGCATCTTATTTCTTGCCTATTTCAGATGTTAATACGTTCTCCTCTGAGAACACGTGTGGTAAATGCAAATGGAGAGAAAATCAGTTTGCAGGCTGGAAATATACATAAATTGCTTGTTGAAATTGGAGAAAATAACAACAATTTGAAAGGTAAATATAGCAAATCTTTCTGGTATAATTTTCCTGCTGAACTGGCCTTTTTAAGCAGGCAGCACTAACAACATAGCAAAATTGCATTTGTCCTTCAGAACGCCTTACTTTTTGGGATTTATGTAAAGGCTAAGTTCAACTTTTATGAACAAAAATAATAAATGCACATATTTTTGCTGGGAAAAAATGTGCATTTATTTTTCACAGGAAGTGTGAATGGACTGAGTACACTGATCAGCATGCTCATAGTTTGTTGACATTACAAGGGAAATTTACTAAAACTGTTGCACTCAGAATCTGGTGCAGCTATGCATTGTAGCCAATCAGATTCTTAGGCCCCATGCACACGAGATGCCGGTGCAAACTCTGCTGAACACATGTTTTTAAAGGCTGAAACCGGCATTTAGAAACGCCTGTTTTGCCGCAGTTTTAGCTGTGTTTTACCGCATTTGCGTCTATAAGCGTTTAGTTAAGAAACATCATAAGACCCTCCCTAAGCTTAAAAAACAGTATTTAACCATTTCAGCCATTTTGTGAGACCAGAGTGAGTAGCAGCAGCTGAGAGAGCAGCAGTGTACTTGTATTTAGAGTGTCACTTGCCACATCACCTGCCACAAGCTGTGGATTGTCCACTTGCCACGTCACCTGCCACAAGTTGTGAATTGTCCACTTGCCATGTCACCCGCGCGCCACGTCACCTGCCACAAGTTGGGAATTGTCCACTTGCCACCTCACCTGCCACAAGTTGGGAATTGTCCACTTGTCACGTCACCTGCCACAAGTTGGGAATTGTCCACTTGCCACGTCACCTGCCACAAGTTGGGAATTGTCCACTTGCCACGTCACCTGCCACAAGTTGTGGATTGTCCACTTGCCACGTCACCTGCCACAAGTTGTGGATTGTCTACTTTCCACGTCACCTGGCCACGTCACCTGCCACAAGTTGTGGATTGTCCACTTGCCACTTCACCTGCCACAAGTTGTGGATTGTACACTGGCCACGTCGCCTGCCACAAGTTGTGAATTGTCCACTTGCCACGTCACCTGGCCACGTCATCTGCCACAAGTTGTGAATTGTCCACTTGCCACGTCACCTGGCCACGTCATCTGCCACAAGTTGTGGATTGTCCACTTGCCACGTCATCTGCCACAAGTTGTGGATTGTCCACTTGCCACGTCATCTGCCACAAGTTGTGGATTGTCCACTTGCCACGTCATCTGCCACAAGTTGTGGATTGTGAATTGTCCACTTGCCACGTCATCTGCCACAAGTTGTGAATTGTCCACTGGCCACGTCACCTGCCACAAGTTGTGAATTGTCCACTGGCCACGTCACCTGCCACAAGTTGTGAATTGTCCACTGGCCACGTCACCTGCCACAAGTTGGGAATTGTCCACTTGCCACGTCACCTGCCACAAGTTGTGGATTGTCCACTTGCCACTTCACCTGCCACAAGTTGTGGATTGTACACAGGCCACGTCACCTGCCACAAGTTGTGAATTGTCCACTTGCCACGTCACCTGGCCAGGTCATCTGCCACAAGTTGTGAATTGTCCACTGGCCACGTCACCTGGCCACGTCATCTGCCACAAGTTGTGAATTGTCCACTGGCCACGTCACCTGCCACAAGTTGTGAATTCTCCACTTGCCACGTCCACTGGCCACGTCACCTGCCACAAGTTGTGGATTGTCCACTAGCCACGTCACCTGCCAGAAGTTGTCCACTGGCCACGTCACCTGCCACAAGTTGTCCACTGGCCACGTCACCTGCCACAAGTTGTCCACTGGCCACGTCACCTGCCACAAGTTGTCCACTGGCCACGTCACCTGCCACAAGTTGTCCACTGGCCACGTCACCTGCCACAAGTTGTCCACTGGCCACGTCACCTGCCACAAGTTGTCCACTGGCCACGTCACCTGCCACAAGTTGTCCACTGGCCACGTCACCTGCCACAAGTTGTCCACTGGCCACATCACCTGCCACAAGTTGTGGATTGTCCACTGGCCACGTCACCTGCCACAAGTTGTCCACTGGCCACGTCACCTGCCACAAGTTGTCCACTTGCCACGTCACATGCCACAAGTTGTGGATTGTCCACTTGCCACGTCACCTGCCACAAGTTGTGGATTGTCCACTTGCCACGTCACCTGCCACAAGTTGTGGATTGTCCACAATGCAATGCAAGCAATTCGTTTTTTTTATATTTAATGGTTTTTCATCATTTGCTATCATTTTTGGGATTTCTAATGTAAAAAAATAGGTCACCTTTAAAAACACTTATAAACTAAATTGTGGCAAAAAGCCGGTACCACGTTTAGCCGCGTTTTGCATCTGAAACGTGGAAATTTTTGCATCTGAACCCATTTTTTTGCTTTCAGAAAAACGAGGTTAAACGCAACTGCATATAAACGGCAATAAACAAGACAGTGTAGATGGTCACATAGGATAACATTGAATGGGTTCAGGGGCAGTTGAAAAAAGTGTCCAACTGCCTCTGAACGTGAGTTTAACAGTGTCTCGTGTGCATGGGGCCTAACTCCAGCTTGTTCAATTAAGCTTCTATGACAGTGGTTCTTAACCTTGTTGGAGGTACTGACCGCCTACCAGTTTCATATGCGCGTTCACTGAACCCTTCTTAATTGGAAAAATAAAATACGATTTTTTTCAAATTCAAAACATAGGTATATATTTGTACATAGGTATATTTTTATACATGGGTGCACAAAATTAACAAAACCATTAAAGAACAAAACCATTAAGAACAAAGAACAAAACCATTGAATATTAAAATATGATTTTCACACAAAAACATAATAATGAATATTTACTGCAAATCAGTGTGACTTCTGCTGTTGCCTTTCAGAGACCAGTTCAGAAATGCACGGCTCTACCTTGGCAAGTGCCACTCATGTCATTTTCGCAACAAAGTCTGTTCCTTTTCTTTGTTTTAATGTCCAGCATTCTCAAATGATTGCTCGCAAAGATATGTTGTAACAAACGGTATGAAAATCTCCAGAGCTTTCTTAGCAATAACAGGGTACGTTACCATTTGTTGACACCAAAACGTTGAGAACGTTGTTGTTCTGAAGTGTTGAACCTGGCTCTGCTGAATTTCAATGATTTCATTGAGGTATTCATCATTGACATCTGTTGTCTCAAAACTAAACGTGAACGGCTGTCTCACCCATGCTGGATATGACTCTCTTGTAGGGAAGTATCCGTCGAGAGACTTTGCAAGCGAATCTAAGTGCGTGGCAATTGCTTGCTTCATGCGGGTACAGAAATGTCTCTGATTCCAGATACAGCTTCGATCTTACTTACACAGTCGTCTAGCAGGGGAAGGTTTGCAAAGTTATCGTTCTCTATTCGTCGTTTCCATAACGGTAGCTTTTTTTTTTAAAAGCCTTCAGGTTTTCTTCCGCTTCGATGATGTTGACTCCACCGCCCTGCATCTGTTGATTGAGATGATTGAGAGCTGCGAAGATATCAGCCATGTACGCTAAAATGAGAATGAACTCAGAATTTTTTAAGCAATCTGCATGATAATGTTGGTGCTCTTGCAAAAACAGGGCCAATTCCACACGCACGGCAAAAACCCGATTCAGCACCTGTTCCCGGGATAACCACCGAACGTTAGAATGGTACAGAAGTACCTCGAATTCAGATCCCATTTCTTTACACAGTTCCCTGAAGATGCGGTGCCTCAGAGCAATATTTCGCACATAGTTCACGCATTCCACTACAATTTTAAATACTTCTGCCAGTTTTGGAGGCAAGGTTTTTGTTGCCAACGCATGCCTGTGCAGAATACAATGCGTAACAATGATGTGTGGTGCTTCGGCTTTCACTAGCACACCAAAACCAGACTTTCTTCCCAGCATGGCTGGAGCTCCTTCCGAACAAACTGCAGAAACCATATCCCATGAAAGATTGTTGTCTTTGAGGAAGTCATCCACAAGTTTCTTCACATCGGCTGCCTTAGTTGTTGTAAGAGGCTTACAAAATAAAAAAATCTTCCTTTATCATGTCGTCTTTTACATAGCGCATGAATACTGCAAGCTGGCTTAGATTGGAAACGTCTGTGGTCTCGTCGAGTTGAAGGCTGAATTTTGCCGGGCTTGAAATCAGATCTGCAACTACTTGAGCCAAGATGTCTTTTGCTCAAGTCCTCTATTCTGTCGCTGATGGTGTCATTTGAAAGAGGAATTTGGGATAACTTAACTTCAGCCGCTTTTCCCAGCATGATATTCGCCATCGTCAACACAGCTGGTTTTATGAGTGTTTCAGCAATGGTGTGTGGTTTGCCCTGCTTTGCGATCAGGTAAGCAACTTTGTACGGTGCTGTGAGGATCGGTTTGTTGATGGGTACAAAGCCGAGAACAGCAGAGTAGCCTTTTCATCGAATCTAGCTCTCTTCACCTTGAATTCAGCGAGCGTTGTGTTCTTGTATTTTCCATGCAGCTTAAGGAAGTGTTCTCTTAGTTTTGCCGGTGCTAGACTAGAATTGCTCAACTTGGCATTGCAAATCATGCAGTTAGGACGCTGACTCCCATCACGTTCCGTTATACATGCGAATCCATATTGTACATATTCGTCCGACCACTTTCTTTTTTTGCTCGACATAGTATGAAGGGATTAAAATATTAAGAAAGAAATCACACAACGTACCATCACGACAGTTACAATTCGACTACTGGGCGCACCAAATTCCCTGCAGCACAGATAGGCCAAGCGATGTGGCGTTATCACCTGCAGCCAATGATGGACAAGCGGGGCGTGTCATCACGAATCATATGAGTCGGGTATGTGTCTTGACCTCCGCCGTACCCGCGAGACTGACTCACTGAACCCCTGGTGTTCGATCGAACCCAGGTTAAGAACCACTGTACTATGCAGAGCTGCACTAGATTTTGCACCCTCCAGTTTTGAATAATGACCCCCTACAAGTCTGTCTTCCTTGGTGGTAGACGGGACATGTAGTTTAGTATGTTTGAGCAGGTTGCATCCTAAATAAGGGGGTAAAATGTTCAAAGGGTGAATATTATAATATTTATTTTTTATTGGGAATAAATTCTAGGAAAAAAAACGTTGCGTTGGGAAAGGAAATGCATTTTCATTTGTGCACCCCTATATATTTACTACAAAATGTAATCAACTGCTTATTGAAGTGATATCACATTAGTGTGACTTTTATGTAACTTCGTAGAATGATTAAGCTCAAAGTGAACCTTTTGCATCTTACTTTAGGAGAGCTTTATTCCACTTTTGATGCTGAATTGTGATGCATGCCAGGAAAAAGATTGCGTAAATTATAAGCATAACATTAACCACTTCACGTGAAATCTCGTACCTGTACGTCATTTTGTTGAAGTGGTTGTACCAGGGTGACACCCCCCCACCGCCATGCCTGGGTCTCTAGAGACCAGAGCGACCATCCGCCAAGTCCACCGGCTGTGTGAAGTCCCGAACGAAGCCGAAAACTGCTTCGATCAGGTCTCCGATGTAAAAACACAGAAGCAAAGTCACTTCCGGCTGCCGATGGCGCAGATTTAAAAAAAATTCAGTGTTCCAAAACGCAGATTTTGGCGTTTTGAATACTTTGAAGTGCAAAGGAGGGATTTGGGGTCTTTAATAGAGTTCCTGTCACTGCCTATTACTGTCACAAAGGATGTTTACTTTACTTGTGACAGCAATAAAAATTATCAGGTTTTTTTTTTTTAAAGGGAAAGTGTTTAAATAAAAGAAAAAGACAAATGAGAAAAAAAAGTTCCAAAGTGTCCCTGTTCTCGCAAGCTCACGCACCAAAGAAAATGCATACGTATGTTGCACCCGCAAATGTAAACGGTGTTAAAATCACATATGTGAGGTATCGACACGATCATTAGAGCGAGAGCAATAATTCTAGCAAAAGACCACCTCTAACTCTAAACAGGTAACAGTTAAACGTTGCCTATGGAGATTTTTAAGTACCGTAGTTTGACGTCATTCCATGAGTGCATGCAATTTTAAAGAGTAATATGTAAGGTATCTATTTACTCAGCGTAACACAATTTTTCACAATATGAAAAAATTGGGCTAACTTTAGTGTTTTCTTAATTTTTTTTATTCAAAAAAGTGTATTTTTTTCCCCAAAAATTGTGTTTGAAAGACTGCTGTGCAAATACCTTGTGACATAAAATATTGCAACGACGGCTATGTTCTTCTCTTGGGTCTTTGCTAAAAAATTAAATTATAATGTTTGAGGGTTTTAAATAAATAATTTTCTAGCAAAAAATACTAATTTTAACTTGTAAGCAACAAGTGTCAAAAATATGCTTGGTCTTGAAGTGGTTAAGATTTAAGTTGAGTTGATCAGGGCACAAATTAGCATTAAAGGCAGCAATTTTTTTTTTTACAGGTTTATTCTCACTAAAAGTTCAAAAGATATTGGCTGCAATCAGCCAGCAATAGATCACTATAGCTGTGATTTACTGCTGTAGGGGAAAGGCTGGACAGAGCTGCAATATGTCTATCCAAGCCTCCGTACTGACAGGAAGGTCAGTGAAGTCACTTGTTGCGCTTCTACACTCTCCAAACACACTCTGTAAATGCTAGGAAGCTCCTATGAAACGATCTTTAGAAGCACAAGAAGCCCAGGAACTGATTGTTTCAGCTCCTGGGCTCAGTGTTAGTTTTATTTTTCCGAGTTTTTTCACCATTACATCTGAATTTTATATTTTTTCCCTTTTTAAGTTATTGGGAATATATTTTGCTTAGCGCTGCACCCATATCCCTTTTTATCACTGATGGCTGCTAATTTCAGCTTGAATCCTCATCACAACCTGCAGGAGCCGCCAATTCCCTGTGCCATTTGAAACTGCGTTTGGATGAATAACTACTCTCACAGCACCGTTTAAAACGGTACTGGAGAGTCAAGTGGTTAAGGCAACTTTTAATATGACAAATACCTCAGCAGTATTATGTTTGCTTTATCACTAACTTTCACATGCTATTATACATAATGGTGATTCCTGCATTATTTTTTGTCTTTATTGCTTTCATGTTAACCACTTAAGCCCCGGACCATTTGGTAGCTAAAGGACCAGAGGTGAATTTAGAATTTTGCACTGCGCTGCTTTAACTGTAAATTGTGCGGACATGCAATGTTGTACCCAAACGAAATTTGCGTCCTTTTCTTCCCACAAATAGAGCTTTCTTTTAATGGTATTTGATTGCCTCTGCGATTTTTATTTTTTGCGATATAAACGGAAAAAGACCGATTTTTTTTTAAAAAAAATGATATTTTCTACTTTTTGTTATAAGAAAAATCGAATAAACTCAATTGTAGTCATACATTTAGGCCAAAATGTATTCAGCCACATGTTTTTAGTAAAAAAAATGTCAATAAGCGTATATTTATTGGTTTGCGCAAAAGTTATAGAGTTTACAAACTAGGGTACATTTTCTGAAATTTACACAACTTTAAATTTATGACTGCCTATCTCATTTCTTGAGGTGCTAAAATGACAGGGCAGTACAAAACCCCCCCAAATGACCCCATTTTAGAAAGTAGACACCCCAAGGAAATTGCTGAGAGGCCTGTTGAGCCCATTGAATATATTTTTTTTTGTCCCAAGTGATTGAATAATGACAAAAAAAAATTACAAAAAGTTGTCACTAAATGATATATTGCTCACACATGCCATGGTTATATGTGGAATTACACCCCAAAATACATTTTTCTGCTTCTCCTGAGTACGGGGATACCACATGTATGGGACTTTTTAGGAGCCTAACCGCGTACGGGACCCCGAAAACCAAGCACCGCCTTCAGGATTTCTAGGCACAAATTTTTGATTTCACTCCTCACTACCTATCACAGTTTCGAAGGCCATAAAATGCCAAAATCGCACAAAACCCCCCCAAATGACCCCATTTTGGAATATAGACACCCCAAGCTATTTGCTGAGAGGAATGGCGAGTATTTTACAGCTCTCATTTGTTTTTGAAAATGAAGAAAGAAAATATATATATATATATATATATATATATATATATATTTTTTTTTCAATTTTCAAAACTTTGTGACAAAAAGCGAGATCTGCAAAATACTCACAATACCTCTCAGCAAATAGCTTGGGGTGTCTACTTTCCAAACTGGGGTCATTTGGGGGGGTTTTGTGCTATCTGGGCATTCCATGGCCTCCGAAACTGTGATAGGCAGTGAGAAGTGAAATCAAAAATTTACACCCTTAGAAAGCCTGAAGGCGGTGCTTGGTTTTTGGGGTCCCGTACGTGGCTAGGCTCCCAAAAAGTCTCACACATGTGGTATCCCCGTACTCAGGAGAAGCAGAAAAATGTATTTTGGGGTGTAATTCCACATATGCCCATGGCATGTTTGAGCAATATATCATTTAGTGACAACTTTGTGCAAAAAAAAAAAAAAATTGTCTTTTTTCCGCAACTTGTGTCAACATATAAAATATTCCATGGACTCGACATGCCTCTCAGTATATAGCTTGGGGTGTCTACTTTCCAAAATGGGGTCATTTGGGGGGGTTTTGAACTGTTCTGGCATTTTATACACAACATTAGGAAGCTTACATCCACTCTTCTAACCACTTGAAGACAAAGCCCTTTTTGACACTTTTTGTTTACATGAAAACATTTTTTTTTTGCAAGAAAATTATGTTGAACCCCCAAACATTATATATATTTTTAAAGCAAAGGCCCTACAGATTAAAATGGTGGGTGTTGCATTTTTTTTTCTACACAGTATTTGCGCAGCGATTTTTCAAACGCATTTTTTGGGTTAAAAAATACACTTTTTTTTTATTTTAATGCACTAAAACACACTATATTGCCCAAATGTTTGATGAAATAAAAAAGATGATCTTAGGCCGAGTACATAGATACCAAACACGACATGCTTTAAAATTTCGCACAAACGCGCATTGGCGACAAACTACATACATTTTTAAAAGCCTTTACAGGTTACCCCAGTAGATTTACAGAGGAGGGCTACTGCTAAAATGATTGCCCTCGATCTGACCTTTGCGGTGATACCTCACATGCATGGTGCAATTGCTGTTTACATATGACGCCAGACCGACGCTTGCGTTCGCCATTGGACAAGAGCAGGGCAGGACAGGGGTGCTTTTTTTTTATTATTATTAATTTTGCTTTTTTCTTTTATTTTTAAATTGTTCCTTCCAAGTATTTTTTTTTTTTTATCATTTTTTATTGTTATCTCAGGGAATGTAAATATCCCCTATGATAGCAATAGGTAGTGACAGGTACTCTTTTTTTGAAAAAACTGGGGTCTTCTAGACCCTAGATTTTTCCTCTGCCCTCAAAGCATCTGACCACACCAAGATCGGTGTGATAAAATGCTTTCCCAATTTCCCAATGGCGCTTTTTATATCCGGGGGGGGGCATTCCCTCCCACTGCTTGTAAAAGCAGTCCAGAGGCTAATTAGCCGCTAGGATTGCTTTTACATGAAAGCAGGCCGCAGGCTGAAAAGAATGATACCAAGATGATACCTAAACCCGCAGGCATCATTCTGGTATAAACATTCAAAGTCCAGCAACATACCAGTACGTTGCTGGTCCTTGTTGGACATGTATTGTAATCTTTTTTTTTCATGTAGCCAGTTGGCTGAACGAAAAAAGAGATTGATCGGTGGGTATGCCCACCATTAGAATACCGCCCTTCATCCACCCACTTCCAATGATGGGCATACATGCACCATTTATATATGCCCAAGCATGGGGGCATCCTCCCGCAAAAAAGTTATGCCGCACACACATGGTCGGACTTTTCCACGGGCAAGCCTCCGTCGGAATTTCGACCGTATGTACGCGGCATTAGGAGCAAAATCGCTCCTCCGCCCCTGCTGCCCCAATGCTTCGGCATATTTGCCTTTTTTTTTTAACTGTGGTGGTGAAATCACCTCCTACAGCACTGGAGTCGCAGGGATCAGGCCTGTCTCTGCGAACGCTGCAGTTATGTGTGTTTTTGTTTTGTAAGTGACAGTGATCGATCGATACTGCACTTGGGTGGCCTGGGCTGGACGGAGGGGCAAAACGCAGGTGCCAGCAGGTATCTGGGCTGATCCCGCTAACACTGCGTTTTTGGGAACCCTAAACTGCTGGGGACGCTAGTATAGATCTGATCAGATCAGATATTGATCTGTTCAGATACTATAAAACTAAGGGGGGTGTATGCTTCACGCGTGGGTGTTAGCGTTACTGGCACTAACCTGACGCTGCCTGGGGTGTGACGCAGACCCTCTCTGACGCTAAAACCTAATTGATATCACCTGCAGGGCGATCAGGGGGTTAAAACTTTATTGGGTTATATACACGGCGGGTGCCCTGACACTATAAAAAGCAAACTAACTAACCAGCGTCACCCGTAACACTTATATGGTGATCACTGGTGAAAGGGTTAACTAGGGGCAATCAGGGGGTTAAAACCTTTATTAGATAATATATGGGGGTACCTGACGCTATAAAAACCTGCGGCGAACCTAAAAAAAATTACCAGCTACCGATCTGCATCACCGACACTAAGACAGCGTTTAGAAAAACGATCGCTTAGCGACAGTGGTGATGGGGGTGAAAGGGTTACCTGGGGGGCGATCAAGGGGGTTAAACCTTTATTAGATAATATATTGGGGTACCTGACGCTATAAAAACATGCGGCGAACCTAAAAAAAATTACTGGCTGCCGATCGGCATCACTGATGCTAAGACAGCGATCAGAAAAATGATCGCTTAGTGACAGTGGTGATAGGCGGTGAAAGGGTTATCTGGGGGGTGATCAGGGGGTTAAACCTTTATTAGGGGGGGTTAGGGGGCTACACTGGACCTAAGACTAGACTTTGGTGACACTTTTACAGTCACAAATGTCACTGATTGCAGTGATCACTAAATAAATGGTCACTGCAATCAGTGAGACTGTGACTGGGGGCTGGGGGGGTGATCTGGGGGGGCGATTTATGTCCCTATGTGTCCTGGTGTCAGTGTAGTGTTGTGTGCACTGACCTGATGTCTTCTCTTGTACGGCGCTCGGTATATGTGAGCGCCGCACCAGAGATGACATCACTTCCTCCTGCTCCCTCTGTCTGACACAGACAGAGGGGGCATTTCCATTCGCCGGGAGCGATCGCGAGGGGGTGGCCAGAAACGAATGGCTGCCCCCTCATCCCGGAATGCTCCCGGACACTTAGCCACCGCTCACTGTATAGGAGGGGGGTCCGATTGGACCCCCCAACTATACAAAGGCAATCACGTACACTCTACGTGATTGTGCCTGTCGGTGCCATTCTGCCGACGTATATATACAGTGAGCGGTCGTTAAGTGGTTAAAGAGAACTTGCACCCTTTATATAAATCAATAGGCCACTAGTCAACACTACCACATTTCATGTTTGTATTAAAAAAAAAAAAAAAAAACCTTCTTTGCCATAAAAAAAAATTTTTGAGCTCCCTCTTATCACAGTGGTTGCTGCCATTAGGTGTGTTGCGGGTGTTCAACATCACCAGTGACCTCAGAGAGCATTTAGTCAGACAGTCCATTTCGGTACGATAAGGTCTGCAAGAACAAACCCCACTTATATAATGCAAAAAATGGATTCCCTCAGCGGTATACTGTATTGAGGTACATGTTATACAGAAATACAAGGTTTTGAAACAATAACACACTTAAAGATTAGTTGCAGATTGATGATGATAACAGGAGCCATTGGCTGCTGTCAATCAAATCTTATGACAAGGGGTGGGGCAAAGCCCCACTGTTTGTGTCTATGTATGCAGCCAGCGGAGCTCTAAGGCAGGTGGAGCCAGAAGTGCCGCCGGTGGGAACGCCAGAAGAGGAAGGTTGGGGCTGTTTCACGCAAACTGATTGCACAGAGCAGGTAAAAATAACATGTTTGTTATTTAAAAAGAAAATAAAGGTTTAAAATCACTTGAAGGCCCGTTTCACACGGGGCATATTCCAATACGATCAACATGGGATTTCTGAGACGATCCCCTGCTGACTGGAGCAGAACAGGTTGGTGACACATCCCTGTACGCTCAGTTTCTGCAGCAGACACGAACAGAGCCCACGCTGCACTATGGGCGACTGGGAGTAAGCTGACTTTGTTGTCTGTTTACAACTGGCTTATTCTGATCTGCTCCACCTAAACAGAAGAGGATGGATTTAATTTCTATTATATTTCAGCAGACCCGTTTTCGACCCAGAGGTAGGTGGGTGCTACATAGTTGGACACAAGTCCATCTAGATCAACCAATTAAAAAAAAAAAAGAAAAAAATTTGTACCATCCCATATACACAATCCTATACCCACAGTTGATCCGGAGGAAGGCGAAAAAACCCCAGCAAAGCATGATCCAATTTGCTACAGCAGGGGAAAAAATTCCCTGAATCAACTTTACCTATAAATGTTAGTATCCAGTTATGTACATTTAGGAAATAATCCAGGCCTTTTTTAAAGCAATCTACTGAGCTGGGCAGAACAACCTCTGGAGGAAGTCTATTCCACGTGTTCACAGCTCTTACTGTGAAGAAACCTTTCCTTGGAGATTAAAGCTCTTTTCCCTAGTCGTCTTCCAGGACAGCCCTTGAGAGATGAAGTCCCTCCCATCGACACAGGAAACACATTGCCAACAGTTCAAAAGGCGGTCCCTCAGGTCCCTGGTCAGTCATTTGTGTTCCCTCCGTCGGAGGAACATGTTGCTAGAGGAACCAGGAGAAGGACTTCATCTCTCAGGAGCTACCTGTATGGAATTGAGACGGCACAGGGGGACTGGGTCCTATCTATTCGGCTCCAGTATAGTCTCACCTTTTTGCTTTTGGCTCAGGTACCGTCCAGCATAACCGGAGCAGACCCGTTACCCTCCTCCTTCCAGTGCCAATGTGTGCCAGTGGCAGAATGACGCAGGTTCCCCCTGGATAAGTGGTTTTGTCTATCCCAGCTCCTTGCTGCAATCGCGGTGGGGGCCAGAGACGTTGTTCGCGTCCTCACTGCGCATCAAGACTAACGGTTCCGGGTCTCCAGGGCGCAAGGAGGAGTGAAAAGGCCCGCGCTGGGCCTACTAATCCCAGACCTGCGTCCAGCAATACCGGACTAGCTGCGGGATATGGAGCGACAAGGGGGGACCATGCAGGCGAATCCCCAGGACACTCCGGTGGATGTAGGCACCAGCCAATCCCAGGTAGGCTGCTGGGCAAGCACTGTACTGTGTTTTTTTGTGTGTGCTGGTAGTTGTAGGCTGGGACTAGTATACTCCAAGGTGGTGGATACCTCACTGTCCTGGGAATAGCAGTAGTGGTGGTTAGCACAGGTGCTTTAAGAGGGAAAAAGGTTTGATGCCAAGTCCATCTGTTTTCTGTTTCAGGCTAAGGAGGCTCCAAGGGAAGACAAGTCAGGCCGCAGAAAGTGCCCTAACTGTGGAAACAAGTTATCTTTCGGCTCTAACAAAGCCTTATGCAGACAGTGTATTGCAGGCTTATTAAAATCAGAGGGAGACTCTCTCCTTTAGCCAAATTCCTTAGCTCGTTTAAAGATGAGATGGCGTCAACCTTTAAATCTCTGTGACCTAATCTCAGATGTAAATGCATCTGCTTCCACCAGTAGTGCAGCTGCGATTTCCCCTTCACCAAGCCCTACAATACCCAGCTCCGGGGAGCCCCGTAGAGTCAGGGAGCATAGCCCCGTGTGAGGCCTGAATCTTTAGACTCTGACCAGGATGAAGATTAGACTGCAGCTAACAAAGTCGCAAAATACAAGCTGTCTCCTGAGGAAGTAGACGAGCTGTTGAGCGCTATTTATGATACACTGGAAATTGAGGAGGAAGAAGCTCAATTATCCAGGCATGACAAAATGTATGAAGCCTTGGGTAAAAAGAAAGCCAGAGTGTTCCCTATACATAGTGTACTCTCTGATCTTGTCCACAAAGAATGGGCCGAGCCGGATAAAAAAAGCTTTCTTCCCAAATTCTCTTAAAAGAAGATTACTCTTTCGTCCATGGAGCGGCACAGCTTCTCTATTGACATAGTGGGTATTATCCGTTAATTAGGAGTGACTAGGCAGAAAACTTGTAAAAAGTGTTGCATCACACCTTCTACAATACCGCCCAGGGGGCGGACCCTCTGGGTATATATCCCCTCAGTCTGCATCTCGCAGATCAGTTTTTTTTCTGTCTAGCAAGGACCGAAAAATGTCTACGTTTTTTTGTTTCCTGCGATCAACTGCCGGCTGGGTGACAGGCTGGATCCTCGATCCTTGTAGTCTCCCCAGTTTCGGCCATCGAGCGTGTGTCGACCCTAGCTACGCGCTGGGTTTTCCACGACATATCCGTTGCTCCACGGGTGGCAGGTGAGCCTACACTCCAGGGCTTGCATCGGACCGCTCAGCTTCGGCTGACCTTACGGCCGAGTCGCAGCAGCCTGGCCGGTGAGCATTACGCTCCAAGGCTTGCTTCGGACCGCTCAGCTTTGGCTGACCTCACGGCCGAGTCGCAGCAGCCTGTCTGGTGAGCGTTGCGCTCCAGGGCATACATATGATCATCCCCTTGGGTCCAATCACAGCATGCCTGGCCAACAGTCACCTTCCGTGCGCGGACGATGATCTGTTTGGAATGTCTTCCAGCATGATACATGCAGGATAGGTAAGTAAACTCCCCTGCTTCGGCTGGGTGATTTGGCTGGACATTCTTGGAGAGACCGAGTAAGTGGTTGTGGTCCCTTTCTTCCCTCTCTCCTTGCCCTTCCCTCCTCCCTGGGCTTCTAGCTAAGGTTGCTGGGTGCTGGGGGTCACCTAAGGGGTTCCACTGGAGCGGGGCTGGCTGTAACTAACATTTAAAAAATTTAATTTCTGCTTACCTGTGTGTGCTTCTTCCCCCTCCATGCTGTCGGTGGCCATTTTGCGGTGGTCCATGCCTGTTTCGGCCTCTAGTGACTACCCGGCGGCCATTTTCTTGTAGTTCACACCCACTGGCCTCTATCGACTGATTGGCGGCCATGTTTGTTATGATTCACGCTGTATGTATATACCGCCGTACGGCCGCCATCTTTTTGTGGTCTACGGCTGCTTTGGCCTCTATCTTTGGTTCGGCGGCCATTTTCTTGGAGCCCACATTATCTTCCATACAGCCGTTTGGCGGCCATTTTGCGAGAGTCTCCGGCCTCTAGGGTGCATTACACTGGCGCGAGAAATTCACACAGGAAGTGCTGATAAAAGAAGCAGACTGACACAGCAGTGGTGGGACAGCATCACAGGCGCAGCACACGGCAGCATAGTGGTACCGATCCAAGGGTGGTGACTCCTCTGGGTGACCCAGCATCTCTGCAGCACAGGAGGGTGGCCTATTGATATCTTGTCTGGAGCCCTGTGGGTGTCAGCGCGTGGTCAGCATGGCATCTGAGCCAGATGTCTTCTCACCTGAAACACCAGATTTAGCAGCTGGTGCCCCTGAGGTGTCTGGACGCTATGTCGGCAATATTAGAGGAGTTTGCTGCCAGGGTGGAAGCAGCACACGGGATTACAGGGGGTAGTAAACGCCCCCGTCCCCTGCAATCTTCTGGAGATATTTCTGAGACAGAACCAGGTCCAGCTACGGCTCATGGCCCAGATTCTGACGCATCAGAGACTGCAGACTGAGACCGTGAGGACGACTCCAAGTCCAGGTCAGTACGCGAGAAGGCTTTGGTATCTGACCTTATTACTGCAGTGCGGGATACGCTAAAGTTGTAAAATACTGAAGAAGCAGCAGAGACTCCGGTCCCCTTTGGGTTTCGTAAACCTGCCCGCACTGCTAAGGTGTTCCCTTGTGTGTCTTATTTTGATAAGCTCTTATACAAGGAAAGGGAGAACCCACTGAGGGTCTTTACAGCCCCAAAGAAGTTTGCGGTACGGTACTCCTTTGAGGAGAGTTTTCTGAAGAAATGGACCTCTCCCCCTATAGTGGACCCTCCGTTGTCCAGACTTAATAGAGCTACCACAATTCCAGTAGAAGGGGCTCCTGTTTTCAAGGACCCTGTGCATATGAAGGCTGAAGCTCTCGCTACCTATACTCGGTGGTAGGCTCGGCAGTACGCCCGGCATTGGCGGGGCCCTAGTGTCTCAGACACTTACTGAATGGGCAAAATTGCTACTCCAGGGGTTAAAGAAGCGAGATGCTCCTCCTGATGAGATAACTTTGGCTGACCAGTTGGTCCAGGGCCTTAAGTTTGTCTGCGAGTCAGACATGGATACTATTCCCCTGCTGTCAAAAGCTTTGGTTTATGCCGTAGCAATACGCCGTCTGATCTGGCTAAAGGGCTGGTCTGCGGACCAGACTTCCAAGAAAGCCCTGTTGGATCTGCCTTTTAAGGGCGACAGACTTTTTGGGGCCTCTCTGGATGACATCAAGGAGGCCACAGGAGGTAAAAGCACTTTCCTTCCTCAAACTAGCAAGGGTAAGGGGCCACGCCAAGGGCCCTCCTTTACTGCACGCAAGCGGTTTTTTCGTTCCCCTAGGACGACCGGGAAAAGACCCCAGGCCGACAAAGCGCCTGCCCAAGGACAAAAGCGTCCTTGGTCCCGCAGACCCAACAAGCATGCGGACAAATCTGCGTCCGCATGAAGGTCCGCCCCCACCCAGCTCTCGGGTGGGGGGACGTCTTCGCAAATTCGCCACTCAGTGGACCGCTCTAGTCTCCGACAGGTGGGTTTGCGAAGTAATCTCAGGCTACAGGATAGAATTTCTCTTGTCCACCGGACAGATTCGTCACCTCCAATCTCCAGCTACTACCGACCCGTCGGGAGGCCCTGTATGGGGTGGTCCAGGGTCTGCTGGAACGCGGGGTAGTTATTCCAGTTCCAGAACAGGAACGGGGTCAGGGTTTTTACTCAAATCTATTCATTGTGCCGAAGAAGGATGGGGTTCGTCCAATCTTGGATCTCAGGGCCCTCAATTGCTTTGTGAAGGTACAAAGATTTCGGATGGAGTCGGTTCGATCTGTAGTCACGGCGCTCCATCCGGGGGACTTTCTGGCCTCCTTGGACATCAAGGACGCATACCTGCATGTCCCCATATACTCCAGACACCAGAGGTTTCTGCGATTTGCAATCGGGAAGAACCACCATCAGTTTGTGGCCCTCCCATTTGGCCTTGCTTCAGCACCCAGGACGTTCACCAAGGTGCTCGCTCCGATTCTGACACTTCTAAGACAGCGGGGTATCGCTATCGTGGGCTACTTGGACGACCTTCTTCTGAAGGCCCCAAGCTCAGAATTAGAGGTAAGCATGTCCATTACCTGTCAGACTCTTCGAGACTGTGGTTGGATACTAAACACGCAAAAGTCAGTATTGGTGCCCACTCAACGCCTAGTGTACCTGGGGTTGATTCTGGATTCCTCAGAGGCAAAGGTATTCCTCCCTGTGGAGAAGTTGCAGACCCTTCATGGCTGCAGTACGGCAGCTGACTTCCAGGAATTGGTCATCACTCCGTTTTTGCATGCAAGTGTTAGGCCTCATGATAGCCTCCTTTGAGGCAGTCCCATATGCTCAATACCACACTCGAGTGTTACAGAAAGAAGTTCTGTCTAGATGGAACAGATGTCCAACAGCTCTGGATTATCAAATCCGAGTGAGCCACCTAGTCAGGACATCCCTGGTATGGTGGCTGACAGCACTGGCTCTTCTGGCCGGGAAGTCATTTCTTCCGGTTTACTGGATAGTGATCACGACATACGCCAGCCTTACAGGTTGGGGGGGGGGAGTCTGGGGTGTGAAGTCGGCACAAGGTCGCTGGACCCCAGAAGAATCCCGCCTGCCGATCAATGTCCTGGAGATCCGGGCTATCAGGCTGTGCCTCTTCAGATGGTCTCAGAGGCTACAAGGGCGGCCAGTCAGGGTCCCGTCAGACAACGCCACAGCAGTGGCATATGTCAATCATCAAGGAGGAGCAAGAAGCTCAGCTGCAGCGTCGGAGGTCGCTCGCATCCTGAAGTGGGCAGAGAGGAGCGTACCGGCACTGTTGGCCGTGTACATTCCGGGTGTGGAAAACTGGCAGGCGGACTACCTGAGCCGCCAGATGCTAGACCAGGGAGAATGGTCCTTACACCCGGAGGTGTTCCAACTCCTCTGCCAAAGATGGGGCACACCAGACGTAGATCTTCTGGCTTCCCGACTCAATCGGAAGGTATTGAGGTTTGAGGCCCGGTCAAGAGACCCATGGGCAGACGCAACGGACGCGTTGGTGGCATCGTGGGGTCAGTATCGGCTAATCTATGCCTTCCCTCCCTCAAGGCTTCTTCCTCTTCTGCTCCGCAGAGTGGAGGCAGAGGGAATTCCAATGATCCTAATCGCTCCAGATTGGCCTCAGCGTCCTTGGTACGCCGATCTAGTACGTCTGGTAGCAGACGTCCCCTGGCGTCTACCACTACTGAAGGACCTGCTATTGCAAGGTCCCATACTCCATCCTGCTTTACGGTCACTGGCTTTAACGGCATGGCTATTGAGAGCCAGGTACTGAGAGACTATGAGAAGTGCTTGGAAACCATCCTCTAGGAAGGTTTATCACCGCACTTGGAAGGCCTACATCTCCATGTGTGAGGAAATGAAATGGCATCCGCGTACTTATTTGGTTTCCAGAATCCTGCTGATTTTACAGCATGGGGTGGGCCAAAGGCTTGCCTTAAGTACGATTTAAGGGACAGATATCTGCCCTGGCTGTCTTTTTTTCAGCGACCCCTGGCGACTCTCTCTCGTGAGTACATTTGTGCAGGGGGTTCGACAAGTGGCTCCTCCGGTCCGTCCCCCGCTACCTCCGTGGGACTTGAACCTGGTCCTCTCGGTGCTTCAGAGGGCACAGTTTGAGAATATTAGAGATATTCCCCTGTTGACACTTTCTCAGAAAGTGGTCTTTTTGGTGACTGTTAAGTCAGACGAGTCTCTGAGCTGGCAGCCTTGTCCTGCAAGGCTCCCTATTTGATTTTCCACAAGGATAAGGTGGTGCTGTGGCCGCAGCCTTCCTTTCTTCTGAAGGTCGTTTCGGCTTTTCATCTCAACGAAGACATTGTACTTCCATCCTTGTGTCCTCATCCGTCGAATCCTAAGGAGTCGGCGTTGCATTCTCTAGACGTTGTTCGGGCTTTGAGAGTTTACCTATCTGCTACTTCCCTGTTCCGGAAGTCAGACTCACTGTTTGTTTCAGTGGCTGGTCCCAAGAAGGGCCAAGCAGTCTCGTCGGCCACCATCTCTAGGTGGATCCGATTAATAGTAATCCAGGCTTACACCTTAAAGGGTCAAGCGCTCCCCTTTCCGGTCAGGGCGCATTTGACCAGGGCAATAGGTGCCTCTTGGGCTTTCTGACATCAAGCGTCTGTTTCCCAATTATGTAAAGCGGCGACTTGGTCGTCCGCTCACACTTTTACAAAATTCTACAAAGTTGATGTAGGTGCATTTTCGGATGCCTCTTTCGGCCGCAAAGTTTTGCAGGCGGCCGTTTAAGAGTTGCAACTCCTCCGTTGGAGGAGTGCTGTTTTGTGTTTGGGGTGAAGTTTATTTTTATGCTGTTGCCACCCCTCTTCTTTTTTTTTTCTCTGACACTGCTTTGGGATGTCCCACTATGTCAATAGAGAAGCTGTGTTGGTCCATGGACGACAGAGTAAATAGGATTTTTTACTCACCGTAAAATCCTTTTCTCGGAGTCCATGGACCGACACAGCACCCACCCCTCTTAAGTTTGTACTGCTTTTTGACGAACTGATCTGCGAGATGCAGACTGAGGGGATATACCCAGAGAGTCCACCCCCTGGGCGGTACTGTAGAAGGTGTGATGCAACACTTTTTACAAGTTTTCTGCCTAGTCACTCCTAATTAACGGATTATACCCACTATGTCAATAGAGAAGCTGTGTCGGTCCATGGACTCAGAGAAAGGGTTTTTACGGTGAGTAAAAAATCCTATTTTCCCTTTGACGAGAACCCAGAGGCAGTTTGGAATAAAAATCCAAAACTAGACGCCCCACTGTCCAAGTTATCGAAGCGGTCTGACCTGGCCTTCGAGGATATGAGACATTTAAAGGACCCAATGGACAGAAAAACAGACTTAGTCTTAAAAAGGGACTGGGATGCTTCAATGGCGGTATTGAAGCAAGCCTTAGCCACTTTTTGTGTAGCTAGAAATTTGGAGTTCTGGTTATCACAGCTACAAGAACACTTACAGGCAGGCACTCTTAGAGGGGAGCTCTTGAAAACCTTTCCAATGATTTTCAAGGGGACTAGTTTCATTTCAGACGCTTCAACTGACGCCGTTAAATTTGCGGCTAAGTCTGCGGCTCTATCAGTCGCAGCCAGAAGGTCAGTCTGGATGAAAACTTGAGGAGACACAGCGTCCAAAACACGCTTGTGCAGTGTCCCCTTTAATGAAGACTTAGTCTTTGGGCCTGAATTAGATACCGCCTTGGAAAGAACGGTGGACAAAAAGAACTTTCCCTAATAAAAAGAAGGACTTTCGAAGGAAGTTTTTTCGTTCCTCAAAGGAACCCTCAAAAACGGAGAAGGAGTTCAAACCCAAAAAGCACTGGACTGGGCAAAAAGGGAAAGGGGGCATACTTTTTAACCACCCCAATCAGAACCACAAGTCTCAGTGACATCAGGGTCCCTGTGGGAGGAAGACTAAAGAATTTTCTCCCGCAATGGGAAAAGATAACCTCAAACGAGTTTGTTCTAAACATTATCAAGAGGTTATGCGCTGGAAAAGGCCAGGGCTTTACCGTTACTAATAGGAGAAATGGTGGATCAAGAGGTATTGACATTAGTCCCTATTCAGGAACAGTGGGACGATTTTTACTCACACATTTTTGTGACCGCATCGAACACGGAATGCGGAAGAAAACGTTCTCCGCACTGCCCAACGGTGAACAAATAGGGGAAAACATTAGGATAAACTAAACCCGTGTGGGTGCAGGACTAATGTACTCCCTAATGTGGGATGCTCAAAAGCCTGTTGTGCTCCTGTCGGTCACATGGGCATGCGTCGCGTCATCTCTAATGCAGTCACGTGACGTAGGTCACGTGTTTGCACACCACGTTACCGCGAGTGCTGCATCGCGTCGGTCTGGGCAGGAAATGCTTTGACGCTTCCCTGTCCCGCAAACGTGGAACGCTTTGCGGGACGTGGTTGATGGCAATTGGCTGCGCTGCGTTCCATGTGACGTGACGTGATGTGAGTCACGTTCCGTTGCGAACGCCCATTTGGGACAGTGTGTCATCTTTTGACACGTCAATCCCCAATCCCTTCAAGTTATGACACGCGAGTCACGCCCCATTGTTGTGCTTACCATTGGCTTTTATACATGGGGCGGTCTCCGCTCATGTGGATATCCAATCCATGCTGCAAATGGGTATATGCCACTCCTCCATTCTGAGGACCTATCATGGAGCTCGATTGCCCCTTTTCCATATGGAGGCTTGAAACGCACGCCCATGCGCCATTTTGGACCACACAGGAAGTGGATGCTGACTGATTGAACTCCCAGGTGAGGTTTTTCTCCTTGGGGTCATATTTTCTATAAATGTTGTGGAAGCAGCAGTGGATATTCACCCCAGATGATGCAATCCTTTTTGCGAAACGCGTCGGGAGATTCCACTGCTGCCACTGTTGTACAAGCGTTTGTTTAAACCATCTTGATGTAAGTGTATTTGCCTACATTAAAGTTTGATTTTTAGACGATATTATGCCATGTGCCCTTCTCTTTTCTCCCATATATTTATCTGATCGGCATCCTGGTTTACCACCATTTGAGCCATTTTTTCCATTCACCTCCAATACTATTGCTGAGAGCATTGTCCTGAGGATTTACCTGCATAGGATCAGCGCAGGAGGAGACATACATCTAAAAGCCTGATGTGACCCTTCAAACGTATGTTTGTTTGGGTTCATTTGTTCCGGTAAGCCTTCCACATATTGGTGGTGGTTATCTACACTTCTTTTCCAAGATTGCAGATTCCATACACAACTGTTCAAGAATCGCTTTATTTATTAGAGACTTTTTCACCAGTCACATGAATTTTGTCACTTAATTGGACATTATTTTTTATCACACTGGGTGTTTTTAATTTTCACTTTTGTTTAGCGCTGCATTTTTTGTTTTTTGTTCTGTTTTTCACCTTTGTCCATTGGTTGTGCAGCTGCTTGTGTGTTTTGTTTAGTAGCGCAGAAATTCTTTGTATATTCTAATCATGAACCTCGGACCCCTGAACCTTTCCATCCGTTACAAAAAAATTCTGGAGTCAATTTACTCAATAAGGAATCTTCTTCAAAAAGATGTGTTTATGGCTACCCTGGACTTGAGGGACATCTATCTGCATATCCCAAAAAGGCTCCATGCACACTGGAGCTCATTAACTGCAGTTTATTGGCGTTTTTTTTAAAAGCCCATAAAGTGCACTCTATGTTGGCCTATGTGTCCATGCACACATGGACGTTTTTTAGCGTTAATGAGCAGTGGAGATTATGACCTTTTTTCTGAACGCAAGAAATTTGCGTTCAAAGTGACGTTTTTCGGCGCCAAAAAACGCAGATAAACGGCCGCTAATTAGCGTTATGCGTTTCTCTGGCTCTATTCAAAATCAATGGTTCCCTATGGGAGCCCATTGATTTGAAGTCATCATGATCCGACTTGCGGTGCGACTTGTATGCTGAGGATGAAGGGGAACCCCGCCAAAAAATGAAAAAAAAAAATTGGCGTGGGGTTCTACCTCGGACGATACCAGGCCCTTCGGTATGGTATGGATTTTAAGGGAAACCCCCCAACGCCGAAAAAACGGCGTGGGGGTCCCCCAAAATCCATACCTGATCCTTATCCGAGCACGTAGGCCGGTCAGGAAAGGGGTGGGGACGAGCGAGCACCCCCCCTCCTGGACCGTACCAGGCCGCATGCCCTTAACATGGGGGTAGGTGCTTTGGGGCAGGGGGGCCCTGCGCCCCCCACCCCGAAGCACCTTGTCCCCATGTTGATGAGGACAAGGGCCAGTTCCCGACAACCCTGGCCGTTGGTTGTCGGGGTCTGCGGGCGGGAGCTTATCGGAATCTGGGAGCCCCCCTTTAATAAGGGGCCCCCAGATCCCGGCCCCCCACCCTATGTGAATGAGTATGGGGTACATCGTACCCCTACCCATTCACCTGGGGAAAAATGTGTCAAAAATAAAACACACTACAAAAGTTTTTAATAAATTACTTTAGACAGCTCTGGGGGTCTCTTCCCACTTCTCCGCTCTCTTCTCCGGTTCTTCTGCCGGGCTCCTCCGCTATCTTCCGCTCTTTTGCTAGTGTTGGCCTGGTCTTCTCCATCGTCTTTTTCCCCTCTTCTCTTGTTCCGATGTTGACACAATGCTCTCTCCCGCTGTAATGCCGTGTGCGCTGTGCGCAACGACTTGTATAGGCATGGGCGTGGTCACCGGGTGATGTCACCCGGTGACCCCGCCCCCTTAGGACGTCAGTCCTGGGGCATGATGGGACAGTGACATCGTAAGGGGGGTGGGGTCACCGGGTGGCATCACACAGTGACCACGCCCCATGCCTATATAAGTCGTTGCGCACGCGCCATTACAGCGGGAGAAAGCATTGTGTCAACATCGGAACAAGAGAAGAGGGAAGACGACCGGGCCAACGCTAGCAAAAGAGCGGTCAGATGATAGCGGAGGAGCGGGGAGAAGAACCGGACAGCGGGAGAAGAGGCCAGAGAGCGCGGAGAGGTCGGTAGAGATCCCCAAAGTTCGAAGAGACCCCCGGTGCTGTCTAATTACTTTAAAAACCTTTGTTGTGTTTTATTTTTGACACAATTTTCCCCAGGTGAATGGGTAGGGGTACAATGTACCCCATACTCATTCACATAGGGTGGGGGCCGGGATCTGGGGGCCCCCTTATTAAAGGGGGGCTCCCAGATTCCGATAAGCCCCTGCCCGCAGACCCCGACAACCAACGGCCAGGGTTGTCGGGAAGAGGCCCTTGTCCTCATCAACCTGGGAACAAGGTGCTTTGGGGTGGGGGGCGCTGGACCCCCTGCCCCAAAGCACCTACCCCCATGTTGAGGGCATGCCGGCTAGTATGATCCAGGAGGGGGGGGCGCGCTCGCTCGTCCCCACCCCTTTCCTGACGGGCCGGGCTGCGTGCTCGGATAAGGGTCTGGTATGGATTTTGGGGGGACCCCCACGCCATTTTTTTGGGCGTAGGGGGTTTCCCCTAAAATCTATTCCAGACTGAAGGGCCTGGTATTGTCCGAGGGGGAACCCAACGCCAATTTTTTATTAATTTTTTTCATTTTTCTGGCGGGCTTCCCCTTCATCCTCGGCACACAAGTCGGATCATGATGATCCGACTTCAGGATTTTGAATAGAGCCAGAGAAACCGGGCTGAAAGCTAGCGCCGCTAAACGTGCATTGACGGCAATGCAAAATGCTGATAAAATCAAATTTTTAAAGCAGCATTTTCCTGCCAGCAATCCTGCGTTCAAAACATCAGTTTTTGAGCTCCAGTGTGCATGGAGACTAAAGAAGGAATGCCAGAAATTTCTTCGTATGGCGATTCAGATAGACACCAAAATTTATAATTTTCAGGGCAGAGCCCTGCCCTTCGGTCTGTCGTCGTCTCCAAGAATTTTTTCCAAAGTTCTCGGAGAGGCACTGGTTCAGTTGAGATTTCAGGCAGTCTCGATCATTCCATATCTAGATGACTTGCTCCTCACAGCCCACTCAGAGAAACAACTCTGTCAGGACTATCCGTGGATCAAAGTATAGTCTTTCCGGAAGAAAAGATATTGAATCTGAAACAGAGGATGTCTTTTCTTCTAACCAGCACCAATTGTACAGTGAGGGAGGTGATGTCGGCACTAGGTCTTATGACTGAAGCCATCCCGGCCGTACAATGGGCCAGGTTCCACCAGAGAGACCTGCAGAGGTTTCTTTTGGAACAGCTAAAAGACAAAGATCTGGAAGAATGTGTGTCGATCCCCACCAAAGTAAAACGTTCCCTCTGGTGGTGGAAGGATACGGAAAATCTAAACAAAGGGGTACTCTGGGTCCTGCCTATCACATCCACACTGACCACGGATGCAAGCAGTTGGGGTTGGGGAGCCCATCTCAACTCATGCTGGGCCCAGGGCAGGTGGACACCAGAGGAGATTGTTCTCTTCCAATTGGAAGGAGCTAGCAGCTATCCCCAGAGCTCAACTAGCATTTCAGGACACTCTACAAGGCCACCACCTTCAAGTCTGCTCAGAAAATATGACGGCAGTTGCTTATATAAAAAAGCAGGGAGGTACCAGAAGTCCTCGTCTACTGTTGGTTGCCAAACACATTTCTCTTTTCGTCCATGGACGGACACAGCTCCTTAAATCTTAACATGTGGGTTATGTTCCTGTTCATAGGAGAGGACTAGGCAGAACATGTTAGTTATCTTAAAACATGTAACTTTAACAGAGTTGAACAGCCCTGCCCAGGGGGCGGTCCCTCCGTACATAACCCTCCACCCTGCAGTCAGCCATCGAGCGTGCCAGTCCTTAGCTCCGCGCTGGTTCTGCCACGACGTACCACATGGCTCCAGGGGTGGCCGGTGAGCACATGCTCCGGGGTCCACATATGACTGGGCAGCTTGCTGTCTCACTCAATGGACCGAGCCGACAGCTACTCCATACCATTGGTTGTGGGTCTGTTAGGGACGTGCCAGCATGTCCTCGCAAGGATGGGTAAGTACGGTTCCTCCTGTCTCGGCAGGATGGAACAGCTGGACATTCCCGGGATGAAGGGGTTCTTCTGTCCTCCCTGCTCTGTCACCCTTTCCCCTCCTGCCCTAGGGCCCGCTACGACCGGGGTGTACTTGTGGGGGGCTCTGAGTCCCTGTGGGGCGCCGGGGTCCGCTTTCTGTGAGGAGGGGTTTGTCTCCTGGGAATTCTCTGCAGGCCTTCTCGTCCACATTCCGGGGCTCGGGCGCCATTTTTTGCGGCGATAAAGCCATTTTTAGTGTGCTTTTTTCTATGTTAAAATTTCCATTGGCGGCCATTTTGTTATGGCCGCGCTGTGGCGCAGGTCGGTATTGCGGGCGGCCATTTTCTTGTGGTCCGCGCCCTTTTTATCTGAGGCAACTGGTGGCCATTTTGGAGTGGGTTTGGCCTCTAGCGCTGGCTTTCTGAACGACGCACGGTTCATTCTCCTCAGTTTTTTCATCACACAAGCGCTGTGTATACAAGGCGGGCAGCGGTGCTGAGCGGTCTCCCTCTGGGTGGTGAGTCCCCTGGGTTATCCCCCCCCCCCCGTGTCAGTGCAGCATGGAGGGTGAACTACAAAGTGTTTTTCACTTGGACCCTGAGGGCTGTCAGTGGGTGTTTATGGAGTCCGTATGTGACCTTTCTTCCCCTACATTGCCAGAGGCAGCCAATGGTGCCCCTGCACCTGCGGTTTCCATGGATACGCTGTAGACATTCCTGGAATCATTTGTTGCCAGGGTAGAAACAGCATGCGGGCGTAAGGGGGGTAAAAAAGCACCCCCCCCCCCGCCATCTTCTGGGGAGTGTTGGCCAGGGCACTTATAAGTGCACTTCTGATGCGGGACACTCTCCAGCTGGTAGATGCAGCTGGGACTTCCGCAGAGGAGTCTGTCTCCTTTGGGTCACACAAATCTGACCGCTTTGTGACTGTTTTTCCTTATGTTACTTTCTTTGATAAAGTTCATAGATAAGGAATGGGAACGGCCGCATAGGTCCTTTGTGGTCCCCCAGCGCATGGCGGTCCGTTATCCTCCAGGACCCTACTGATAGGAGGTCCGAAGCGGTGTCCAGCTCCAGGTTCACCATGCTGGGGTCAGTGTTGCGACCTATATTGGCTGCGACTTTGGTGTCAGACATTCACTGAATGGAGGGCAGCACAGTGGTGTAGTGGTCATCTCCCTCACCTGGCAGCAAGGGGGTCACTGGTTCGACCCGGACCCTGTCATCTGCCTGGAGTTTGCATGTTCTCCCTGTGTCTGCGTGTGTTTCTTCCGGGTACTCCGGTTTCCTCTCACACTCCAAAGACATGCGCGCCTTCGGCGCCACAGTAAAAACATATACACTAATACATACTCCGTGTGTGTATGTAAAAGGATTTCAAGAGCCTCTGTATCTGCAGTGGTTCTGCGCCGCCTGATGGCTGGAATGCTGGTCCGCTGACCAAGCATCCAAGTGAGCTCTGGCAGATTGCCTTTCAGAGGTTTTTTGGTACCTCGCTGGGCGACATTATTAAGGATGTCACTGGAGGTAAGAGCACACTTCTCCCGCAGTCCTCTGAGGGGACGGAGCCGCGCCGTTGGCCGGGTCCTTCCTATTCCGCGCAGGAGCTGTATTTTCGGCAGTCAGGGTCAGCCGGCAGATCCTCCCAGACTGACAAGGCTCCAGCTGGGAGACAGAAGCGTCCCTGGGCGCTTACGCCTAACAAACCAGCTAACATGCCTGCCTGCTACAGCATGAAAATTTGCCCCCGCCCAACTCAAGGGTGGGGGGGGGGGGGAACGGCTTAGGGAGTTTGCAGCTCATTGGACCTCCCTGCTCTCTGACCAGTGGGTCTGCGAGGTGGTCACTTAGGGGTACAAGATAGTTTCTTCTTGTCCACCAAACCGATCTTTCCCTGAAATCTTCCTCTCTTTCCGGCTCGTCGGTCTGCCTTGATGGGAGCAGTACAAGACTTGGTGCAGAGTAGTTTTACCTGTGCCCCTGGTGGAAAGGTTTCGGGGATTCTATTCAAATCTGTTAGTAGTCCCAAGGAAGGACTGTCTGTCCAATCTTGGACCTCAGGGCCCTTAATACCTTGTGAGGGTGCGAAGTTCAGGATGGAATTTGTTCGGAGGTTGCTGCGCTCCATCCGGGGGATTTTCTGGTGTCCCTGGACATCAAGGACGCATACTTGCATGTCCCCATCTGCAACAGCCATCAGATGTTTCTGCGATTTGGCATAGTGCCGGCACCAAGGGAAACAAGGTGCTCGCCCCGATCTGGCTTTGCTGAGACAGCGAGGCATTGCTATCGTGGGCTACTTGGTCGATCCTCTTCTGAGAGCTGCTTCTGGCTCAGAATTAGAGGAGGACTTGTCTATAGCCAATCAGACCCTCCGTGAAATTGGACATACAGAAGTCGGTGTTGGTACCGACTCAGCGTCTGGAGTACCTAGGCTTGATCCTGGACTCCTCCTTCCTTTGGAGCAGTTGCAGACGCTCTAGTCGGCGGTGAAATTGTTAGTATCCCGCAAATGGTCGTCTCTCTGTTTTTTGCATGCGAGTTCTGGGCCTCCATGGTGGCCTCCTTCGAGGCAGTTCCATATGCCCAATTCCACACTCGAGTATTGCAGGAGGAGATCCTGTCCAATTGGAACAGATCTCCATTGTCTGGATTCAGGTAAGTCACCTGTTCAAGACTTCCCTGAGAGGGCGGCTGAGATCCCCGGCTCTTCAGTCCGGGAGGTCGTTCCTTCCTTTCCATGGGACTGTGATCATGACGGATGCCAACCCCCCAGTTTGCTGGACTCCGGACGAATCTCGCCTGCCGATCAATGTCCTTGAACTTTGAGCGATCAGACTGTGCCTCTCCAAGTGGTCGAAGAGACTTCAAGGGCGTCTGGTCAGGATCCAGTCAGACAGCGCCACGGCAGTGGCTTCTGTCAACCATCAGGGACCATCAGGGAGGAACAAGGAGCTCGGCCGCAGCGTCGGAAGTCGCTCACAGCCTAAGTTTGGCCGAAAGGAGCGTGTCGGCTCTATCGGCTGTTTACATCTGGGCGTAGAGAACTGGCAGGCGGACTATCTGAGTCGCCAGATGCTGGACCAGGGGGAATGGTCGTTACACCCGGAGGTGTTTCAATTACTTTGTCAAAAATGGGGCACATCAGTTGTGGATCTCCTGGCCTCTCGACTCAATCGCAAGGTGTCGAGGTTTGTGGCCAGGTCCAGGGATCCCTGGGCAGACGCGTCGGATGCGTTGGTGGCTCAACGGGGAATTTATGCCTTTCCCCCAATGAAATTGCCTCCTCGTCTGCTCCGCAGAGTGGAAGCCGAGGGGATTCTGGTGATTCTAATCGCCCCAGACTGGTCCCGGCGTCCCTGGTACGCCGACCTCATGAGACTGGAAGCTGACGCTCTGTCGGCTATCAATGCGGGAGGACCTTCTGTCTCAAGGTCCCATTCTTCATCCTGTTTTACAGTCGCTGGCTTTAACGGCATGGCTATTGAAAGCCAGGTACTAAGAGACCGTGGTCTGTCAGATTCGGTAACCTCCACCATGTTGAGGGCCCGGAAATCTTCTTCCCGGACAATCTACCATCGCACTTGGAAGGCCTACATCTATGTGTGGTGCCCACAGGCATATTCGGTTTCTCGGATCCTGCTGTTCTTACAGTGCGGAGCGAATCTGAAACTTGCCTTAAGCACTATTAAGGGGCAGATTTCAGCCTTGGCTGTCTTCTCCCAGCGGCCCCTGGCGGCTCACTCATGGTTAAGTACATTTGTGCAAGGGGTCCGACACGTGGTTCCCCCGATTAGACCACTGCTTCCTCCGTGGACTTGAATCTAGTGCTCTCGGTACTTCAGGAACCTCCCTTTGAGAACATCAGGGAGATTCCTCTCAACGCTTTCTCAGAAAGTTGCCTTTCTAGTTGCCATTACATCGGTCAGAAGGGTTTCTGAATTGGCGGCCTTGTCTTGCAAGTCACCTTACTTGGTCCTCCATAAGGATAAAGCTGTGCTAAGCCTGCAACCTTCATTCCTTCCTAAGGTAGTTTTGGTTTTTCACCTAAATGAGGGCATTGTACTCCCATCCTTGTGTCCTCAGCCGTCGCATCCCAGGAGGCTGCGCTACATACCTTGGACGTGGTACGTGCCCTGCGGGTGTACCTGTCTGCTACTGCTCCGTTCCGGAGTTCTGACTCAGTGTCGGTGTCTGGTCCACAGAAGGGCCTGGCGGTCTCCTCGGCCACCTTTCTAGGTGGATCAGGCAGACCGTCATCCAGGCCTGTGCCCCTAAGGGGCGGGCGCCTCCCTTTCCTTTCACGGCGCATTCAACCAGGGCAATTGGTGCCTCCTAGGCTTTCCGACATCTAGCATCTGTCTCCAAGGTGTGTAAGATGGCAACCTGGTCGTCTGTTTACACTTTCTCTAGTTTTACAAGGTTGATGTGAGTGCATCTTCAGATGCTTCCTTTGGCCGCAAGGTTTTGCAGGCAGCTGTTTGAGGTTGCAACTCCTCCGTTTTGGGTGAAGTTAGGTCTTCTTTTGATTGCTGTTCTTACCCCTCGTTTTTTCTGACACTGCTTGGGGACGTCCCACATGTCAAGATTTAAGGAGCTGTGTCCGTCCATGAACGAAAAGAGAAAATAGGATTTTTTTGTACTCACCGTAAAATCCTTTTTTCTGTCGTCCATGGATGGACACAGCACCCACCCCTCCTTTTTTAGTTTGTACTGCTTTTCTACGAACTGAGGCTGCAGGGTGGAGGGTTATGTACGGAGGGACCGCCCCCTGTGCGGGGCTGTAAAACTCTGTTAACGTTACATGTTTTAAGATAACTAACATGTTCTGCCTAGTCCTCTCCTATGAACAGGAACATAACCCACATGTCAAAATTTAAGGAGCTGTGTCTGTCCATGGATGACAGAGAAAAGGATTTTACGATGAGTACAAAAAAATCCTATTTCTGTGGGCAGAATCCAATCTAGAATCCATCTCTGCAATACACCTGAAGAGGGAGCAGAACAGCACTGCAGACTTCTTGAGTCGACAACTTGTTTTGAATCATGAATGGTCTCTGCACCCGGAAGTTTTCAACCTCATAACAGCTCACTGGGGGAATCCAGAAGTAAATTTATTTGCAAACAAAGTGAATGCAAAAGTTCCCAATTTCTGCTCGCTATGTCCAGGAGATCAACCCTTGGCGGTAGACGCATTACAGACCCCCTGGACCTTCAACTTGGCCTATTTGTTTCCACCGCTTCATCTCATTCCGAGAGTCCTAGCAAAGTTTCTAACAGAAGAAACATGTTTAATCCTAGTGGCACCATTTTGACCCAAGAGGCCATGGTTCACAACTTTATTCAAGTTGATAGACCAGCCTACTCTGAGGCTTCCCTGCAGACAAGATCTCCTGTCACATTGACTCCTCATGCATCCGCAAGTAACCATGCTGAAGCTCTCAGCGTGGTTACTGAGGAAGAGATTCTGAGAAGCAAAGGTCTATCAGAAAAAGTGGTTCAAACCTTACTACAGAGCCAGAAACCGGTCACCCGAGCTATTTACAGAAAAATTTGGAGAAAATGTTATTTCTTGTTGGCGGATTATCGGGGTAAGGTTAACAAGGATATAACAAATATTCTACAGTTTCTTCAAGAAGGGATAGACCAGGGGTTAACTCCTGGTAATATAAAAGTCCAGATAGCTGCCTTAAGTGTATACCTAGAGAGACAATTGCAGGAAAATCCCCTTATTGCTAGGTTCTGTAAGGCATTCGCTAGACATAAACCAGTCAGTCAAGATTACTCCAACTTGGAACCTTTCGGTCATCCTCAAGGCCTTCTTGGGGTTGTACTCAAGACCCACTAACAGACCAGGTTTGCAAGATAACTGAAATACATCACAGGTGATATCATTTGCTGCTCAGTGATTACAGTATTCTAGTCTGCATCTCCCCAAGTTAATACTTAAAATCTGGCCTGTTATTGGGATCTGAGGACAGGAGTTGAGAACCACTGCCTTAAAGTGAATAACTCAACACTAAGTTCACTGTATGGTCCCCTTATGTATTTGTACATGTTGTTCATATCCCCCCTTAATCTCCTTTTCTCAAGAGAGAATAAATTCAGTTCCTGTAATCTTTCCTCATAGCCAAGTTCCTCCATGCCTCTTATCTATTTGGTAACCCTTCTCTGCACTTTCTCAAGTTCCCCGATATCCTTTTTGCATATTTCAGATGAGGTCTTACTAATGATTTGTACAGGGGCAAACCGATCTCTCTCTGGAGTCCATACCTCTCAATACAATAAATTACTTTTCTCGCTTTGGAAACCTCAGCTTGGCATTGCTTGCTATAATTAAGCTCATGATCTACCAAAACCCCCAGATCCTTCTCCACTATGGATTCCCCCAGTTGTACTCCCCCCTAGTATGTATGATACATGCATATTCTTCACCCCCAGGTGCATAACTTTACATTTATCAACCTTAAACCTCAATTACCACACAGTTGCCCAATTTAACAGTGCATTGAGGTTGGCTTGTAAATTGGCGGCATCATGCAAGGACATTAATCCACTGTGAAACTTGGTGTCATCTGCAAACACTGAAATGGTACTTTTAACCCCAGACCCTATATCTATAAGGATATTAAATGTAAGGGTCCGACTCCCAACACTGAACCTTTGGGGTACACCACTAATATCCTTAGACCATTCAGAGTAAGAATCATTAACCACTACTCTCTGAATTCTGTCTTTTAGCCAGTTTTCCATCCATTTACAAACAGATCTTTCCAAGCCTGTAGACTTTACCTTACACATTGGCAGTTTACACCCACCTGTCCATAGGAATAAATCTATCCTTGCAGGTTTACTTTAGGTGTCCAAAGACCAGGCATGTCCAAAGTTCGGCTCGTGGTCCGGTTTCATACTGCCCCACTGGTAATTTGGATATATATCCTTTGTGGCCTCCAACAAATCCCGAGCGCCACGCGGTGATTCGTTGGGGGGCCACAAAAGATATATACTGTATTTATTGTTCCTCGGAGGGGACAGGGAGGGGGTGGGATGAGTGCCGTCAGATTACATACAGGAGAATCTCCTGTTTACTCGGCTGCCTCTGAATTGGGAAGTCCTGTCTCCTGGGCTGGCATTGGACGACAGTTCTGTCTATCATAAGAGGCGGGACTTGGTATTAAAGAGGCCGCCAAGTAAACAGGAGATTCTCATGTATGTAATCTGTTGGCGCTCGTTTCGCCCCCCTCCCTGTCCCCTCATAGGATACAGATGGGCATAGATCAGGCTGTAGTGATGACAATGGTGAGGCTGCATTCATGGCAATGGTGAAGCTGCAGATGGGTACTAATTAGGCTGCATTGATGGGCACTGACCCTAATTTTGCTTCACAGTTTTTATTTTAAATTTACGTTTTTTTCTCTGAAACCTCCCTCTTAAAGAGAAGGTGCGTGTTATACGCCGATAAATACGGTATATCCAAATAACACGCCCGAGCGCATCCTTGGACTCTTCGACACACACAGCCACAAAGGCAAGAGAATTCTTGTTGGGCAGTGTATTCGTTAATTTGCATTTAATTTTAATGGTTCAAAGAAGGTCACGCAAAATGGTCGGCCCTCGCGCATGTTCACGTCATCAAATCTGGCCCTCTGAAAACGTTTGGACACCTTTGCCACTAACATTGAAGAGTATTTGCCCAGTCCAACTATTTATGGTTGGATCAAAGAATGTGCTCCATATATCTGAAGGTCTTGCCTGAATAAATTAGAAACCTGGAGCTGGGTTGGATTTTGTTTCCTACCTTTCACAGTTGCTTATCCCTGAGAGAAGCCAATGACAAGATTGTGCATATGTGCACCGTGATCTTTTGTCTTTTGCGGCCTGTTCACATATGATACAGCAGGTAAATGCATAATTCTGTAGGCAGCTTTATATCTCGGAGATTACATTAACTGCCTTATCCTGTTTTTTGTTTTATCTACAGATTTAAACAAACCCATATAACGTCCCATGTCCGCTTTATTCAGTCTGGTAGTAATGGTATACATAGGTTACAGGCTGGGTCCTGCAGCTGCTTCAGTCTTTGTTACTCAAAATGCTTTATAATCTGCTGGCTGAAAGCAGATTTTGGGGTACCACTGGAGAAGGGAATATATTTAGAACACCTTTGTTAAAATGTTCCCTTGAAAGACCTCTACTGCATATGAGCTTGAGATGCTGGTAGTACCAAGTTTTTCTTGTCCTAATATTTATATTTGCATTCTTCATATTGGTAAAATTAACTTTCTCTTTCGTGCATTGACGGATACAGCGCTCCATACGTGTTCCCTCCAGGTGGAGATCCTAGTGAAAATGGAACAAGTGTCCAAAGTCTCTGGATAATCAGATTCAGCTGAGCTGGGTAACCAGGGGTTCCCTGGTCTGGTGGCTTCGCTCTTCGGCAGAGCAGGTATTTTCTCCCCTTGTATTGAACAGTGGTCACGACAGATGCCAGTCTGTCTGGGTGGGGAGGTGTCCTGAGGCTGGGCTAAACTCCGCTCAGGGTTGTTGGGCGCTGGAAGAATCCAGACCACCAATCAATGTTTTTGATCTTGGGGTGATCAGGCTGTGCCTGGATCGCTGGATGGATTGGCTCCGAGGGCTCCCAGTACGCATGTAGTTGGAAAATGCCACCGCAGTGGCTTATGTCAATCACCAGGGCGGAACAAAAAGTGTTGGCTGCTCTGGAAGTAGCCGGCATTCTCCGGTGATCAGAACGCTTCCTTCCAACACTCTCCTCCGTACACATTCTAGGTGTCTAAAATTGGCAGGCGGACTATCTTAGTCGGCAGGCGTTGGACCAAGGGGAGTGGTCCCTTCATCCGGATGTGTTTAATCTGACATGTCTGTGGTGGCGTACCCCCGAGGTGTCTCGGTTCAACAGGCAGGTACCAAGGTTTTGTGGCAAGGTCTCGGATCCTCTGGTGGATGCCACAGATTCTCTGGTGGCCACGTGAGGGGCTACTATGGTCTGATTGTAGGCTTACTCTCCTCTCAAGCTTCTTCCGTGACTTCAGCGCAGGATCGAGGCCAAAGGGATTCCGGTTATTCTAGTGGCCTCGCCGGTCTTGGTAAGCCGACCTGGTGTGCTTGGTCACTGACGTCCTTTGGAGGCTGCCTCTCAGGGAGGACCTGCTGTCCCAAGGTCCGATCTTCCATCCTGCTTTACAGTCACTGGGTTTGACGGCCAGGCGGTTGAAAGCCAGGTGCTGAAGGATAGAGGTTTGCCTGGGTCGGTAATTCCGACTGTGCTGAAGGCTAGGAAGTCTACCTTTTAGGAATATTTACCATCGTACATGGAAAGCGTACATCTCATGGCGTGAGTCGATTAGTGTTCACCAGGTGTCTGCCTTGGCAGTCTTCTTTCAGCGACCCTTGGCCATGCATTCCTTAGTGCGTACTTTCATTCAAGGGGTTCTACCCTTGCAGGGTTCGTACGGTCATTAAATTCCTGGAAAAGTCATGGGATTTTGACATGGCACTTTCCAGGCCTGGAAAAGTTTTGGAAAATGACTGAAGCCCACTAAGTTTTGGAAAAGTCATGGAATATTATAGTCACTACTAGTCGTGCAATGGATCGTAAGCGATCCGTGATCCGAACAGGTCATCCTGTTCGGATCGGCATACGGCGCGATCCGCGGAGCGCTCCGGAGCCTCGGCCATTAGGAAAGGCTTCGGCCTAGCTCCGGAGCCGCGGCCATCTTGGAACACCCGGCGGCAGCCTATTGGCGGCTTAGAGGCACGCTGACGTCAGCAGGAACTCGAGGGACACACACCGCGCCGTGTATTGCTGTTCTGAGGTCTGTAAGGGGGGGTGTCTGCACTGGGGGTGTCTGCACTGGGGGTGTCTGCACTGGGGGTGTCTGTACTGGGGGTTTCTGTACTACTGGGGGTTTCTGTACTACTGGGGGTGTCTGTACTGGGAGGTCTGTACTGGGAGGTCTGCACTGGGGGTGTCTGTACTGTTCTGTACTTGCGTCAGTGCTACAGTTTGAATTTATTTGTGTGAACTGTGAAGTTAAATCATGGATTGTGGAAACTAACTAGTGTCGGGTGATTGTATATAGTGTATACCACATTTACCACTGACTAATGCAGAGTTGCAATGCAAGGAAATCCGCTAAAAGTAGTTGGATCTGTATGTGCGTTTATAATTAATTTAATCAAAATTAGTAGTTTAGTCGATTAAAAAAATTAATCGAACACAAATATTTTAATCAGTAACAGCCCTAATTTATATTAGTAAAAATATGCTGGGTGTGACATGGATTTTCTTCTTATTTAACATAGGGGCATGAATATTTACGTGAAGTCATGGAAAAGTCATGGAATTTGGTAAAAATGTGCATGAACCCTGCCCTTGACTCTGCCAATGCGGTCACCTGTACCGCCGTGGGATTTGAACTTTGTGCTTCCAGTTCTCCAGAAACCTCCCTTTGAAAATATTCAGGAGATTCCCCTGCTTTGGCTGGCATAGAAGGTGGCGTTTTTTGGTGGCTATTACCTCTGCTCTCAGGTTATCGGAACTGGCAGCATTATCTCATCGTACCCCCCTACTTGGTGGCCCACAAAGATAAGGTGGTTCTTTGTCCACGCCCATTGTTCCTACCTAAAGTTGGTTTTGACTTCCATTTGAATGAAGACATTGTGTTGCCTTCCTTGTGTCCCAGGCCCGCTCATCCCAAGGAATTTGCATTGCAAATGGTTCAAGTGATTCGGGTGTAGTAAAAGGACTATGCTTCTCATGCAACCATTTCCAGATGGATCAGACAGACGGTGACTCAGGCTTATTCTATTAAGGGTTGGTTTCCTACTTTCCCTGTAACGGCAAACTTAGAGCTTCTTGGGCCTTCCGTCATCAGGTGTCAGTGGCGCAGGTTTGCAAAGCGGCGACTTGGTTGTCAGTGCACGTTTTCACTAAATTCTACAAAGGTGGATGTTTTGGCATCTGCAGATGCTTCTTTTGGCCGCAAGGTTTTGCAGGCTGCTGTCTAGAGGATCTGTTCCCTCTTTGGGGGTGTATTGTTCAGGTTGGGCTCCTGCTTTTTGTTCAGCTCCTGTTACCTGGTTGGCCTCTTGTGTTTAGCCTTGGCTCTTTGTCCCACCTCTCATGTTTTGGCACTGCTTGGGGACATCCCTGTTTCTGAATATGGAGAGCTCTGTCGTCCATGAACGAAAGGCAAAATGTGATTTAGTACTTGCCATAAAATCCATTTCTCTGAGTTCATTGACAGACACAGCACCCACCCCTCTATGGAGTTTTGATACTTCTGCTACTGCTTGTTACTAAACTGAAGGCCTATAGCAGAGAGGGGGCTGTATACCAGCTAGGACTACCCGTAGGCATAGTCAAGTTTTTTTCTGGCTAGTGTCCTTCTCCTGTAGGGGGCGATGTAACCCTATGGTTCTGAATATGGAGCGCTGTGTCCGTCAACTCAGAGAAATAGGTTTTAAGGTGAGTACAAAAATCCAATTTTCTGTGCCTCCAAAAAAAAATGTTACTCCATGAGGTCTCCAGCAACTGCACAGTTGCTGTTCCAGAATTTAAGTAAAAATCTTCCTAAAAATAGTTGTATACCCATTGATTCATAATGGATATTAACAATACACAACTTAAAAAAAAATCACATAAGTTTGGACCCTTCCAACCTAATTTTGAGTAGTATGGGTAATATTTCAAGAGAATATTGATGTTTTATACATGAAAACCATCCCTAAAATTAGTATAGCTTTCCTTCATTTTGTTTTTACCATCTAACTTATCCACTTTTTCCTGTGAAAAAATATTTTTATTTTTTTGTCAGGAAGTTTTGATCAGTTTATGAACACATCTGAGGCTTCTTACTTTTAGCCGTTATTGCTGAAAAACATGTTTTTGCAAATAACCTCACAGGGGACTGATGATCAGTGCCCTGATTATCTGTGCAGCTCCAACTGTGCCCATCAGTGATGCAAGTCAGTGCTGCATATCAGTGCCCTTGGTGCTGCATATTAGTTCCTTCTCATCAGTGCCCATCAGTACATCCTCATCAGCGCGCATCAGTGAAGGAGAAAAATTAGTAATTTACAAAATGTTCTGACAAACTGACAACTTTTAGTTTTTTCACAATATTCTTCTTTTATTTTTTTTATTTATTTATTTTTTTAGCAAAAAAAAAAACAAGTAGTGATTAAATATCACCAAAAGAAAGCTCTATTTGTGTGAAAAAATTATAAAAATTTAATTTGGGTACAGCGTTGTGAGACCACGCAATTGTCATTCAAGGTGCGACAGCGCTGAAAGCTGAAAATTCGCCTGGGCAGGAAGGGGGGGGGTAAAAGTACCCGGTATTGAAGCTGTTAACCACTTAACGACCGCCCACCGCCGATTTACGTCGGCAGAATGGCACGGACAGGCAGAATCACGTAGATCTACGTGATCGCCTTTGTGCAGTTGGGGGGTCCATCCGGACCCCCCTTCACTGCAGTGAGCGGCCGTTAAGTGTTCGGGAGCGATCAGGCATGAGGGGGGGGGGGGGGGCGCTCGATTCCGCCCCCCCCTCGCGATCGCTCCCGGCCAATGAAAATGCTTCCTCCGCCATGTGATGTAAACAAGGCTGGAGGAAGTGATGTCATCTCCCTCGCCGCGGTCTTTTCGTTCCCGGCGCCGAGCAGAGAAGAAGCAGGTTAGTGCACCAACAGTCCACTGACACGTAGGTACACATAGGCACACAAATCACCCCCCAGTCACCCCCAGATCACCCCCCAGGTCACCCCAAAGCCCCCAATCACAGTGTCACTGATTGCAGTGATCATTTATTTTGCTGATCACTGCATTTAGTGTCATCTGTGATTGTAAAAAGTTGCAGGGCAGTTAGGATTAGGCCCCTTTAGGTCCAGGGTAGCCCCCTAACCCCCCCTAATAAAGGTTTAACCCCTTGATCACCCCCCAGGTAACCCTTTCACCCCCTAACTTCAGCGTCACTAAGCGATTGTTTTTCCGATCGCTGTATTCGTGTCGCTGGTGTTTTAGATAGGCAGTTATTTTTTTTTAGGTTCGCCGCAGGTTTTTATTAGTGTCAGGTACCCCCATATATTATTTTAACCCCCTGATTGCCCCTAGAGTTAACCCTTTCACCAGTGATCGCCGTATAAGCGTCACTGGTGTCACTGGTTAGCCAGTAAGTTATTTAGTTATTTAGGTTACCCGTCAGTGTCAGGTACCCCCATATTTAACCTAATAAAGGTTTTAACCCCCTGATTGCCCCTAGTTAACCCTTTCACCAGTGATCACCATATAAAGGTTACGGGTGACGCTGGTTGATTAGTTTGCTTTTTATAGCATCAGGGCACCCGCCGTATATAACCCAATAAAGGTTTAACCCCCCTGATCGCCCGGCGGGTGAGATCAATTAGGTTTTAGCGCCAGAGAGGGTCTGCGTCGCCCCAGGCAGTGTTAGGTTAGTGACAGTAACGCTAACACCCACGTGCAAAGCATACACCCCCCTTAGTGGTATAGTATCTGATCAGATCTATACTAGCATCCCCAGCGGTTTAGGGTTCCCAAAAACGCAGTGTTAGCGGGATCAGCCCAGATACCTGCTAGCGCCTGCGTTTAGCCCCTCCGCCCAGCCCACCCAAGTGCAGTATCGATCGATCACTGTCACTTACCAAACACAACACACATAACTGCAGCGTTCGCAGTGCTTGGTTTTTGGGGCCCAGTACGCGGCTAGGCTCCCAAAAAGTCCCACACATGTGGTATCCCCGTACTCAGGAAAAGCAGCAGAATGTATTTTGGGGTGCAATTCCACATATAACCATGGCATGTGTGAGCAATATATCATTTAGTGACAACTTTTTGTACATTTTTTTTTTCTTTTTGTCATTATTCAATCATTTGGGACAAAAAAAAATATTCAATGGGGTCAACATGCCTCTCAGCAAATAGCTTGGGGTGTCTACTTTCCAAAATGGGGTCATTTGGGGGGGTTTTGTGCCATCTTGGCATTTTATGGCCTTCAAAACTGTGATAGGTAGTGAGGAGTGAAATCAAAAATTTATGCCCTTAGAAACCTTGAAGGCGGTGCTTGGTTTTTGGGGTCCCGTACGCGGCTAGGCTCCCAAAAAGTCCCACACATGTGGTATCCCCGTACTCAGGAGAAGCAGCAGAATGTATTTTGGGGTGTAATTTCACATATGCCCATGGCATGTGTGAGAAATATATCATTTAGTGACAACTTTTTGTATTTTTTTTTTTTTTTGTCATTATTCAATCACTTGGGACAAAAAAAAATATTCAATGGGCTCAACATGCCTCTCAGCAATTTCCTTGGGGTGTCTACTTTCCAAAATGGGGTCATTTGGGGGGGTTTTGTACTGCCCTGCCATTTTAGCACCTCAAGAAATGAGATAGGCAGTCATAAATTTAAAGCTTTGTAAATTTCAGAAAATGTACCCTAGTTTGTAAACGCTATAACTTTTGCGCAAACCAATAAATATACGCTTATTGACATTTTTTTTACTAAAGACATGTGGCTGAATACATTTTGGCCTAAATGTATGACTAAAATTGAGTTTATTCGATTTTTCTTATAACAAAAAGTAGAAAATATCATTTTTTTTTCAAAATTTTCGGTCTTTTTCTGTTTATATCGCAAAAAATAAAAATCGCAGAGGCAATCAAATACCATTAAAAGAAAGCTCTATTTGTGGGAAGAAAAGGACGCAAATTTCGTTTGGGTACAACATTGCATGTCCGCACAATTTACAGTTAAAGCAGCGCAGTGCCGAATCCCAAAAACAGGCCTGGTCCTAATGGTCCGGGGCTTAAGTGGTTAATGTCAAATTTTAACCACTTGCTGCCTACTGGGCACTTTCACCCCCTTCCTGCCCAAGCCATTTTTTAGCTTTCAGCGCTGTCACACTTTGAATGACAATTGCGCTGTACCCAAACAAAATTTGCGTCCTTTTTTTTCCCACAAATAGAGCTTTCTTTTGATTGTATTTGATCACCTCTGCGGTTTTGAAAAAAAAAAACACTATTTTTTACTTTTTGCTATAATATCCATTTTTTTAAATTATTTTTTTTACATTTTTCCTCAGTTTAGGCCGATATGTATTCTTCTACATATTTTTGGTAAAAAAAAAATGAAATAAGCGTATATTGATTGGTTTGCGCAAAAGTTATAGCGTCTACAAAATAGGGGATAGATTTATAGCTTTTTTGTTTTTTTTACTAGTAATGGCGGCGATCAGGGATTTTTATCGTGACTGCGATATTGCGGCGGACACATTGAACACTTTTGACACATTTTTGGGACCATTCACATTTATACAGCAATCTGTGCTATAAAAATGCATTGATTACTGTATAAACATGACTGGCAGGGAATGGGTTAACACTAGGGGGCGAGGAAGGGGTTAAATGTGTTCCCTATTAGTGATTCTTACTGTGGGGGGAGGGGACTGACTGGGGGAGGTGACCGATGGTTGTCCCTATGTACAAGGGACACACCATCGGTCTCCTCCCTGACGGGACGTTGCTCTGCGTGTTTAAACACACAGATCCATGGTCCTGCTCGGTTACTGGGCAATCGCGGGTGCCCGGCGGCCGCCGGGCACGCGCATCGGGTCCCCAGTGACGCGGCGTGCGCCTCCTAGTGGCTTTTAAAGGCGCAACGTCATATGGCGTCCGCCCAGAATAACAGGGTCTTCCTGCCGCCGTCAAATTTGACGGCGGCCGGATGACGAGCGGTTAACCAATTCAAGATAGGAAAGCATGGAATGTCGATGAAAAAAGTGACATTCCCAAACTACCAGAATCAGAGTGAACAGATTTTAAAATTATAAAAAAACAAGTTAAATATTTTATTTTCCGTTTTAATCGTTTTTTTTTCTTTTTTTGTTTTTTAAATCGAAGAATTGTGCAGCAGTATTTTTCAGCAGAATAAAATGTGCTAGGAAGCGCTGCTCATTCTTCTTGTTGGATAGAATTATCATGTTTTTTTCCCAATTTTTTATATTCCATATATAGGCATCTTTAAAGGAATCAGTGATTTCCGTATACTGTCAGTTTTCTTTTCAGAACATGAACATTTTTAAGAGAGGATAAATTGAGCCATTTTGCCATTGTTTCTTAGCAGAAGCAGGATTTGGTATAAGTGGAAATGGAATTTATTTTCCCCAGGACATAATATAAATGAGTGTGTCTGCTGTTCGTGATGACATAAATTGTATTTTGTTTTTTTATTCAGGAAAGCCATTGGATGGTGATTTTTCTTTTCTGTTGTAAACTCCGCCAAGACATTACATTTTTGCTAAATCTAATACTAGATCATTTCTTCTTCTATAATATCGAGCAAAAGAAAGTAAAAATATATGTGAATGCAGGATACTGCGTAAAATAGCAAAAACTGGAGAATTGATGTCTTTAAAGTTAAATTCCAGTTTTGATGAAAACCCTACGCTGAACTGGTATATTTACTGTAAGTTGCAAGGAGGTATTTGGAGTTCTGAACTCCGGACAATCCCTACAGAGATATACACAGTTCTGCCACACAGTGATGTCTGATGGGCAGAAAATCTGCTCTTCTCCCCTGCTATAGTTAAAGAAGAGTTCACAAAAAATTAAGTCAGCAGCTACACATACTGTAGCTGCTGACTTTTACTATTGGGGTACTTACCTGTCCAGCGGTGTCCTCACCCGAGTCGATTCTTGAATCGGCTCTCGGGTGCTGCTGCCGTCATCTTGGCCAAGGGAAACCGGCATTGAAGCCTTGTGGCTTCACATCCGGCTTCCTACTGCGCATGCGCAAATGGCACTGTGCTTTCTCAATGGGCTGGCAGCATAGGGGGAAAGAAGCCCAACTTCCGGCTGACTTTGCCGCGGGTTAGATGCAAACAAAAACTGTAGGCCTTCCCAGAACTACACCTTCTTCTACCAGCTGGCCACAGCTTTTTGCTAGTCCTATGAGGATATATTTCTTTTCTGCAGCTTTGCTATGTTAAAGACTAACTTAATAACTTTATCGTACAGTACAGAACACAGTATTTAAGTCATAGACCATTGGTTATATGCCACTACCTTAGGGTGATTGGACACGGGAAAAAGCTTTTCTAAAGTTTTTTTTTCGCCCCCTAGTGTCCCAATAAAACCCCTCCCACTCCATGAGGCTACAGTGTTTTTTGCTAGTGTCCTTGGGTGATGGACATCCTCTCGGCGAAAAATTTGCAACCATCTTTCACCAGATTTCATTACCTCCTTTTACTGACACTTCTTTCAAGATCTGACTGCTTATTGCATTCTTGGCTCATTGGCAGTTTTTGGGTCAATGATTTTTGAACACACCTTGAACTGTACCCAGATCCTGCAAATCGCAGGACTGGCCTGTAATGTTAGTCTCAGACACTCTATCCAGTGTTCTAAGCTTACAGTTTCTCACTTATAGATCTTGATGGCTCTAAAGTAAGCATGGCATTAGGTGTAAAGTGATTGCAAGAGAAGGAAACACACTGCTCCAGGTCGGCCAGCTTAAATCTGGCACAGTAGCACATTCAGGTGCTAGCCCAGCTTGTAGCTAAAGTACAAATGAAAAAAGTCCGGGTGGCTGCACTGCTGAAACCACCTTTATTACAAAAAAGGGTAAGAAATAGCAAACAGACAACAGGGGAATGCAAGGAAGATGCTAATGTGTTTTTCATGTGTATGAGTTCTTACTCATAGCATCTAAGGGAATTGCATTCTTGGTGTTTTCCCTAACTGTATTGTCTCACCATTCGGCCTAATGGATAACGCTATTATAACATTTATTTACTTCAAATTTTTTTTTACATTTTTCTTTTCCTGCATCCCAACCAGAAGTTTCTTTCCAACTATTGTAGTAGTGCCTGTAAGAATCTCCGCTGCACACTTTTGACTGCCATTTTCTGCCGACAACACAAGTTTTCACTCCAAAAGGAAACCGCTATTGGCACTCGGTTAGCACCTTGGTTACTACGACTCCTTCATACTGGATGCTAAACCCCCTAATACCCTCATTTGGAGGATTGCAGGCACTTGGGAGTCGAACACACTGGACAGACTCCTCCAACACTATAACTTCAGATCCCTGCCAGGTGCTCTGCATGCAACCTGTTTGACTCATGCTAAATTCACAGTCACCTTGCCTGATATATTTTAGAAGCTATTGCCACTTCTGGAATCAGAGGGGGCTATCAACTGCAAATGCTCTTCTGTCTCGCCTTCCCCTGATTATAATACTGCCTAAACAATTACCTGATGCACCTGCTGCGTTAGTCCAAATGAAATGCATTTTTCTCTTTCGTTCATGGAAAGAGTTATCGAGCCGCACTGAAGCTGTCATTTGGCTATGGCACGTTCTTTAAGTGGTTAAAAAGCCAAGGAGAGAAATCTTGAGGCATCTATGGCAAAAAAATAAAAATAGGATTTTTGTACTCACCGTAAAATCCTTTTCTCTGAGTTCATGGATGGACACAGCCTTAATCTTGACAAAGTGGGTATTAGCCTTCCTTTAGGAGTGACTATGCAGAAAGTGTTAACTTGAAATCTGAACAGTCCCGCCCAGGGGGCGGTCCTACTGACTATATCCCCTCAGCCTGCACCAAGCAGATCAGTTTTTTTCTGCCTAGCTAAGGAGAAGATGTGGCTTCCTTCGGGCCCATAGGCCTGGAGGTTTTTTGATTCCAGATTGAAATTTTATTTTATTTTTATTTTTGTTCCTGTGATCTTCGATCAACTGCCGACTGAGTGAAAGGCTGGATCCTGGAACCTTGTAGTCTCCCCAGTTTCGGCCATCGAGCGTGTGCCGACCGTAGCTACACGCTGGGTCGTCCACGACATGCTCTACGGGTGGCCGGTGAGCTATACGCTCCAGGGCTTGCATCGAACCGGTCTATACGGCCGAGTCGCAGTAGCCTGGCCGACAGTCATCTGTGTCACCATGCGGAAGATGATCTGTCTGGGATGCTTCCAGCATAATCCTACAGGAAGGGTAATATTAATCCCCTGCTTCGGCAGGAAGACAGAGCTGGGCATTCCTGGAGAGGTGAGTAGGGGGTTCCATCTTCCCTCCCTCCTGCCTAGGCTCTCTGGGGTGGGGGTTCACCTGGGGAGGACTTCACCTGTGGGGAATTGTACATGTACGTCCGCTAAAGCATTGTTATAAGCTGCTTAAAAGATTTGCTTACCTGTGTGTCCTGCTCCATGCTGTCGGCAACCATTTTTGCTGTGATCCATGCTGTATTGGCTATATGCACTGGCGGCCATGTTCTTGTGGCCACGCTGTATTTGGCCTCTAGCTGCCGCCTGGCGGCCATGTTTTTGGTGATCCACTGCTGTTTACTTTCGGCTGAACTGGCGGCCATGTTCTTGTGGCCGCGCTGTATTTGGCCTCTCTCTTCACTCGGCGGCCATGTTTTTGGTGATCCTGCGGTTTACTTTTCTTGTGAAATTCTGCTGATGAGGCGGCCATGTTCTTGTGGGCGCGCTATGTCTGCCTCTAGCGGCCGCTTGGCGGCCTCTGTCTTGGGCCCCATGCTTATGCCCGGTGGCCAGGCTCTACTATGGTCGGTGGCCATAATTTTGTAGCCACACTGCGTGGGCTTCTAGCCGCCGCTGGGCGGCCATTTTCTTGGTGCCATCACGCTTTATCAGGCGTTGTTTGGCCTCTAGTGGCCGCTCGGCAGCCATCTTTATTTGCCATCTATCAGACAGCATTTAGACGGTGCAGACTGACAGACACGCTGCTGAGGGGTCAGACTGCATAGCTGACAAGGAAGCCGCTCTACCAAGTGGCGGACGGCAACCGTACTCTGTTCCAGGGTGGTGAGTCCTCTGGGTGGGAACCCCTCGTCTCTGCTGCAGCTAGGAGGGTGGGTTACTGTGCCCTGCCTTGAACTGTCAGGCACGTGGGTCAGCTTGGTGTCAGAAGCCCGGATCCGGGTCAGCACGCAATAGGGTTCTGGTAAGTGACCTTATCACCGCAGTGCAAGTCACTCTAAAAAGAGAAGCGCCGGTCCCTTTTGGGTTCTGTAAGGCGACCCGCACTGTTAAGGTGTTTCCTTGTGTGTCTTTTATATAGACTTTTATACAAGGAGTGGGACAAACCACAGAAGGTTTTTTCAGTTCCTGAAAATCTGGCGATGCGTTACCCTCTTGAAGAGAGTTTCTTAAAAAGATGGACCTCGCCCCGATGGGGACCCTTCTATGTCCAGACTAAAACAAGCTAGCCACCGTTCCGGTGGAAGGGGCGCCTGCCTACATGGACCCTGTGGACAAGAAGGCTGAGGCGATCACCCGCAACTTGTACACGGTAGTGGGTTCGGCTGCGCGCCCGACGATAGTTGAGGCCCTGGTGTCTGACACCCACTGAATGGGCAAAGATGCTGCACAATGGGTTAAAGACATGCCAGGTTTCCCCGGACAGCCCTAGCTGACCAAGGGTACAGGGCCTAAAATTTGTTTGCAAATCAGCCTTGGACATGATTCCTCTGTTAGCCAGAGCTTCTAGCTATGCGGTGGTGTTGCGCCGTGTACTCGGGTTAAGATTGGTCTACGGAACAATCTTCCAAGAAAGCCCTGATGGATTTGCCCTTTAAGGGCAACAGGAGCATCCCTGGATGACATTATAAATATGTCACAGGAGGTAAGAGCAAGCTGCTCCCACAATCCAAAAAAGGGCAAGGAGCCACGCCATGGGCTAGGGCCCTCCTTCACCGCGAACAAGCGTTTTTGTTTTCGTCCGCCTAGTGCGGCAAATAGACGCCCCCAGGCCGATAAAGCGCCTGCTGAGGGACAAAAGCGTCCCTGGTTTCGCAAGCCCAACAAGCCTGCGGATCTACGTCCGCATAAAGGTCTGTCCCCACCCATCCCTCGGGTAGGGGGACGTGTTCGCGAAATCGCGACCTGGTGGACATCTCAGATCCCCGACCTTCTTGTTTGCAAAGTAGTTTCCTCAGGGTACAAGATAGAGTTCTCTCTTGACCTCCAAACAGATTTATATTTGTTTCTTTCAACCGCTAGTTTCAGCTGACTCGTCGGAAAGACCTAGATGGGGCGATTCAAGACCTGCGGATACGCAGGGTGATATTCCTGTTTTTAGTACAGGAACGGTTCCCGGGTTTTTACTCAGACCTGTTGTAGTACCAAGAAGGAGGAGGTTCGCCCAATCTTGGATTTTAGGCCCCTCAATTGCTTCGTGAAGGTACAAAGATTCCGGAGGGAGTTGGTTCGCTCTGTTGTCGCTGCCCTCCATCCCGGGGATTTCTGGCATACTTGGCAAGGACGCGTACTTGCAGGTCCCCAGATGCACCAGGCATGGCTACGCTTTGCGGCAGGGCAAGACCACTACTAGAGGGTGGCGCCCCCATTGGCCTGGCATTAGCACCGAGGCTGTTCACCAGGGTGCTCGCCCTGAGTCTGGCAAAGACAGCGTGGCATCGCTATCGTTGGCTACTTGGATGAGATTCTTCTGAGGGCCACTCAACCTCAGAGTTAGAGGTGAGCGTGTCTATAACCCGTCAGACCCTCCAATACTTGACTTGGGTGCTGAACACTCAGAAGTCAGTATGGTACAGACTCAACTCCTAGTATAGCTGGTGTTGACTCTGGACTCCTCAGAGGCAAAAGTTTTTTTTTTTCCCTATGGGAAAGTTGCAGACCCTTCGGGCTGCAGTGTGGCAGTTGACATCCCCAGGATGGTCGTCACGCTGCTTTTACAGGCGAGTCCTGGGCCTCATGGTAGCCTCCTTCGAGGCGGTACCATATGTGCAATTCACACGCGAGTGTTACAGAAGGAAAATCTGTCCAGATGGGACAAGTGCCCATTATGCCTGGATTGTCAAATCCGGGTGAGCCACCTAGTCAGGACCTCCCTAGTATGGTGGCTGACATCACCAGCACTTCTGTCCGGGAAGTCATTTCTTCCCTTTCATTGGATAGTGATCACGACGAACGCCAGCCTTACCTGTTGTGGAGAGTCTGGGGGGGGTTCAGTCAACCAGGGTCGCTGGACTCCGGAGGAATCCCACTTGCCGATCAACGTCCCAGAATTCCGGGCTGACGCAAGGCCCCATACGCCATCCTGCCTTACAGTTGAGGGCTTTAACAGCATGGTCTCTGAGCTGGCAGCCTTGTCATGCAAGGCACCCTATCTGACCTTCCACAAGGATAAGGTGGTGCTGCGTCCGCAGGCTTTTCTTCCTAAGGTCGTTTCGACCTTCCATCTCAAGGAAGACATGGTACTGCCATCCTTGTGTTCTCATCCGTCGAATCCTAAGGAGACGACGTTGCCTTCCTTGGACGTTGTCCAAGCCCTAAGAGTATACTTGTCTGTTACTGCTCCGTTCCGGAGTTCAAACTCACTGTTTGTTTCGGCGGCTGGTCCCAAGAAGGGCCCAGCGGTTCTTGTCGGCCACCATCTCAAGTTGGATCCGACAGATCGTGATTCTGGCTTACGCCATAAAGGGTCGGGTGCCTCCCTGTCACGGCGCATTCGACCAGGGCAATAGGTGCCTCTTAGATTAACGGCATGGCCTCTCGGTGCTTCAGAAACCATCGTTTGACATCGGGGAGATTCCCTTGTCGACACTTTCTCAGAATGTGGTCCTTTTGGTGGCTGTTACGTCAGTTAAGACTGGTTTCTGAGCTGGCAGCCTTGTCATGCAAGGCTCCCTATATAATCTTCCACAAGGATAGGTGGTGCTGTGTCCGCAGCCTTCTTTTCTTCCTAGGTCGTTTCGACCTTCCATCTCAAGGAAGACATTGTACTGCCATCCTTGTGTCCTCATCCGTCGAATCCTAGGAGACGACGTTGTATTCTTGGACGCTGTTCGAGCTCTGAGAGCATCAAGCGTCTGTTTCCCAGGTGTGTAAGGCGGCGACCTGGTCGTCCGTTCACACTTTCACTAACTTTACAAGTTGATGTGTGTGCATCTTCGGATGCTTCTTCGGCCACAAGGTATTGCAGGCGGCTGTTTAGAGTTGTAACTCCTCCGTTGAGGAGCTCTGTTTTGTTTTGGAGTGAAGTTGTTTTAATGCTGTTCCCACCCCTCGTTTTTGGGACGTCCCACTTTGTCCGTCCATGAACGAAAGAGAAAATAGGATTTTTATACTCAGCGTAAAATCCTTTTCTCTGAGTTCATGGACGGACACAGCACCCACCCCTCTTTTTTTAAGTTTGTATTGCTTTTTGACGAACTGATCTGCTTGGTGCAGGCTGAGGGGATATAGTCAGTAGGACCGCCCCCTGGGCGGGGCTGTTCAGCTTTCAAGTTGTTAACACTTTCTGCCTAGTCACGCCTAAAGGAAGGCTAATACCCACTTTGTCAAGATTAAGGCTGTGTCCATCAATGAACTCAGAGAAAAGGATTTTACGGTGAGTATAAAAATCCTATTTTTTTATTTTTTTGCCATAGATGCCTCAAGATTTCTCTCCTTGGCTTTTTAACGACTTAAAGAATGTGCCATAGCCAAATGACAGCTACAGTGCGGCTCGATAACTCTGGGAGGGCATACTATGACATCCTCCCAGAATCGCGCCCCCTGGGGCGCGCACATGGGAGTATCTGTGTCTGCCGGGTCCAGAGGACAGCGGCTGTTTACCATGTGATCACTCCATCAAATGACGGAGCGATCACTTGTAAACAAACCAGCGTCATGTCCGGTGCCTCTCTGTACCGATCGGTTCAGTGTGAGCGGAGAGGGGAGAGATCGGGTGCAGCAGCGCTGTGGGCTGGATCTTTAGTGCCCGCAGCGCTGCTCTGTGACAATTCCAGCACTCATCCATTCATCCATGCTCAGCCATCCCTCCATACTCATTAGTACTCATTTATGCTCAGCCATCTATCCATACTCAGCAATACTCATCCATCTATCCTCATCCATCCTCATCATCCTTCCATCCATCCTCATCATCTATCCATCCACGCTCGGCAATACTCATCCCATCCACACTCGGCCATCCCCGCTGTACTCAGCCATCCCCATCCACGGCTCCTCCATCCCCATTCATCCTAATTTATGCTATATCGGTTCTCATCCATGCCACTACAGTGCCTCAAAAGTGTAATAGGTCAAATTAGATTTGAAATTTATGCCCTTAGAACGCCCAATGGTGCTCCCTGCATGTTGGGCCTCTATGTGGCCAGGTTGTGGAAAAGTCTCACATATGTGGTACCGTTATATTCTGGAGGAGTAGGAGAATCTATTTTGGGGTGTAATTTTTGGTATGTACATGCCATGTGTTAGAAATATTTAGAAAATGGGCAACTTTGTGTAAAAAAAATGCGTTTTCATTTTCTTTCCACATTTTCCAAAAACTTGTAGAAAAAAATGACATGTTCAAAAGACTCATTATGCCTTATAGATTTTATGTTGCGGTGTTTTCTTTCCAAAATGGGGTTATTTTTGGGGTGTTTCCATTGTCCTGGTGCTCCAGGGCCTTCAAAAGTACAAGGGGTAGTCAAGAAATTAGATGTGCAATTTATGCTCCTAGCACGCCTGATGGTGCTCCCTGCATGTTGGGCCTCTGTATGTGGCCATGCTGTGTAAAAGTCTCACACACGTGGTATCTCCATACTCCGGAGGAGTAGTAGAATATGTTTTTGAGTGTAATTTGTGCTATGCATATGCTGTGTGTGAGAACCTGCTAATAGAACAATTTTGTGAAAAATAAATAAAAAATCTTGATTTTGCAAAGAATTGTGGGGAAAAAATGAAAACCTCAAATAACTCACCATGCCTCTTACTAAATACCTTGGAATGTCTACTTTCCAAAAAGGGGGTATTTGTACTTTCCTGGCTTGTTAGGGCTCTTTCACACGGAGGTCCGTTCAGGTCCGCCTGTCAGTTTTTTAGGCGGACCTGAAACGGATCCTCCATGCACCCCTATGGAAGCACGGATGTCAGCGGTGACATGTCCGCTGACATCCGCTCCGCTCCGAAAAAGTGTTACGGAGGAAAATCCTATTTTTCCTTCCGTCGGCGGATCGGATGACAACGGACTCTACGGTCCGTCGTCATCCGATTCCCCATAGGGGAGAGCGGTGCTCTGACAGGGCGGTCCCTGCACAGTGTGCGGGGACCGCCCAGTCATCCGTCGGCTCAGCGGGGATCAACGGAGCGATCCCCGCTGAGCAAGCGGAGCTTCACGGGGCGGATCTTCACGGATCCGTCCCGTGTGAAAGAGGCCTTAGGGTCTCAAGAAATGAGATAGGCCGTCAGTACATCAGGTGTGATCAATTTTCAGAGATTGGCACCATAGCTTTTAGACTCTCTAACTTTCACAAAGACCAAATACTATACACCGATTTGGATTATTTTTACCAAAGATATGTAGCAGTATAAATTTTGCCCAAAATTTATGAAGAAATATTACTAATTTGAAAAATTTTATAGCAGAAACTAAGAAAAATTTGTTTTTTTAATGGAATTTTCGGTCTTTTTTCTTTTTATAGCGCAAAAAATTAAAAACCCAGCGGTGATTAAATACCACCAAAAGATATTGTCATTCAAAATGTGAGAGCGCTGAAAAGTGTGTATATAGAGACTCTGTGACTATACCAATATACAGGTCAGACACCCAAAATAATCGTACAAGTCTGTAAACAATGAACGGTATATGTCAGAGGGTGACACTACTGTGGAGGTCATAAACTTGAACTATAAGTCCAGAGAACATGCACGGAACAGGGCCATAGTCGTAGGCTATTGGGTGACACTGACAAATACATTGTATATTGGAACCAAAAGCAACAAAGTGCCCTGCAGGAATGTTTTTGTATTTTGAGTAAGATGGGAGAGGAATGCGAATGTGAAGGGAGATTTACCCTCCTGTTAATTTCGAAGCCTTGTATCCTATAGATGCAGAATTTAGCAAAAAAGGATTTGTCCCCACGTTGGACCCATCCACCATTCTTTCACTTAATGCTGACACTACCATCCCTACTGAGAGTACCACTTCCTTAAAAGACTCAATGGATAGGCAAGTGGAGACTCTTCTAAAAACTTTCTGTGCGCTAACAGGAGCGGTCTTGTAGCTGACCACTCATCTTAGCCCAGTATATGACTAACCGATCCAGAGAAATTTGATTTAACTTTCTTCTGAGATAGACAACCCAAATCTTTATCAAAGTTGCATGTTCTTTTGGGTGACTGATCTTAATCCTTACTTGGGGAGGTTAATTACACAGCCTAGAACGAATTACTCGTCCCATCATATTAGCTCCCTGGCCTTACCCTGAGGCCTTGTCCTTGTCTCCCAACACACTTTTCCCCCTTTATTACTTGCCAATAGCCGTTTCCAGGATAAAGTGTTTTTGTCCTCCCCTGCCTAGGTCTTGGCCTTCAGACAGTACACTATTGCCAAATTGTATAAAAAACTGTTTAAATCCTCCTGTTCTGTGTTTTTTTTTTTTTTGTGGTTTCCCCTTTCTTTAAGCCTATAGTTCATAGCAGCTTTGGCACTTGGCTACCACTCAGCCATCCTCCTTAACCTATGGATGCATTACAGCCTTGGCAGGCATTTTCCTAATATCCTTACCATCCAGATATTACCTATGTTGGCACATTCAATCCTTATGTTGGATGCCGCCCTTTACTTTCCAGTTTGGGCACAAGATGTTTCTCCTGCTTGATAAACTTTGGAAAACAGCTCTGCCTAGTGGGCTAATAAAAAAAACCTCAGCCTGACCCTTACTCGTCACTTTTTTCTATACATAGTTTGACCTGGCCGTACTTTGCATTTCAGTTAGAACCCTGGTCAACCTCACACACTTTTCCTATATCTCGACACCTCCTTGTGCAACTTTTTGCTACACAGAATTAATTCTGGTCATTCAGTGGCACTCAGGACCACATGGCCAACCCAAGCTATTGTAAATGGGGGGGGGGAATGATTCCCTTTTGGGGAACCTTCACAAGGTAAGACAGGGTTTCCCTGTACCTTCAATGTGATTTGGTGGGGGGGCAATGCGATGTGCTGGGGCGATGCGATTTGGTGGCGGGCGGTACGATGTGATGCAATTTGGCGGGGGGTCGATGCGATTTGGTGGCAGGGTGATGCAATTTGGCGGGGGGCGATGTGCTGGTGCGATGCAATTTGGCGGGGGCAATGCGATGTGCTGGGGCGGTGCGATGTGCTGGTGCGATGTGATGCAATTTGGCAGGGGGCGATGTGCTGGTGCAATGCAATTTGGCGGGGGGGGGCAATGCGATGTGCTGGGGCGATGTGTTTTGGTGGCGGGGCGATGCAATGTGCTGGTGCGATGTAATTTGGCGGGGGCAATGCAATGTGTTGGGGCGATGCGATTTGGTGGCGGGGCGATGTGCTGGTGTGATGTGATGCAATTTGGCGGAGGGGCAATGCGATGTGCTAGGGCGATGCGCTGATGTGATGCAATTTGGTGGCGGGGCGATGTGATGCAATTTGGCGGAGGGGCGATGCAATGTGCTAGGGCGATTTGGTGGCATGCGATGTGATGCAATTTGGCGGGGGAGGGCGATGCGATTTGGCGGGGGGTAATGCAGTGTGCTGGGGCGATGCGATTTGGTGGGGGGCAATGCGATGTGCTGGTGCGATGCAATGCGATTTGGTGGGGGGTAATGCGATGTGCTGGTGCGATGCAATGCAATTTGGCAGGGGGGGGGGCAATGTGATGTGCTGGGGCGATGCGAATTTGGTGGTGGGGCGACATGTGCTGGGGGACATGTGCTGTGCTGGGGGACATGTTTAGTGGGACATGTGCTGTGTTGGGGGACATGTGCTGTGTTGGGGGACATGTGCTGTGTTGGGGGACATGTGTTGTGCTTGGGGACATGTTTAGTGGGACGTGCTGTGCTGGGGGACATGTTTAGTGGGACATGTGCTGTGTTTGGGGGACATGTTTAGTGGGACTTGTTCTGGGATGGGGGGACATGTGCTGTGCTATGTAGATATATCTGCACAGAAACAAATGATTTAGTTTACAATTAGGATATTTTTAAAGCTCTTACCTTTAGCAGCAGATTTCTGTATTTCTAGAATAATATTGCTTGTACATACTGGAGGGAGGAGGGGAGGAGATGTTTACATAAATAGGGGGCGGCAACTTGCTCTGACACTGGAGAGAAAAGGAAACATGAAACTGAAACCTATTACACTGCTTGTGCGAGATTTGCAAGCCTGAAACCTAGGAAGACATACTTCAGATGCCCACACTTAAGATGGCCACAGTCTATTTCTAGTTTATAAACGAAATGCTGTAATAACCTAACAAAACGGACCTTAGTTTACAGACTAACTTTACTAGAATACATTAAGCTTGTGTATTCTATTGGTATTTTTATTTAAAAAGTGTAATTTCGTCCGGAACACCACTTTAAGTCCCCTACATCCCTGTTACATCTAGCGCATATGGGGGTCAGAGTGTATGCCCATAGAATGTAGCCTGAGTGGGGTATGGTGGACTCTCAATAGAATGTATAATTGTGACAGACTCTGAGACGTTAATACGGCACCCCCGCACTGCCTCCAGAGCCTCCTCCCATTGGTCTCCTGGGACGTTGCCTATGTCCCTCTCCCACCTTTCACATGTAGAGCTAGGGAATTTTTCCAGATCTACCCTTAGAAGCATAGCATAGCAGTTGGAGATAAAGCCCTTGGTTGATCGGGGTGTTTCAATTGTAAATAATAAAAGAACGTACAGTCATGGCCGAAATTGTTGGCACCCCAGAAATTTTTCCAGAAAATCAAGTATTTCTCACAGAAAAGTATTGCAGTAACACATGTTTTGCTATACCAATGTTTATTCCCTTTGTGTGTATTGGAACAAAACAAAAAAAGGGAGGGAAAAAAAGCAAATTGGACATAAATTGTCACACAACTCCAAAAATGGGCTGGTCAAAATTCTTGGCACCCTTTCAAAATTGTGGATAAATAAGATTGTTTCAAGCATGTGATGCTCCTTTAAACTCACCTGGGGCCAGTAACAGGTGTGGGCAATATAAAAATCACACCTGAGAGCAGATAAAAAGGAGAGAAGTTCACTTAGTCTTTGCATTGTGTGTCTGTGTGTGCCACACTAAGCATGGACAACAGAAAGAGGAGAAGAAAACTGTCCGAGGACTTGAGAACCAAAATTGTGGAAAAATATCAACAATCTCAAGGTTACAAGTCCATCTCCAGAGATCTAGATTTGCCTTTGTCCACAGTGCGCAACATTATCAAGAAGTTTGCAACCAATGGCACTGTAGCTAATCTCTCTGGGCGTGGACGGAAGAGAAAAATTCATGAAAGGTTGCGACGCAGGATAGTCCGGATGGTGGAGAAGCAGCCCCAAACAAGTTCCAAAGAAATTCAAGCCGTCAAGCAGTCAGCGCGAACTATCCGTGGACATTTACATGAAATGAAACGCTATGGCAGGAGACCCAGGAGGACCCCACTGCTGACACAGAGACATAAAAAAAGCAAGACTACAGTTTGCCAAAATGTACTTGAGTAAGCCAAAATCCTTCTGGGAAAACGTCTTGTGTACAGATGAGACCAAGATAGAGCTTTTTGGTAAAGCACATCATTCTACTGTTTAACGAAAACGGAATGAAGCCTACAAAGAAAGAACACAGTACCTACAGGGAAATATGGTGGGGGTTAAATGATGTTTTGGGGTTGTTTTGCTGCCTCTGGCACTGGGTGCCTTGAATGTGTGCAAGGCATCATGAAATCTGAGGATTACCAAAGGATTTTGGGTCGCACTGTAAAGCCCAGTGTCAAAGCTGGGTTTGCGTCCGAGATCTTGGGTCTTCCAGCAGGACAATGACCCCAAACATATGTCAAAAAGCACCCAGAAATGGATGGCAACAAAGCGCTGGAGAGTTCTAAAGTGGCCAGCAATGAGTCCAGATCTAAATCCCATTGAACACCTGTGGAGAGATCTTAAAATTTCTGTTGGGAAAAGGCGCCCTTCCAATAAGAGGGACCTGGAGCAGTTTGCAAAGGAAGAGTGGTCCAAAATTCCCGGTGAGAGGTGTAAGAAGCTTATTGATGGTTATAGGAAGCGACTGATTTCAGTTATTTTTTCCAAAGGGTGTGCAACCAGATATTAAGGGTGCTAAGAATTTTTACCAGCCCATTTTTGGAGTTTTGTGTGACATTATGTCCAATTTGCTTTTTTCCTCCCTTTTTTTTGTTTTGTTCCAATACACACAAAGGGAATAAACGTGTATAGCAAAACATGTGTTACTGCAATACTTTTCTGTGAGAAATACTTGATTTCCTGGAAGAATTTCTGGGGTGCCAACAATTTCGCCCATGACTGTATTGGAGGGAATGCCATATCTAGACTGCAGTTGTGCAAAGAAGATTAAATGACCATTAGTCATGATATGTTTGCTATACGCCCCCCCCCCCCCCCATATTCTCGCCACTTAGCCGCATGCTGTAATTTGTCCAATTCAGGGTAGGTTTGGTTATCCCAAATAGGACTGTACTCTGTAACTCATAACCTTTTGTAGCTGTTTAGCTTTCTCCCATATTGTGTACCAGCCTGTAAGTCAGATACTGTTTATTTGGTTTGGAAAGAAGCTGCACCTCTAGACCTTCAGCTAAGGTATTGGTCCAACTAAATTGCAACATTACATACAGCGTGGAGTCATGAGTTTTATCCTCAGAGGCTGCCCTCGCTAGGCCTCCGACCAAGTGTTGAAGTTGAGACGCAATGTAATAGAGCCAGGGGTTTGGGAGAGCCAACTCTCACCTATCCTTTGGCTTCTGCAGTTCATCATTACCTCCTCTTCACAACAGGGACCAAGTTGATAATTTTTAAGCTCACCTGTTGCATAATACCTTAGAGCCACTGTTACTCTGAACTCTGCGCCAGGGTTATTGAGGTTCCTTCATACGCTGAACCCCCGCAGACCACATCATTCCTAGAGTACCCTCCATGGGGAAAAACAGGACTTGGCAATGGCAGATGGCAAGCTCTTGGGAGCAAGAGCATATGGGACAAATGGCGTACATTCCACTGCAAGGCCTGAGGAAACTCAGTTCCTTTAAGTTGATAGCTGTTTCTTTGTATCAGATCAAGGTCTTGCACTGCCCCATTACCCTGATTCAGGGATGCACAACAATGCAGCCTGTGTGACTAAAGCAGAATTCTCTCCCACTTTTCTGCTCTGTTTTAAAGGCTATCACCACTTCCAGAAACGGTTAGTGCCAACAGCTGTAAATGTTCTTCTGCCTGTACTCATCTCTCCAGAATGGCCTTTCTGCATGTATGTACAGAATATTATGGCTTACAGCTTGGTCGGCTGATTCTGCTCAGGAAAGGTTCCTTTTGCACATTACATAATCACAAGGGGTGGTCATTTCCTTCCATTGTAGGAAGAATTGCAATGATATTCCACATCCTGCATAGGACCGCTTGTTCTTTCTGGGGCACATGGCCTTGTGATTTATAAAGCCTCAAGTGTTTTTTTTTTTTACCTCAATGCATTCTCTCTCTCTCCCCCCTCTCTCTCCCCCCTCTCTCTCCCCCCCCTCTCTCCCCCCCCTCTCTCCCCCCTCTCTTTCTTCTCTCTCCCCTCTCCCTCTTCTCTCTCCCCTCTCCCTCTTCTCTCTCCCCTCTCCCTCTTCTCTCTCCCTCTTCCCTCTTCTCTCTCCCCCCTCTCCCCCCTCTCTCTCCCCCTCTCTCTCCCCCTCTCTCTCTCCCCCCTCTCTCTCTCTCCCCCCTCTCTCTCTCTCCCCCCTCTCTCTCTCTCCCCCTCTCTCTCTCTCCCCCTCTCTCTCTCTCTCCCCCCTCTCTCTCTCCCCCTCTCTCTCTCCCCCCTCTCTCTCTCCCCCCTCTCTCTCTCCCCCTCTCTCTCTCCCCCTCTCTCTCTCCCCTCTCTCTCTCCTCTCCCCCCTCTCTCTCTCCTCTCCCCCCTCTCTCTCCCCTCCCCCCTCTCTCTCCCCCCTCCCCCCTCTCTCTCCCCCCTCTCTCTCTCTCTCCTCTCACTCTCCCCCTCTCTCCACCCCCCTTCCTCTCTTCTCTCTCTCTCTCTCTCCCCCCCCCCCCCGCCCTCTCTTGAATGTTCATATCCCAGGGTACCTTGGGGACATTTTTTACTGCAAGGCTTACACTTCTCACTTTCTTTTGATCCCTCATCCTTCTCCCTTATCTTGATATAATTCTTCTTCACTTCTCTCCTTATCACATGAGTCTGGTCCCATGTTTAGGAACATGCTCTCATTAGCGCCTCTCGGTTGGCTCTTCATAAGAGTTTCTCTCAGGTTCTGCTTTTAGCCTCTTTGGAGTCAGCCTGTGCCCTGTTTTTTCCCGCTCAGGTTCAGTAGGACTCTCCTCCACTATGTGGGGAGGTTGGCTCCACTATATAGAGCTTTTTTTACTTTCTATTGCCACAGTACATATATTCCTGCCATACAACCCTCAGACTCTGCTCCAGCTTACTAATCTGCTCATTTTATGAATAATTTCCGCTTTTCGCTTTCTCAAAAGCCCTGGCCTTTGTACTAGTCATCTTCTATTCACCAGCATAGTACTAGAAAAGGTCACATAACCTTTGTTCTCAGTGCTTCCATTATGCATGTTTTATCATGTCCACATGCACTCTCTGTGGGTGCCACTGAACTTGATTTTCTGTCTCTCACAAAAATCTTCAGCGATGTGACTGACTGCTCTACAGACTTTTGCCCAGAGATCTCTCAACATTTCTTACTTACAGATATTAAAGAGTTAGGCATGATCCAATCTCTAGGTTGGGTGCCCCTATTTCTTTGGGGCATGCAGATTGCTTCCCCCATACTCTGCAATCTATCATGTGAGGTAGGTATCACCTAGTGTATTGATAGGGAACACCATCCTAAAATGTATTCCCTTTCCTTATCCTGCAACCTCTTCTGTTTGAAATTTCCCAACCCTTAGTACAGGAGGTTTTTAGCTTGACCTTGTATGTTCTCTTCCTAACATCTTGGCTCTTGCAGTCCTTTGCGCTCTTTGTGCAAGAAGTTGCTCTTCCTTGTTACCTACTGTGACCCCCTGTGTCCTTTTTTGATTGCTCTTGCCTGTGCATAGCCCTCTCCTTGTGTTCTTGAGGGGTTACCAACTTAAAAACATTTTATGTAAGAACAGAGCCTTCTATAAGTTGCCCCCGTCAGCCATAGTTATACCCCCCCCCTCCCCCCCCTTTGGAGACTGCTTTTTTTTTTTCCCTTTTGCTATAAGTGGGCAAAGTTACCTGGAAGCCAATCCATCTTGCTTCTTGGGTGCTCTTCCTTGATCATCTTTTGTGACAGAAATTCATTCTCTCTCCCCATGTTCTGCCTTAAAGGCAAATTAAATTGTTTTTGCTTCTCCTTATGGTGAGGCGAGGACTGTCCTCTCTGGCTACCTGCCACATCTTTCTTTGGAAATGTACCCCTCTTCTGTTTTTCTGCAGGATAGTACCCCTATGGAATTCCTTCCTCTTTTCTATGGTTTGAGCACTCAGGGAACAAGTCCCTCATTTCCTATCTAAGCCTACTCTTGAAAAGGTGTTTGGGTTCTTTTTTTTTCTTTTTTTTTTCACAAATGGGGAGTCACCACCTGATTCTCTGCTCATGTTTTCTAAACCGTTTGTTGCTAAGTGGCTGTTTGGGCCTCTACTAAAGCATGCTTTGGCTGCAAGATGCTTGTGTCGTCAACGTTCAGTTCGGGTCCCTTGAGACTTGTTGTTTTTCTGTGGGTCTGTTGCTGTAATTTTGGCTGGTTTGTTGCCTACGCTGTAAATTCTTGCTTGGGGACATCCCATGGTCTAAAAATCATGTCCCGTACTGTAGGGTTAAGCTAATAGGAATTTTGATGCACCTATAAATTACATATCTTGGAGTACAACGCAGAGCGCAGGTCCATCCCCTCTTTCCTCTGTGATCACCTTATTGCTTGCTAGTTGGACAGTGTTGTATGTATACATTGGGAGACAGTCCCAGCAAACTTTTTGCCATTATTCTGTCACCTAAAGGAACTGGCATATAACCCATGGTCTATGTATCAAGCCCTGGTCCCTGTACTGTACTCCAAGATATGGAATTTACAGATAAGTCAAATTTTTATTTTTAAACTTTGCAGGTTTAAAATATAGGTAGCATAATAAATAGTAAAAATGTAATGTTTCAGTTTATTGCTTGATGAGGAAAATAACCCTTAGCTGGTGATTGGTAATGCAAATGCATCAATCACACGTCGCATGACCAAGCAAGTTTATATTTGTGCTAATAGCCATAGGTGTAGTTACATATGGACTGGCACATTATCCAGCACATTACGGTTTGACAGGATATTTCCCTTTTTAATGACTAAAGGATTTTAGAAAGTGCTGAAAATATAAATTTACTTTTGTTCATCAAAAAGTAGTAGTCTTGTGAAAATAATATATCTTTATACTATTTGTAGGAGAATGTTCAGCAGCCCAGATTGAAGCCATTCAGGATCTTCATCCAGAAAACATGATAAACTGCCACTTAAGGTTTAAAGATCAGAATCTTGACATTCCAGCGTCTGAAGTCTTTTCTGCAAATACTGACTTTGATTTTGACTCAGGTAAATATAGTTCATTTCAATCTCAAGGTGCTTCTGGCAGTGTATTTTGCGGATTCCTTGTTCTTTGAGAAAGTTTATCCTGCTACTATCATTTCAGCATGGCAAAGGAAGATTATGGCATGTGACACCAAGACAAATCCTGTTTTTGTTTTTTGTTTTTATCCTTCCTAATGGTTCTTTACAGAATATGAACATCTACTTCAGGCCCCTCTATGGTAACAAGTACAGGTCAACACCTCAAGTCCTTCTTTTTAGCAATAACAAGACCACCACGAAAATATTTAGACTTGACTGATGAACTTATAAAAAAGTTTAAAATTTTTGTTCAGCGAAAAGCTTCGCAATCAGTATGTTTTATCCTATGCTCGGTCATTGATGTTTGTGTATAGTAGTTGCTTTTTCCTGCTATGAATTGGGGGGGGGGGGGGGGGAGAATGTTCCCTTATTTTGCTTACAGCCTAGATCACATAGTATATGTCCGCCTTAAGCATTTAGGGTGGTGGTATGATTGGAAACTGCAGAAAATCTGTTTTAGACAGATCCCGATTGGCTACAGGGAACACTACCATGTAGGGTAGAGCAGGAGGTGGAATGTCTCTCAGGTTCAGACAATGGTTTCTGAAGCAAAGATCCCATGGAGAAGTATGCCTTCCATGATCAGTGGTAGACCTTACGAGAATTAACCTTTCTTGCTTTTACTATCTTTGGAATAACCGATTCAGAGATGCCTCTGTCTCTCAAAACCTAGGCTTCAACAGCTAGTGACCATGAAGCAGGATGGAAAATCAGCCCTTGAGACAGAACATCCTGACATTCTGGTAGAGCCCAAATCCAATCCAGAGTGGTGGAATGGATGTAAATTCCCTACATCTTTTTTTATAAACAAAAAATAATTGTGCACTTAATACAAAAAGAGGTAATGCAGCAACCTATATTCTGGACACAAAAGAATTACAAAGATAATTAATCTAAAAGGTTCCCAAAACCAATATAAAGTACATTCGATCATGTGCGCTCGATCAGCTGAATAAAGAGAGAGTGGGTAATTAGAATGTGGAGGGGTACATTTGTGGCCCAAGGACAGTTGAAGTGTTCTTAGATAAGCTGACTGTGGATGGCTGCCAGCTCGTGACAGGCTAGAAGTAACTCTGTGGAAGTCAAAGACCGAAGGAGAGCAAGCGCCATCTAAGTGCAGCATTAAGACATTTTATTCCATAAAAGACAACTGGTAACTACCAAGATGTATGAGATGTCAACGAATGTGGGATTAAAAATGTGGTTCATCCGGAAAACCAATATCCCTGTAGTTATCAATACAAAAATGTGTGTAAAAAAAAAAAGTTAACTTCTATAAACCCATAATAAACAATGTGCATCAAATGGTGAAATAACAGTCCCATAACATAAAATTCACTTATGCATAATGACGTACATTTCAAAGGGAAATCTAAAAAAGTCCAAATGTGAAATCTTGAGTGATGAAAATCCACATGTAAGCATCCCAAACCACCTCACAGACAAGTGTGCCGGTTCCTTTACCAAACAGTAATAATCCCCAAATGATAAGGGATCAACAGCGCAGAAATCATCCCATTGGGGGTGGGCAGTACCGCCTCCACGATCCTTCACTGATTATCCAATGCCAGCACCTCAAAGTAATAATGAACAAAGGACCATAGAGAAGTATGCTAAAACCTCATGATTTATTAAAGGAGATATACTCAGAGTAACACAAGCAAAAACACGCCATACCTGGGATAAACAGCGGGTGTACAACATCATATGCCACTGGCCTCACCCTAGGTGCGTTTCATCTGGTGCAATGGACGTCTTCATGGAAATGAGCTGGTCCACTGCTTCTGTTAGAGGATCAATGCACCCTGAGAAAAACCTGTCCAGTTTGTTAAACCTGCTGAGGTTCACAATCTGACATCCACCATCTGCAACACAGGTCCTGGAACAGCTCTGGTTAAAAGGGCCACTCCCCTGGGTCCAAGCTGAGAAAGGCTGGCTGCCAATTGTTTATGCCTGGGATGTACATGATGGAGAAGACGAAAACATGTAGTTCTGCCTGGGACAGGAAGGAACGTGTACTTCTGCTCAGGACAGGATCCAATCTTTTTTTCCTTGCCATAGCAGATCTTCTGTTTACTCCCCGATGGTTGATGTTTGCCACCACTGTAGCGCTTCCAACTGAATTCAGATCAGATGACCTTCCATTAAGCTAGTCCAATGCTGCAGACAGCCAAAGTCGCCAGATGTTTCAGGATGCTCATCGAGAGATGACTCCTTCAATGGCCAAGTCCGCTGCACTTGGAGGGTGCCCAAGACTCCTCTCCAGCATGATAGGCTGGCATCCGTTGTGATGGATAGGTGTATCTCTGACTGTTTGGTGTGGGGATGGGCAACTGAATCGCAGGGAATACTTTCTTCATATTTTTTCCCTTCAGTCTGGTCTTGACTAGCATCTAGCCCCGAGTACCCTTAAGAGACCTATTTCTGCTTTATCCATTCTCTTCCAGAAACCTCTCGCTTCACAATACTTAAATCAAGACTCTTCTTTAGGGAGCTGCTCATAATCCCCTAATTTGACCCCCTGTGTCATCTTGGATCTCGACCTGGTGCTGTTTATACTGCAGAAACCTCCCTTTAAGCAAAATAGAGAAGATACCTTAACAATTCCAATCCAATCCAATTCCTGGGTGCCATTATGTCTTCTAAGGTGTGTTTCTGAGCTGGCAGCCCTTTCTTGTAAAGATTGTTTTCTCGTCTTTTACATGGAAAGGTCTTCCTGAGTCCATAGCAAGTTTTTCGCAAGTGACCAATCACCTGAAGGTAGCCTGCATGTAACCCATGGTCTGTACAAGTACAATACAAGTAATGTGTTCTGTCCTGTACTCCAAAAAAAGAAATGCAATTCAAAGATTGTTTTTATTTATTTCTCGTACATCACGGGACACAGAGCGACATAGTCATTACTAATGGGTTATATAGATACCTTCAGGTGCTGGCACTGGCAACTTCCAAAACCGGAAGTACCCTCCCCTATATAAGCCCCTCCCATCCGGGAGCACCTCAGTTTTTTGCCAGTGTCTAAGGTGTTGGCCAAGAAGAAACATGTGTTTTTCACTGAGCTTGCGTACAGGTTCTTTTGGGCCTCAGTAAGCTATTCCGGATCCGACCAAAAAAGCTTCATAGCTAAACGGTCGGTACCCGGGCCTTGCAGAGAAGAGCAAGGTTTTGCCTGTAATGCTTCTCTTAGGAGAGCTGGACCCTGGGATCCAGAGCTCTGGTCATACCCATGACCAAGATGTTTTCTGTGCAGGGTGCTATACAGGTCCAGGGGAGTGGAATCCTTGGGAACCCGGTCCCTGAAGGTTTAATTACAATGCCTGCCGTGATAGGTGAAGTTTGGGCTTCTGTGGACCAAACAAAGTCCTGCGGCGGGGAACAGGTAAGTGGGGGCCCCCAGGAACTTGGTTCTATTGGGGGACCCCCAAGCCTAATTTGTCTTTCTGTCTGTTACCTAACGGTATTCCCGCTAATATCTGTGCATGCCTGTAACTACTAAAAAATGTAATAATTTTAATAGTGGTCAAGAAAAAAAAAAAATATATATATATATATATATTTAATATATCAGACTGCGGTACCTGTGTTAATCCACTAGAGGCCGCTGTGGAACGTTTCTTGTCATGTGGACTAGTTTCTTTTTATCAGAGCAAGTCCAGGCAGATGGTGAGTTCTCTTAAGGGAAACTGCTTCCTCTGCCATGTTGCAATGCTCGTCCATCCCCCGGCCTGCGGCAAAAGGGGCCCTGGCTCTTGTCCCTGGTTTCCTTTTCAAAATTAGCGCCGAAGGCGCACGTGGCCGCGTGCGTGCACGCGCCTCTATATATAGAGGTGAGCCGGGAAAGGGGGGCGGAGCTTGGGGGATGACGCTCTGTGCGCGCCGCAGCGCTTCTGCGCATGTGCGGGCGTCCCAGCATGTTAAAAACCACAATTATGTGTTGTGAGCTGGCTATGGAGTGCAGAGACAGAGCTGGCAACATTTAGAAAAAGGCATACAGCAAGCGGTTGATGCAGGCATCCCCATAGAAAGGCACATTAGTAGACACCAACTGGTTTTATAGCAGCATTTGTGCTAGACTATTGTCAGTAAGTGGTGTATTTCGGCTGGAATACCTCAGCTTTGGGCTTAGGAATAATGCCGTCAAAAAACTCCGGGACTAAAAATTCCAGGAAGCATAGGGGGTCTCCATCGGGCTCTGAGGATCTTGGGCATGCTTCGGCTGCACCAGTCTCCCCTGAAGAATCAGAGGTTAGTGACCGTAGAGCACCCTCAGGAGTACCTGGTACTGTGGCTGTCCTCAGTTCACCTGCTCCTGTGTATGTAACAGAGGAGGTTTTTTCCTCAGCTCTGGGAGGGCTGGAAGAGAGATTGTCAGCATTGATCGCTGCTTCCCTGTCACAGGAAAAAAGCGCTCGATCTCCGTCTCCTCCCTCAGAGTGCCTGTTAGCAGAGCAACAGTCCCATACAGGGATCGACCTGCCTGAAGGGGATCAGGATGAGGTTGATTCTGTTGTAGAGGAATCAACAGTGGAAGAGCCATTCTCAGCATCACATGCTGAAAGGTTATGGGTTCAGTCCCTGACTAATATGGTCCGATCAGCATTTAAAATGCCCCTTGCGGAGCCATCATCCACTTCTGTCTCCTCGTTGGGGTCGCTAAAAGCTCCCCAGACTGTTTGTTCCTTTCCGATCCATCCTTTACTGGAAGGGCTCATTTACCAGGATTGGGAGCATCCTGATAAAATATTTACTCCTCCCAAGAGATTTCAAGTGGTCTATCCCATGGAGGATAAGTTCATCAAAAAATGGAGGGTCCCTACAGTGGACGCAGCCATCTCTTGTGTGAATAAATCACTGACATGTCCAGTGGATAATGTCCAAATGTTCAAGGACCCAATAGATAAAAAATTAGAGTCCTTATTAAAATCTGCTTTTTCTACAGCAGGATTGGTGACACAACCAGCAGTGGCAGCTATTGGGGTCTGCCAAGCAGTGAAGGATCAGTTGAAACAGGTCTTAAGGGACTTGCCGGATCAGCAGGCTCTTGCCCTAGCTGATCTACCTAGAGCCTTATGCTTTGCGGTGGACGCTATAAAGGATTCAATCCATCAGGCCTCCCGCCTTACGCTGTCTGTAGTACATATGCGCAGGCTTTTATGGCTCAAAAACTGGTCTGCTGAAGCTCCCTGTAAAAAATTGCTGGTCAGCTTCCCATTTCATGGTGAACGCTTATTCGGGGAAGACCTGGACAAATATATCCAGAGAATTTCCAGCGGTAAAAGTACACTTTTGCCGGTTAAAAACAGAGTTAGAGGTCCCTCTTTTAAGAGGCCTGCTTCTCCAGTCCCTAGGACATCGGCTGTGAAACAGTTCCGACGGCCTCCTCGGTCAAATCCCGGAGGTAAAAATCAGGGACAATTGCAGGGTAACAAGAAGCCCTGGAGCAGGAGAGGTACAAAACCTCCCCCAAAGTCAAATGCATGAAGGGTTGCCGCCACTCAATCGGGTGGGGGGAAGACTTCAGTTGTTCGCAGAGACCTGGCGGGACACGATCAGAGACAGATGGGTGCTCTCCGCAGTAAATCTGGGATACAAATTGGAGTTAAGACTCCCCTCCTTCCCACTTTATAAGGTCAAACGTGCCAAGGGATCCCCAGAAGAGAGGATCCCTCCTGTTGGCACTAGAACAATTATTGCTCCAAGCAGTAATTATAGAGGTTCCCCTGGAAGAATGGGGGTTCGGGTTTTACTCAAACCTCTTTACAGTCCCGAAGCCAAACGGGGACGTGAGGCCCATATTAAATCTAAAAGGGCTAAACAAATTCCTACATATCAGGACTTTCCGGATGGAGTCGATTCGGTCGGTGGCCACTGCCCTACAAGGGGAGGAATGGTTAGCCTCGATCGACATCAAAGATGCTTATTTGCACATTCCCATCTTTCCAGCCCACCAAAAATTTCTACGCTTTGCGGTAGAAGGGTGCCATTTTCAGTTCAGAGCCTTACCCTTCGGTCTGGCCACAGCACCACGAGTGTTCACAAAAATTCTGGCCCCATTATTGGCCAATCTAAGAACACGAGGTGTAACGATAATGGCATATCTAGACGACTTGTTGCTGATAGACCACTCAGTGGAAAAACTAGAAGTGGTTGTTCACGAGACAATCAAGTATCTGGAATATCACGGTTGGATTATCAACCGAGACAAGTCAGCCCTAAAACCAGTCAAATGTCTGGAATACTTGGGGCTAAGGCTGGATTCAGACCAGAGAAAATTTTTCTTGCCTCAAGAAAAGGGGTCGTCTTTGAGAGATTTGATCCACTTAGTGGGTTCAAAAAGACAGCCATCCATACGCCTGTGCATGAGGCTGCTGGGAAAAATGGTGGCATCATTCGAAGCAGTACCCTACGGTCAATTCCATTCAAGGAATTTGCAAAGGGCCATACTGTCAGCCTGGAACAAAAAAGTTCAGGCTCTGGACTTACCAATGTCCTTGTCCCCTTCCGTTCGCAAGAGCCTCCGCTGGTGGTTGGTTCCCCAGAATCTGGAAAGAGGGAAATCCTTCAGTCCGATTTCTTGGAAGGTGGTCACTACAGATGCCAGCCTTATAGGCTGGGGAGCAGTACTGGAGCAATGGTCTCTCCAGGGCAGATGGTCGGATGCGGAAAAGGCCCTGCCCATCAATCTCTTAGAGATACGAGCAGCCCGGTATGCCCTAGTAGCATGGACATCCAAACTCCAAGGGTCCCCTGTCAGAATTCAATCAGACAATGCCACAGCAGTGGCATATATCAATCATCAGGGGGGCACCAGGAGTCGTGCAGCCCAGAGGGAAGTAAATTACATCCTGAGATGGGCAGAAAGATATGTCCCAGCCATATCTGCGGCATTCATTCCAGGAGTGGAGAATTGGAAGGCGGACTTTCTAAGTCGCCAACAATTATGCCCAGGGGAATGGTCCCTTCATCCCGAGGTTTTCCGGACAATATGTCAGCGGTGGGGAACACCGGATGTAGATCTGCTAGCATCCAGATTCAACGCAAAAGTGGACAGGTTTGTCTCTTGGACAAGGGATCCCCTAGCTTGCGGCTCGGATGCCCTAGTGTTCCCTTGGGATCAGTTCAAGCTGATATATGCATTCCCACCGCCACAATTGTTACCTCGATTACTTCGCAGAATCAGGGTAGAAAAGAAACCAGTGATTCTGGTGGCTCCAGCGTGGCCCCGAAGAGCATGGTACGCGGAGATTGTAAAGATGTCTGTGGGGAGTCCTTGGACCCTTCCACATCGTCCGGACCTGCTTTCGCAAGGACCGATATACCACCCTTCCTTACCAGCCCTAGGTTTGACGGCCTGGCTATTGAAGCCCACATTCTAAAAAAGAGAGGGCTCTCTAATGCTGTGGTATCTACCATGATCAATGCCAGGAAGCCGGTATCCAGGCAGATCTACTATAGAATCTGGAAGGCGTACATCGCCTGGTGTGAGGCCAAGAAATGGCATCCACGTAAATACGTAATAGGTAGGATTCTGGACTTCCTACAATGGGCTGTAGATAGGAAGCTTGCCTTGAGTACTATCAAGGGTCAGATTTCGGCCTTGTCAATATTTTTTCAAAGGCCCTTGGCTTCGCATTCACTAGTCAAAGCCTTTATACAAGGAGTGATGTGTATTAGTCCTCCGGTTAATATTCCCATATGTCCATGGGATCTAAACTTGGTTCTGTCGGTTCTACAGAAACAACCATTTGAACCATTACAGCATATTTCCCTGGTTCTTCTCACCAGGAAATTGATTTTTCTAGTAGCCATTTGTTCGGCTAAAAGAGTGTCGGAATTAGCAGCTATGTCCTGTAGGGAGCCATATCTGGTTATCCATAAGGACAGAGTAGTGTTACGTCCTCATCCAGCCTTTCTTCCTAAGGTGGTATCGAGGTTTCATTTGAACCAAGATGTGGTTCTTCCTTCTTTTTTCCCCAAACCTACTTCGGTAGAGGAAAAGTTAATGCATTCTTTGGATGTAGTAAGAGCAGTTAAAGCTTATCTAAAAGCCACTGCTCAGATTCGCAGAACGGATACTTTGTTTATTCTGCCGGAAGGCCCCAGAAGGGGTCAGGCGGCGTCAAAATCTACTTTAGCCAAGTGGATTCGACAGGTCATAATGCAAGCCTATGGCTTGAGAAGGAGACCGCCTCCGTTCAAAGTTAGGGCGCACTCCACGAGAGCAGTTGGAACTTCATGGGCAGTGCATCAACAGGCCTCCCTGGCTCAAATCTGTAAGGCCGCAACATGGTCTTCAGTACACACGTTTACTAGGTTCTACCAGGTGGACGTTAGAAGTCAGGAGGATGTCGCCTTTGGGCGCAGTGTGTTGCAGGCCGCAAAAGATCCTCATGTCTGATAGCGCTCAGCTTATATATGGTGTATCCCCCCCCCTCGTTGGGCATTGCTTTAGGACATCCCATTAGTAATGACTATGTCGCTCTGTGTCCCGTGATGTACGAGAAAGAAAATAGGATTTTTATAACAGCTTACCTGTAAAATCCTTTTCTTGGAGTACATCACGGGACACAGAGCTCCCACCCCTCTTTTTGGGACACTTATTGCTTTGCTACAAAACTGAGGTGCTCCCGGATGGGAGGGGCTTATATAGGGGAGGGTACTTCCGGTTTTGGAAGTTGCCAGTGCCAGCACCTGAAGGTATCTATATAACCCATTAGTAATGACTATGTCGCTCTGTGTCCCGTGATGTACTCCAAGAAAAGGATTTTACAGGTAAGCTGTTATAAAAATCCTATTTTTTTTTCTTCTGTTTCTGCTTACAGCAGCTCCACCCCAAACAGAAGCCTTATGCCGCGTACACACGTACGCTTTTAATGTCATTTTAAAAACCGAGGTTTTTCTCGACATGATTTTTCTGGTTTCCACTCAAGCCTGTCTTGCATACACACGTTCATGGAAAAAAAAACGCTCGAGCAAAGCGCAGAGACGTACAACGGCACTATAAAGGGGAAGTTCAGTTCGAATGGCGCCACCCTTCATGTTAGTCAAGTTTGTTGAGCGGCGATTCATGCTTTTCAGCCTCGTGCTTTTCAGTCCATTACAGCATGACGAATGTGCTATCTCCATTACGAACACTAGTTTTACCAGAACGAGCGCTCCCATCTCATACTTGATTCTGAGCATGCGCGCTTTTTTTCCCCTCGTAAAAGCATACACACTACCGTTTTTCACGACGTGAAAAAATAGAGTAGGTTCTCATTTTTTTTAGCCCATTTTTCACGTCGTTAAAAATGCTCTGGAGCCTACACACGATCGTTTTTAATGCCCAATTTAAAAAATGGAATTTTTAACGTCGTGAAAAACGGTCGTGTGTATGCGGCATAAGGGGAGTTATAACCAGCACATCCTTTTGTATGTTTCCTATTTAGAGTAATGGGCCTGTGATCAGGTAATCCAGTACACATGCACAAGTGCAGGCTTTACAGCATTTCCCCTTAGGCCTCCTTCTCGGAGATGAACTGGCATGGACAGTGGCAAGAGAGAGTGTTTATTGCAGCTGGGCTGACAGGTGGCTGTAGACAGGAGCCACTGCTGTTCATTGATCTTTGCATGTAACCATGCTTTGGTTAACTGCAATTAGAGACAAATGTCTGTCCCTAGGTGCATCTTGAAAAGTAAGGCTCAGGCATAGGTGTGCTCAGCCTATGGCATTAGGGTGTGCACCTCAGAGCTCAAATACACATGCGTGTATATATAAATATATATTATGCCATTCTATATATGGCAGTAGAGCAGTGGGCGATGTCAGTAGGGCAGATGTTCGTGTCAGTAGAGCAGTGGACAGTGTCAGTAGTTAATTTTTATTATTTTTTATTATAACTTTTTTACAATTTTATCACTTTTTTACAATATTTTTTTACATCTTTTTTAGGAGCCCCATTGGGGGGCTTTGGTGAAAAATCAGGGGTTTAAACAGACCCCCTGATGTCTCACTTTTGAAATCGAGAAAGGGACTGAGGACAGAGATTCTTCAGTCCCTTTTTCTGCAGCCAAGCAGCACAGTGTGATTGGGGTGTGCCCAGGCACACCCTGTGCGCACACCTATGTGCTCAGGGTAAAAGGCAAAGCCTGTTGTATCCATGAAATCCAAACAGCTAGAGTGAGCAGGTGAGTATAGGACAGTCATAGGTGTCCATGTTTACTGTAGGCGGGCAGCAGAATGGATCAAAGTTTCTCATGGCTCTTGTAAGCAGGAGCAGCAACAAGAAAATGCTTCCTCAATGCTGTATTGCAAGAGTGTGGAGCGCCTGCGGATGATTTCTACCCAGCGGATGATGTTATTCAGTCCCACAGCATTTATCTCTTTCCGCAATGGAACCTGGTGAGAAAAAAAAAGTAATTTTAAAGGATCCCAGAAAGCTTACATGGAATAGACAAGCCCTAGCAGCAATATACAGTCTTGCCTGAAAAAGAAAAATCTTGTGTAAAACATAAAAAAAAAAGCTGAAATAAGTTACTCTTTTGCAGAGATTAATTCATTTGGACTCTTATTTGATCAGGCGTTCCTTCCATAGGTACATATTTATTCTGTTAATAGTATGGAAAATAATTCCGCGCTGCCCTATCTGTAAGCAGCTAACACAACAAGTAGACAAATGGCAAAAACAAGTGGAACCAAAAAAGTGTAGCGCTAATCAAATGTAGTGCACATAATGATGAATGAACACAGTGGCAAAAATTATGATAAACAATATATGTAATAGTGCACGAAAAAAGCAAAAACAAACAACTGTCTGTAAATAAGCCAGGAGGTAGTGCACCAAGGACAACTGAATGTCTGTATAGTGGTAAGTGAAAGTTCAAAATTGGTGATTTCAAATATATATGGTGAAAACTCGATAAGGTGAAGAAAACCGCCACCAGTAGGTAGAAGGCTTACCGGAATGTTTGAACCTGAAAGAACGTACGTTCGGTGGGTCAAACAGGCTTTGTGTGGAATGACCACTAGGGACTGGATCATCAGTTGAGCTCCAAACAATGACAGATAGATCGAACCGCTGAGGGGAGGCTATCCTTGTGCAATGTTCTCATAAAGAGCGATTATCCAGATGATCCCAAGGGGTTATGGCAGGATGTGAATCAAAAAATGGAAGGAAAAAGAGGGCACATAGCATGATACTTACACAGCAGGGAGAAGACAGAGGATGCAGCATGTCCGAGCAGAAGGGAGCAGTTCAACTTTCCATGCAACAGACAGACGATTGGTTGCCCTAGAAACCAATCGTCTGTTACATGGAAAGTTGAACTGCTCCCTTCTGCTCGGACATGCTGCATCCTCTGTCTTCTCCCTGCTGTGTAAGTATCACGCTATGTGCCCTCTTTTTCCTTCCATTTTTTAAATTCACATCCTGCTATAACCCCTTGGGATCATCTGGACCATCGCTCTTTATGAGAACATTCCACAAGGATAGCCTCCCCTCAGCGGTTCGATCTATCTGTCATTGTTTGGAGCTTAACTGATGATCCAGTCCCTAGTGGTCATTCCACACAAAGCCTGTTTGACCGACTGAACGTACGTTTTTTCAGGTTCAAACATTCCAGTAAGCCTTCTACCTACTGGTGGCGGTTTTCTTCACCTTATCTTGTTTTCACCATCTATATTTGAAATTATCACCAATTTTGAACTTTCACTTACCATTATACAGACATTCAGTTGTCCTTGGTGCACTACCTCCTGGCTTATTTACAGACAGTTGTTTGTTTTTGCTTTATTCGTGCACTATTCCATATATTATTGTTTATCATATTTATTCTGGTAACCCTCACATTGCTAGTTTTGAAGTGACCCTTTGGTGGCCTTCTATACATCAATTTAGAAAAGAGATCTGTCTTCCAATGCTCTTTCCTCAAAGAACCCCTGGCATCTTCTGGAGGTACCCCAGGGTTCCTTGGAACCCTGCTTGGGAAAGGCTGCTCCAGAGTTTTTTTTGTGTTTTTATGGAGGATCTTTGAGTATAAATAACTTGACTTTAAAAATAGCTAGAGAGATCAGTGGTTTTCAATCCTTTTTAGTGGTTTGGAATAGTTAAATGACCATAGTCTGGGCATAGGTGCACTTTAAATATAAACTGGTAATAAAGTTGTTCTCTTTGACATTGATATAAAAAAATGAAGACTATAATGTTTCTTTTTTATTATTCTTTGTATCTGTCACTTTATAAAAATGTGTCTGCCACTTACGTGGAACTTCTGCTATTTCCTGACACTTGCTAAAGCTGTTATGTCTCTGTAAAGCCAGCAGGTTTCCTAATTATGGTCTTGTGTGATATCTAGGTCACTACATCTTTTCCCTTGGTAGACAGAAGCTTTCAGAGGGCCAACTAAAACAAATCAGCATCGAGGACACATCACTTATAGTAACAGCATCCATCCTGGGAATTAACGTGTACCAGGAGCAGACGAGTGCACATGTTCCTGTCTACCCTGGATTTTATACCAACCAGAAGGAGCTTCTTTTAAGCAGTCATTATCCTACCACCAATGTTAAGATATTTGGAGTTGCTGAATTGCTGAAAAACCTTGAGGTGAGAGTCAAAGTCCGTTTCATTTATAGATCCCTAAAGTGATGACCCATGACCTTTTTAAAAACATTAAACAAGCAAACCATTGCCAGGCACCAATAAGTGCAAGCATGCATGTTTATAGAGCACCTGAATTCCGGGACTCACCATTTTGTAAGCGTCTATGGTTGAGAGCTGGAAGACCAACACCTGTTAAAGAAGAGGCATTATACTTGGCTTTCTGGCACCCTATATCTGGAAATGCCACAATTTTAATGTTCTCCATCTGGTAACGGTATTGCACATTTCTGGATATTTGAATACATGCTCCTGCTGCCACGTATAGTGGTTTCTCCTGCCAGCTCATATTTCACTACAGGATATGAGTCTGTGAGGGAACCATTGTGTGTCAAGGGGGAGCAGGTATTTTATCCATCCAACCTGTTGAATACCTGCAGAAGCTGGAAATTACACAGTCTGCTAGAAAGGTATGTATAGCACCTTTTCCTTAACAGTGCTGGTCTTTTTTTTTTTTTTTTTTGTGTGACGATGGTGACGGGGTTTACCTTTAGCCTGCCCTTTCCTGCCTTGTACACCGGGCAGTTAGCTAATAACTATGGCGGGGGACTTCATGGACCAGCAATGCCACATAAGAGGTGGGCCTGAACTGTAGACCAGATGAGTAAAGGTGTGCATTTACAAGGTATCTAAATATTTATGCAGTCGCCTCTAAATGCCTACTTTTTAGCAGCTGCTGCTGGTTTAATGCTTTGGTAGTGACCTTCGAGTCAATATGCCTGAGATAAGCACTCACTTTGTACTTGAACTGCTGAAACAACTGTATCTGCATACAGCGAAATGTCTTTTGTAGACACCTTATTACATCTTTGGCCACTGTCTTTTTTTTTTTTTTTTTTTTTTTTCATACTTTTATAGATTGTGTTAAAAAAAAGTTATCTGTAGTAACGAATAGAAATCAGTCTGACCTCTTTGTCTTCCTCTTAAAGGGCAACTTCACCTTTCCAAAAAAGAATGCACATTTTTTTATGCATTTTTTATTTATTTTTGTTCGAAGCCTGTAAAGCATTGCACTCATGATGAGCAGATCGTGGGTGCAATGCCACGGTCCTGCAAGGCTGTCTGTGCCTCTGATATGGGTAGGCAGTTACACTCTCATAGGAAGACTCAATGAACTACTAGGATGCTCAACAGCGCCCTGGTAGTTCATTGAGAAACGCAAGCCGACAGCCACAAAGGCAGAGGCCCGTATGGTCGCATTTTATTTAGATTGTGACAGCGAGCGGGGGATAAGATCCCTGCTTGCTGTCAAAACGGGATCGGGAGGGAGCGAGGACCAATGCATCTGTTACAGGTTACACCCTAAATATGTGTTGAACATGTTACAAAAGGTGAACTTCTCCTTAAAAAAAAAAGTCACTGAATAATGTATGGTTAGAACTGCTTCCTTTTGGGGAGGGGGAGTAATCCTTTGAAAATTGATCTTTAATTTAACACCCGCATGTGCGTTAAAGTAACTGTCACTTTAAAAATAGGTTATCAGGTATACAGTGCAAAAACTTATAGGACTAACTAGCGCCAAAGCTTGCCAGCTTCCTTCCAACCCTCATGATTCCTGCTGGCCGATCACTAATTGCACAGTAGTGGGGAAAAAAAACACATTATTTACTTGGTTTGGTTCTTTATTCTGCAGGTGAAGCCAGAGTTATCCATCATTACTGTCTATCAAAAAGAAAAATATACCGGGGTGCCCAGCTTTGTAACTTATGAAGTTGGTATATCTGATGTGCAGGTTTTAAACCAGGGCTCTCTATCTACCTCGCTAACCATTTCGAGTTACATGTCTGATCAAACCATCAACATACCGATTAGATTGATGTCAGCTACCGGCCCACTTAATGGTATGTGAGCACTATACTGTTGTTACTTAGTGTTATGTGATATTTCTGCAGTTTGAGTTTGTCCATAAATGTAAGAATTAAATCAGTGCAACACTCTTCACCACTTGTGATCTAAAGTGTTATATTCTGGGTCTCTCTCTTCAGGTCTAAAAAAAATTGCATTGTGGCCATTAAATATTAGAGCATTTCCAGGTATGGGTATTTTTTACATAGTTACATTGGTCCAGCTTGGACCTGAAAGCTTGAAACCACTGAAGTAAGCACCGCTAGTCCACTGATCTCAACTTGCTTCTGGGTCCTGTGCCGAGCAGCTGGCCTGCTGCTTTCTGAATACAGGAGATTGACTGCTCAGCACAGGCGTCTTTCAGAGAATGCTTTGCATTTCCTCAACACATTCGAAGCATTCTCTGATTGGATGAGTTTGAAAAGTGAGGTGGTAACAACGTAAGCTCCACCTTGTTCAATCAGAGTGCATTGTATTCATCTAGAAAATGCGAAACCTTTTGTGAATGGCACCTGTGCGGAGCAGGCCAGCTGTGTCGTTTGTTGTTTTTTTTTTAACTTTGTTGAGATTTTTTAACCTGCTTTGTTCCAAAAAAAATACCCCAAAAACTTACAAGGTCCAAAAAACAAATTTACAAGTCAATAAATGACCTTGCAGGGTCTCACAGTTCATACAGAATAGAAAACACTGGTTCAGAAACATTAGCAAAATATGCAAATAGTGTGGTTACGCACTCCTCAACTCCAAAGTGAGCCTATATAGAGGGAGGGAATCATTTAATAAGTTTAAGCCAGTATGGTATAGTCGACAATGACGACCCTTTCCATGAGAGTAAGATCACTTTTTTTTTTGCATAAAAGTACCAAATGCGTAATAACCGTTGGGCATATTTAGACAGAAGTTATACTTTCAGAAGTTTTTTTGTAGAGTGAAGGATAAATATGGAATTTTACTCAAAGAACCTTTTTGCATTTATATGTACATCGTTTGCACTTTATCCTATTGATCACATCGGTGAATATTGTTTACATAACAACCAATGTTTGTTTTTGTTCCCTCCAGTGCCTTATGCCATGGGCCAGGGCTTCTTCTATCACTTCCTGAACTCTTACCAGATGATTTTCTTCACTTTGTTCACATTATTAGCAGGGGCTGCTATTGCCATACTAGGTAAATTTATATTATTCTTACTAAATATAAATGTGTCTGTAATATTTCATTATTGCAAAACTATTCTGTTTTGCTCTTTCAGTGTTTTCACCAAAAGAGAAGATTGATCACCCAGCCTTTATGTCTGCATCACCAACTCGGTCTTTAGGCAGTAGTAAGTATTTAAAGTGGCTAAGCCATGTGGCTTTTATTTTAAAATTATGATGCATAAAGGTTTAATTCAAAGAACTGTTTTATGCTGTTTAGCTGCTATTGATGCGCCTTTCATGGCTTCTATCTCTATTGGCTCAATTTTCAGAAATGCCTAACACCATTTATTTAGCCTGCTCTGTAAGTTATGCTTTACCTCTAGTAGCAGGACTTATTTAAACGTTCTGACCCGTTAGGCTAGAAGTCCACAATGGCTGGTCAAATTCTACCAATCAATCACAACTATCTGACTGGTAGATCACAACCCTGCCATGCCACTAGCTCCTGACCCCTCCCACCCACTGATCTAAATCAAAATCTCAAATGGCTGAACCACAGGAACAAAAGAGCTGTTGTTAGCAAACAGTACATTGGAAGGCCCAGCCAAGGGTATCTGTTAAAGCAGTGATAGGAGGATCTGTTGAGCCTGCGGGAACGTGCTATTGAGCAGGTCCTTGTGGGTGAAATGGCAGTGGGGGGTTGGTGCCAAGTTGGGCAGAAAGCTGTAATGACTAGTCCTCTGTAATGGACTGGCAGTGCTAGGCACCTTTTTGCATAGTTTTGCCACACTGTGAATCCCAGGGGCAGGAGTCAGATTCCTGTTGCTGGCATTGACGGCTGCAAGAAGATAGCTATTTGTGCCTGTGGTAATTGCAGTTGGAGGCACTTCACTGCTGTGATTTGCAGAGTGGCAAAACACCCCGTGCAAATGGTGCCTTAAAAGGATCGGCCATTTTTTGCTGCCTACAATGTAGATGCTTGTGTGTACTTTGATTCATGCACTTTACTGAGCACTTCGTTACTACTAAATGCTGTTTTATTTACTACTGAGCACTGTTACTTCTGAACTCTCTATTACTCACCCCTTCACTCTGTTGCCTACTTCTGAACTCTGTGTTACTTGGTACTTAACTACTGAAGTCCGTTACTCCAGGCCAGATTCCTCCTTCCCCCCGGAGAATTCTGGTTCCCCGTTCCGGTGTTCAAACTCTTCGGTTCAGAAGCCATACAATTCTCTGGTTCTGCATGAGAGTCCTGAGGCTGATGGTAGCCTCCTTTTTTATCCCTGCCTAATGCTGGCCATACACTATACGAAAAATCGGCCGAAATTCGGTCATTTAGACCGTTCGTTTTTAAGACAGTTAATGGGCACAAAATCGATGGGACGTTTTTAATCCGAAAAAATGAAGGACATGTTTGGAAATTTTCTTACGAACGCTAAATTGAAAGGTTAAAAAGTATGGGTTTCCTTTTTTTTTGCTTACATCTATTCTATGTGAGCTGCTGATATCTATAAACCTTTCAGCCCACTCAGTAGTGCCCCTATTCTGTTAAAATCGAGATAAATACCTGTAGGAGGTTCTACAGACTTTCATACAGCATCATCCAGACAATGGTGTTAATATAGTCTGGATGCACCCCCTTCCCTGTCATTTTGCTTGACTGATGTCCTCTCTCCTCCCTCTGCTTGTTTCTGAGACTTCAGAGCATAGCTGCTCCCCCCTCACATCTCTCTCCTCCCCCTCCTTATCTATCAGCACAGCCACGTCTCTTAGGGGAGTGGGGACAGAGGCAGGGGGTGTGATGGTGAAGATGCACACACCCCCTGAAACTTTTCAAACTGAAAATGGACCGTTTTTTGCGAGCTGAAGGAAAGTTCATATGCACATGCTGTAAAAACTAAGAGGTAGGAAAAAGACTAGCGGATATGGGACTAATGTGATATGTACTAGTTATTTAACCCATCCCATACTTCTTTAATGTGTTTCCCGTCCGAACTGAATTTATTAATTTATGTCCACTGAACGATTTATCGGTCATTAAATCATGGCACTATCGTTTGCGCTCACGGCCGAATGTTCGTTTTTCGAAAATGGGTTCGGCCGACCGATTTTTCGTATAGTGTATGGCCAACATTAAAATCCCTCTGTGAAGTCAGCAGTCTTTTTTTCTTGTTCATACATCACGGGACACAGAGCAGCATAGTCATTACTATGTGGGTTATATAGAATTACCTTCAGGTGCTGGCACTGGCAACTTCCAAAACAGGAAGTACCCTCCCCTATATAAGCCCCTCCCATCCGGGAGTACCTCAGTTTTTTTGCCAGTGTCTAAGGTGTTGGCCAAGGTTAACATGTATTCATCTGGGCTTGTGTACAGGTTCTCTGGGCCTTAGCAAGCTATTCCGGATCCGACCAAAAAAGCTTCATAGCTAAACGGTCGGTACCCGGGCCTTGCAGAGAAGAGCAGGGTTTTGCCTGTAATGCCTCTCTTAGGAGGGCTGGACCCTGGGATCCAGAGCTCTGGTCATACCCAAAACCAAGAGGCTATCTGTGCAGGGTGCTATACAGGTCCAGGGGAGTGGAATCCTTGGGAACCCGGTCCCTGAAGGTCTAGTACAATGCCTGCCGTGAGAGGTGAAGTTTGGGCTTCTGTGGACCAAACAAAGTCCTGCGGCGGGGAAAAGGTAAGTGGGGGCCCCTCAGGAACTTGGTTCTATTGAGGGGACCCCCAAGCCTAATATGTCTTTCTGCCTGTTACCTAAAAGGTATTCCCGCTAATAGCTGTATATGCCTAAGAAATCCTAGAAATGTCTTTTCATAAAGGAAGTTTTAAAAACTGTAAACCTGGAAATGTTTTTCATAAAGGAGGTTTTAAAAAAAAAAAAAGACAAAAGTGCGGTACCTGTGTTTGTCCACTAGAGGCCGCTGTGGAACGTCTTTTTTTTCTTGGGACTATTCCTTCCATGGTGAAAGTCCAGGCAGATGAGTGAGCTCTCTATCAGGGAAGCTGCATTCCTCTGTCATGCTGCCAAGTAGTTTCCTTCCATCCCCGAGTCCTGGTGAAACAGGGACCCTGGCTCCTCTCCCTACAGGGCGCCAAGAGCGCACACGTGCACGCGCGCACACACGCTTTCTTTTTATAGATTTAGCTTCAAAAAAGTGGGCGGAGCCTGGCGGATGACGCGCTCTGTGCGCCCAGCGCTTCTGCGCATGTGCGGGCGTCCCAGCAAGATAAAAGGACTCAGTCCACGCTGCTTGCTATGGACACAGAGCATGAAAAGGAGCTGGTAGCATGGTATAGGGGCTTACAGCGGGCGGTTGATACAGGCATCCCCAGAAAGACGCATTAGTAGACACCCACTGATGTACATAGCAGCAAATTGCATTAGACTATTTCAGTAAAGGGGTGTATTGCGGCTGGAATACCTCAGCTTTGAACTAAGGAATATGCCGCCTAAAAAACTCCGAGATATACCTCTCAGGAAGTGTAGGGGGTCTCCATCGGGCTCTGAGGATCTGGAGCAGTCATCTGCACCCTCCTCCCCTGAGAAATCAGAGGTTAATACCCATAAGGAACCCCCGGGAGTGCCAGGTACTGCGGCTGTCCTCAGTCCACCTGCTCCTGCATATATAACAGAGGAGGTTTTTGCCTCAACTCTGGAGGGATTGGAGCAGAGATTGGCAGCATCGATCGCTTCTTCTCTGCAGGAAAGAAAGCGCGCCAGATCTCCATCACCTCCATTAGAGTGCCTGTTGGCAGAGCAACAGTCCCAGGAAGGGACCGACCTACCTGAAGGGGATCAGGAGGAGGTTAACTCTGTTTTTGAGGAATCGACAGTAGATGAACCATTTTCAGCATCAGACTGAAAGATTGTGGGTCCAGACCCTAACTGACATGGTTCGATCTGCATTTAAAATGCCTCTTGTTGAACCATCAACTACTGCTGTCTCCTCATTGGGGTCGCTAAAAGCTCCCCAGGTTAATTGCTCCTTTCCAATACATCCATTATTGGAAGGACTTGTATACCAGGACTGGGAACATCCTGATAAACTATTTGTTCCGCCTAAGAAATTTCCGATGATCTATCCCATGGAGGAAAAGTTCACCCAGAGATGGAATGTTCCTACGGTGGATGCAGCCATCTCTTCTGTGAACAAATCACTGACATGTCCAGTAGATAATGTTCAAATGTTCAAAGATCCAGTAGATAAAAAATTGGAATCTTTATTAAAATCTGCTTTTTCCACAGCAGGGGCTGTTACACAGCCAGCAGTGGCAGCTATTGGGGTCTGCCAAGCTTTAAAGGATCAGATGAAAATGGTCCTGAGGGATTTGCCAGACCAGCAGGCCCAGGCTCTGGCTGATCTGCCTAGAGCATTATGCTTTGCGGTTGACGCCATCAAGGATTCTATCCATCAGGCCTCCCGCCTCACGCTGTCTTTGGTACATATGCGTAGGCTTCTGTGGCTCAAAAACTGGTCTGCTGAAGCTCCCTGTAAGAAGCTCTTAGTTAGCTTCCCATTTCATGGGGAACGCCTTTTTGGCGAGGACCTGGATAAGTATATCCAGAAGATTTCCAGTGGTAAAAGTACTCTCTTACCGAGTAAGAAGAGGTCTAGGGGTCCATCTTTTAAGAGGACTACCTCTCCTATCCCTGCGACGTCTGCTACTAAGCAGTTCCGACGGCCTCCTCGGTCAAACTCAGGGGGTAAAAATCAGGGACAGTCGCAGGGTAATAAGAAACCCTGGATCCGAAGGGGTACTAAACCAGCCTCCAAGTCAAGCCTATGAAGGGCTGCCCCCACTCAAACGGGTGGGGGGAAGACTTCAGTTGTTCGCAGAGACCTGGCGGGAGACTATCAAAGACAGATGGGTGCTCTCCGCAGTAACTCTGGGATACAAGTTGGAGTTAAAAGAGTCTCCTCCTTCCCATTTTATGTGGTCAGGCATGCCAAGAGACCCTCTGAAAAGAGGGTCTCTCCTATTGGCGTTAGAACAACTATTGCTCCAAGGAGTAATTATGGAGGTTCCTATGGAAGAGTGGGGGTTGGGTTTCTACTCAAACCTTTTCACAGTCCCGAAGCCAAACGGGGACATAAGACCCATATTGGACCTAAAGAGTCTAAACAAATTTCTAAACGTCTGGTCTTTCCGGATGGAGTCGATCCGATCGGTCACCGCTGCCCTACAGGGGGAGGAATGGTTAGCCTCGATCGACATCAAAGATGCTTACTTGCATGTTCCCATCTTTCCAGGTCATCAAAAATTTCTACGCTTTGCAGTAGAAGGGCGCCATTTTCAGTTCAGAGCCTTACCATTCGGTCTGGCCACAGCACCACGAGTGTTCACAAAAATTCTGGCCCCACTGTTGGCCGATCTAAGAACACGAGGTGTAACGATAATGGCATACCTAGACGACCTGTTGTTGATGGACCACTCAGTTGCCAAGCTAGAAGTGGTAATTGTCGATACAATCAAGTATCTAGAATCTCACGGTTGGGTCATCAACCTGGACAAGTCAGCCCTACAGCCAGTGAAAAACCTGGTATATCTAGGGCTACGGCTGGATTCAGACCAGAGGAAGATTTTCTTACCTCTAGACAAGGTATCCTCTTTGAGGGGCTTGGTCCGTCTGCTTTGTGCAAAAAGACAGCCGTCCATACGCCTGTGCATGAGGCTGCTAGGAAAGATGGTAGCATCATTCGAAGCTGTGCCATACGCCCAATTCCACTCAAGGAATTTACAGAGGGCCATATTGTCAGCCTGGAACGGAAAAATTCAGGCTCTAGACTTCCCGATGGCTTTGTCCCCTTCCGTTCGGAAGAGTCTCTGCTGGTGGTTGATCCCCCAGAATCTCCAGAAGGGAAAACCCTTCAGTCCGATATCTTGGAAGGTGGTCACTACAGATGCCAGCCTTATAGGCTGGGGGGCAGTACTGGAGCAATGGTCTCTCCAGGGCAGATGGTCAAATGTAGTAAAAACCCTGCCCATCAATCTCTTAGAGATACGAGCAGCCCGGTATGCCCTAGTAGCCTGGACATCCAGACTCCAAGGGTCCCCTGTCAGAATTCAATCAGGCAATGCCACAGCAGTGGCATATATCAATCATCAGGGAGGCACCAGGAGTCGTGCAGCCCAGAGGGAAGTAAGTCACATCCTGGAATGGGCAGAAAAGCATGTCCCATGTATATCAGCTGTCTTCATTCCAGGGGTGGAGAATTGGAAGGCGGATTTTCTGAGTCGCCAACAGTTATGCCCAGGGGAATGGTCCCTTCATCCCGAGGTCTTCCGAGCAATATGTCAGCGGTGGGGAACACCGGATGTAGATCTGCTAGCATCCAGATTCAACGCAAAGGTGGACAGATTTGTCTCCCGGACAAGGGATCCCCTCGCTTGCGGCTCGGATGCTCTGGTGATCCCTTGGGATCAGTTCAGACTGATATATGCATTCCCTCCGCTACAATTGTTGCCTCGACTCCTTCGCAGAGTCAGGTTGGAGAAGAAGCTGGTGATCCTGGTGGCTCCAGCGTGGCCCCGAAGGGCCTGGTACGCGGAGATCATCAAAATGTCTGTGGGAAGTCCTTGGACCCTTCCACGTCGTCCGGACCTGCTTTCGCAAGGACCGATATACCACCCTTCCTTACTAACTCTAAGTTTAACGGCCTGGCTATTGAATCCCACATCCTAAAGAAGAGAGGTCTCTCTAACTCTGTGGTATCAACTATAATCAATGCCAGGAAGCATGTATCCAGGCAGATCTACTATAGAGTTTGGAAGGCGTACATCACTTGGTGCGAGGCCAGAAAATGGCATCCACGTAAGTACGTTATAGGCAGAATTCTGGACTTCCTGCAGTGGGCTGTAGACAGGAAGTTTGCCTTAAGTACTATCAAGGGCCAGGTTTCGGCCTTATCAATACTATTTCAAAGGCCCCTGGCTATGCATTCACTTGTCAAATCCTTTATGCAAGGGGTGACTCGTATTATTCCACCGATTAAAGCTCCCATATGCCCATGGGATCTAAATTTGGTTCTGTCGGTTCTGCAGAAGCAGCCGTTTGAACCTTTGCGGCACATTTCCTTGGTTCTACTCACCAGAAAATTGATATTTTTAGTAGCCATATGCTCGGCTAGAAGAGTGTCGGAATTAGCCGCCATGTCCTGTAAAGAGCCATATCTGGTTATCCATAAGGACAGAGTAGTATTACGCCCTCACCCAGCCTTTCTTCCTAAGGTGGTATCGAGGTTTCACTTGAACCAGGATGTGGTTCTTCCTTCTTTTTTCCCCAAACCAAGCTCGGTAGAGGAAAAGTTATTGCATTCTTTGGATGTAGTAAGAGCAGTTAAAGCTTATCTAAAAGCCCACTGCTCAGATTCGTAGAACGGATTCTTTGTTTGTTCTGCCGGAAGGCCCCAGAAAGGGTCAGGCAGCATCAAAATCTACTTTAGCCAAGTGGATTCGACAGGTCATAATACAAGCCTATGGCTTGAGAAGTAGACCGCCTCTGTTCAAAGTTAGGGCGCACTCCACGAGAGCAGTTGGAACTTCATGGGCAGTGCATCACCAGGCCTCCCTGGCTCAAATTTGTAAGGCTGCAACATGGTCTTCAGTACACACGTTTACTAGGTTCTACCAGGTGGACGTTAGAAGTCAGGAGGATGTCGCCTTTGGGCGCAGTGTGTTGCAGGCCGCAAAAGATCCTCATGCCTGATGGCGCCCAGCTTATGTATGGTGTATCCCCCCCCTCATTTGGCATTGCTTTGGGACGTCCCACATAGTAATGACTATGCTGCTCTGTGTCCCGTGATGTATGAACAAGAAAAACTGGAAAAAGTAGGATTTTTAAAACGGCTTACCTGTAAAATCCTTTTCTTGGAGTACATCACGGGACACAGAGCTCCCACCCCTCTTTTGGGGACACGTATTGCTTTGCTACAAAACTGAGGTACTCCCGGATGGGAGGGGCTTATATAGGGGAGGGTACTTCCTGTTTTGGAAGTTGCCAGTGCCAGCACCTGAAGGTAATTCTATATAACCCACATAGTAATGACTATGCTGCTCTGTGTCCCGTGATGTACTCCAAGAAAAGGATTTTACAGGTAAGCCGTTTTAAAAATCCTACTTTTTCCAGTTTAATGGGCGATTCTCATGAAGGACTCAGTCCTGGACATCTTGTTTTTGCAGGGGATTTGGTCGTGGGAGGAATCTCATCTTGCGTTAACCGCTTCAGCCCCAGAAGATTTTACCCCCTTCCTGACCAGAGCACTTTTTGCGATACGGCACTGCATCGATTTAACTGATAATTGCGCAGTCGTGCGACGTTGTACCCAAACAAAATTTGCGTCCTTTTTTTCCCCACAAATAGAGCTTTCTTTTGATGGTATTTGATCACCTCTGCGGTTTTTATTTTTTGCGCTATAAACAAAAGAACCGCGGCAATTTTGAAAAAAACACTATTTTTGCTATAATAAATATCCCTATTTTTTTAATAAAAGCTAATTTTTTCCTCAGTTTAGGCCGATGTGTATTCTTCTACATATTTTTGATTAAAAAAAATCGCAATAAGCGTATATTGATTGGTTTGCGCAAACGTTATAGCGTCTACAAAATAGGGGATAGAATTATGGCATTTTTATTTATTTTTTTACTAGTAATGGCGGCGATCTGTGATTTTTATCGAGACAGCGATATTATGGCGGATACATCGGACACTTTTGACACATTTTTGGGACCATTGACAATTTTACAGCGAACAGTGCTATAAAATGCACTGATTACTGTAAAAATGTCACTGGCAGGGAAGGGGTTAACACTAGGGGGCGATCAATGGGTTAAATGTGTTCCCTCTCTGTTCTAACTGAAGGGGGGATGGGACTTACTAAGGGAAATGAAAGATCGCTGTTCATACTCTGTATGAACACACGATCAGCCATTTCTCCCCTCAGAGAACCGGGATCTGTGTGTTTACACGCACAGATCCCAGTTCTCGCTGTGTCATGAACGATTGCGGGTGCCCGGCGGTCATCGCGCCCGCCTCCAGGGGTGAGCAGCGGGCGCGTACCTCCGGCGACACGCACGCCCCTAGTGGCCACCGGGCGAAGCAACGTAACATGACGTTGTTTCGCCCAGCCGTGCCATGCTGCCGCAGTAAAACTGCGGCGGCTGGTCAGCAAGTGGTTAAACATGCTGCTCCACATATGGAGGGCTATCCAGTGATCCTCATTCCTCCCAACTGGCCTATTCCAGTGTGGTACTCCAAGCTGGTAGGACTTCTGTCAGAGGATCATTGTGCATCATCAGGCTTTTCGTTCCCAAGGGCCGATTTGCCAACCTGCTTCTTGGTCATTGGCTTTAAGAGCATGGCTTGTTAAAGGATTGGTTCTAAGGAACAAGGCAATTTCAGATTCTGATTCTTATGATGCTTATACAGTATCTTACAAAAGTGAGTACACCCCTCACATTTTTGTAAATATTATAACTTTTCATGTGACAACACTGAAGAAATTACACTTTGCTTCAATGTAAAGCAGTGAGTGTACAGCTTGTAGAACAGTGTAAATTTGCTGTCCCCTCAAAATAACGCAACACACAGCTGAAGTCTGCTCTCTGCTGACATCACAGGAATCCGTCCAGGCACCACGTCATCGCGACAATGGAAGTTGTTGATCCGCGCCAGGTGCCTTGACTGCCGCTGAGAGCCTGAGACGGCTGCTCCCCACCCCACCACAGCTCAGCGACATTGCGACGGACAGATTTGACACTTTTTTGGGACCATTGACAATTATACAGCGATCAGTGATTACTGGGTAAATGTGATTACTGGGTAAATGTCACTTGCAGGGAAGGGGTTAACACTAGGGGGTGATCAAGGGGTTAACTGCGTTCTAACTGTGTGGGGATGGGAGTGACTAGGGGAGGAGACATATCGTTTTTACTACTTGGTAGGAACAAACTATATGGCTCCTCTTTCCTGACGGCTCAAGGATTTGTGTGTTTGCACACACAAATCCCCGTGCTGGCGCTCGTGCACGCCGGCCACGTGCAGCGGGCCACGCGTGGGCCCTTTTGATGGCAGAAAAAAGGAAGGGCGTACACGTTTGGGATTTTGCCCAGGGGAGTCATTCGGCCACAGTATATCTGCGTGAGCCAGTCGGGAACTGGTTAAAGAAAAAACATAGTACACTTACAGTTAAAATTCTGGTCAATCCACGTAGGAAATAGAAATCACCATGTTGGGAACATGAAGGCTGTATACAAGTGGTAGTAGCTCAGGTTCCCCAAGCCGGCATCAAATGGACCCGCTCTGACAGCTGTTGGAGGTTTGCCAATAGCGTTTTGTAGATCAAAGAAAAGCCCTATTTATGAAAAGCGTTACCGCCCTCTCTCCTCCCCATGTGTACGTAGAGGTTACCGCGGGGCCAGTGGTTCAGTGGCGAAGGACGCAAACTATTGACGGACTTCTGACAGCTGTCGGAGCAGATCCTTTTGATGCTGGCTGGGAGATTGCAAACTGCTACTACTTGTATACAGCCTTTATGTTCCCAACATAGTGATTTTTACTTCCTACGCTTTATGACCAGCATTTTAACTGCAAGTGTGCTATGTTTTTTCTTTAACCACTTCAATACCAGGCACTTTCGCCCCTTCCTGCCCAGGACAATTTTCAACTGTCGCACTTTGAATGACAATTGTGGGGTAATGCAACACTTTACCCAAACTAAATTTTTATAATTTTTTTTCCACAAATAGTCATTTCTTTTGGTGGTATTTGATCACCTCCTGGGGTTTTTATTTTTTGCTAAACAAACTAAAAAAGACTAAAATTTTTGAAAAAAATTAAGTTTTTCTTAGTTTTCGGTTATAAAATTTTGTTTTCTTCTTTACCGACGGGCACTGAGTTGGCACTGATAAGGTGGCACTGATGAGGAGGCACTAATATGTAGAATTCATGGGCACTGATAGGCGGCACTGATGTGCAGCACTGATGGGCGGCGCGGATGGGCACTGACAGGTGGCACAGATGGGCAGCACTGATGAGTTACTGTTGAGGTTTTGACATGTTACTGTAGGGCACAGATTGGCAATGTGGTGGGCACTATATGGCACTTTATTGGGCACTGATAGGCGATCCATAGGGGCACTGTCTGGGTAACTTTTTGGCACATCTGATGGGGCTGTGCTGATGATGAATGTGCTGATTATCAGCACAGACCCCCCCCCCCCCCCCGACAGGGAGAGCCGCCAATCGGCTCTCCCTGTCAGCGCTAACTGAGGAATGCCGTTCACACGATGATCAGCTATGATTGGTCACAGCTGATCACGTGATAAGATGCGGGCGCGTGCCGGCATGTTATCCTGCTGGACGTCATATGATGCCCAATCAGGATAACCGAACCACTTACCGGACGTCAATCTGTTATTGACCGGGCGGGAAGTAGTTAATAAATAGTGGGGGCGTGCACAAGCGGCTTATCCTGCTGGACGTCATATGACGCCCAGTCAGGATGAAGGAGAAAACATTGCGGGCGTCAATCCGCAATAGGGCGGGCAGGGAGTGGTTAACCTGAGGTCGTTTATAAACCGTCCAAGGATGGGAAGTGGTAAAGAAGTAAACAATGTATTAGCACTGCAGTGATCCCGCTGACTGCACCCCACACCAGCCGAAGTATTGAAACACAGCGGCTGGTGTGCATTAGCCCTCAGGATGTTTAACCTTGCTGAACACATGAGGCATGGAGAGCCATATACAGTTGACTAAAATAAATTCAAAGCGCACTTAACCCCTTCTCTTACCAAACCCTCCTGAACAAAATTGTCTTCTCCTATATGTATACATATACCTGTGGCAGTTTTGCCGTATCGCTACAGTTTTCAATGGTTCTCACCCTCCTGCTGGCTGTGTCTGCAGTAAGCATTCTAAAGTTGGCCTTATGCCGCGTACACACGATCGTGATTCACGGCGGTGAAAACACAGCCGTGAATCACGACAGGAAAAACGAAGAAACGGCTTGTTCCCCCACACACGGCCGTTTTTCCCGTCATTTTTTCTCTTGACGAGAAAAACGACTGTGTAGGCTCCGCGGCAGTGTTTCCCTATGGGAAAATTGCCGCGGAAAAAAATGACAGGAATCACGACGAGAAAAATTAGAGCATGTTCTAATTTTTCTCGTCGTAATTAATACCGTTTTTCCCGTCGGGAAAAACGGCAAAAAGCCCACAGACGATTGTTTTTCTCGTCCAAAGGAAAAAATGACATTTTTCCAGACGGAAAAAATTTCATTTTTCCCGACGGGAAAAATTATCGTGTGTACGCGGCATTACACTAGCAGATTTTCGAACGACCATTTGTATGAATATTCGTATGAAAATTCTCAATACATTTGATGACTTGACAAATGCTGTTCAAGATATTTATTTTGGAATTAATGTAATTTCCTGAATGCAAACCAGTCACTGCTGATTATGATGATACCACTAATGATTAGAAAATCAAACAAATGTAAAATTAGAAATTTTATAACTAAATTCTACTAGTGTTTGGCCAGCTGTAGAGTTTAATTGCTCCATCTTCTGACTTTCTCACCAAATACTCATTTGTAGCTACCTCAGTATATCTAAATTCTGCTTAGAATAGCAAAATGTTGAATTCTAGAATGGTCTGAGGTTTTGTGCAGCAAGAACAATGCCTATAGAACAAACCAGTCAACAGCAGCATTGTTACAGTGGTAAGTCAAAACTTTAAAAATGTTTATCTTTATTTTTAGGCTATGTATCATCGCCACCCTTGACTTATCCCACCCAAGGATCTCCTAGGGGGAACAATTCACACTCGCCACCATTGTGGAGTCCAAACTATGCTTCCAACTGAGAACTCTGTGATATACCAAAGACCTCAGCAATTTAAATTGTTTGCCTTGAGTCACAAATCTGTTCCATGCCGGACAGCATGAGATCGATATTTTATGCAGTTTGCATTGCTTCATGTTTGATTGGTACTGTATTTTATTTGAACTGTTTTTTTGTTTTTGTCTAGCTTGGTCTAGTATCTTAGTTTTATTTCTTGAGAATGTATTTTATGTGATTTCTCATCCTTCCACAGTTTTTTTTTTTTTTTTTTTTTCTTTCCAAAAGATTTGGGCATATTTAACAAAGCAGAACATATTCAAATAGCAGTAATGTGTATGAACCAATCGGAATCCTTTTGCAGATTTTAAAATGCCATACTGAACTCAGATCGGTTTCACTATGCACTTTCTCCCTTATATTTGATCTGCTTTATTAAATAAGCTAGCAAATGACCACTATGAGCAAGTTTCTCCTCAGGCCCGTCTTTGTTTTAGATTTTATTGTCTAAAATAAGAAAGATTTCTCTCTATGTTATGACTTTCGTTTAACTCAGGAATATTTTGCACTGACTAGCAACTGTAGCCTAATAATGTGAGTCTAACCAATCAGAAACAAGTAGCTGTGAATTCTGATCTGTGCTCGTTACATACCGGTACCTTACTTGTCAAATTACAAGCCAGTCGTTCTCACTGCCACAAAATACTATTCTTCCTAGAAGATACACGAGAGAACACTCTCTGTGAATATTTTAGTGCAGCAACATGTGATTAAAATGTGATGCCATACACCATCCATATACAGGTGTACCTTGCTGTAGGTGATTTTCTTTGCTTTAAAGGGACCCGTCAGGAATAAAAATTTAAAATCAGGTCCGTAATGGCAGTTCCCAAAGGATACCTATCTTGACAGAAACATATAGGCTGCCATTGCTGACTTTCTGAAAATGCTAGTTGCCTGGCTTTCTCCAGCTTGAGTTTTTATTTTTTTGACCTGAAATAAGTATGCAGGCTTTGAAATCCAGGTCAGTCAATTGACTAGTATTGAAATTATGACCTTACAAGCTATTCTTTTAGTTACACTGTTCTATTTATTTTAAATCGTTACTTTTTTTTTTTTTTTGCTAGATTTTAGAAATCATTTTATTTTTACATTGAATAGTTTGGTTGCTATTCCAGTTTTTTGGGGGGATAGCCACAGTTTACGATGCTATCGAAGAAATGGCTTACCTTTCAGCAATGATTACAATTTAGAAAAAAGCGATCCTGTTTGTCATCTGCAAAAATCGACGACCCCCCCCCCCCCCTTTTTCTCCTTGCTGTCCCCCTTCAAAAGCTTTGATCCAAGAAGTAGGAAAGACAATTGAAAACTAGATTTGGGAGTTGTGAATTTAAATCCTTTGATCAATATCACATATCACACTCTCCTTCCCTCACCGTAAAAAGAAGAAAATCTCTTGGAAAATAGGTTTTTATTAAACGGATACCATTCTTAATAGTCTACTGGAAGTGTGTTTTTAAAAAGGATGCACCCAAAGCCACTTGCATTCCACATTTTATTTCTTACCTCATATTACATTTGGTCAGTTGTATTCTGATTAAGGCTGTGTTTGTTTCAGTCACCTCTGTTAATTAGGATAGGGGACCGAGTATAGTGAAAGTTTTGCATGCCACCTACAGTTAGATATTTTAATTTATACTAATAAAATGACTGTAACCATTGGGGTCTCATTCGCTATGGGCAATACCTCCACTTTAATTTCTGCTGAGCTTGAGACACCAGCCTTTTGGGGCATTGTGAACAAGCTCCCAGCTATATAGGCTGATGTTTTTTTGGTTTCATTGCATATAATTAGTCCTGCATGCTCTTCCTCAAAGTGTGATGAGTTGTGACTGGGCATTTTCACTCACTGCTTTCAGACTGCAAGAGGCATAAAACAAAGTCATGCATTACATATCTGTAAAGATGTTTGTTCTGTAAAGATGGAAGGAAAAAAAAACGGGGAAGTTCTACCCAGCAAACCAATCAGTTTCTGGCTGTAATTTTCTTAGCAGCGGTTCTAAAATGAGTGCTGCCGTCTCTTTTCAATCATTTCTATAGAACACTCTTTACAAGAAACCTTTACTAATATTATATGTCATAAAATTAGATCAAGAGATAAAGGTGACTGCACTTAACCTTCATTTAAGAGCACCCCAGAAGCCATCTAAACCAAAGGCATTTATTATGCAAATGCAAATCTCAAACCCTCAAAATGCAGAATACAGCTAACTATCTGGTAGCTACAGTAAGTGCTGAAGATGCCACAAGCCAGTCGAATGTAAACAGAACATTCCATTATAACATGTACTGTCTTATTTTATTCTTGTGTGATACTATCCTATTGCCTAAATTATACACCTATAAAATACAGCACACCATCTTAAAACCAAATGTATTAATGTAATCCGATCCAATACAGATGCAAACCGTTTTTGTAACCCTTACTTTAGGATTGTGGTAGAGCCATGTAAATAAGGCTATTCTGGGGAGCCATACACACAAAATCACTGATCTATAGCTTAGATACAGTCTAATTATGCAAAGTAAATTATGCTAAAGTGGTTGTAAAACTGACATTAAATATGAACAAAGCATATCCCTAGTGTGCACCTGTCTCAATCCACATCACTAAGTGTAATTTCTTTCTGATGCCTTATTTCTGTGCTATCTGCATGAGTCACTGACAGGTTTTCCTGACCCCAAGAGATATAAGGATGAAATGTGAGGGAGCTCCAGCACACAGCCTGTGGTTGACAGCCTAAGCTTTGGTTCTGTGTGAAGAGGGAGCTTCCCTTCCCTCCAGTCAGCTCTCCCCCTACTGAGACCTGCATATTGTAACTTTAGCATCTTGCCCCCTGCTTTCTGAAAGCTCAGATAAGCTGTATAAATGCTGTACTTTGAACTGATGTAGAGAAGAGAGTGCTGTAAATAAATGGGTACAACTTACGTAGCAGGATTTGTTTCATCTCTGTATATCACCTGAAGCTAGTCAATCTACTGGGTATAGTAAAGGGGTTACAACCACTTTAAATATAGCTGTTTCAGATTTGTGCCTTGTTGCAAGGTATAGAACCCATGATTATGAAATAGAGCTTCAAGGGGGAATCGGCTAGGATAGCGAATTGGCTTATGGTGAATCATAACATTTATTGAAAAGTCCTTCCTCTAAAGCTCTGCAAAATTATAGTACTGTTGTCTTAAACAGGGGTTTGTGTCAGCACTGCCAATAGAAACTCAATGAGGTTCATTCTTCATATTACATCTATTCCTTGCTATATATCTGTGAAGACATATAGTGCTTAAATTGAACGACCTAAATATAAAAAGTGCATAAAGTTCACAGTACAAATGTCCATTATACTATGCACAGAATCTGCATCCATCCATACCAACATTCATATAATGAAATATTAACAACCTATATAGGGCCATAGATCTTTGCTCACAAGGAGCATATACTCAGTTTTGTATGTTTCATGTTACAATGGCCTGTCTGCACTATTTGAGAAAGGGGCTCTGTAAAACATGTACAGCTTTAATGAAACTGTTCCTGCACTGTTTATTTAGGAATATCTCAGATTCAGTTTTTTGTGTAAAAACTGCTTCTATAATTTAATGGACAGGTTTTTATGGTGTTGAAAATTTCATGACTCATTTTATGTATAGCATCATATGAGAAGGAAGCCTGGCAATGTCTAATTGGATGGATACAATGTGAAAATAATGTGAATTTGTTTTGTCACTGTCAAAATTGCTGAAGTATGAAACGTTTCCTCAGGAGCCAAGAAACTCTTCTGTACTTTAAATACCTCAAGCTGAAAGGTGTGTGCATTAGCATTCTTGAAGAAGTTGGACAATGTTGAATGTACACATAAGATTTTTTTTTTTTCTGTCATAAAGTGAATTTGCATTCATCATATTCTTTCTGCTGACTCGCTGTGAATGCCTTTTGTGCCTTATGTTTTTTGCTCATGTCGGCTACATTGCAGATTTTCTTTGTACAATAAAGTTTCTTATGTTTCTTAATACTTGCTACTTTGTCATCTGTAAAACATTTGCATTAATTTGTACTCAAAGAGGAAGTAAACTTCCTCTGCAAACTTTTACCTATAGGTAAGCCTATAATAAAGCTTACCTATAGGTATTTAAAATATCTCCTAAACCTGTACAGTTTAGCAGATATTTCCAGTGCATGCAGCCAGTGACATCACTGGCGCATGTGCTCTGAAGGAGCGGTCCACGGGTGCCTGTTAGATATTGAATTTATTACTATTTTAAGTGATAAAAGTTTCTGTACTCTTTATTGAAACATGTTAAAATTTGAAGATTGCTGAGGACAGACAAAAGGACATTTGCTGTGTATGTAATAGCTATTCTAAGGAACTATGTCAGGACAATGGGTGGAGTTATGTTACTAAATATACACAAGTGGGTGTTACTTCTGTAAGACAGTTAATGATACCTTCCTTGGAGCGTTGCTAAATGTAAATAATGCTGACATAACATTATTAAACAGTATATCTACCCAAGGGTTTTGAACATGAGGGAGGGAATGTCGGGCGATGGGGCCCTGGAGAACTGTCGGGAGAAGTGATCCTTCGCTATGGAGGGTCAAGGGACCCTTCTCGAAGATATACCATCTTACGATCTGACACCTCATTCCCCTTCTGAAGCTACAAACTTACCATGTGTTACCAGCTGTCATTATGTAAGCATTGTCTTTTGCTTGTCTTTGGAAGAATAAAAGAACCTTTTTGACGATAACCTGGCTCTATTGAATAATGGAACCAAACGCCTAGGTAGGGGTCACTAATTGTTTTTACAAGTGTTCCCCCCACTCTACAGTGCCGTTCCTTCTGAGCCCGTGTTGTGAACGGCAGCTCCCGAGCACATGTGTGGAAGTGACTTCAACGCGGCTCCGGCCAATCACAGCACCGGAGCCCGCGAACCCGGAAGAAGCTCCAGGAAAGATGTCGGCCGTAACATCTGTGTGTGGGGACCGCTGCAACATCTTTGTTTTACCCACAGATGCCACAATGTCCACATGGGTACATACCTGTCAGTGGTTGCATAGATGGAAATAGTTTTCCTTCCTCACATGTACATACTCACTATGGACCAATGCATCCCCTATCGTTGGTGCCCACCTTGCTATCAAATTAGGCCGGGGGCCCAATATCTGTTTTAGCCTGTTATCCAACAATAGGAGGTGCCAGTGCTTATTTAGCGCTGTTTTTAATTGGCCCCAGTGAGTACCATATGTAAGAAAGGAGGGGAGATTGGGATAAATAATGACTACAAAAAGAGGCAAAGTGGATTTTCCTCTTGGATTCCCAATGCCCCAAAGGGTTGAATAGCTGTTTTTCACTTCAAAGCTTCCTGTAGAGGTGTTACTACTATACACTGCCCCATACAAAGATAGTGTAGGGCTATATCTAGCCTTTTGGATACTTGGTCAGATAAACTTCCCTGATGAGGTATATGGAGAAATGGAATACAGTTCCGTTGCATAGGTTGGTTTCCTTACACTATAGCTGGTACTGCGATATGAGTAAGGGGAGTTACATAGTCGGCAACTAATCAGATATTTATGATTATCTGTCCCTATTCCAAGGGATCTCAATGACACTTTGTGTTTGAGACGCAGGGGATAGTAATCTGGTATGTAGATAGCCATGAATTTCTGTGCACCGAAGTACCAGTGTTTTATGTTTTTATACATTGTACTAAATCATAGAGGGGATATCTATCCCCATACTGGATTTGTATGTTTTTATATATGGGTTGATACTACACTGAGTGGTATCCACCAACACGCTTGAAATTGGTTGTGCACTCTTGTATGTGTTAGTGTCTAGGTCACTTTAAGTGGATAGGGGGTGGGATTCAGCCTGATGCTTAAATAAGTGACAGCCCAAAGCCTGATATCTCCTGACGAAATTCCGGAGGGCGGGATGAAACATGTAGAGGCAGGGACATGCCCACCTACTGCCCAGCCACCCCACGCCTCATGAGGACCAATAGGAATTACTGGACTGCCTGTGCCTATCCGGAAGTTATGTGGCTGGAGCCGCTGCTACCCAGACTAGCTCACCTATACAGTGTGGAGTTTACAGTTGTGAGTGATCTGTGAATGATTCATTTACTGGGAGGCGTCCAGCCTCCTTAATGCCAGCGTAGCAACATAACCATCGTACATACCGCCCAACATTTTGAGATGGGAATGAGGGACACCTACTAGCAAATGCATGAAGGCATAGGACACGCCCCCTGTTACAACCCCTTAAAGAAGAATTACCAAAAAAAAGGTTAATTAAAAACACAACTACTATTCCTTGATATTGGCTTTTAAAATTTACAAATGCAGCAATTTAGAAATTGGATGAAAGGTTTAGCACTGGGCACTTTTTGAAAGATAAACGCATTTTATATACAATTGTATAGATCAGACCAAAATGAGGAGGAAAGAGGGACATTGTTCCAAATCAGGGACAGACCCTCGAAATCAGGGACAGTTGGGAGCTATGATCGTCCACCATGGATGGAGGGCTTTGAGTACGTACGATACCATCACAACTGATATCAGCTATACGGCTGTATGATTTACAGGTGGAGAGTTGCCTAATTAGTATAGGGCTTTCCCTGTTGATATTAGTTACCTAACACATCTGTGAGAGTCCTTACCATACATTACTCCAGCCATAATGGGAGCTTCTCTTATCGTCCATGGACCGACGCAGCTCTCATACTGATTACATGTGGGTATATGTCCCTGCTCGCAGGAGAAGACCTAGGCAGAATGTTAGAGGTTAAAACATTCTAGAACAAGCCAGAGCTGAACAGCCCCGCCCAGGGGGCGGTCCCTCCGGACATTACCCTCCCACCTGCAGCTAACAGCCTCAGTTTTTTTCTGCCTAGCAGAAGGAGAAGACGTGGCTCTCAGGAGCCAGTCTCCTGGAAGATTTTACTTTTGAATTGTATTCCTTTGGGAATTGTATTATTTTATTTTTGAGACCTTCAATCAACTGTCGGCTGGGCAACAGGTTGGGTACACTAGTATCCTCGTAGTCTTCCCTGTCCGACCATCGAGCGTGCTGATCCTCACCTTGCGTGCGTGAGACTCGGTTCACGACATACCCTATGGCTCCAGGGGTGGCCGGGTTGCTTTCATGCTCCCGCGGTCCTCTCAAGATTGAACAGTACCTACTGTATCTCTCGCGGTTGACCGGGCCGACAGCTACGCAGTACGACTCTGTGATAGGTCTGTCTAAAACAAGCCAGTGAGTCCCTCTAATGGCACCGAGGGTGTTCTCCAAGGTGCGTGCGGGACGGGTAAGTAGTCTCTCCTGGAAAGAAGGTGAGTACATGTTGGCTGTGTTTCTGTGTGTGGGGGGGTTCTCCCTGTCTCCCCTCTGTTATGCTGCTCTCTGCACCCTGTACTGGTGTTATGCTGTGTGGGGATACTTGGGGGGGCGCTCTATGCTGTTTTTACTGATGGAAAGTGTTCTGGAGGACTTGTGTGGTGTTTTTGCATGCGCCATTGGCGTGGTATTTTAAATTTTAAAAATGCGCTATCGGCGGCCATTTTGCCGCGGCTCAGGTACAAGTGCCCGGCGGCCATTTTCTTGTAGCCACGGCGCTTTTAGTTTCGGTTTCAGCCTCTAGCGGCGCTGCTGAACGGCGCAAAATACTTTCTCCTCACAGCTTCCTCACTCTCCTCAGGCTTCACACCACGCTACAGCACGGCTCATACAGCGGAACCGAGCGGTCCCTAAAGGGTGGTGAGTCCTCCGGGTATCCCCTCCTCAGCCTCAGCGCAGCCAGTGGGTGGACTGTACTATTCACTGTTATAGTGAATAGGGTCTCAGAGGGTGGCAAAAAATGGAGTCTGGTTCACCTGCTTCTCCCCACTTGCCAGAGGCAACTGGCAGTGCTCCTGCACCTGCGGTCCCTATGGACCAGTTGTTGGCAGTCCTGGAATCATTCCTTGTCAAGCTGGAAGCAGTGTGCGAACGCACGGGGGCTGTAAAGCGCCCCCTCCCCACACAATCGCCACATGGGGAGTGCTCTGAGTCAGATATGGGCCTAGCTACTGCTGCTCAGGACCCCAATTCTGAGGAGGTTGATGTGTTTAGTCAAGACATTCCTTGTGAGGAAGACCCCTGTCTTGAACCACCAACTGACAGGGTGCTTGTGAGTGAACTCATTGATGCTGTGAGGGATGATCTCAAGCTGAATATTGAGGCTGAGGAACCTCAGGTGGACACTATGACCTTTTTGGTTATTTAAAAGCCGTGTCTTCAAAAAAGGTTTTTCCATATGTGCCTTTGTTTGATACATACATTGACCAGGTCTGGGATAAGCCGCAGAAGACTTTGACGGTCCCACGGCGCATAGCCTTACGGTACCCCTTTTAAAGAGGACCTGGTTAAGAAGTGGGCTCAACCCCCGGTGGTCGACCCCCCGGTCGCCCGTTTGAATAAGGCCACTATGCTCCCAATGGAAGGGACTCCTGCATTTAGGGATCCCGCTGACAGGAGGTCAGAGGTGGCGTGTAGAACTATGTTCACCTTATTGGTGGCAGCCTTACGCCCTATAGTGGCGGCAACACTGGTGTCTCAGACACTCACAGGCTGGGCACGGATATTGCACCAGATGGTGCAGGAGCATAATCTCCCTCCTGAAACCATTGCCCTGGCTCAACAGCTTGCGCAGGGTTTGGTCTTCGTGTGCGATGCCACTGTGGATGCGACCCCTTTAATCACAGGGGCCTCCATTTCGGCTGTGGTGGTGCGTCGCCTTATCTGGCTGAAATGCTGGTCAGCCGACCTAGCTTCCAAAAAGCTCCTGGCTGACTTGCCCTTTAAGGGTGGTAGACTGTTTGCAGCCGCCCTGGATGACATTATTAAGAACGTCACAGGAGGTAAGAGCACCTTCCTTCCCCAGTCTATTAAGGGAAAGGAGCCCCACCGCAGGCCGGGCCCTTCCTTTCCGGCGAAGAAGAAGTTTTTTCGTCAGTCAGTTTCCACGGGCAAGCCCACCCAGACTGAAAAAAGTGCGGCTGGGGGACAAAGACGTCCCTGGGTGCGTAAGCCTACCAAGCAAGCTCCCAAGTCCACCACCGCATGAAGCCTTGCCCCTGCCCGACTCTGGGGTGGGGGGACGTCTTTGCAAGTTCTCGGTGCGGTGGACCTCCCGGATCCCCGACCGGTGGGTGTGCGAGGTGGTCACCTCGGGATACTGGATAGAGTTCCGCTCGGGGCCCCAAACAGGTTTTTTCCTTCGAACCTCCCTCTCCTTCCGGCCCGCCGGGCGGCCCTCTTGGGGAGCGTACAGGATTTGCTCGGGCACAGAGTAATTGTGCCGGTTCCGTCACAAGAGAGGTTTCAGGGGTTTTACTCAAACATGTTTGTTGTCCCGAAAAAGGACGGGGTTCAGCCAATCCTGGACCTCAAGGCCCTGAATGCCTATGTGAGGGTACAAAAATTCAGGATGGAATCCATTCGCACGGTGATCGCGACCCTCCAACAGGGGGATTTTTTGGCGTCCTTGGATATCAAGGACGCTTACTTGCACATCCCAATCTGCGCAAGCCACCAGAAGTTTCTGCGCTTTGCCATAAGCGAAGTCCACTATCAGTTCGTGGCCCTTCCCTTCGGCCTGGCATCAGCACCACGGGTTTTCACCAAGGTGCTGGCCCCGGTTCTAGCTTTGCTGAGACAGCGAGTAATTGTTATCGTGGGCTATCTAGACGATCTCCTTCTCAGAGCAGAAAATGGCTCAGAATTGGAGGAAAATGTGACGATAGTCAGTCAGACCCTCCAGGACTTCGGATGGGTTCTGAACACGCAGAAGTCGGCTATAGCCCCGACTCAGCGCTTGGAGTATCTGGGTCTGATCCTGGACACTTCGGCAGCAAAGGTGTTTCTACCCTCAGAGAAGTTACTGACACTTCGGTCAGCAGTACAGGTTTTGTCGTCCCGAAAGTGGTCGTCAATTCGCTTCTGCATGAGAGTCCTGGGACTGATGGTGGCCTCCTTCGAGGCGGTTCCATATGCCCAATCACACACTCGGGCATTACAGAAGGGAATTCTGTCGGTTTGGGACAAGTCCCCATTGTCTTTGGATCTTCAGATCCAGGTGAGTCACTCTGTCAAGGCGTCCCTGACATGGTGGCTGAGGTCCCCGGCTCTTCAGGCCGGGAAGTCGTTCCTCCCCATCCACTGGACGGTGATCACAACGGACGCCAGCCTGACGGGCTGGGGAGGAGTGTGGGGAGTCCTGTCAGCTCAGGGGCTCTGGACACCAGCCGAATCTCGTCTCCCAATCAACGTCCTGGAATTGCGTGCGATCAGACTGTGTCTCTCCGCTTGGTCAAAGAGGCTACAGGGCCACTCGGTCAGGAGCCAGTCGGACAACGCCACAGCCGTGGCGTATGTCAACCATCAGGGGGGCACTCGGAGCCCGGCTGCGGCATCCGAGGTCGCCCACATCCTAAGATGGGCGGAAAGAAGCGTACCGGCGCTGTCGGCCGTTTATATTCCGGGCGTAGAAAACTGGCAGGCGGACTATCTGAGCCGCCAGTCCCTGGACCAGGGGGAGTGGTCCTTGCATCCGGAAGTGTTTCACCTCCTTTGTCAACGATGGGGCACTCCGGATGTGGACCTGATGGCATCTCGACTCAATTGCAAGGTGTCGAGGTTTGTGGCCCGGTCCAAGGACCCCTGGGCGGATGCCTCGGACGCGTTGGTGACCCCGTGGGGTTGGTATCGCCTGATATATGTCTACCCTCCGCTGCAGTTGATTCCTCGTCTGCTGCGCAGGGTAGCGGCCGAGGGTATTCCGGTGATCCTCATTGCCCCGGACTGGCCTCGGCGTCATTGGTACGCCGATCTGGTACGTCTCATCGCGGACGTCCCTTGGCGCCTGCCCTTGAGGGAGGACCTTCTATCTCAAGGTCCTATCTTTCATCCTGCTTTACAGTCTCTGGCTTTAACGGCATGGCTATTGAGAGCCAGGTGCTGAAAGACCGAGGTCTGTCCGATTCGGTAATTTCAACCATGATTAGGGCACGGAAGTCTTCTTCTAGGAAGATTTATCACCGTACCTGGAGAGCTTACATCGCTATGTGCGAGGAACTAGACTGGTGTCCACGGACGTACTCCATTTCCAGAATCCTGAGGTTCTTGCAGTGTGGGGTTGCTCAAAGGCTGGCTTTGAGCACTATTAAGGGTCAGATTTCGGCTTTGGACGTTTTCTTTCAAAGACCCCTAGCTGGTCATTCCTTGGTTAGCACTTTTGTGCAGGGAGTACGCCATGTGGTTCCACCCGCCAAGCCCCCGCTCCCTCCTTGGGATCTGAACTTGGTGCTTTCGGTTCTTTAGGAATCTCCTTTTGAGAATATAAGAGATATTCCTCTTTCAACGTTGTCCCAGAAGGTGGCTTTTTTAGTGGCCATCACTTCTGTTTGACGGGTGTCTGAGTTGGCGGCTCTGTCATCTAAGTCGCCTTACCTGGTCCTTCATAAGGACAAGGCGGTATTGCGACCGCGATCGTCTTTTCTTCCTAAGGTCGTTTCGGCTTTTCACCTTAACGAGGACATTGTCCTTCCGTCCTTGTGCCCTCAACCATCGCATTCTAGGGAGGTTGCTCTTCACAATTTGGATGTAGTGTGTGCCTTACGGGTATACCTGGCTACTACCGCTCCTATTCGGAAGTCTGACTCGCTGTTTGTGTCTCTCTCTGGTCCGAAACAGGGCCAAGCGGTGTCGTCTGCCACCATTTCTAGGTGGATCAGACAGATTGTTATACAGGCCTATGCCATTAGGGGACGGGCTCCTCCCTTTCCGGTCACGGCACATTCCACCAGAGCAATCGGTGCTTCCTGGGCTTTCCGACATCAAGCGTCAGTTGCACATGTGTGCAAGGCGGCGACCTGGTCGTCCGTTCATACCTTTTCAAAGTTCTACAAGGTTGATGTGGCTGCATCTTCGGATGCTTCCTTCGGCCGCAAAGTGTTGCAGGCCGCTGTCTAATGTTGCAACTCCTCCGTTGAGGGGCTCTGCTGGTTTGGAGTGAAGTTTTGGTTCCTTACTTTTTTTGCTCCCACCCCTTTCTTATACTGCTTTGGGACGTCCCACATGTAATCAGTATGAGAGCTGCGTCGGTCCATGGACGATAAGAGAAAATAGGATTTTTGTACTCACCGTAAAATCCGTTTCCCTGACGTCCATGGACCAACGCAGCACCCACCCTTCCTTTTAAGTTTGTACTGCTTTGTTACGAACTGAGGCTGATTAGCTGCAGGTGGAAGGGTAATGTCCGGAGGGACCGCCCCCCTGGGCGGGGCTGTTCAGCTCTGGCTTGTTCTAGAATGTTTTAACCTCTAACATTCTGCCTAGGTCTTCTCCTGCGAGCAGGGACATATACCCACATGTAATCAGTATGAGAGCTGCGTTGGTCCATGGACGTCAGAGAAACGGATTTTACGGTGAGTACAAAAATCCTATTTTTCCATTCAAGCATCATACTGTTGCTTACGCCTATCTGCTACTGGCACCTCTTCATTACGGATGGACTGCCCAAGATCTAACATTTGTATTTAGATTGAGACTGCCTTTAACCCCTTCCATACCGGGCCATTGTAAAATGACGCCGGCAGGAACCCTCTCTCCCTCCGGGTGGACGTCATATGATGTCCTGTGTTTGAGGGGGGATATCTGAATGATGCCCACAGCTAGAGGCATCATTCAGATATCCTTTTTTTTAGCCGGCGATCCTGCGCACCTTAAGAACGATCATAGCTTTTATAGTTCTTATAGGCGGTGGGAGGGGACATCCCTCCCGCCGCCATCCGGTGCTTCTCCGGGCTCTCCCGTGCCATCGGGGACCCGGAGAGAATCGTCGGTGCCGGTGGTGGGTCATGTGACGAGCATAGAGATGACTGGTGACCAGATGGTCACCAGTCATCTCTATGATCATCAAAGGCCCGGGCACGATGTGATGACGTCACGCCCGGGTCCTCAAATGTAAACAAAGCCGACATTGCAGCTGTAAGTATGAGATCAGTGAAATTTTTTTCATGATCTCATGCTTTCCAGCCTGGAGGAGAGATGTAAGGTCTTATTGACCCCGCATCTCTCCATAAAGAGGACCTGTCACACACATTCCTAGATGTTTACATTCCTTGTAATAGGAATAAAGTGATAAAAAAAAAAAATATATATATATATATATTTTTTTTTTTTTAAACGCCCGTCCCCACTAGCTCACGCTTAGAAGCGAACACACACGTAAGTCCCGCCCGCATATGTAAACGCCGTTCAAACCACATATGTGAGGTATCACCGCGTGCGTTAGAGCGGTGCAACAATTCTCGCACTAGACCTCTGTAACTCTAACTGGTAACCTGTAAAATTTTTCAAAGCGTCACCTATGGAGATTTTTAAGTACCGAAGTTTGGCGCCATTGCATGAGTGTGCGCAATTTTAAAGCGTGACATCTTGGGTATCTATTTACTCGGCGTAACATCATCTTTCATATTTTACCAAAAAATTGGGCTAACTTTCCTGTTTTGTTGTTTTTAAATTCATGAAACCATTTTTTTCCCCAAAAAATAGGATTTTTGTACTCACCGTAAAATCCATTTCTCTGACGTCCATGGACTGACACAGCTGGATACTGTAAATGTGTGGGTATGTGTCCCTGCTCGCAGGAGAAGATCTAGGCAGAATGTTAGATGTTAAAACATTCTAGAACAAACCAGAGCTGAACAGCCCCGCCCAGGGGGGCGGTCCCTCCGGACATTACCCTCCCACCTGCAGCTAGCAGACCTCAGTTCGTAACAAAGCAGTACAAACCTTAAAAGGAAGGGTGGGTGCTGTGTCAGTCCATGGACGTCAGAGAAATGGATTTTACGGAGAGTACAAAAATCCTATTTTCTCTTATCATCCATGGACTGACACAGCTGGATACTGTAAACGTGTGGGACGTCCCAAAGCAGTATCAGAAGGGTGGGAGCGGTAGCAAAGGAACAGCCAAAACTTCACTCCAAACAAGCAGAGCTCCTCCACGGAGGAGTTGCGACATTAAACAGCGGACTGCAATGCTTTGCGGCCGAAGGGAGCATCCGAAGATGCAGCCACATCAACCTTCTAAAATATTGAAAAGGTATGAACGGACGACCAGGTCGTTGCCTTGCACACTTGTGCAACCGACACTTGATGTCGGAAGGCTCGGGAAGCACCAATTGCCTAGGTGGAATGCGCCGCAACTGGAAAGGGAGGTGCCCGCCCCTTAAGGGCATAGGCCTGTATGACGGTCTGCCTGATCCACCTAAAGACTGTGGCAGACGACACCGCTCGTCCCTGCTTTGGACCAGACACAGATTTCCGAATGGAAAGAGTAGCAGACAGGTACACTCGTAAGGCTTGTACCCATCTTAATGTATGAAGCGCAAACTCTCTGGGATGTGATGGGTGAGGACACAAGGACGGAAGAACAATGTCCTTAAGGTGAAAGGCCGAGACCATCCTTAGAAAAGAAGGATGGTCGTGGGCGCAACACCAACATATCCTTATGGAGGACCAAGTAAGGCGACTTGCCGGACAAGGCCGCCAACTCAGACACCCGTCTAACCGAAGCAATGGCCACTAAGGCCAACTTCCGGGACAAGGTCAAGAGAGGAATCTCTCTGATATTCTCAAAGGGATGTTCTTGGAGAACCGAGATGCATCAAAATCAGATCCCAAGTAGGGAGAGGAGGCTTGACAGGGGGGATCACATGGCGAACCCCCTGCACAAAAGGTGCCAATCAAGGAATGGCCCGGTAGCAGTCGTTGAAAAAGACTGCCCGGGCCGAAATCCAACCCTCAAAAAAAGGTATGCAAGGCCAGCTTTTGGGTCACACCACGCTGTAAGAACAGCAAAATCCTGGGAACGGAATACATCCGAGGATGCCACTCAAGTTCTTCGCACATAGCGATGTAAGCCTTCCAGGTACGGTGAGATATCTTTCTGGAGGAAGATTCCCGTGTCAACAACATAGAAGAGATGACCGAATACGAGAGAACTCGGTCCTTCAGCACCTGGCTTTAAACAGCCATGCCATTAAAGCCAAGGACTGTAAAGCAGGATGAAGTATGGGATCATGAGACAGAAGGTCCACCCCAATAGGCCGTTGCCAGGAATGTCTGCGACTAGCCGAAGTAGATCGGCGTACCAATGTCGCCGTTCCGGAGCACTGGAATGGCCTCAGCCCCTACTCTGCGAAGTCCCTGGACCTGACCACGATCTTGCCACCTTGCGAGTGAGTCGAGAGGCCACAAGGTCCACTTCCGGTGCCCCACCTCCGGATGCAAGGACCCTTCGCCTGCAATGCACACGGCCGACAGGACCGTCTTGCAGCGAGATGTATGAAAATCCCAAAGAGACTCCGCAATGTATCGGAGAAGGGAGGCCCCAGTGTACAGGGTGCCTCAAATGTTGGCTAATACAGGCAACTTGACGTAACTTCCCTAGAAACTTGGTCAGAGGACTAGTACCTCAGCCTCCACAGGTGGCGCAAACCCACCCCGGGCACAGAGACCCTAAAGGCTAAAGCAGTTGTAGTGCACCTGCTAGACGACTGATGGATGAAGCAGAGGCTTTTGCCCAGTCATTGAGCTACAAAAAATGCCAGAGACGCAGCCACTAACGGGCGTAACGCTAACCCCAGCCTGGCGAACACAGTCCAAGCCAGCGCTTCTGATCACCACTGAAAGCAGGTGGAAAGTGATACCCCTGAAACCAGGGATCCTTGTGACAATGCTCCATCCAGCAGCTACCCATGGATAGGTGCTGATTGTGCAAACACATAGTTTATACTATGTATTGCGTCAAACGCACAAATGGAGAGTGTGGGAGGAAACCCACCCAGCCACAAAGAGCATAATACCACCACATGCGGCGTATGTAGTTTAGTATTTGTGGATAAACCTATTAAACACGTATATACTGTGCCAGCGACGAAGGCGCGCACATCATCGGGGCCTGGACGTAAACCAGCCACGCAGATTGCGTACACAACCGTGTAGGTATGTTAGCCTGCGAATAAACAAATTGCACATGGATATACTGTGCATAGCGCTGAGAATGCGCACACCATTGGAACGCAGGGGAGAAACCTGAGCACCCGGATGAAACCCATGCAGACTGCATACGCATATCGTGTATGGTATTATAGTATGTGTGCTAAACATTTTGCACAAGCCCATGTGTGCATAGCACCGAAGGCGCGCACACTGTTGGCGCGTGGGAGGAACCGAAGTACCCCACGCATACTCAGAGAATGCAATACCTACAGCTACTGTAAATGTATTTAGTGTAGTGTATAGCCATAATGTGTATGTTTACACCGTGTATTGCACCAAAGGCATGCATGTCATGTAGCATGGGCAGAAACCCACGCAGACTGCATACGCATACCGTGTAGGTATTATAGTGTGTGTGCTAAACATTTTGCACAAGCTCATGTGTGCATAGCACCGAAGGCGCGCACACCGTTGGCGGAACCGAAGTACCCCACGCATACTCAGAGAATGCAATACCTACAACTACTGTAAATGTATTTAGTGTAGTGTATAAACATAATGTGTATGTTTACATCGTGTATTGCACCAAAGGCATGCATGTCATGTAGCGTGGGCGGAAACCCACGCAGACTGCAAAGACATACCGGGTAGGTATGTTAGTATGTGGATATCCAATGGCACAAATTTAGACTGTGCATAGCGCCGAAGCGCCCATACCAATGGAGTGTGGGAGGGAACCGGAGGAAAACCACACAGACTGCCTACACATACCGTGTAGGTATTATAGCATGCATGATAAACATTGAACATGTTTAACTGTGCAGAAGGCCAAAGGCGCACATACCTTCAGCGCATGGGAGGAAACCGGAACACTCGGAAGAACTCCACGCAGACAGCACACAGATACCGTGTAGGAATGATAGCATGTGAATCAACATATTGCACATGTTTATGCTGTGCATTTCCATTGGAACGTGGGGGGAAACCGGAGTACCCGGAGGAACCCCACGCAAACTGTATACCCATACTGTAAACATGTATAATAAACCTATTGAACATGTCTATACTGTGCAGAGAGCCGAAGCGCACATACCATGAGAGTGTGGGAGGACACCGGATCCCCCGCCAACCCAGAGAGTATAATACATACATATACTGTGAATGTATCTGGAGTCGTGCATAAACATATTTTGTACGTTTATATCATGTATGGCACTGAAACACAGCATTGGAATGTGGGGACAGCCACGCAGACACAGACAAATAACACATACATACACTGTGAATGTATGCAGTGTAGAGGTATAGGATGAGTTTAAATTATGGCGCAGAGGCGCATAATCTTCTCTGTATCATTCCAACCTGCTTGACTGTGCTGCCGAAGCAGCATGCAGGTAACAGGTAACCTCTGATCCTCAGACCGTGTGTCTGTCAGAGCTCAAATCATTCCCCAGGAAATGGTGGGAAATGTTACCTCAGGTATCACACAGAAGGCTCACAGGGTCTAGATACATAAATGAATAAAGTCCTCCCTCATCCATGCTGCTCTTGAGGCAGCGTGAGGAAAACAGTGAGGAAACTGTGTAAAAGAAAAGCTTGTCACCGCAATTCCAGCCTGAGAGTGTTTCTCACATCATCAATGAGATCACTTACAAGCGCCCTGTCATTCACTGACACAGAACTGGAGTCTTCCTCACAAGGGAATGTCCTGTTCATAAACATTAAATATTCAGAGGTAGGGTCCTGAGCATAGTAGCTAGGCCCATATCTGACTCAGAGCACCCCTTCAGTAAAGATTTTTGTGGGGGGAGGGGGCTTATAGCTCCTTTTGCTCGCACACCGCTTCCATTCTGACAGGAATGATTCCAGGACTGCTGACAACTGGTCCATAAGGACCGCAGGTGCAGGAAACATATGAACATGTTTAACTGTGCAGCACTGCCAGTTGCCCCAGGCAAGTGTGGAGAGCAGGTGTATCGGACTCCATAACGCCACCCTCTGAGACCTTATACACTATACAGTGAATATACAGTCCACCCACTGGCTACGCTGAGGCTGAGGAGGGGATACCCGGGAGGACCCACCAACTCTTAAGGACCGCTCAGTCTGTGAGGAGATTGTGAGGGGATTCGCGCCGCCGCCAGAAATAAATGCGCGGCGGCCACAAGAAAATGGCCGCCGGCCGCAGCTATAACTGCGCCACTGAGCGCCAAGATGGCTGCCGAGCGCGAAATTCAAAGCTCTAATGCGCGCCAATGGCGCACGCAATAACCACCTCAAACCGCGCCAATGGCGCACGCAATAATCACCTCACACACCAGAAAAAACTGCAGACATGAGCGCCCAGCCAGGCCAGAGTGACCCCCAAGCACCCCACAGCACCAGTACAGGGTGCAGAAAGCAGAATAACAGGGGGGAGACAGGGAGAAACCCCCACACACAGAAACACAGCCAGCATGTACTCACCTGCAGTAGGAGAGACTACTTACCCGTCCCTTTCAGGGACCCACTGGCTTGTTTCAGACAGACCTATCACAGAGTCGTACTGCGTAGCTGTCGGCCCGGTCCACCGCGAGAGATACAGTCAGTCAAGTACTGTTCAATCTTGAGAGGACCGCGGGAGCATGAAAGCAACCCTGCCACCCCTGGAGCCATGGGGTAGGTCGTGAACTGAGTCTCACGCACACAAGGCGAGGATCAGCACGCTCGATGGTCGGACAGGGAAGACTACGAGTATACTAGTGTACCCAACCTGTTGCCCAGCCAACAGTTGATTGAAGGTCTCAAAAATAAAATAATAAAATTCCCAAAGGAATAAAATTTAAAAGTAAAATCTTCCAGGAGACTGGCTCCTGAGAGAGCCACGTCTTCTCCTTTTGCTAGGCAGAAAAAAACTGAGGTCTGCTAGCTGGAGGTGGGAGGGTAATGTCCGGAGGGACCGCCCCCCTGGGCGGGGCTGTTCAGCTCTGGTTTGTTCTAGAATGTTTTAACATCTAACATTCTGCCTAGATCTTCTCCTGCGAGCAGGGACATATACCCACAGTATCCAGCTGTGTCAGTCCATGGACGATAAGAGAAAAAGGCGTTTGAAAAATTATTGCGCAAATACCGTGCAAGATAAAAAGTTGCAACAACCGTCATTTTATTCCCTAGGGTGCCTGCTAAAAAACACATATATAATGTTTGGGGGTTCTGAGTAATTTTCTAGCAAAAGAATGATGATTTGTACATGTAGGAGAGAAGTGCCAGAATAGGCCCTGTATGGAAGTGGTATAAAAAGCTCTGTATGGAAGTGGTTAAGCTACATGGTTTATGTTCATCATTTATTTTTCATCTCAGCACGGATCAGCTGACATTGCTTAAACTGCATTGCTTTATTTCCATTTTAGTAGCTTTGGTCTCATCTTTTGTTGCTGCTTTTGACATTTGACCATGACTAAATTACTGATCATACTTGTAGCTTGCTTACCCAGGTGACTGGGATAGGCTGGCTGAGACGGGCTGGCCATTCATTTTCACCTTCACAGTACTTTGGTGCAGTGCTGAATTCGCCCATTGTGGCTTTAAAGTGTGGCATTGCCTAGAGTAGGGCTGTGGTGACATCATACGGTTCTGGGTGGGTGGTTATCAGGGCCTACTTTTGGGGGGCTGTTGGGGAGGTATAGCCCAGCTCCCTTTGTGGGACTTCATCCTTAATCCTTTTATCAGATTCAGGTGAAGGTTTTTTTATTGAGGGTGGGTCTGGGGAGGTTTTGTATAGGTAGGGGGGCTTTCTCTGCAGCGTCAGGAGGTGGAGGTTTTAGTATTTTTTTTTTTTTTTATGGTACTTGCCGTTGTTTTGCCTTAGGCATAATAATATTTCTGGAGGTAACTCTGGGTGTGTTTTTGTCTTTTCTATTTATTTATTTTGTTCGCTCGTACATATTTTTGATCTCCCCCCCCCCCAATTATTATTGGGCGAGTACCCCACTGTATATTTTGAGCAGGATTCCCTTCTCTATATTCATTTTGGAAGCTAGCTCATTATGCATGTCTTGTTTTTTTTTAGGGGGGGGGGGGGTGTTCAGAGGTTTACAACCTCTTTAAACACCAATGCTTTTAAAGAGGCACTGCTAGCTATGCAGGACAAGGTGACAGTTTATCTGGAAAATGCATACCTCAACTCGCTTATACTCCCCTTACCAGTGCTTCTTTATAGATTTGGTTTTCTCTACATCATTGGAGTGCCCTGCTGGAGGGTCATCCAATCCGCAATCAAATCAGACAACGCTACAGTGATGGTGTTCAAGAAATCTCGCTGCAGCAAGAGAACTACAGCAGATACTATCCTGGATGAAACCTCATATTTCAGGCTTTTTCACCATTTACAGTAAAGGGGGTTTAGGAGTATTCAAATTTAATAGTGCTTGTATGGCAACACACACATTTTTTGTGTGGTCAAGTAAACAAACACATGCACCCAACCAAAACATTTAGGATAGAGGCCGAGAAAAAAAAAAGGTGAGGAAGAGGGTATAAGTACCCAGGAGGCAAGTGGTTAAAGGGGAGTTCCAGTCATTTGTGTGTTTATTAAGCAAGCAGCTACAAAAAGTGTACCTACTGACTTAATAAACACAGCTTACTTGTCCCAAAATACCAAGCCATTGACTCTAATTTAAAGCATCTGTGCAAGATAAAGGAAACCCTGCAAACATGGCCTGTTAGGGGTACGTGAGGACTGAGGTTGAGAGCCACAGTTCTATAGCATGCAGGTGGGACCACCCCTTAGGGTCTCTTTCTAAATCTGCATTGTTAATTCACAATTGGCTTTGTATTGCATTCATGAGTCTCCATCATGAGGGTGCATTACCCAACCATCTAGTGATTGATACTGGGCTCAAGAGCGACAATACACATATGTAGTATCAAGTAGTCCATGATAAAGTCTCTCACACACACACGGTGGAACTAAAATGCCACATTTGGGGGTCCTCATATGCTTATTAGTTCTTGCAAACCTAAACCAATGTCAAATAAAATTGACATTTGCAGATGATTTTCAGAGTTCATTCCAGCACTGCTTATTTGAACTTAATAAAAAAATTAATAAAAATATTAAGGAACAGGTTGCTGCTGTTATGCTGTGTATAAACAACTGAAAAGACTTAAAGTCCCACCTACCCTATGGGTAACAGCGCTACTGTACAAATATATATAACATTGCGATGTGCATCAATGGTGAAGTCAATGTATAGCAAACAGAGTTCATAAATTATAATAATCCTAACACCAAAAAATGATTGCTAATGAATTGTTTCTAGTTCTTCCACCATGAGTGCTCAATGGGAAGGTAGCAACTCGCCACAGGTGTTTGACCCCTTTTTACAGGATGGTCAAAACTCGCATTTGGAATACCAATTTGATTCCACTGTCAGCACCACTCCACTCGAATGGCCCCTCTGGATGAAGCTAGGATTAGAAAAATTACTCCACAGGCCACATGGATAAAAGTCTGATAGTGTAGTATTTTTAATAGGTTTAAAAGAAATAGTGTTACAAGTTGCACTCACATGTAAAAGTGCCTGGCACTGGGTGTGAACAGCATGTACAGATATAGCTGATCCTACAGCGATGATGTGTGATCCACGTTTTGCTTTGAATATGGAAGCCTGTGTGGGGTATCAGAAAGGGACCCGAAAGTGATGGATCCACTGCTCCAACAGACGTTTTCGTTGTGCTTGGCATCTTCAGGAAGTGACATCATGCCTCTTCCAATTTGCTTAAATGTGGATGTAATGGTTTCTATTGATGAGGCTCCTCGAAAACGGAGGAGAGTACCCGTGGAGAGAGCGATGCGGGTTTGCGCCCACAAAATTCGGGGCTTAGGTAAGTAAAACAGGGGGTGGACACTACAAGGTGTTTTTTCACCTTAATGCATTAAGGTGAAAAAACACGTAGATTTACAACCCCTTTAAATGTGGATAAAATGGTTTCTATTGGTGAGGCTCCTCTAAAATGAAGGAGAGGACGAATGAACAATGCATAATCTCCCTCGAGCGGTGCCCATCTGCACACTCTGCCCACACTCCTTAACAATGGATATTACCAGTTGTATATGTATGCCAATAAAAAATAGTAAATGAAATGAGGAAAAACATTGAATTACAATTAAAATATATGTACATAAAAATACAAAGCATTAAACAAAGGGTAATCTTAAATGGCGCCATCTACTGGATAAATAAAGTTAAATCCAATCTGAAAGTGAATCAGCTACTAAATTGGAGCATAGCAAAAGGGCAGAAAGATTGGCTAAATGGTACCATCTACTGGTTGGTAACTAAATGGCAACGAATACCATGCAACTATCTGTATACATTGCCTGGTAGAGTTAAGAGGAATAAATATTTTTTAGAAAGAAAGCGCAATAAACTAGATGGGTGGAAAAATGTGTTGTTATAGGAGGAATAACATGTTCAGAAGTCAGGAATACTAAATTCCTGTGTTAGTAGATATTATGGATAAGAATTTGATTCTGCTCTTGTTCTTAACTTCCAGAACCTTGGTGGAGCGAGATTGGAGAGGATTCTGGAACAGAGATGAAGGATGTTCATCTGGTTGGCTGTCTGTCTGTGCCATACCACACTGAAAAATTTGTTCTTATAAACGTTCTGGAGAGAAAAGATTCAGACTAATACTTGAAATATAAGGTTTCCTTTTTCTTATGGACAATTTTTGCGCTGATACTGAATCTGAAGGACTTTGCCCAACAACGAGACTTGTGAAACATTTTGCCACAGTCTCTCCTGTCATTTATGAATGCAAACGGACTGTGAATACAAATGCAATGGGTTGGAGGTTGGGGAAGGAATATAACCTATCCAATCCTTCAGAACAAGGGATGTAATATATTTTTTTTCTTTTTTATTATGGGACGAGGAATTGAAAGAAGGAAATGTTTTAATGTGTGACATGTATTGACTTAACTGAATTAATATGGTGCAGGTACCTAGGAGGTTGACAATTAAAGGTGTCTGTTGGCCAGACTAGAGGGTACCAGGTGACACGTCAATGGGGTGAAAACTTCCTCGTAGGATGGTGTCTCAATCGTAGCAGTCCTAAAGAGAAGCTCTCAGTTAGTGGACATGTGGGACACCAGAACCGGACATGTAGGAGATGCACCTAATTGATGTCTCACCTGAGAGTGTTGAAACCCTGCACAGGTAATGCCAGTGAACACACACAGGAGCATGCTCCGTTGAACAAAGGGAATAAACACTGGCTGCCAGGGTACAGTATACCTTCACCACATGGCGCTTTAGCATCTCATAGTGGTTGATAAAACCTATTACCCTATATGTGCTGAGTATACTCTGAATCAAGTGCGGTCAGCATGTCAGTGGCTTGCTCCCAGAGATATGCGGAGCGCGTAGTTCTGAGGAGTAACCCGAAAGAAGAGGGATATATTCAACACTATATTGGGGGAATAGGAGCTGGGATGGGTGTTGGTGGAGTGGACATCGATCTCCTAGGGAGCAAACTCTCAGCCATAGCTTCAGACAGCAGGCGGGGCTTTGTTACTCAGAGAGATTGATGCCCCCCCCCCTTTTGAGTCACATAAATACCCAGTGTAAAATGGCTCAAGATTTTGTCAATCATGGTGAGAGGTTGGTAGAGAGTGTGAGATGGTATAGGACAGTTATATGTCATTGGCTCTGGCATGCACACAGGGGCAGGCGGAGTTATCGACCAGCATCAAGCTGATTGTACACTATCTCTACATGAGGGGCAGTGGCCTGATGAGTTAGCATCACCGCTCAGTAAGACTTTGCCAAAACACGGCGCTTACACTAATCCAAAGTGGTGGTGGAATGCCTGGATGGGCTGTACTGGTTTGGATTGTGAAAGGTTTTGTGCTGAATGATCCCATATACAGAAGTGCAGACTCGGTCTGTATATTGTGTGGCATCAATGGGCTTACTGAGTGGGGATTCTATCTTGTTGCATTGGTGGCTAAGTGACCCACATGTGATCATAGAATACGGAAGCTGGGGGCAGGTTGATATTTCCCTCTGTTGGAAGCATGTCCTTTGCATACCAGGTCAATACACGGTACTCTGTGTTCTGGATGGATAGATCATTGCTGAGAAGGAAGCACCTGAGTATTATTTAGGACATAGACGAGTTTGTTTCTTTGTCCTAGAGGATACCGATGTAGCGTTAGCCATGGAACTAGGGTATTTCTTGAACCTAACAGTAGGTAGGGGTGCATTAGATGCCCTGGGCATGGTCACTGAAATCCAGACACAGGGATGAAATTTTGTGGGTTTTGTTATTGTTTGAAATTTACAGGTGTTGTTGGACTAAAAACTTGTATGGGAAGCTCTCCCGCTGATCTATGCAAGCTGAGGGACAAAGTGACGATGGGGTCTCTTCGTATAAATTAGAGACTTTGCTGCCAATTTAGATCCCTGAGGTACCGCAGACAGGCCAAGTTGCGGTAAGAAAGAACACTGTAAGAAAGCCTGCCCAATCCCGACCCGTATCTACAATAAAGAGTTATAGGAGGTTGGGAGCGGGAGGCGTAATTGGATGGATCATATATATATACATATATTATGATAATGGGTTGATTTATGTCATGGTATAGTGTGATAAAATATATATATTAGGCTAGTAATATGGCCAAGTAAGGTCCTCCTCAAAGCTATGTAGCTGAAAGCTAGTTGAGTTGTTGCTCTGAGGGTGTGTGAGTGAATGGTGAATGAATGGACACCCCTTGCCGGTACTATACCCCTTCATGAAGATGTCAAGAAGAAGAAGAAGATACAGAACGGTGACAGGGAAGCTGTCACGGAAGATTGATGTTGGTGTGTCACCCAGTAGCAAAGCGGCACGTGTGGGGAAGCACAGCACGTTAAAACCGTTATGGACTGTTTTATCTAAAGCCTATGTTAAGAGGCGCAACACGGCAAAACCATTATGGACTGTTCCAGAGGTACTGGTTCTGAAGCACATGTTGGAAGGCAGTTAAAGACTGTTCCAGAGGTACTGGTTCTGAAGCACATGGTGAAAGACAGTTATAGGCGGTGCCATAGGAGCTGTTTCTGAGGTGCCTGTTGAAGAACGCAACACATTAGGACAGTTAAGGACTGTTCTGACCATATGGACTGTTCAATGGGAGCCATGTCTGAAGTAGGGTGATATGCATCCTTCAGGCGCAAAGCAGCATATGTTGGAGAATAATCGTGTATAGTCTGAACATTTACACATATCTGTTTTATAACCAAGAGCAGATGGCACTTGCCATCCCCAAAGGTTGCATAGTGAAGAAAGGCTCATCTCCGCCCACCTGCTGTGCGAGAAGCTTCAAAGGTTTGATAACAATAGACTGTGCATGGGCTGCAGGTATCCTCAGTGATGTAATCTGGGGAAGGACGGCCCTGTGAGCTAGTATTGGGTCAAAATTAAAAGGGGTTGGCAAGGGAGGGAGTCTGAATGGTGACTGCTTGGTAAGAAGGGCTGTTAGACAGAATTCTGCCTATTTGACTGCAAGCCCTTCTGGCCTAAGGACCTGGCTGAAACGACATGCATCTCTGAAGGCCTAATGGCAGCCAGTTTGGGCCTAAGACATGTGACCTGCAGAATCCTACAAGGGCCTACAGAGGCCTAGTTCTCTATTATATCCAGGAGCTCAGCCAGCAGGAACCTTTGCCTCGAGGAGATATAAGTATCACTTTTCATTAGTACTGTTGATATAGGCTGTATAGAATATTGCTTGTTAGTATGTAACATTCCTACTTTAAGGAAATAAATGTAATATGACTTGATCTACGAAGCAGCTGTGTTTGTCTTTATACTATATAGTGCATCATCAGGCCTAACATGCTCTGATAGGTTAGACTAGCAAACAAGGGACTATACAATTAATACAAGGATGCAATAGTTATAGATTATGGATTAATATAGATATAATATTGCATATTTTACAATATTGGGTAAGGAGGCTTACACCATGTTTTGGTGGAGCCAATATAAAATTAATAACCTAAAGCCAATAGTAATCGGTAATAAAAAAATTGAGGTCAATGTCTATATTTAATCCCATAGGTTGAAGTAATTGGAGTCCTGTAATTATTGAGTTTCCATTTGGGACACCTTTTTTTTTTTGTCATATCTGTGCCTCTCCAATGTTGGCGAACTCTATCAATGTTCCAAAATCTAAGGAGGGAATCCTTATTGTGTACCAACCTGAAGTGGTGTTGATGATGTTTGAACCCTTTTTTTATGTTATCCATGTGTTCCCCCGCCCTTTTGGCAATTGTTCTGGTGGTTCTGCCAACATATTGGAAATTGCATGGGCACATTAAAAGGTAAGTGACATATCTAGTCACATGTGATTACCGTATTTTCCGCACTATAAGGCGCACCGGATTATAAGGCGCAGTCTCAATTACGGGTTTTTTTCTGTACTTAACCCATACATAAGGCGCACTGGACTATAAGGCGCATGCTAAAACATACGGTCTACAAAAAGAAATTTAACGGAAGCAAAACAGTGAGTTAGGGCTCTTTCACACGGAGGTCCGTTCAGGTCCGCCTGTCAGTTTTTTAGGCGGACCTAAAACGGATCCTCCATGTAGCCCTATGGAAGCACGGATGTCAGCGGAGACATGTCCGCTGACATCCGCTCCGCCAAAGTGTGACGGAGGAAAACCCTATTTTTCCTTCCGTCGGCGGAGCGGATCGGATGACAACGGACTCTACGGTCCGTCGTCATCCGATTCCCCATAGGGGAGAGCGGCGCTCTGACAGGGCGGTCCCTGCACAGTGTGCGGGGACCGCCCAGTCATCCGTCGGCTCAGCAGGGATCAACGGAGCGATCCCCGCTGAGCAAGCGGAGCTTCACGGGGCGGATCTGCACGGATCCGCCCCGTGTGAAAGGACCCTTTAGTTGAACTTTATTCTACTATTTAACAATACACTCACATTATTTTTCAGTCTCGTTGCCAGGTGGCTGTTAAGCAATGATGCCGGCTTTTGCAAAAGCTCGGACAACAGTTAAAGCAGATACCTTGCTAACGTGCTGTACATATTACGTAATGTTCTCTGACTGGTTTATCGCTGCCAGCGTACGTAGTGTACGTATTACGTCCCTGTGTCAGTGGGAAATGGTCCGACAGTTAACCAAGCGGAGTGCTTACCAAAGTCGCACAACAAAATTTTTACAGATTTTGGAACTCAGTGCACACATAAGGCGCACCGGACTATAAGGCGCATGGCCGATTTTTGAGAAAATTTTAGGCTTTTAGGTGCGCCTTATAGTGCGGAAAATACGGTAACTGTTTGATATCATATTCATCACCTGTGACAACCAGTGAGAATTGGGTAGCCTTCCTAGTTTTGTCCTGAGTTGTTCTACAAATTTACATCTTTTACATTTGTAGAATCCTGTGCGATCCAGAAAAGTGGGAGGCCTCTTCGGGGGTTTGATTACATTTTAGCTAGCATATTGCATAGCCCTGGTGCTCTCCTGTAGATAAACTTTGGTTTGGTTGGGAGGATCTTTTTAAGAGTAGGGTCTTTTTGTAGTATAGACCAATGGGTTTTAATTTGTTTTTCAACTTCTTTATATTGAAGATGAAATCCTGAAATAAACGCAAGGTTGAACTGACCCCGTTTGTTCCTTAACTTTTGGTCTTAAGAGGGTGTGGCGATCCAGTTGCCTGACTATTTCTCTAGTGGATTCCAGTTGTTGTTTGTTGTATGCCTTTACTAAAAATCTACCTATCAGCATGTTGGTCTGGGCCATAAAATCTTCCTCTCTTGCACAATTTCTTTTGATTCTAAGAAATTGTCCCTTTGGGATTGCTCTTACCCAATTCGGGTGATGGCAACTACGAGTGGATATATATCCATTACGGTCAGTGTATTTGAAATGGGTCCGAGTTCCCAAACTGGATCCTGCCTGGCATAACTCTAAATCTAAAAATTTAATACATGAAGGATGCCAAGTGCTGGTAAATTTGATATACTTGTTATGATTCATGTGTTTCAAAAACCTTTCCAATTCTTCCTGTGAACCCTCCTATCCTTTCTAAAAAATATTTATACATTTATTTCTATTAACTCTACCAGGCAATGTATATAGATAATTGCATGGTATTCATTGCCATTTAGTTACCATCCAGTAGATGGTGCCATTTAGCTAATCCTTCTTCCTATTTGCTATGCTCCAATTTAGTAGCTTATCCACTTTCAGATTGGATTTAACTTTAATTATCCAGTAGATGGCGCCATTTAAGATTACCCTTCGTTTAATGCGTTGTATTTTTATGTACATATATTTTAATTGTAATTCAATGTTTTTCCTCATTTCGTTTACTTTTTTTTATTGGCATACATATACAATTGGTAATATACATTGTTAAGGAGTGTGGACAGAGTGTGCAGATGGGCACCGCTCGAGGGAGATTTTGCATTGTTCATTCGTCCTCTCCTTCATTTTAGAGGAGCCTCACCAATAGAAACCATTTTATCCACATTTAAAGGGGTTGTAAACCTAGGTGTTTTTTCACCTTAATGCATACTATGCATTAAGGTGAAAAAACACCTTGTAGTGTCCGCCCTCCCGTTTTACTTACCTAAGCCCCGAATTTTGTGGGCGCAATCCCGCATCGCTCTCTCCACGGATTCTCTGCTCTTAATTGGATAGATTCATAGCGCAGCCATTGGCTCCCGCTGCTGTCAATCAAATCCAATGACGCGGGGGGCGGGGCCGAGTCATACACTCGGCGTCTATGGACGCCGAGTGTATGACACAGGAGCTCGTCCGTAAGGTAACCCTCTTGGGAAAGAGCTTCCCAGAGGGGGTTATCTAATGTGGGGATGAGCCACGAGAGCCGTCGTGGGACCCCAGAACAGCTGGATCGGGGCCACTATGTGCAAAACGAAACTGCACAGTGGAAGTAAGTATAACATGTTTGTTATTAACAAAAAAAAAAAAAGGGAACCTTTAATATCACTTTAAGCAAGCTGGAAGCAGCATGACATCCCTTCCTGAAGACTCTAAGCATGGCGAAACGTACGTCAGAGCGGTGGATCCGTCACTTCCGGGTCACTTTCTTTTACCCCACACAAGCTTCCATATCCAAAGTGAGACGTGGATCGCATGCCACCACTGTGGGATCAGCCATATCTGCACACGCCGTTCACACCCAGTGCCAGGCACTTTTACATGCGAGTGCAACTTGTAACACTATGCTTATAAACCTATTAAAAATACTACACTATGAGACTTTTATCCATGTCTCCTGTGGAGTAATTTTTCCTATCCTAGCTTCATCCAGAGGGGCCATTTGAGTGGAGTGGTGCAGACAGTTATGGTGTTACGGTTATTATCACTTTTGGACTCTCAGCTTGCTTTCACCATTGATTTCACCATTGGTGCACATCGCAATGTTATATATATTTGTACAGTCCAGTTTCACTTATGAATTTTCAGCTTGCTAAATGCTGTATTCACAATTGATATTTATTGGAATGATATATGAGCATGATCACATATTTGTTCCTTTTCTTATTCCTTTACACATGAACACAGTGTCTTCCCTATCATTCTATATACTTTAAAGGAGCAGCTACTTATTTGTTCATTTTCCACATACAGGGCACCACATCTTGGTTCACATTTACAACATAAGAGTGTGTATAATTGTGAATCATGCGCAAATATAAAACAGATCAATATCATATGCAAACCTAACAATACAGGGTCTGTCTTTTAAGATGGAGCACATGTAAAATAGAGTTGAATGTCAAGATGGAGACCCTCCATGCCGATGATGCTGATCTTTCCAAAAACTTTTTAACCTAGAGATCCTCCTAGGAGGTGTAGTTTGTAGGGCAATATTACCTATTAACTATCTGTTTGCATAGTCAATAATGTAACTTAACCACTAGGTGGCATTCTAAGGCTAAAGATCCGTGTATTAGGTTTTTGAAAATAAAATAAAAAGGTGGATTTCTTTGATTTAGTCTTAAAGCGGATAAAATCTTTTTCTCTTTAGTTCATCGACGAACACAGCGCTCCAATAATTTTGACTATAGGGTTATTTTAATTCAAGTTTTTTAAGGCTGTTTATTATTGTATAGGGTTATATCGCCTCCTGCAGGAGTAGTACTAGGCAGAACAAACAAAAACTTGGCTACGCCCATGGGCCGTCCTCAGCTGGTATATAACCCCCTCTCTGCTATAGGCATTCAGTTAGCTTGTCTAGACTGGAGTAAAGACCTAGGCTCTCTGCTGGGATGTTTTGGTCTTTGCAATTTTTGCTTTTCTTTTCCTCCATGCATCTTTTTTCTTTTTCTTGTGTGAGATCTACAATCAACTGCCGGGTTGGGCGACGGGCTGAATAATCCAGATCCAATGGTTCCCCCAGTCTGGCCAGTGAGCACCTGCAGACCGCAGCTATGCGCTAGGTCAGCCGTGACATAGCGTCAACGGACAGAGGCTGGCCCACGAGTTAAATGTCTCTGGTCCGAGTCGCAGCACCCCCCTGGCCGACAGCCCACCACTTCGATGGCGAGGGGTTCTGTCTGAAGCGATACCCGCATCCATGGAGAGGTAAGTGAATGTCCTCGACGGGGGGTGCTCATGTGGTGGTGAATGCACTGCCTTAGCAAGTGTGGGGTGCAGTAACTGGGGTCTGGTGGGGGTCCCAGTGCAGAGGGTACAGCGGAGACTCCTGTGTGGCTTCCCAGTCTGCCAGTGTTTCGTCAGATATTGTAATGGAAGTGACATTCCGTCACCGCCATCTTGCTACACCCCCGCACTCGGCCACAGTAAGGATACAGTTAGAAGGCGGCAAGCGGGCATCTTGTTACACCCACCGGAGTCATGCATTTCACACTTATTTTTAACCGTAAACTGAGCTTATATAGTGAAATACAGGATTTAGAAATCCGTTTGACTGTTTAGATGTTGAATTTTAAAAGCAGCGGCAAGCCTGCTGATCTCACAGGTTTGCTAATATGACAGAACACTGCTGCTTTGAAAAATCAACTTTAAAACAGTGAGACAGATTTAAAAATACTGAATTTCACTATACAAGCTCAGCTTACTGGTAAAAATAAGTGTGAAATGCAAGACTCCGGTGGGTGTAACAAGATGTTCGCTTGCCGCCTTCTCACTATATCCTTACTGTGGACAAGTGCGGGGTGTAGCAAGATGGCCACAACGGAACGTCACTTTCGTTACAAATTCTGATGGGTTGCCTAATCTGATGAAACACCACCGTTCGGCGGCCATTTTCCCTTGGTTTGGTCTCCAGCCGGCAGCCATGTTTGTGTGGTCCGTGACATCACGGTGGCCATTTTCCCTTGGTTTTGTCTGTTCTTTGGCCCACTGCCATGTTTTGGTAGTCTGACATAACGGCAACCATTTTCCCTTGGTCTGGCATGACGCTTGAGACAGGCGGTGCCTGGGCTTCCGAGCCGTCCTCTTTCTTCTCCCGGATTTAGGGACTGCTAGCATACATGGCAAGCTGCTGGGTCCGAGTATACTGCGTTTTTTCGGCTGGTAATGGTGAGTCCTTGGGGGTCCCTCCCTCTCTCTCTCTGCTAGCAAGTGCCCTGAGTGTGGTGGGGGTCCATAGCGGTGCCAAAAATTTATTTTTATTGTTGCAGGGTCTCCCTTATCCTATGGAGTCTCAGGGTCACATCTCCCCCACTGACCCCCTCATGGAGGCGCCAGGTCCATCTGAACCCCAGCTCCCCATTAATGCGCTGACGGCGGTCCTAGAGTCCTTGGTATCCCGGGTGGAAGTGGCGTGTGGGCAAAGGCCTAGCAGGAAGCGTTCTCCGCCTTCTGCTCAGTCTGTCTCATCTGATTCAGAGCCTGAGGCCCTTGTGTATGTGGCCAGTCCAGTGGGACTTGATACCAATCTCCCTGATTCATCTGATAGTGAGGATGACTCCTCCATGGTCGCAGCAGCGAAGAAAAAAATGCTGGTGGACGCATTTGTTACTGCAGTGCGTGAGACTATAAAGATGGAGGATGTGGCTAATGTGCCCACGGACGTGGCTGTCCCTTTGGTAAACACAAGGCGCCTCGTGCAGCTAAGGTGTTTCCTTCCCTATTTTGACAAATGTGTCTATAAGGAGTGGGAGCAACCAAAGCAACCTTTTGTAGTCCCCAAACATTTTGCGGTACGTTACCCTTTTGAGGAATCACTTTTTAAAAAGTTGACCAGTCCACCGGTGGTGGACCCTCCTGTTTCCAGGCTGAATAAAACAACCATGATCCCAATAGAGGATTTCCTGTCCTTTGGCCGATAGGAAAGCGGAGTCTGTGACGTGCAGCATGTTTACTATGGCAGGTTCGGCTGCATGACTTCATTAAAGGTGTCACGGGGGGGGAGAGTACCTTCCTGCCACAATCTAGGAAAGGAGCCTCGTCATAAACGTAGGCCCTCCTTCTTAGCCCATAAGATTATTCTTTCATGCTCCCGGGACTGCAGATAAGAGAAATAGATCTTTCAAAGCTTCCCCGGGAGGTTCCAAGCAACCTTGGTCTTGTAAGCGTTGAGCTGGCTTCTCCGGACCCCTTCAGCATGAAGGGCTGCCCTCACCCATAACTGGTTTGGTGGGACATCATCTCTGATTTCCGGCCTCATGGACCTCCTTCTTGAGCGTCAAGGGGATCCACGAAATGATCCTTTTGGGGGTACCAAAGAAGGGTGGCAGAGTTTGTCCGTTTTGGGGATATTAGGCCCCGAGTCTCCTTGTGCGGGTATAATTCCTGCAACGGTTCAGGTGACGTCCAAACTACCCAAAGTCCCCCCTATCCCATCCAGGAAATTTAATCACCTGGGTCTGACTCTGGATTTCTTCTGGTCAGACTTCAGGAAACCACAGGCCGCGATTTGCCAGCTGCTGTCACACAGGCAGTCTTCTCTGCTGACTTGCATACAGGTTCTGGGCCTGGTGGTGTCCACCTTCAAGGCAGTCCCATTTGCACAGGCCTTTATGCGGCTCCTTCAGCAGGTTCGGTTCAACAGGAAGATATCGAGGTTCGTGGTGAGGTCACGGGGTTCCTCTGGTAGACGCTGCAGTCATCCTAGTGCCACTGTGGGGCCAATCCCTTCCTCTTCTCGAGCTTCTTCCGTGGTTCCTGCGGAGGATCGGGGGGGCGAAGATCTTCTGGTGGCCATAAACGTCCCTTTGGGGCTACCTTTCAGAGAGGACCATTTTTCCCAAGAGCTGAGCTTCCATCCTGCTTTACAGTCGCTGGTTTTGATGGCTTGGCTTTTGAAAGCCAGGTCCTGAGGGATAGAGGTTTGAGTGGATCAGTGATCCCTACTATGTTGAAGGTGAGGAAGTCAACTTCTAGCAAGATATACCATCGTACGTGGAAAGCGTACAATTCTTGGTGTGAGTCGATTGGCGCTCACCCTCGCTCTTTTTCTATAGCTCGGGTTCCTGGCCTTCCTTCAACAGGGCATTGAACAGAGGTTGGCCTTAACTAAGGGCTAGTTCTCTGCCTTGGCAATCTTCTTTCAGCAACCCCTTGCCATGCACTCTTTCATTTGTACCTTCATTTAGGGAGTTTGGCATGTGGCTCCGCCAGTACGGTCTCTTTTGCCACTTGGGATATAAACTCTCGGTTCTTCAAAAACCTCCATTTGAGAATATTCAGGGAGATTCCCGTGCCTATGGTTTCCCAGAAGGTGGCATTCTTGATGGCTATTACATTGGCAAAGGAATTTGATTTGCATGCCTTGGATGTGGTTCAAGCGATTCAGGTGTATCTGGCAGTCACTGAGTCATTTCGGAGGTCAGACTCTCTTTTTGTGATAACACAAGGATCAAGGAAAGGGCTGGCTGCTTCTTCAGCTGCCGTCTCCAGATAGATCAGACAAGTGGCCTATTCTATTAAAGGTCGGGTTCCTCCTTTTCCCTGTCACGGCGCATTCTACTCGGGCGCTTCTTCGAGCGTCAATATCTCAGGTTTGCAAGGTGGCCACTTGGTCGTCCGTGCATACTTTCACCAAATTCTACAAAGTAGACATTTTGGCATCTGCGGATGCTTCTTTTGGCTGCAAGGTTTTGCAGGCTGCTGTTTAAGAGGGGCTGTTCCCTGTTTAAAATGTTTATTTCAGATGGAGCTCCTGTGTCCCGGTTGAGCTCCTGTGACTCAGTTAGGGCTCCTGTGTTTAGCCTTGGGTTATTTTCCCCACCCCTCATTTTCCTTTTGGATGTCCCTATAGTCAGGATTAATGGAGCTCTATGTCCGTTGATGAACTAAACAGAAAATAGGATTTTTGTACTCACCGTAAAATCCATTTCTCTGAGTTTATCGATGGACCCAGCACCCACCCCTCTGGAGTTTTGATACTTCTAATACTGCTTGCTACTAAACTAAATGCCTCCTGCAGGAGGCAATCTAACCCTATAGTCAAGACTAATGGAGCGCTATGTCCGTCGATAAACTCAGAGAAATTGATTTTACGGTGAGTACAAAAATCCTATTTTATCCCTATTTTTAAATAAATGTTTTATTTAGAAGGTATAGATATATCCTTCAAGGGGTTGGTGGCATTATTTGTAATTATACATTTTTGGTATGATAGCATCTAAAACATGAAGCCTTGGTTAAAAGGATGACATTTTTTTTATTCTAGTGTAGCGGCCTCCTCACTCCCCTCTTTGCATCAGCTCGTCTTTCTCTTCTCTAGGGGTACCTTAGAGGGGAGAGAGCGGGGTCACCACGCCAGGCCTTCACCACATGTGTCCGTGCGGTGTAAGCAAAGTTCCTTCTCTACCTTCGGGTCAGTGTTGTGCACCTGGAGTTACCTTGAACAATGTCCACCAGAAAAGAACCTCACACCATTAAAGTCCAACACTCCTTTATTCTTCTCGATTGAACAGCATAATCAGTTAGACTCCCTTAGAGAACAGAACAAACAAGGAGGTGTGGATGCGAGTAGGCCCAGACACAATGAACTCTCCACTTTCCTTCCTGAAAGTGGGCTGAGGTCTCCTAGCGAGGGGGGATTTTCCTTCCAGGCGGTTTCCGATGGGAGGCTCACCTGTCACTGGCAATCTGCTGCACCCGGTCTTCAAGTGAGTAGCTCCCCCCGGTCCATTACGCCTTCCGGATTCGGGTACCCAATCCCTGGGTTCCCTAGGACCTCCTTCCCTCGCGGAACTCAGTGTTGGGCACTGAGGTCCAGACCTCCATCCGAGTACCTCACCCCTGGCTAAAGGTGCCTGGGATGGAACACGACCTCCGGACGTCCTCTAGGCCTAGGCCGCCTAGAGGACCGACACAAACCACACGCCCACAGGCTGAAGGTGCCTGGGACTCGACCCTGTGACAAAGATGACCGGCCCCTTTATACCCTCTCCCAGCAAGCTCGGCGGGTTCCCCGCCCCACCATACCGCTGCCGAGGGAGGACAAAAAGGAGGCACAGCACACAGCAATGGTTCAACCCCAGCCCAAGGCGACAGCGCCACCCACTGGACCGCAAGGAACTGTACATTGCTGGTGTCTCTGCCAGTTTGAATTACACCCGGGAAAGTACATACCCGCTACACTAGTGAGACACCTTAAATTATTATACACCTAAAAATATTTTGTACACACTTTTTATTTTATTCCCTTCTTACTTCTGAGAATCTGTAGATTATGAAACACATTTCTTATTACGATGATTACAGGGAAAACACATACATAATTGCATTTCTTTGGATATTGTGCTGTCTTAAATGCAGTGTGTGTGTATGTGTATATGTGTGTATACTGTGAGGGGGTTAACTCGGTAGCGGGTGTGTGTGACCCCCTGGTTGGGCTCCCCACACAAAAACAGGGCCAGCAGACGGAGGTTGTGGTTTTCAAAATCAAAAGGTGCGGTTTATTTCTCTATGTACAGTGACAAAAACACAGCAAAGCCAAAAAGAAACAAACAAAATAAATCCTGGTCAGTTTGACCTCTGACTAAACATGCAGGTTTCCTAAACTAACAACTGGGATCAGCCTGGTGCTGTCCTAGTCCCTAAGTCCCTGGTTTAGTAAAAGTCCAAACAAATAGCCACACAGGCTTTGCCTCACCGCACAGGGGTTCACTCTCCCTAGACAGTCCACACAGGTCTGGTTCCAGGCATGAGCTAACATCTAATGAAGCTGGGAGTTCTTATAGAGGCCTAAATGAGCTGACAAGGTTCAGCTGGTCTCCTCATTTCTGTCTGCACGACGCCCCACACTCTCCCTAGAGGTATGAGTCATCCATGAGCCCACTAGCCTCAGCTGGGCTTCATCAACTCCCTAGTTGTATAAGTCGGCATAAAGCCTGAATCTGGGAGAAATATATCTACCCCCATGGATGCAACCAGGTGACTTTACCTTCCTGCTGTCACATACCCCCCCCTCTTGTTTTAACCTCGGGGTTGGAACACCAGCAATCAGGCATTCATGTACTCGAGACAAAGCATCCACATTCCCCATTTGAACGCCAGGGCGATGCTTTACTGTGAAGTTGAATTCCTGTAGGGCCAGGAACCACCTATTCACTCTTCTATTTGTCTCCTTGTTTTGAGCCATCCACTTTAACGGAGCGTGATCCGTAACCATGTCAAAGTGCCTACCTAGCAGATAGTACCGAAGGGAATCTAGAGCCCACTTCACCGCTAAACACTCCTTTTCAACCGTGGCGTAATTTACCTCATGGGACTTCAACTTCCTGCTGAGGTAAATGACTGGGTGCTCTTCCCCGTTCCAGACCTGGGACAATACTGCTCCTAACCCCACATCTGACGCATCACTTTGTACGACAAAGTCTTTAGAGAAGTCGGGTGAGTACAACACTGGCTGGCTACATAAGGCTTGTTTCAAGAATTGGAATGCTGCCTCAGCCTCGGGGGTCCATTTAATCATGACCGACCCTTTCCCTTTCGTCAGGTTGGTTAGGGGCACAGCCTTAGAAGCAAAGTGGGGAATGAAGCGCCGATAATAACCCGCGATTCCCAGAAAGGCCCGTACCTGCTTCTTGCTGTTGGGACGTGGCCAACTCTGGATGGCCTCGACTTTGTTGAGTTGGGGTTTTATCACTCCCCTGCCAATGGTGTACCCAAGATATTTGGCCTCCTCCTGCCCAATGGTACACTTCTTGGGGTTAGCCGTAAACCCCGCTTCCCGGATAGAGTCTAGGACTGCTTGCACTTTTGGCAGATGTGAGGCCCAATCTGTGCTATGGACAATTACGTCATCCAGGTAAGCCGCAGCATACTTCCGATGGGGCCTCAGTATCTGGTCCATTTTCCGCTGGAATGTGGCCGGCGCATTCTGTAACCCGAACGGCATTCTCTTATATTGGAACGCCCCGTCTGGGGTTACAAATGCGGTTTTCTCTTTGGCCGACTTGGCCAGGGGAATTTGCCAATACCCTTTTGTGAGGTCAAGAGTCGTCATGTATCGGGCTGTTCCCAGCCGGTCGATCAACTCATCTATACGTGGCATGGGGTAGGTGTCAAATTTTGTAACTTTGTTCAACTGACGAAAATCGTTACAAAATCGCCAGCTCCCATCCGGTTTAGGCACCAACACAATGGGACTAGACCAATCACTTTGGGACTCCTCTATCACCCCTAAGTTCAGCATTTTCTGTACTTCCTCCCGTATTGCCTCCCGTCGGGCCTCTGGGATCCGATAGGGTTTTAACTTCACCCTTTCACCGGGCGGGGTAATAATATCATGCTCTACCCCAGATGTTTGTCCCGGCAGCTCAGAGAACACCTCCTTGTTGCGAAGCACAAACTCCTTAACCTCCTGTTGTTGGGGTTGTGACAAGGTGGCTGCTATTCCAACCTCCGGAATCACGCAACCAGTTTGAGCTGGTGACCAAGTTTCTGCGACTAGGGACTCTCTATCCCTCCAGGCTTTCAACAGATTAACGTGATATATCTGTTCGGGCTTTCGCCTTCCTGGTTGTCTGACCTTGTAATTCACTTCGCTCACTTTTTCCATTATCTCGTAGGGGCCTTGCCATTTGGCAAGGAATTTACTTTCAACCGTAGGGACAAGTACCAATATCCTATCCCCCGGGGAAAAGGTACGGGTCTTTGCTCCACGGTTGTACACTCTCTGCTGTGCCAACTGCGCTTGGGCCAAATGTTCCTTCACGATGGGCATTACCTGTGCAATTCGATCTTGCATCAGGGCGACATGCTCAATCACACTCCTGTGGGGAGAACTCTCACTTTCCCAAGTTTCCTTGGCAATATCCAACAGCCCTCTTGGGTGTCTCCCATACAGTAACTCAAAGGGGGAGAATCCCGTAGAGGATTGGGGCACCTCCCTAATAGCAAACATCAAATAAGGAAGTAGACAGTCCCAATCCTTTCCATCTCTATCCACCACTTTCTTCAACATTTGTTTTAGGGTTTTGTTGAATCTTTCAACCAGCCCATCGGTTTGGGGGTGATACACAGATGTACGCAATTGCGTCACTTTGAGCAATTTACACAGCTCTTTCATAACCCGGGACATAAAGGGTGTACCTTGGTCCGTAAGCAGTTCTTTACAAATACCCACCCGGCTAAAAACAAGAGATAGCTCTTTGGCTATGGTTTTGGCCGAGGTATTTCTGAGAGGGATCGCTTCTGGATAACGGGTGGCATAGTCCATTATAACCAATATGTACTGGTGCCCCCTAGCGGACTTGATTATAGGACCTACCAAATCCATTGCGATTCTCTCAAACGGGACCTCAATGATGGGTAGAGGGACCAGCGGGCTACGGAAATGTGGCATCGGGGCCGACCTCTGACACACAAGGCAGGAGGAACAATAATTTTCTATGTCCTTCATCACCCCAGGCCAATAGAATCTCTGTAATACCCTCTCTCGGGTTTTCTCTGTCCCCAGATGACCTCTGTTTTAACTAATTCAGCCTTTATCAGGGTCACAAGGCTACCTGAATCCAGTAATACCACAACATTTCTACCATTAATACACATTTTGCATAAATGTTTCTCAGTTCCCCGAATGGCAGTGCATGCGACTGTCGCACACAGCGACTGACGTCTGTCCATCAGAAAGTCACATTGCATGGGTTCCTCCACAACCGGGCAATTTGCTGCAATATGTCCCGCTTGCCGGCAGCGGTAGCAAACGATCCTTCTTGCCGCCTCTTGAGCCGCTGATTTCCCAGGCTGTTCTCGCCAAACTTGGGGTAGAGCTCCCACCCTCTCACTCTCTCCACCCTTACCCCTTGGAATCCTCTTATCCGCCCCTGGGGATGGTCTGGTCTTAGGGTGGAAAGTCCGAGAGTCTCTGGAAGAGGCCGTCAGGTTCTCTGTAGCCAAGTATTTCTCTACACGATCCACAAGACCACCGGCCGTCTCTGGGTCTCCATGGCTTACCCACTTTTGGATGGCAGTAGGAAGAGCTCTCAAAAACCGATCCATTACAACACGTTCCACAATCTCTGGTGCGGACAAAGTCTCTGGCTGTAGCCACTTCCTGCTCAGGTGAATGAGATCATACATTTGAGACCTGGGGGGTTTTCCAAGCTGGAAAGTCCAGTTATGCACACGCTGAGCCCGGACAGCCAGGGTGACACCCAGCCTTGCCAATATTTCAGCTTTTAGCATCACATAGTCTTTTGCTTGGTCAGGCTCTAGGTCATAGTAAGCCTTCTGCGATTCACCAGTTAACAGAGGAGCCACCAGTCCAGCCCACTGCTCCTCAGGCCACTTTTCTCTTTCAGCAGTCCTTTCAAATGTGGTCAAAAATACCTCTGGATCATCCTCTCCAGTCATTTTTGTCAATAAACGACTCACCCCAAAGGACGCGGTATTAGTGGGACGGCTTTCCTCACTGGTCTGCGGACGTTGCTGCATTACTGCTTCCATTTGTTGTAGTCTCTGCTCTTGCTTCTGTAACAGGTCTATGAAGCGGGCCTCAGATTGCTGCTGGGCTTGTTGATGAGCTTGCTGCTGGGCTGCAAGGCTCCTTTGCAAACCTGCATTTGTCTGCTGTTGATTGGCATTTGCTAGAGCCAGCTGTTTCAGTATCTCCTCCATGCTGGCTTAAAAAAAACTGCCTGCATTCTCCACCAACTGTGAGGGGGTTAACTCGGTAGCGGGTGTGTGTGACCCCCTGGTTGGGCTCCCCACACAAAAACAGGGCCAGCAGACGGAGGTTGTGGTTTTCAAAATCAAAAGGTGCGGTTTATTTCTCTATGTACAGTGACAAAAACACAGCAAAGCCAAAAAGAAACAAACAAAATAAATCCTGGTCAGTTTGACCTCTGACTAAACATGCAGGTTTCCTAAACTAACAACTGGGATCAGCCTGGTGCTGTCCTAGTCCCTAAGTCCCTGGTTTAGTAAAAGTCCAAACAAATAGCCACACAGGCTTTGCCTCACCGCACAGGGGTTCACTCTCCCTAGACAGTCCACACAGGTCTGGTTCCAGGCATGAGCTAACATCTAATGAAGCTGGGAGTTCTTATAGAGGCCTAAATGAGCTGACAAGGTTCAGCTGGTCTCCTCATTTCTGTCTGCACGACGCCCCACACTCTCCCTAGAGGTATGAGTCATCCATGAGCCCACTAGCCTCAGCTGGGCTTCATCAACTCCCTAGTTGTATAAGTCGGCATAAAGCCTGAATCTGGGAGAAATATATCTACCCCCATGGATGCAACCAGGTGACTTTACCTTCCTGCTGTCACATACCCCCCCCTCTTGTTTTAACCTCGGGGTTGGAACACCAGCAATCAGGCATTCATGTACTCGAGACAAAGCATCCACATTCCCCATTTGAACGCCAGGGCGATGCTTTACTGTGAAGTTGAATTCCTGTAGGGCCAGGAACCACCTATTCACTCTTCTATTTGTCTCCTTGTTTTGAGCCATCCACTTTAACGGAGCGTGATCCGTAACCATGTCAAAGTGCCTACCTAGCAGATAGTACCGAAGGGAATCTAGAGCCCACTTCACCGCTAAACACTCCTTTTCAACCGTGGCGTAATTTACCTCATGGGACTTCAACTTCCTGCTGAGATAAATGACTGGGTGCTCTTCCCCGTTCCAGACCTGGGACAATACTGCTCCTAACCCCACATCTGACGCATCACTTTGTACGACAAAGTCTTTAGAGAAGTCGGGTGAGTACAACACTGGCTGGCTACATAAGGCTTGTTTCAAGAATTGGAATGCTGCCTCAGCCTCGGGGGTCCATTTAATCATGACCGACCCTTTCCCTTTCGTCAGGTTGGTTAGGGGCACAGCCTTAGAAGCAAAGTGGGGAATGAAGCGCCGATAATAACCCGCGATTCCCAGAAAGGCCCGTACCTGCTTCTTGCTGTTGGGACGTGGCCAACTCTGGATGGCCTCGACTTTGTTGAGTTGGGGTTTTATCACTCCCCTGCCAATGGTGTACCCAAGATATTTGGCCTCCTCCTGCCCAATGGTACACTTCTTGGGGTTAGCCGTAAACCCCGCTTCCCGGATAGAGTCTAGGACTGCTTGCACTTTTGGCAGATGTGAGGCCCAATCTGTGCTATGGACAATTACGTCATCCAGGTAAGCCGCAGCATACTTCCGATGGGGCCTCAGTATCTGGTCCATTTTCCGCTGGAATGTGGCCGGCGCATTCTGTAACCCGAACGGCATTCTCTTATATTGGAACGCCCCGTCTGGGGTTACAAATGCGGTTTTCTCTTTGGCCGACTTGGCCAGGGGAATTTGCCAATACCCTTTTGTGAGGTCAAGAGTCGTCATGTATCGGGCTGTTCCCAGCCGGTCGATCAACTCATCTATACGTGGCATGGGGTAGGTGTCAAATTTTGTAACTTTGTTCAACTGACGAAAATCGTTACAAAATCGCCAGCTCCCATCCGGTTTAGGCACCAACACAATGGGACTAGACCAATCACTTTGGGACTCCTCTATCACCCCTAAGTTCAGCATTTTCTGTACTTCCTCCCGTATTGCCTCCCGTCGGGCCTCTGGGATCCGATAGGGTTTTAACTTCACCCTTTCACCGGGCGGGGTAATAATATCATGCTCTACCCCAGATGTTTGTCCCGGCAGCTCAGAGAACACCTCCTTGTTGCGAAGCACAAACTCCTTAACCTCCTGTTGTTGGGGTTGTGACAAGGTGGCTGCTATTCCAACCTCCGGAATCACGCAACCAGTTTGAGCTGGTGACCAAGTTTCTGCGACTAGGGACTCTCTATCCCTCCAGGCTTTCAACAGATTAACGTGATATATCTGTTCGGGCTTTCGCCTTCCTGGTTGTCTGACCTTGTAATTCACTTCGCTCACTTTTTCCATTATCTCGTAGGGGCCTTGCCATTTGGCAAGGAATTTACTTTCAACCGTAGGGACAAGTACCAATATCCTATCCCCCGGGGAAAAGGTACGGGTCTTTGCTCCACGGTTGTACACTCTCTGCTGTGCCAACTGCGCTTGGGCCAAATGTTCCTTCACGATGGGCATTACCTGTGCAATTCGATCTTGCATCAGGGCGACATGCTCAATCACACTCCTGTGGGGAGAACTCTCACTTTCCCAAGTTTCCTTGGCAATATCCAACAGCCCTCTTGGGTGTCTCCCATACAGTAACTCAAAGGGGGAGAATCCCGTAGAGGATTGGGGCACCTCCCTAATAGCAAACATCAAATAAGGAAGTAGACAGTCCCAATCCTTTCCATCTCTATCCACCACTTTCTTCAACATTTGTTTTAGGGTTTTGTTGAATCTTTCAACCAGCCCATCGGTTTGGGGGTGATACACAGATGTACGCAATTGCGTCACTTTGAGCAATTTACACAGCTCTTTCATAACCCGGGACATAAAGGGTGTACCTTGGTCCGTAAGCAGTTCTTTACAAATACCCACCCGGCTAAAAACAAGAGATAGCTCTTTGGCTATGGTTTTGGCCGAGGTATTTCTGAGAGGGATCGCTTCTGGATAACGGGTGGCATAGTCCATTATAACCAATATGTACTGGTGCCCCCTAGCGGACTTGATTATAGGACCTACCAAATCCATTGCGATTCTCTCAAACGGGACCTCAATGATGGGTAGAGGGACCAGCGGGCTACGGAAATGTGGCATCGGGGCCGACCTCTGACACACAGGGCAGGAGGAACAATAATTTTCTATGTCCTTCATCACCCCAGGCCAATAGAATCTCTGTAATACCCTCTCTCGGGTTTTCTCTGTCCCCAGATGACCTCTGTTTTAACTAATTCAGCCTTTATCAGGGTCACAAGGCTACCTGAATCCAGTAATACCACAACATTTCTACCATTAATACACATTTTGCATAAATGTTTCTCAGTTCCCCGAATGGCAGTGCATGCGACTGTCGCACACAGCGACTGACGTCTGTCCATCAGAAAGTCACATTGCATGGGTTCCTCCACAACCGGGCAATTTGCTGCAATATGTCCCGCTTGCCGGCAGCGGTAGCAAACGATCCTTCTTGCCGCCTCTTGAGCCGCTGATTTCCCAGGCTGTTCTCGCCAAACTTGGGGTAGAGCTCCCACCCTCTCACTCTCTCCACCCTTACCCCTTGGAATCCTCTTATCCGCCCCTGGGGATGGTCTGGTCTTAGGGTGGAAAGTCCGAGAGTCTCTGGAAGAGGCCGTCAGGTTCTCTGTAGCCAAGTATTTCTCTACACGATCCACAAGACCACCGGCCGTCTCTGGGTCTCCATGGCTTACCCACTTTTGGATGGCAGTAGGAAGAGCTCTCAAAAACCGATCCATTACAACACGTTCCACAATCTCTGGTGCGGACAAAGTCTCTGGCTGTAGCCACTTCCTGCTCAGGTGAATGAGATCATACATTTGAGACCTGGGGGGTTTTCCAAGCTGGAAAGTCCAGTTATGCACACGCTGAGCCCGGACAGCCAGGGTGACACCCAGCCTTGCCAATATTTCAGCTTTTAGCATCACATAGTCTTTTGCTTGGTCAGGCTCTAGGTCATAGTAAGCCTTCTGCGATTCACCAGTTAACAGAGGAGCCACCAGTCCAGCCCACTGCTCCTCAGGCCACTTTTCTCTTTCAGCAGTCCTTTCAAATGTGGTCAAAAATACCTCTGGATCATCCTCTCCAGTCATTTTTGTCAATAAACGACTCACCCCAAAGGACGCGGTATTAGTGGGACGGCTTTCCTCACTGGTCTGCGGACGTTGCTGCATTACTGCTTCCATTTGTTGTAGTCTCTGCTCTTGCTTCTGTAACAGGTCTATGAAGCGGGCCTCAGATTGCTGCTGGGCTTGTTGATGAGCTTGCTGCTGGGCTGCAAGGCTCCTTTGCAAACCTGCATTTGTCTGCTGTTGATTGGCATTTGCTAGAGCCAGCTGTTTCAGTATCTCCTCCATGCTGGCTTAAAAAAAACTGCCTGCATTCTCCACCAACTGTGAGGGGGTTAACTCGGTAGCGGGTGTGTGTGACCCCCTGGTTGGGCTCCCCACACAAAAACAGGGCCAGCAGACGGAGGTTGTGGTTTTCAAAATCAAAAGGTGCGGTTTATTTCTCTATGTACAGTGACAAAAACACAGCAAAGCCAAAAAGAAACAAACAAAATAAATCCTGGTCAGTTTGACCTCTGACTAAACATGCAGGTTTCCTAAACTAACAACTGGGATCAGCCTGGTGCTGTCCTAGTCCCTAAGTCCCTGGTTTAGTAAAAGTCCAAACAAATAGCCACACAGGCTTTGCCTCACCGCACAGGGGTTCACTCTCCCTAGACAGTCCACACAGGTCTGGTTCCAGGCATGAGCTAACATCTAATGAAGCTGGGAGTTCTTATAGAGGCCTAAATGAGCTGACAAGGTTCAGCTGGTCTCCTCATTTCTGTCTGCACGACGCCCCACACTCTCCCTAGAGGTATGAGTCATCCATGAGCCCACTAGCCTCAGCTGGGCTTCATCAACTCCCTAGTTGTATAAGTCGGCATAAAGCCTGAATCTGGGAGAAATATATCTACCCCCATGGATGCAACCAGGTGACTTTACCTTCCTGCTGTCACAATATATATAGAGAGAGAGAGAGAGAGAGAGATATGATCACAATTAAACAACAATTGATGAACGCTCGATTTTTTCAAAAATAATATAATCTTCATTGCTCAACATTTAATGGAATTTTTGTTGTGGCTAAACCATGCTAATAGAATAGTGTTTTTCAAAATAACCAAGGCACTTCAACAACAAAAACCTTTATTTTGTAGAAAACACAATAATCAAAATTAGAGAACAGCAATGACTGTAGCACTGGGAAAGATTACAACTAAAATCTCTGAAGGTTACAACAATCAACAATTAGTAGGAAGTGTACAGGCCCTTTCTTTGAATGACTTCAGCACATCTTCGGCCACAGGACATCACTAGTCTCTCACACTGCTCTAGTGTGATTTTGTTGCACTCTTTTTCCAGTTTCTTCCACAGTTCGATGACTGTGGTGGGTTTCTTGGCCATAACTTTGTCGCCAAGGATTTTCCAGAGATTTTTGGGGGGTTCAGATCAGGGCTCTGGGCTGACCAATTCATTATTTCAATGTTTTCAGCTTCAAGGAACTGCTTTACCCGTTTTGCTGTGTGACGCGGCATTGTCGTGCATGAAAATTGCTGGCTGATTTTCGTGCATTCACTCTGCCATGTAGCTGTATAAGAGGCCCAACTCCTGCTGCAGAAATCATCCCCTAAACCATGACGCTCCCCCTTCACATTTTAATGACTCCTTTACACACTGTGGGTTCAGTCTTTCCCCAGATTGACAACGAATATTATGTTTCCCATTGGACCCAAATAAATTCAACTTGCTTTCTTCACTAAAGTAAACTTTGGACCAGTTCTCCTCTGTCCACACAACATGCTCCTCGGAAAAGGTTAGCTTGTCCTTCTGATTCTTTCTGCTAATGAGAGGTTTGGTCACTGCAAAGTAGGCTTTCAGTCCAAATTCTCTTAAACGGAGAGACGCTGTATGATGAGACACAAATCCTTACTCTGTTTAGCCCTGAACTGGCAAGCAATCGCAGCTGTAGTGTTGAACCGATTGCCCATTGAGATTATTTTATTTTATATTATCCTGTCCTCTCTTGCATTTGTCTTTCGTGGATGACCAGCCTTCTTGGGGGACTTGACTGAGTTTGTGATGTTGTAAAGATGCATTATTGTAGAAATCACAGATTTGGAATGACAAACTTCTCTTGCTATGGCTGAAATGGTCATCCTTTTGGCCTTCATCTGGACAATCTGCTGCCGGAGGGTTTCAGTCACACCATCTTGCAAAGTCAGTGAAAACTGGAAAGTGAGGCTGGGTTCACACTTGTGCGACACGACAGCCGTCCTACTTTGGATCCGACTTTGCCCTGCGACTTGAAGCCGACATACGTCCGACTTTCAATGAATGGGGATCCGACTTGGATCCCCGCCAACACCAGGCACTGTGTTTGGTATGAATCTTGAGGGGGAATTCCACGCCAAATTTTAAATAAATAAAAAAACTGCATGGTTTCCCCTCCAGGAGCATACCAGGCCCTTTGGTCTGGTATGGATTTTAAGGGGAACCCCCTAAGCCGAAATAAGGGCGTGGGGGTCCCCCTAAAAATCCAAACCAGACCCTTATCCGAGCACGCAACCTGGCAGGCCACAGGAAAAAAGGGGGGGCGAGAGAGTTCCCCCCCCCCTCCCTCCTGACCCGTACCAGGCCGCATGCCCTCAACATGGGGGGTTTGGTGCTTTGGGGCAGGGGGGCGACCTGTGGCCCCCCCACCCCAAAGCACCCTGCCCTCATGTTGATGGGGACAAGGGCCTCTTCCCGACAACCCTGGCCGTTGGTTGTCAGAGTCTGCGGGCGGGGGGGCTTATCGGAATCCAGGAGCCACCTTTAATAAGGGGGCCCCCAGATCCTGGCCCCCCACCCTATGTGAATGAGTATGGGGTACATCGTACCCCTACCCATTCACCTGGTGGAAAAAAATGTCAATAAAAAAACACTACACAGGTTTTTAAAGTAATTTATTACACAGCTCTGGGGGTCTTCTTCCGACTTCGGGGGTCTTCTCCCAACTCCAGGGGTCTCTTCCGACTTCGGGGGTCTTCGGTGTCGTCTCCGCACTCTCTGGTTCTTTCTTCTATCTGCCGGGCCTCCGCTATCTTCTTCCAGCTCTTTTGCTAGTGGGGGCCCGGTCTTCTTCATCGCCTTCTTCCCTCTTCTCCTCCTCGATGTTCACTCGTCGCTTCCTCCCGCTGTAATGCTGGGTATGCGGTCCGCAACGATTTATATAGACCTCTCATGACGTCACAGTCACATGCTCCGGGTGGCCACATGCTCCCATGACGTCACAGTCACATGCTCCGGGGCCACCCGGAGCTTGTGACTGTGACGTCATGAGAGGCCTATATAAATCGTTGCGGACCGCACACCCAGCATTACAGCGGGAGGAAGCGACGAGTGAACATCGAGGAGGAGAAGAGGGAAGAAGGCGACGAAGAAGACCGGGCCCCCACTAGCAAAAGTGCTGGAAGAAGATAGCGGAGGCCCGGCAGAAGGAAGAAAGAACCGGAGAGCGAGAGAAGAACCGGAGAGCGCGGAGATGACACCGGAGACCTCTGAAGTCGGAAGAAGACCCTCGAAGTCGGAAGAGACCCTTGGAGTCTGGAGAAGACCCCCGAAGCTGTGTAATAAATTACTTTAAAAACCTGTGTAGTGTTTTTTTATTGACATTTTTTTTTCCACCAGGTGAATGGGTAGGGGTACATCGTACCCCTACCCATTCACATAGGGTGGGGGGGCTGGGATCTGGGGGCCCCCTTATTAAAGGGGGCTCCTGGATTCCGATAAGCCCCCCGCCCGCAGACCCCGACAACCAACGGCCAGGGTTGTCGGGAAGAGGCCCTTGTCTCCATCAACATGGGGGCAGGGTGCTTTGGGGTGGGGAGCCGCAGGTCGCCCCCCTGCCCCAAAGCACCAAACCCCCCTATGTTAAGGGCATGCGGCCTGGTACAGTTCAGGAGGGAGGGGGGCCACTCTTTTCCTGCGGCCTGCCAGGTTGCGTGCTCGGATAAGGGTCTGGTTTGGATTTTGAGGGGGATCCCCACGCCGGTTTTTTCGGCTTAGGGGGTTCCCCTTAAAATCCATACCAGACCGAAGGGCCTGGTATGCTCCTGGAGGGGAACCCATGCCGGTTTTTTATTTAAAATTTGGCGTGGAGTTCCCCCTCAAGATCAGCAGAGCACAAGTCGCATGCCAAAGTCGGATCATGCAAGACCGCGGTCCGACTTTGATCCGACTTCAATGATAGTCAATGGGCTGAAGTAGGATCAAAGTCGGACCAAAGTAGTACAGGGAGCATCTTCAAAGTCGGACCGACATGTGTCGGACCAGTTAAGACGGCTAACATAGGGAAACATTGATTTTCACACATGAGCTCCCAATGTCGGAGCGTTTGTCGGACAAGTGTGAATCCGGCCTCAGGCTGCCAGTTAAATTTGTCAGATAATTAAAGAAATTAGCACAAGATGCCAGATTAACACCAATAACTGAGCGGTATCTATAAGTGTTCTCTAATTTTCATTATTGTTCTTTTTCTAATCTAATATATGTAACTCATGAAATATGCTTAACAAAACTGCCCTTTTAATCCTGTTTAGATCATTTCAAATAGGACTAAGCAGTGACCTGTAAATTTAGGAAATTGTAGGTTCTCTAATTTTGATCTCCAGTGTAGATAGATAGATTTATCTATAAATTGAACAGAGACTTAACCTTTTTATAGTTTTTTCAAAAGTGTCCCAAAAGTATCAACTGTTTTATCTTATAAAAGATTGCAATATGCATCATTCACTTTTGGTCCATAGTTCCATAATGTTTACTCGATAAACATCTATTATGTAACCTTTTCATTTTGTGGCCAGTTTTGTATACAAGTGAATCAATGCACCAAGATGAAGGTCTTGTCTCCTTCATGTGGGTAAATTTCAGGTGGGTTCCTGAAGGCCTTGTAAACATGCAAGAGGAATTTTAATGGAAAGTGTTTTCCTTAATCATAAAACTGGTTCGTTTGGTAATACCTCGCAAACATAGGACAGTTTCAGTTCACAATGGATTATTTTCTTTCTGGGTCCAGGTGTGAACACAAGAGTATCCCATTGTTCATGGACCGAATGTGGCCTTGCTACAATTTGCTCTGTAAGCAAACTTGTGAGGTAGGAAACATTCACGTGACACATTCGTTTCTGGCCTATTTGAAGTCTTTCACAAACCAGGTTTCATAGCTCAAAATCGTAGAAACCATATATCATAATTTTAATTCAGAGAGGCTCTGACAGGACAGTCTAGACCTGGGTTAGACAGTACTTCAAGATATGATTACCTTATTTCCCCACACTCTACTCCATGAGTACCCCACAAGGGAGTACCATCACTGTGAGCAATGTTAGAAACCAGGCAAAATGGAGCTAATTGTAAACAATAGGCAAACCTTCTCTCTGCCAAAGGCCCACAGAAAACCGAAACTCGGAGTGATGATATATTCTTTACACTGGAGCAGGACCCAGTTTTAACACTGGTGTCTGTATTATAGCTCTATTTCAGGCATGCAGAAAGTGACCTACTTGGCAAAAGCAGAATTCTCTGCATCTATGTCACAATTCCTCATACATGTTATAGCTTTAATTTAGTCATCTTTGTCCTCTTCTACCCTCGTTGCTCAACCAGTGTTAGGCCCTAATTTTCCAGTCCATGGGGATGCTGAGTCATATGGGAATGAATAGGTATTGGAGAAATCTGCAGAAGATTTCTCTCCCCTTCGTTGTAAATATATTTAAGAAGGAGCTTCACCAAACATGCTTGCTAATAATGAAAAGCTCATTGCTTCTGTCCACAAAAGCCTTGGCGTAGTGAAGGTTGTTGACTCCCCATTATCTTGCCACGCACCTTTGGGCACTAAGAAACCTACTAAAACTTCCAAAACACCCCCTGTTCATGAACCGCTCAGACAGAAAGGATTTTCACATCTCAAAGGCCTTTTCTAAACTATATCCAGGGAAAAAATAGGATTTTTGTACTCACCGTAAAATCCTTTTCTCTGACATCCATGGACTGACATGGCGTCTCTTAATCACTGTACACGTGGGTTATGTCCCTGCTTGCAGGAGAAGACCTAGGCAGAATGTGAGATGTTATACATACATTCTAAAAGCCAGAGTTGAACAGCCCCGCCCAGGGGAGCGGTCCCTCCGGACATAACCCACCCCCTGCAGTCAGCAGACCTCAGTTCGTAACAAAGCAGTACAAACTTTAAAAAGAAGGGTGGGTGCCGTGTCAGTCCATGGATGTCAGAGAAAAAGATTTTACGGTGAGTACAAAAATCCTATTTTCTCTTATCATCCATGGACTGACACGGCGTCTCTTAATCACTGTACACGTGGGATGTCCCAAAGCAGTGTCAAGAGGGATGGGAGCAGTATAAATGGAAAAAACAAAAAACTTCACTCCAAACAAGGCAGAGCTCCTCAACGGAGGAGTTGCAACTCTAAACAGCGGCCTGCAACACCTTGCGGCCAAAGGAAGCATTCGAAGATGCAGCCACATTAACCTTGTAAAACTTAGAAAAGGTATGAACAGACGACCAGGTCGCCGCCTTGCACACTGTGCAAGCGACGCTTGACGTCGGAAAGCCCAGGAAGCACCAATTGCCCTGGTGGAATGCGCCGTGCCCGGAAAGGGAGGCGCCCGCCCCTTGAGAGCATAGGCTTGAATGACGGTTTGTCTGATCCACCTAGAAATGGTGGCAGACTAAGCCGCTTGGCCCTGTTTTGGACCAGAGACAGTTACAAACAGTGAGTCAGACTTCCGAATAGAAGCAGTAGCAGACAGGTACACCCGCAAGGCTCGTACCACGTCCAATGTGTGAAGCACAAACTCACTGGGATGCGATAGGTGAGGACACAAGGACGGGAGGACAATGTCCTCAATTAGGTAAAAGGTCGAGACCACCTTTGGCAAAAAAGAAGGTCGCGGACGCAACACCGCCTTATCCTTATGGATGACCAAATATAGCGACTTGCAGGACAAGGCCGCCAACTCAGACACTCGTCTAACAGAAGTAATTGCCACTAAAAGGGCCACCTTCTGAGACAAAGTCAAGAGGGGAATATCCCTGATATTCTCAAAGGGAGGTTCCTGGAGAACCGAGAGCACCAATTCAGATCCCACGGGGGGAGAGGAGTCTTGACAGGAGGGAGCACATGGCGAACCCCCTGCACAAAGGTGCTAACCAAGGAATGACCCGCTAGTGGTCACTGAAAGAAGACGGCCAAGGCCGAAATCTGACCCTTAATGGTACTCAAAGCGAGCTTTTGGGCCACACCACGCTGCAGAAAACGCAGGAGTCTAGGGACGGAATACGTCAGAGGACGCCAGTGATGTAAGCTTTCCAGGTACGGTGATAGATCATTCTGGAGGAAGACTTCCGTGCCCTTAACATGGTCGAAATGACCGAGTCCGAGAGGCCTCGGTCTCTCAACACCTGGCTTTCAACAGCCATGCCGTTAAAGCCAGAGACTGTAAAGCAGGATGAAATATAGAACCTTGAGACAGAAGGTCCTCCCTCATTGGTAACCGCCAGGGAACGTCCGTGATGAGGCGTACCAGTGACGCAGAGGCCAATCCGGAGCAATGAGGATCACCGGAATTCCCTCGGTCGCCACCCTGCGCAGCAGGCGAGGGAGCACTGCAGCGGAGGATAAACGTATATCATGTGATAATGACCCCATGGGGCCACCAACGCATCCTAGGCATCCGCCCAAGGATCCCTGGATCTGGCCACAAACCTCGACACCTTGCGATTGAGTCGAGAGGCCATCGGGTCCACATCCGGCGTGTCCCACCGTCGGCAAAGGAGTTGAAATACCTCCGGGTGAAAGGACCACTTTCCCTGGTCCAGCGTCTGGCGACTCAGATAGTCCGCCTGCCAACTGTCTATGCCCGGAATGAGCCGGCACGCTTCTTTTAGCCCACTTCAGGATACGGGCGACCTCGGAAGCTGCAGCTGAGCTCCGAGTCCCCCTTTGATGGTTGACATAGGCCACCGCCGTGGTGTTGTTCGACTGGATCCTGATGGAGCGATCCTGTAATCTCTCAGACCACGAGGAGAGGCACAGTCTGATGGCCCGTATTTCCAGAACATTGATCGGTAAACGGGCTTCGTCCGGGCTTCGTCCACCCCAGCCTGTCAGGCTGGTGTCCGTCGTGAACACCGTCCATTGGATGGGGAGGAACGACTTCCCGGACCGAAGAGCCGGGGACCCCAACCACCATGTCAGGGACGCCCTGACCAGGTGACTCACCTGGATCGGAAGATCCAAAGACAACAGGAATTTGTCCCAAGAGAGCAAGATCTCCTTCTGCAATGCCCTGGTGTGTGATTGGGCATACGGAACGGCCTCGATGGAGGCCACCATGAGTCCCAGGACTCTCATGCAAAAACGGATTGACGACCATTTTCGGGATGTCAGCACCCGCACTGCAGACTGAAATGTCAGTAACTTCCCCGGAGGTAGGAATACCTTTGCCTCCAAGGAGTCCAGAATCAGACCTAGATACTCCAGATGCTGAGTCGGGACCAGGACTGACTTCTGAATGTTCAGGAGCCACCCGAAGTCCCTGAGGGTCTGACTGACGATAGTCACACTGTCTTCTAATTCTGAGCCACTTTCTGCTCTTAGAAGAAGATCGTCCAGATAGCCCACGACAGCAATGCCTCGCCGTCTCAGCAAAGCTAGAACCAGAGCAAGCACCTTGGTGAACACCCTCGGTGCCGAGGCTAGGCCGAAAGGAAGAGCCACAAATTGATGGTGGACTTCACCGATCGCAAGCGCAGAAACTTCTGGTGACTTGTGCAGATCGGAACATGCAAGTAGGCGTCCTTGATGTCCAAGGCCGCCAAAAAAATCCCTTGATGGAGTGTAGCGATCACCGTGCGAATGGATTTCATGCAGAATTTTTGCACCTTCACAAAAGCATTCAGGGCTTTGAGGTCCAGGACAAGCCGAACCCCGTCCTTTTTTGGGACGACAACAGATTCGAGTAGAATCCCTGCAACCTCTCCTGTGACGGAACCGGCACAATCACTCCGGACCTGATCAAATCCTGAACAGCCCCCAATAGGGCTGCCCAACGGGCAGGAAGGAGAGGAAGATTAGAGGGAAAGAATCTGTCTGAGGGCCAGGAACGGAACTCTGTCCTGTAACCTGACGTGACCACCTCGCACACCCACCGGTTCGGAGATCCGGGAGGTCCACCGATCCGTGAACCTGCGAAGTCGGCCCACCACCCCAGAGTCGGGTGGGGACAAGACTTCACGCGGAGGCGGGCTTGGGAGCCGGCTTGTTTGGCTTACGCACCCAGGGGCGCTTGTGTCCACCAGCCGCACTGCTGTCAGTCTGGGAGGGCCTACCCGAGGACTCTGACCGACGAAAAAAATATGTTTTTGCTGGAAAGGAAGGACCCCCAGGCACCCCGCACAGCACAGCGCAAGCAATGGTGACAGAGAGTGACAATAAAACACGGGGAGACAGGGAAAATCCCCCACAGAGAAACACACACAGCATTTTGTACTCACCTGCATGCAGGAGAAAACTACTTACCCGTCCCCTGAGGGACCCACTGGTGTGTTTCTGACAGGCCTATCACAGAGTAGTACTGCGTAGCTGTCGGCCCGGTCCACCACGAGAGATACAGTCAGGTACTGTTCAATCTTGAGAGGACCGTGGGAGCATAAAAGCAACCCGGCCACCCCTGGAGTCATGGGGCATGTCGTGAACTGAGTCTCACGCACACAAAGCGAGGATCAGCACGCTCGATGGTCGGACAGGAAAGACTACGAGGATACTAGTGTACCCAACCTGTTGCCCAGCCGACAGTTGATTGAAGGTCTCAAAAATAAAATAATAAAATTCCCAAAGGAATAAAAATTAAAAGTAAAATCTTCCAGGAGACTGTTTCCTGAGAGAGCCACGTCTTCTCCTTCTGCTAGGCAGAAAAAAACTGAGGTCTGCTGACTGCAGGGGGTGGGTTATGTCCAGAGGGACTGCTCCCCTGGGCAGGGCTGTTCAACTCTGGCTTTTAAAATGTATGTATAACATCTCACATTCTGCCTAGGTCTTCTCCTGCAAGCAGGGACATAACCCTTGTGTACAGTGATTAAGAGACGCCGTGTCAGTTCATGGATGATAAGAGAAAAAAAGTCTGCAAAAAAAGAATGGGTTCTTCCTGTGCTAGACCTTGCCATCTCTGTCCTAAACATATATCTCACTGTATCTAGTGAGGGATGTTCCTTCCTTTAAAGATTTTGCTGATAGAAAATTTTTAGAGGCAGGCCCATCTCTGTACCCAGCTTTTGCTGCTATCTCTGTGTATAAAACTGCAGCTAACTTGACTAGGGAAATGAATAACCAACATGATCCTGTTTTGCAGGATTGAGCTGTTGCAGAACAATTACTACAACTGCTTTCTGTGTAGATGCCCTGGAGCAGATCATGAGAAAAATATCCAGAATGGCTCTAATCTCCATTCATATGCATAGAATTCTCTGGCTAAAGGCTTGGAGCTTGACACTGCCTGCAAATGATGTCTCACATGTGTAGCGGCCTCACCCCTCTCACCCCTTCTTCTTCTCGGCGTGTTGTCTTGTCTAGGGGGATCAGGGAGGAGGGATGCGGTACACTACGGCCCATGTCCTCTAATGTGTAGAGGTGAAAGCCAACACCTGTTTACCTTCGGGCTGTGTGTATAGCCCAGAGCCAAGTCCGTTCTGCAGATGACCCCCCTTGCTCCCAGTAACTGAAGTTCCACAACACTGAAAAGGTCCAACTCTTATTTGTTCTCTGACAGCAATAAATCGTCCTTTAACAGCAGACAGGTTGTGACCCAAAGAACAGTTCCGTATAAGTGGGGAGTAGGTCAAGGCACAATCCTCAAATAGAACTAACCATTGTAGTGTCACCAATGGTTATTACACACAGCCGCTGCCACCGACCGTGTAGAACAGTAACAGAATTACCTTCGCTAAGTGCAGCCCCTGTCAGAGGGAAGACATCCTTCCAAGAGAGTTACCAGAGGCCCCGCCGTCACCAGCAATGCTGCACCGGACTGTTCGGAGGGGTTACGCTCCCTGGTCTCCTCGTCTCAGATTCGGGCCCCCAACACCTTAGGGCCCCTCGGACTCTTCCACCCCTGCGGAACACAGTCGAAGGTACTGGGCCCCGGGCCTCCTCCGTAGTACCTCACCCCAGGCTGAAGGTGCCTGGGATGGACTCCATCTTCAGCTCCGGCCAGGCCAAGGGCACCTGGGCCCGAAAATCCGGAACACCGGCACCCAGGCTGAAGGTGCCTGGGCGCGGCTGTGTCCTCCGACTCTGAACCTCGTGTTGAGGGCGTCTCCCCTTTATCTCCTCCCCCGACAGGCACAGCAGGTTCCACGCCCCGCCGTATGGCTGCCGAAAAAGGACAAAAAGGGAACAGCACTACAGTGATGGTTCAGCCCAGGGTGACAGCGCCACCCGGGGGCCGCAGGGAACTGAACACCACTGGAGTCCTCCACGAATAAAAAGGGTCCCAATTCTCTAACAATCAATGCATCTGGGTCATACTACCACCCAGATGCTTCCCCTAAATTTAAATACCCGCTACACTCTCCCCCTGGTGATTTGACACTGGTCCCCAGTGTCTGGTGCAAACTCATGTCTCCCAAAGAATGGTAACATAAGTTCAACCCAGAGACCAAACCCTACAAACTAACCATGAATTGTGCCAAGACCTAAAATGGGAAAGGAAAAACAAAAATATAAAACAAAGAACTCTCATCAAATATACTTTAGATATTTTACACATTTACATCCCCTCCCTCTCTACTATCTAAGGACCACCCCATTCTCAGCAGCCTTGATAGATGGATCTCCTGTAGAGGGGAAAGAAAACTTACATCCTATCACAATGTGTGTGTCTTAGAATGAATGGGTCTATCCGAAAAGAAACTCACTCGCTCCAATAAGTATGGTGCAAAATGTAAAAAAAAAAACAATCGTTGCGCAAAACCACCACCTGGTGGTAGTGCCGCGGTAAAGACACTTGGTCAAATCCAGAAGAAACTTTACTTCTCTGTGCTGTGGCCCTATGCTGGCTACACCCTAAAGTCTCTATGTTCCTTGTGGTGAGAGGAGAGAAGGGAGAACAAAACAACAGCAACAGCTCCCATTTTCTCCTAAGAGTAAAGGCAATCCGGAAAGTCCGGCAATGAGAAAAACAAGAGAGTCTCTTCCTCCTAGAGGTAAAACTTTGGGTGCGGCAGGAACAGGGGCTTTAAGTGCTTATCAAAGGTCTCCACATTATACTCAACATTCTCTCCATCCTTCCGACAGATAAGCATCCTGTCCACATGGATATGCCTACCCAGCATCCACTCCGCCTTACAGTCTCTGAACTTCTTAGAAGCTGTAGGTGAGCACGAGAGGTATCTACGAGCGTGGGGCACCTTAAGTTGTGTCCAGATGAATTCATCGTACCACCGCTTCCGCAAGACCTCCACCTCATAGAGCAAGTCTCGGGGTAAATACGGGTATTCCCACCCATATTCACGGGCAACCTTCTGGCAAAAGAGTCGCTGCAGCCTGGCCAAGGCTGGCATTGTGGCACGATCTCCTTCTCCAGGCAGAACAATGGATTCAGGGTGACAAGGTACTTTAACTACCTCTGTAGATTTGGGCTTAGGAGCCCGCAGTGATGCACGTTGCACTCCCGCAACAGGAGCAGATGAAACAGCAGGTGATTCCGGGGGTGAAAGGGCAGACAGGGGACCAGGTTCCTCCTCAGGCTCCGGGGCCTCCACCCGGGATGCACTATCCCCAATAGACATGGGTGGGTCCCTTGTTGCACAGGACGAGGGTAGCGGCATCCTGTCCCAACCTTTCTTGTGGAAAATCTCATCTATTTCCCCGTCATCACCGGCATCAGATAACGACTCTAGGTCGGAGGTGTCATAGAACTCCGCGGGCAGGTAATTCCTAGTGGACACGGAATCACCCCCCTGAACGGGCTCCACCGACCGTGGACTCCCGACGCCTCCAACCACACACACAGTCCCAACTCCTGGCTCACCTTGGCCTTTAGTAGAACAGAGATGTCCAGGGCTCTTCCCTCCGGATCCATCCAGGCCAGGCAAGCGACGGGGCGAAGCTCTTCCACGGCCACAGGATGCCTTTACCAGGCCTACTTTCCTCTTCGGCGGTGGGAGCAGGGAGCTTGTGGTGACCGAGGCAGCATCCTCGGATTTCTCTTTCTCAGTCTCCGCTGGGGCCTTCTCCTCGCCCCGGTCAGTGCGCGCAGGAATGTCCGCATAGGCTCTGATCTCTCCCTCCGTAGTGGCGGTGCCTGTGAGGCAGTTGAGGTGGAAGGCGCGAGGCCTTTCTGTGGATGGCTCCACCTCAAAAAGGAACTCCTTGCAGGCCTCACATCGCCCGAACAGCTTCAAGTGGACCACCAGTCCCGAACAGCCGGGACAGATCACACCGAGGGCCTCTATGTCTCTGCATGTATACAGAGCCAAACGTCCTCGGGGCCTTAGTCTTATTCCTGTGTCTGTGATCGGAGCAGCAAAAGAAGTCATTCTTGTGGTGGAAGGAACCGGAATCCACGGGGCACTTGAGGTCATCCCGACTGTCTGCTGCTCCATTGCGCACTGACCAAATCGCGCCGGAATCTCCACGTGTGTCCTTCCACATGGCCAGACTCCTCCCATACTCTGCACTTGTTCGCGGGCTTTCTCTTCTCCCCGCCCACGAACTGCGCAGCTATGGTGTGGCGTGCTGGCCAACATGGCCAACCTATTTGGAACTCCTCCGGGCAACAAAGTTCAAATGTAGACATTCTCATCTCCATCTGTATAACACACATCCCGGATGACGCCCCCACGTGTAGCGGCCTCATCCCTTCTTCTCGGCTTGTTGTCTTGTCTAGGGGGATCAGGGAGGAGGGATGCGGTACACTACGGCCCATGTCCTCTAATGTGTAGAGGTGAAAGCCAACACCTGTTTACCTTCGGGCTGTGTGCATAGCCCAGAGCCAAGTCTGTTCTGCAGATGGTCCCACTTGCTCCCAGTAACTGAAGTTCCACACCACTGAAAAGGTCCAACTCTTATTTATTCTGTGACAGCAATTAATCGCCCTTTAACAGCAGACAGGTTGTGACCCAAAGAACAGTTCAGTATAAGTGGGGAGTAGGTCAAGGCACAATCCTCAAATAGAACTAACCATTGTAGTGTCACCAATGGTTATTACACACAGCCGCTGTCACCGACCGTGTAGAACAGGAACAGAATTACCTTCGCTAAGTGCAGCCCCTGTCAGAGGGAAGACATCCTTCCAAGAGAGTTACCAGAGGCCCCGCCGTCACCAGCAATGCTGCACCGGACTGTTCGGAGGGGTTACGCTCCCTGGTCTCCTCGTCTCAGATTCGGGCGCCCAACACCTTAGGGCCTTTCGGACTCTTCCACCCCTGCGGAACCCAGTCGAAGGTACTGGGCCCCGGGCCTCCTCCGTAGTACCTCACCCCAGGCTGAAGGTGCCTGGGATGGACTCCATCTTCTGCTCCGGCCAGGCCAAGGGCACCTGGGCCCGGAACACCGGCACCCAGGCTGAAGGTGCCTGGGCGTGGCTGTGTCCTCCGACTCTGAACCTCGTGTTGAGAGCGTCTCTCCCCTTTATCTCCTCCCCCGACAGGCACAGCAGGTTCCCCGCCCCGCCGTACGGCTGCCGAAACAGGACAAAAAGGGAACAGCACTACAGTGATGGTTCAACCCTGGCCCAGGGCAACAGCGCCAACCGGGAGCCGCAGGGAACTGAACACCACTGGAGTCCTCCACGAATAAAAAAGGGTCCCAATTCCCTAACAATCAGTACATCTGGGTCATACTACCACCCAGATGCTTCCCCTGAATTTAAATACCCACTACACATGTATGCAGACAGTGCCACTGCAGTGGCACATATTAACTATCAAGGGGGCATGAGGAGGCTGGTTGCCTTGAGGGAGATCAACCATATCATGGACAGAAACTCACTGCCCAGCCATCACTGCAGTCCGCATCCCAGGAGAGGACAGCTAGCAGGCAGATTATCTCAGCTGGCTTTGCTTAGAGCCGGGGGAATGGTCTCTTTATCCAGATGTGTTCAATATGATATGGAAAAATAGGGGACTCTGGATGTGAACATCCTAGCCTCCAGACCAGATACAGCAAAAACTTCCTCTTTTTGTATCCAGAAATAGGGATTCTCTAGCTCTTCCCTTGGTTGCCCTGGTTATGCCATGGTCTCAGTTCAGGCTAATGTTTGCCTTTCCTCCACTGAGCAGTCTGTTCCACTAAATAAAGCAAGAGAGCAAGACGTGATCCTTCTAGCACTGAATTGGCCCTGAAGAACCTGGTACACTCTGACTTCTTGCAGACCACCCCTGGCCTTTTCCCAATAGGCCAGATCTGCTATCCCAAGTCCCTTTATTCCACCCTGCTTCAAAATCTCTATCTTTAGCAATGTGTCTGTTTAAACCCAGGCTTTAACCAGATGCCAACCGCCCCATGTACATTTACTGTGGCAGGCAGGGCCGTCTTTAATGTTGATTGGACCCTGGGCAAAAAATTTTTGGGTCCCCCCCCCATGCAATTTTGCTCTCCACCTGCTCTGAGACATACAATAAATATCAGCTAGATTTAAAATCAGTTTACTGTATCAGATCAGGCTTTGATTGCGATTGGTTGCCAGAGGTTACAGCATATCATTACGACTTACTGACTGGTTGCTAGAGGTTACAGCACACATTACGGCTCACTGATTAGTTGCTAGAGGTTACATCACATGATTTCTTCTTGTTGATTGGTTGCTAGAGATTACTGTACAGTAATTGTCAGGGACCTGCCAGAAACAGAAGACAATTCTTGCTTCCCTCTGTACCTGTGCGTCGGCGCGCGCCAATTGCGCACGCGCCAATTGCACGCGCGCGCTAATGATATGGCGCCATTAGGCCTTTAAAAGACCAGCAGTTACAACAGTGCATTGCTGTCTGATCTGCAGCTTTGTAACCCGAATATCTGCATACCTGCTACCTGTTACCAGTACCGACCCGGCTTGCTCGACCACCCGATACATCTCCAACCCTGACCTCGGCTCGCCTTGACCCTGCTCTGTCTCTCACCTGCCTACCTGTTGCCAAATCTTGCCTGTGTTCCCGACTACGTCTAAGCCTGCTGATCCATACATCTGACTACCTGCTCTGACCCGGCTTGTCTGACTCTCCTGCTGCCTGCTGTTGTGTGCAACCTAACCAGGTTTATCTCACCTTGCTCCAGCTTCCGCTGTTCCGGTATCCGCCAGCTTCCGGGTTGCTGACCTGCAACCATCTGCTCTGCTGCCTACAAGCTCCAGCCACCACAGGCACTCCTACCTCACTGCGCTCTCGAGTTCACTGTTCCCACTCCAGTGGCTCCTGAGCCAGGGCTGTAAGAGAGGTCTCCTCCTACAAAGTCGGCTCTACAATCAGGTAAGTTCTGTACATAACAGTAATACTGCTCACTGATTGGTTGCTAGAGGTTACAGCACATCATCTCTTCACTGCAGAGGGGCATGATATACATATGAATGCCGCCTTTATTTACATATGAATGCCGCCAGCCTCAGCTATTTACATATGAATGCTCCCGTTATTTACATATGAATGACGGTTATTTACATGTAAACACAGGGTTTGCAGGTGAGTCATCTGTACACAATAAGGCAGCGCTGGGCAGCATTAGTAGCAGCACTTCACACTGAGATATCAGGACACAGCACCGGACTACAGTGCCTTGCGAAAGTATTCGGCCCCCTTGAACTTTTCATCCTTTTGCCACATTTCAGGCTTCAAACATAAAGATATAAAATTTTAATTTTTTTGTGAAGAATCACCAACAAGTGGGACACAATTGTGAAGTGGAACGAAATCTATTGGATATTTTAAACTTTTTTAGCAAATAAAAAACTGAAAAGTGGTGCGTGCAAAATTATTCGGCCCCTTTACTTTCAGTGCAGCAAACTCACTCCAGAAGTTCAGCGAGGATCTCTTCATGATCCAATGTTGTCCTAAATGACTGATGGTGATAAATAGAATCCACCTGTGTGTAATCAAGTCTCTGTATAAATGTACTGCTCTGTGATAGTCTCAGGGTTCTGTTGAAAGTGCAGAGAGCATCATGAAGACCAAGGAACACACCAGGCAGGTCTGTAATACTGTTGTGGAGAAGTTTAAAGCCGGATTGGATACAAAAAGATTTCCCAAGCTTTAAACATCCCAAGGAGCACTGTGCAAGCGATCATTTTGAAATGGAAGAAGTATCAGACCACTGCAAATCTACCAAGACCTGGCTGTCCCTCTAAACTTTCAGCTCAGACAAGGAGAAGACTGATCAGAGATGCAGCCAAGAGGCCCATGATCACTCTGGATGAACTGCAGAGAACTACAGCTGAGGTGGGAGAGTCTGTCCACAGGACAACAATCAGTCGTACACTGCACAAATCTGGCCTTTATGGAAGAGTGGCAAGAAGAAAGCCATTTCTCAAAGATATCCATAAAAAGTCTCGTCTAAAGTTTGCCACAAGCCACCTGGGAGACACACCAAACATGTGGAAGAAGGTGCTTTGGTCCGATGAAACCAAAATCAAACTTTTTGGCCACAATGCAAAACGATATGTTTGGCGTAAAAGCAACACAGCTCATCACCCTCAACACACCATCCCCACTGTGAAACATGGTGGTGGCAGCATCATGGTTTGGGCCTGCTTTTCTTCAGCAGGGACAGGGAAGATGGTTAAAATTGAGGGGAAGATGGATGCAGCCAAATACAGGACCATTCTGGATGAAAACCTGTTGGAGTCTGCAAAAGACCTGAGACTGGGACGGAGATTTATCTTTCAACAAGACAATGATCCCAAACATACAGCAAAATCTACAAAGGAATGGTTCACAAATAAACGTATCCAGGTGTTAGAATGGCCAAGTCAAAGTCCAGACCTGAATCCAATTGAGAATCTGTGGAAAGAGCTGAAAACTGCTGTTCACAAACGCTCTCCATCCAACCTCACTGAGCTTGAGCTGTTTTGCAAGGAAGAATGGGCAAGAATTTCAGTCTCTCGATGTGCAAAACTGATAGAGACATACCCCAAGCGACTTGCAGCTGTAATCGCAGCAAAAGGTGGCTCTACAAAGTATTAACGCAAGGGGGCCGAATAATTTTGCACGCCCCACTTTTCATTTTTTTCTTAGTTAAAAAAGTTTCTAAAATCCAATAGATTTCGTTCCACTTCACAATTGTGTCCCACTTGTTGGTGATTCTTCACAAAAAATTAAAATTTTATATCTTTATGTTTGAAGCCTGAAATGTGGCAAAAGGATGAAAAGTTCAAGGGGGCCGAATACTTTCGCAAGGCACTGTAAAACTTCAAGGGACAAGGGAATTTAAACTGGGATAGTTGGCAAGTATGAGGCAGCTGCTTTGGGCCCCACAACAATGACAGGGCCCAGGGCAGCTGCCCCTTTTACCCTGCCTTAAAGACGGCCCTGGTGGCAGGGCAGATGCTCTGGGCATAATCCTGTACCTGTATGCAGGCCCGGACTGGCCATAGGGCATACCAGGCAAATGCCCGGTGGCCTGCGGGCCGCCGGACAGCATGTCACATCTTCCCCATCATCTCCAATGTCTCCGGAGGCAGCCTGAGGATGTGGGCGGAGCTGGGGGTGTGGCTGCCCCTCCACTCCTCCCACAGACTCGTTCACTCTGGCTGATCCCACAGCTGAAGGAGAAAGAAACGAGGACACAGCAGTCAGAGTGTCTTCATCTCCAGGCATGCTGTAAGTTACTGCACTGTCACTACATAGAGTCCTAACCTAGCACCATATCACCCCAGCCTGCCCTATGCCACCGCACCCTGCTTTATGCCTGCCACCCCAACCTGCCCTATGCCACCGCACCCTGCCCTATGCCACCGCAACCTGCCCTATGCCACCGCAAACTGCTCTATGCCACCCCAACCTGCCCTATGCCACCGCAAACTGCTCTATACCACCCCAACCTGCCCTATGCCACTGCAACCTGCCCTATACCAATGCAAACTGCCCTATACCACCCCAGACTGCCCTATGCCAACGCAACCTGCCCTATGCCACCGCAAACTGCTCTATACCACCCCAACCTGCCTTATGCCACCGCAACCTGCTCTATGCCACCACACCCTGTCCTATATCACCCCAACCTGCCCTATGCCACATACCACCGCAAATTGCCCTATACCACCCAAACCTGCTCTATACCACCCCAGCCTGCCCGATACAACCCCAACCTGCCCTATGCCACCCCAGCCTGCCCTATATTACCCCAACCTGTACTATATCGCCCCAGCCAGCCCAATACCACCCTATACTTTAATTTATAGGGGTCATTTGGGGGTGCGCCTCGTGACTGTGCGCTGCCTGGGCAGGATAGACAGGAGGGGGTGACACCATGTTTTGCCACACCAGGTGACACCAACCCTAGTGACTCCACTGCCCCAGTGCACTCAGCTGCAAATCGGAGCCGCACTCGAGTGACAGTGACACCCGTCGGCACATCAGGGGGCCGGGACCCACAACGATTCCCTTCTCTCTGGCAAGGTGGCCGCGGCACTGATGATCTGATCAGTCTCGGCTCGGCTGTCTCACACAGCTGAGCAGAGTGAAGCTGCCTCCCCCTCCTTTATGTCCACACAGGGGGAGGGGACCCAACATGCAGTCCCGCGCTGATCTGAGGTACATTATGGGTCTGAGGGGGGGTCTGTATTGTAGGGGGGTTTCTGTATTGTAAGGGTTGTCTGAAATGTAGGGGGGTTCTGTATTGTAGGGGGGGTCTGAAATGTAGGGGGGGTCTGAAATGTAGGGGGGTTCTGTATTGTAGGGGGGTCTGAATTGTAGGGGGGTCTGTAATGTAGGGGGGTTCTCTATTGTAAGGGGGGTCTGTATTGTAGGGGGGTCTGTAATGTGGGGGGTTCTGTATTGTAGGGGGGTCTGTAATGTGGGGGGTTCTGTATTGTAGGGGGGTCTGTAATGGGGGGGGGTCTGTAATGTAGGGGGGTTCTGTTTTGAAGGGGGGTCTGAAATGTAGGGGGGGTCTGTATTGTAGGGTGGTCTGAAATGTAGGGGGATCTGAAATGTAGGGGGTCTGTATTGTAGGGGGTGTGTATTGTAGGGGGGTCTGTAATGTAGGGGGATCTGTACTGTAGGGAGGGGGTCTGTAATGTAGGGGGGGTCTGTATTGTAGAGGGGGTCTGTACTGTAGAGAGGGGATCTGTAATGTAGAGGGGGTCTGTACTGTAGGGAGGTGGTCTGTAATGTAGGGGGGTCTGTATTGTAGAGGGGGGCTGTAATGTAGGCGGGGTCTGTATTGTAGAGGGGGTCTGTACTGTAGGGAGGGGATCTGTACTGTAGGGAGGTCTGTGTACCATGCAGGGGGTCTAGAACTGTTAGGGGGTGTCTGTGTAACAAACTGTGGGGGGCTGTGTAATGTAAAGGGGTCCAGAGGTGTGGTGCTATGTAATGTAAAGGGGTCCAGAGGTGCAGGGTGCTGTGTAATGTAAAGGGGTCCAGAGGTGCAGGGTGCTGTGTAATGTAAAAGGGTCCAGAGGTGCAGGGTGCTGTGAAATGTAAAGGGGTCCAGAGGTGCAGGGTGCTGTGAAATGTAAAGGGGTCCAGAGGTGCAGGGTGCTGTGCAATGTAAAGGGGTCCAGAGGTGCATTGTTCTGTGTAATTTAAAGGGGCCCAGAGGTGCAGGGTGCTGTGTAATGTACCTTGAATAACGAAAGACAAACAAATACTCCTGCGCACAAGTGGAATACCGGACAGTTTGAAAGTGAACAAATGGATGACACTTGGCTTTGCTGCCTTCACAGATAGGGGTATCCTAGTGGTAAATAACAAGAAAAGAAAAAGAAAGGCGCACCAGCCTCGTGCATTACCGTTGGATAAATTTATTATAGCGAATAAAAGAATCCTACTTACAAACAAACGAAAAAGCCATGCGTTTACAAGGAACCACAGAGGCGCAGCAATGCGTCCAAAACGAATCCACTCGAATCGGTCACGGAGGGATTGACAAAGATCACTGCTGGCTGACGCGTTTCGAAGACGAGTCTTCTTCCTCAGAGCTCAGCAGTGTTCCTCTCTCTGACTACCCAATATATACACGCATATGCACACTCCCCTAGCAATGGACAAGGGGTGGAGTACCCACTAGTGTGGGCGGTACATAGTCAATAGACCAGCCCACACTGAATGATAGTGGGAGAGGGAGGGGGGGGGAGAGAGGAGGAGGAAGGGGGGAGGAACAATAAGGGAGGGGAGGGAATGAGAAGTGGTAGGACAAAAGCTTACACAGGCATCAAGCTGCTAGTAAAGTACCCACATTAGCCATAAAAAGAACTAAATGTATAAAAATGACATATGAATAAATGGCATATGGATTAGTAGTTCAGCAGCCGGAGGACAAAATATACAAATGATAATATTGACATAAGGAAGTGTCAACCTACCTCTACAAGGTAGAGACATCTGGACGCATAAGGTGTAGTGACCGCGACCTGACAGTCCGCTGCTGTAATGGCGCGGTGTACATTGATAGAATCAGTGTCACTGCACCTGGAGTTTACCGACCTCACTCTACGATCTGGGACGCACGCTGTATAGCTTGCGCTCCAGCAGTCCGGATGTTAGGTAATCGAATCCAGGATGTCCGCCGTCACTACATAGTGTAATGTGATTGGTTGAGCGGGCGCCATTTTGCTGAGGACTTATCCTCTAGAGGTAACGATGGGACAAACCTCTGAAACATAAACCAAGAGCATGAATGATAGCATGAGCAAAGTATTGCACTAAAGGAGGTAGTGAAAGCTCCCTCGACTGTCACATCAGTGAGCCCAGAAACGGGAAAACAGGGGCCAACGCTACCTCAAGGGACTACGGCGTTTACATCAAAACAATGAGGCTGTGGATGACACAATAATGGCTAGAAGGGAGACTGATAGAAACAGCGGCCATCCACAGTCAATGTTCATTAAAAAAAAAAAGGGGGGGGGGAAGAGGAAAGGGGAAGAGGAAAGGGGAAGGAAATTGTATGCATAATGCGTGCAGCTACTGGCAACCAGAGAAAGAGGAGAATGTAAAAGATGCCAATAACCACAATACCAGTGGATTGTAAATACAGGCAAATCAAATACACTATAAAACAGGTTCTACTACAAGTATTACATATACATGAAACAATAGTCATAAGAATGTATAGAAACCATTGCGGTAACTTGGATGTAGAACAATAATCACATATAATAGAATAACTAAGTTATTCATATTAAAATCAATCAATTACACACATATAAACCCACATAGATATTAATTAAAATATGTGTGTATAAGTAAAAAATAAAATGATATATATAAAATGTATAAAATAACATAGATGCTGGAAGTGCTTCAACCAAGAGATAATTGGACCACATATCCCCACCATTGGGAGCGATGGTGGAGAATCGGAGGGAATTACAAATACAATGTGTACCAAAAAAAGGGGGGAGGGGGGGGCAGAGCGGAGAAGAAAAGAGGGGGGGAGGTAGAAGGGGGGATGGAGGAGGGGGGAGAAAGGGGAGAAAAAAGAAATAAGAGGGACAACTACAGTATTAATGGAGCTTATGAATTTCGGAGTCTTCGTTTAGCCCCCCAGGGGTCAAACTCCCAAGGGTGAAGATCCAGTAGGCTTCACGTTTGCACACTATGTGTGGCAACCTAGCTACAGGTGGCTCTCACTAGATGTGGCCTCCTTATATACGTCTATTGACCACATACACGGTTTGAAGGCTATTAATCATTATTTTTTTTATTTTTTTTAATGAACATTGACTGTGGATGGCCGCTGTTTCTATCAGTCTCCCTTCTAGCCATTATTGTGTCATCCACAGCCTCATTGTTTTGATGTAAACGCCGTAGTCCCTTGAGGTAGCGTTGGCCCCTGTTTTCCCGTTTCTGGGCTCACTGCTGTGACAGTCGAGGGAGCTTTCACTACCTCCTTTAGTGCAATACTTTGCTCATGCTATCATTCATGCTCTTGGTTTATGTTTCAGAGGTTTGTCCCATCGTTACCTCTAGAGGATAAGTCCTCAGCAAAATGGCGCCCGCTCAACCAATCACATTACACTATGTAGTGACGGCGGACATCCTGGATTCGATTACCTAACATCCGGACTGCTGGAGCGCAAGCTATACAGCGTGCGTCCCAGATCGTAGAGTGAGGTCGGTAAACTCCAGGTGCAGTGACACTGATTCTATCAATGTACACCGCGCCATTACAGCAGCGGACTGTCAGGTCGCGGTCACTACACCTTATGCGTCCAGATGTCTCTACCTTGTAGAGGTAGGTTGACACTTCCTTATGTCAATATTATCATTTGTATATTTTGTCCTCCGGCTGCTGAACTACTAATCCATATGCCATTTATTCATATGTCATTTTTATACATTTAGTTCTTTTTATGGCTAATGTGGGTACTTTACTAGCAGCTTGATGCCTGTGTAAGCTTTTGCCCTACCACTTCTCATTCCCTCCCCTCCCTTATTGTTCCTCCCCCTTCCTCCTCCTCTCTCTCCCCCCCCTCCCTCTCCCACTATCATTCAGTGTGGGCTGGTCTATTGACTATGTACCGCCCACACTAGTGGGTACTCCACCCCTTGTCCATTGCTAGGGGAGTGTGCATATGCGTGTATATATTGGGTAGTCAGAGAGAGGAACACTGCTGAGCTTTGAGGAAGAAGACTCGTCTTCGAAACGCGTCAACCAGCAGTGATCTTTGTCAATCCCTCCGTGACCGATTCGAGTGGATTCGTTTTGGACGCATTGCTGCGCCTCTGTGGTTCCTTGTAAACGCATGGCTTTTTCGTTTGTTTGTAAGTAGGATTCTTTTATTCGCTATAATAAATTTATCCAACAGTAATGCACGAGGCTGGTGCGCCTTTCTTTTTCTTTTCTTGTTATTTGCTGTGTAATGTAAAAGGGTCCAGACGTGCGGTGCTATGTAATGTAAAGGGGTCCAGGGTGCTGTGTAATGTAAAGGGGTCCAGAGGTGCAAGGTGCTGTGTAATGTAAAGGGGTCCAGAGGTGCAAGGTGCTGGAACCCCACATCCCATCATTAACCGCCGCCGCGAAGCGCCGCCGCGGCCCCCCGCCCAGCCCCCCGGGCTGCTCAGTCTAAAATGCTCGGGCCTAGTTTTTGTCCAAGTCCAGGCCTGCCTGTACGTTATTCTGCACTTCCGGGTCTGGACACAGCAGGAGCCAATCAGCGGGCCCGGCGGACGTAATGTCCGCAGGGACCCGCCGATCATTTGGGTCAGTGCTCTATCTCCGTGCTGGTGTCAGTGCTCTCTATCTCGGTGCTGGTGTCAGTGCTCTCTATCTCGGTGCTGGTGTCAGTGAGGGAGGTAGCAGCAGAGAAGCCAATCAGCAGGCAGTGCCAGCGTAGGATGCGGAGTGCCCGGCCCACCATGGCTGAGGATCAGCCCTGGACTGGGCTGGGACCTCCAAATCCCCCTGCAGTGGAGCCCCTCATAGGCACACTGAGACACTGGCACAGGACTAAGCTGTTCTTACTGTTAGTGACACTGATCATCAGGAGGAAGGGAGGGGAAGGGACGGGGGTGGATATAAAGGCCTGGCTCTCTCTCATGCTGGTGGTAGCTGGCTGCAGAAGGGGGTTGTGGCATGGTGGTAGCTGGCTGCAGAAAAGGATTGTGGCATAGTGGTAGCTGGCTGCAGAAGGGGGTTGTGGGATGGTGGTAGCTGGCTGCAGAAGGGTTGTGGCATGGTGGTAGCTGGCTGCAGAAGAGGATTGTGGCATGGTAGCTGTGCCTCTCCCTGCAGCTGGAGCCACAGATCCCCCCGCACTGATTGACAGACCCAGACAGGGGAGCCCGGGACACCTCTTCTTACTTACCTCCCCTTCCATCGGCTCCATACAGCGCTGGTGAGGCCTCTTCTGTGGGACCCTCCTCGCCACTGCATACCAGACACCAGATGCCTCCTCTGGGTGTGCAGGGATCGCTCAGCGCAGCAGTGGGGGGGTGCGATCTGCGTCTTCGGGTCTCCAGAGCAGTGGGAATCCAGCTGCTGGAATGAGTCTCCTCCCCTTCTCCTCCCCAGGACAACACAGAGCTGGTCCTGCCTTCTCCCCAAGACACAGCCACGGCTCCGTTCTCTCTCTCCACTGCCTGGCCATGGAGCTCACAAACAGCATTAACCCGCTGCTTGCCGGAGTCCAACGCCGCAGCGGCATTGTTGTCAGGAGAGGCGGCTGCGAGGCCCCTGTAAGTGCGAGGCCTTAGGCGACCACCTAATTAGACAGCCGCCTCTGTTCCCACTGACGGGTCTTAATCAGAATCTACCTTTCAGCACCCTTGAAGGGCAGGTATTGGCCTTATCTATCCTTTTTTCAAAGGCTTTTTGCTGTGCATTAACTTGTAAAAACTTTTATTCATGGCGTTTCTCATATCAGTCATCCTCTGCAGCGAGGGCCGCTGATAGAAATCATGGGGCCCCGTACAGCCTAATTAAGGGGTCCCCTTCAGCCCCACCCCTGGCCCCGCCCCTGGCCCCTCCCCAGAGACCGCCTTTTTAATTTTTGGGCTATAACCCCAAAAAAAACTATTTTGAAAGAAATATATATATTTTTTACTTTCTGCTGTAAAACATATCCAATAAAAGAAAATAAAAAATATAATTTCTTCAATAGTTTAAGCCAATATGTATTCTGCAACATATTTTTGGTGAAAAATCCCAAAAAGCGTATTTTGATTGGTTTGTGCAAAAGCTCCAGCATCTACAAACTATGGGATGTATTTATATATTTTTTATTTATTTTTACTAGTAATGGTAGTGATCAGCAACTTGACAGCAGGACATGCCAAAGCCATGTACTGCAGACAGTGCCACCCATGCCACCAATGCCATAATGTACTGCAGACAGTGCCACCCATGCCGCCAATGCCATAATGTACTGCAGACAGTGCCACCCATGCCATAATGTACTGCATACAGTGCTTCCCATGCTGCCAATGCCATAATGTACTGCAGACAGTGCCACCCATGCCATAATGTACTGCAGACAGTGCCACCCATGCTGCCAATGCCATAATGCACTGCAAACAGTGCCACCCATGCCGCCAATGCCATAATGTGCTGCAGACAGTGCCACCAATGCCATAATGTGCTGCAGACAGTGCCACCAATGCCATAATGTGCTGCAGACAGTGCCACCAATGGCATAATGCCATTGGCAGCATGGGTGGCACTGTCTGCAGCACATTATGGCTTTGGCGGCATGGGTGGCACTGTCTCTGCAAGCAGCACATGCGTTATGGGCCATAACGCATGTGCTGCCTGCAGAGACAGTGCCGCCAATGCCATAATGTATAGATGCATCTGCAAAAAGATACAGTGATATAGTAGATCTTGAATAACCCCACCCCCCCAAAGCAAGCACACACCTGTGTTAGCTAGGCCCCACGAGCCACTTCCTCTCTGATCCTGCTGCTGCCTGGAGTGCAACAGTCACAAACACTTTCAGATGTCAGCTCAGCTGCTTCCTCCTGCCGCCGCCGCCGCCGTTCCCCTCACTGCTTCTTCTTCTCCAGTCTCACTGTCTCTGTCTCTTTTTTTTTTATTCTGCATCAATTCCGACTGTAGAGATTGCCCGGGCCTCCCCTGCTGACCAGGCATGGTACAACAGGGCCAGTTGCACTGGCCTATCAGCATCCCTGTCTGCAGCACCCATTGCTTCCTGGGACCTTTACTCTGCCTTGCAGAAGCCACCCTTTAAACCCATCAGGGATATATTCTTAGAGATTCTTTCCAGCAAGGAACCCTTTTTGGCCTCTTCAATGTCTGTCAGATGTGTTTCTGAATTGGCAGCCCTTTCCTGTAAACAGCCTTTCTTCATACTTCACAATGACAAAGTTGTATTACTCCCTAGACCATCTTTTCTTCCAAAGGTGGTTTCAATGTTTTATCTCAATAAGCATATAGTTCTACCATCCTTTTGCCATGCTCCCAAGCATCCAAGGGAAGCAAAACCACTGCTTTCATTAGCCAAACAGTTTCCCTGTTCTCTCTGCGAGACCTCGCAGGGGGAACTGTGCTTCAAAAGACATCATTGCAGGGTGGACAAGTGATTTGATTATAAGAGCTTATGTCCAAGAGCAAATACCTCTTCCTCTGCTGTTACACACCCACTACCAGATCCATTGTAGTATCCTGGGCCTTTAGGCAGGCAAGCCTGTCATCCAAATCTGTAAGGCTACCACCTGGTTTTCTGTTCATATTTTTTCAAAGTTTTACCAGGTGGGTGCAGCTTTCGGGCAAAAGGTTCTTGCAGGAGAGCTCTTAACTCAAGGTTTTAACCCTGTTTCTTGGGCCTCTTGGCACAGTTCCATTTGCCTAGTTGTTGTGCACCCTTTTAATCATCGCTTGGAGATGTACCTTGATGTATGAATATGTTCCCTTTTTCCTGTAGTGTACATTTAATATCGGAGGACTTTTGACTTACCTATAAATTCCATATCTTAGAGTACAGTCCTGGACTCAGCCCACTCTGCATTGCTTGCTACAGAATGGAGAACTCATGCAGTGGGGTAGGGTTATAGGAAAGCCATCCTACGGGGTTGTATGCTAAAAAGTTTGCAAGTGTCCAGTCACCTAAAAGGTACAAGCCTACAACCCACGATGTATGAATAAGTTGCCTGTGTCCTGTACTATACTCTAGCACAGCCATTCTCCACCAGGGTTCCTCCAAAGGTGGCTAGGGGTTCCTTGAGCTGTGGCTGGTTTACCTCCTGTTTGATGGTGCCTACATAGTTCTGAGCCAATTCCACTTGGGGGAGCCAGTGGTATGACACCAATGATCTTTATAGCTCTCTGTAAAGGGGGCCATTCTTACCACCACTGTAAAAAAGGGCATTCTTCTCACTGACCACCAAAGTAAGGGCCATTGTTCCCACTGACCCCCAATAAATGGGTTTTATCAGGGGTTCCCCGAGACCTGAAAATTATTTTAAGGGTTCCCCTGGGGTAAAAAGGTTGAGAAAGGCTGCTCTAGCATATGGAATTTACAAACAAGTCAAAATTCCTGTTTTTGTACTCGCCATAAAATCCTTTTCTCTGTGTTTTGTCGGAGTATGCAGCACGTGCCTTATGTTTTGCGTCAACAAAAACAGCCTCTGTGAACTACTGGCCGATTACTATCGCCAATCAAAGCTGGCATGATAATAAAGCACCTGTCACCTTTTAAACTACCCAAAAAAAGCCTTATTTTTGAACTGAGGTAAAACCTGAATGTGGTGCATGTGTAAGGGTTTTGTGTGTTTTTAAAATATAACTACATGTAGCGGTGCACTCTGGACACAAGTTCAACAGATTCACACATCACCTTGTTTTCTGACCCTCCATTCATCCATTTGTCTCACTCTCCCTCCTTTAGGCACAATGAAGAGCCACTTGCGTTACCTTGCAGTATTTTTATTACAAAAGGTTTCTTGGGTAGAGTTGGGTAAGGGTGTGATGACATGGGATGCCTATAGATTAGTAGATTAACACTTAACAGATTAGATTCTGATGATAAGGCACAGCAAAGATTGTATTTTTAGTGAGCTGCGTCACTGCAGACCATTGCTCCCTTTATGCTGCCCTGTTTAAGATAAGTCACTCTGAATGACTGTTGTGGTGATGAACAGTTATCCAAATGCCAGCCCTGTGTCCGGAAGGTATCCTTATACGCCCCCCTCCGACCACACAGTCTATACTGCAAATGGTAACTGCCGGGACTACTAGGCCTAAATAGTCCAGTGATGGAAAGGATGAGTTCTCTGGCCACAGCCTTCCATATTGAGATGAGGTAAAGTTAGAGTCACTCCTTGTAATATCCTTCTGTGTAGGACTGACTGTGCAACATCCCGTCAAAGACACCCCCTTCTGTCGTTCCGTTACTAGGGGCAACAGCAGATATTCACAAGCTCCTTGAACAGACTCCTCTGGTCCCATCACTTGCTGTCCAAATCAACTGACCTGTTCCATGGTCCCCAGTCCGTGGAAGAGACATGGTTCAACCGCACAGCCCAGCAGTAAACAGTTCCAGGATGCTAGATGTTAGTTCTTAGTTCTTCCTATGCGGTGTTAAAGAAAGGTGGTCCTCTTCAGCACCGGGTAGGCCCGCAGGCCTCTCACACAGAGACTACTGCCCCATCTTCTCTCTCCTCATGACTGACTCCAGTGGAATGTTACCTCAGCTTATATAGCAGTCCCGCCCCCTACCAATCCTAGTTGGGGATTGGTAGAGCTGCTACACAAGCTGCCTGTCACTCAGAACCTCCAGCTCTGCCCTCCTTCCAGAAGATTCACCCGAAGGCAGGGGAGGAGTTCCAGAGGCTGAGCACAGGTGGCCACACCCACTGCTACTCTGACACTCCCAGTCGCAGATCAAAACAATCAGGCCTAGCTTAATGCAAAGGCCTGACTAAATTTACCTGCACTGACAGTTTAAAAGTAATAAAAACAAATAAACACTATTTTAACACATGCCAAAAAGGTAGTGGGCGTTACATACAGGCAAAACTTTTTTTCATTTTGGAGAGTGGAGATGGATTAGAAAACAATTATGCCGCGTACACACGATCGGAATTTCCGACAACAAATGTTCGATGTGAGCTTTTGGTCAGATATTCCGACCGTGTGTAGGCTCCATCGGACATTTGCTTTTGGAATTTCCGACAACAAATGTTTGAGAGCTGTTTCTCAATTTTTCCGACAACAAAAGTTGTTGTCGGAAATTCCAATTGTGTGTATCCAATTCCGACGCACAAAAATTCTATGCATGCTCGGAATCAATTCAACGCATGCTCGGAATCATTGTACTTAATTTTTCTCGGCTCGTCATAGTGTTGTACGTTACCGCGTTCTTGACGTTTGGAATTTCCGAGCAACATTTGTGTGACCGTGTGTATGCAAGACAAGTTTGAGCCAACATCCGTCAGAAAAAAATCCAAATTTTTAGAGTGTGTACGCGGCATTAGGTTTTTATTGCTGTCTGTATCCCCTTTAGGGAGATTCATTCTCTCTATTTGACGAAAACATTTTCATCATAATTTTCATCAGCAGCATGTTTCAAGTGACGAAAATTAGACCGAAATTACCCCAACAATTGACGAAAACTATGAAAAAAATCAATTCCCATTTTCATCAACAAACGAAATGAAAATGTGAGGGAGGGATGTTTACCCATGTGAACTTCTGATTTTCTCGAAGCTCTGCCTATAAAGCCGTGAGTGTTTCCCCTCTCAGTAAGCAATGAGGCAACCGTAGCATGCTTATTGGTGTGGCGTGCTTAGCACTGTGCAGCATTACAGGCCTCCTCAGACCACTGTCCAGAGCACTGTGTGCATTACAAGTCTCCTCAGACCACCGTCTAGAGCACTGTGCATTAGAGGCCTTCTCAGACCATCGTCCAGACTGTCTGTGTAGTTTGTTCAAACCTTCAATACCATAAATAATAACATATTTGATTTTTTTTCTCCAGGAGCACATAATGAGCTTGGAAATTCTAAAGAAATGCTTGAATAATGCATTAAAATGTAACTAAACCCATAAGATTTTAGTCGATTAAAATGTACTGGAGATTTCGGTCAACTAAAATGTAGGATATTGGAGTGGAGAAAACTGCTTTTGCAGATTTCTCTATATTTGGATATTTCTGGATGGAGCTCTGTAGTTTAAAGATTTCAAAGTGCCTTGGGAGGGAAGAAATCTTCAACCTAGTGTCCGAGTTTTGTGGGCAACCAGCAGGGTGTGGGCCAAGGTTTACACAGCTCTTATAATGTTGGTCTGCAGAAAGTTGCAGGTGGAGTGGAGAGGAGTGTAAAAAAGAGGGGGGTGGAGGCGCCAACTAAATTAATCCTACTGTGATCATTAATGTAAGTATAGTATATATACTTACAGGTTCACTTGCAAATGATGTCCATCGAGTATGGGGGTGTTCTGAGGTCTGTTGGTGCCGCTCTGCTGGCTCTGGCAAAGTTCCCCTCGGCTGTGAGGTGTAGGAGATGTAGATTTTCGTTTACACAGGCTTCTCTGCGGTGTCACATGACAGGAAGCTCCATGCTAACCAGTCTGGAAAGCGGAAGTGATGTCATACAGCAGGGCAGTCCTTCAAACATAGAGTGGGACGTTTCACAGGCTACGCGCTCGGGGCTCACAGCTCCTGTTTGCTCTCTGGAGGAGAGCAGTTTAAATACATTGACAGGAAGTAGGAAGTCCGTGGCTGTGGAACCAAAACAGCCAGCGGACCCACACTATGAAAAAGTATTTTGTAATTAAAAACAATTGTTTTAATAGGAATATAAAGATTAAAATTGTGGATCAAAAAATGAAAAAAATATGACAATTTAATAGTAAAAAAAAAACGCACTGTACAAAAAAAGGTAGTAAAGAAATAAAATAATTATAATAAGCAATGGGACACTTTGTTTATGGATAAAATTTTGAATCAAATCTATGTAATACAACAAAAGTGTGGGGGTGGGGGGAGGGGCTTTATATTATATGTATAAAGAAGCGGTGGGTGAGGGCAAAGTTGGTAAACTATAAAATAGTTTTTAGAAGATGAGTAATGGATAGAAAATACAACTAAAAAATAAAAAGGAGATGAAAATATATTATATGCAAAAGATTTTATAGAAAAAATTGAGAGGGAAAATTTAATTATATTGGGTGGTGTTTGTATATTTTGGACAGGTAGTCACTAACTATGCATGTGACAGAGTACCGTCCCCAGATAGCAAGTGACCCGATGTCCATAGTTGGTCAACACAAAATCCTTTGCGGCAAAAAACACCAAAAAGAGAAAACATGGGAATCATAAATAAAGGAATAGGTAAAGAGGGGGGACTTCAATAAGGAATGGGTCTCTATTTCCTCATTGAGTCCCCCCGGCAAGAGAGTGTTTAATGAATATATCCAGTAGGTCTCCTGCTGACATAAGCGTTTGAAGCGTTCTGCAGCAGGAAGATCTCTGGGAATGGCCTCAATGACCCAGACTCTGAGGCCCACAGTGTATTTGCGATGTGTTTTAAAAAAATGAAGAGGGACACTGTGTTTGTCACAGCCCTTCTCAATGAAACGTCTGTGTTCGCCAAAGCGTTGGCGCAGGGTGCGTATGGTCCTGCCCACATAAAAGAGGCCGCAAGGACATGTCAGACAGTACACCACGTATTCACTTGAACAATTGTAAAATTCCTTTATAGTGTATGCATTAGCCTGGATAGTGAAGTTTTTTTGCCCATGCTCAACAAATTTACAGGTGAGACATAATTTTTTCTTACATTGATACATTCCCACTAATGGGATTAAGGGAATGTATGGGACAGAGGTGGGTGAAAAATTTCGGATTTTACTACGTGCTATTTTACTTTATGTTTTTTACTTTACGGTAGGAAACCTTGGGTTGTTGGGTAAGGGAAGAGCCCAAAAAGGGATCTCTGAGCAGGATGGACCAATGTTTAGCCATGATGTTCTCCATTTTTTTATGACAGTCATGAAATTGGGTGGTGAATCGTGTAGGTTGTAATTCATGCGTTGTTTTGGGTTTCGAGGGTGGTTTTGAGGCCTGTTGGAGGAAGGCTTCTTGAACCAAAGCAGGTGGGTATCCTTTGTTATGACATTTTTCTAAACGGAGTTTGCCTTGTGTATGGTAATCTTCATCTTTGGTGCAATTATGTCGAATCCTATGGAATTGACTCCTGGGTATATTTTGGATCCACCTGGGATGATGACAGCTTTGGTAGTGGATATAGGAATTCCCGGCGGTGGGTTTGACAAAGTTGGTGGCATGTATTTGGGATTCACTATGGAAGAGTTTGAGGTCTAAAAAGGCTAGTTTGTCAGGGTCCTTGACATGTGTGAAAGAAAGCCCTAGGGAATTGTGATTGCAATGTTTAACAAAGGACTCTACACTCTCTGTTGTGCCATCCCAGATGATAACAATATCATCAATATATCGTTCATAAGCGGAGAGGAGTGCAGTTGGAGTTGCTGCCAATCAGAGAATCTGTGGAGATAGTCGCTGTGTGAGTCAAGGTGCTCAAGGCTGTGTGTATGTTCAAGAAGCTCCAAGCTTTGTGCCTGGAAGAGCGGACACACCATCCTTCCTGGAAAACTCCCCATTTGGGTATGGACCAGTCAGGCTGCATTCCGCCCCTCAAGACAGATGCTGTCGGCACACCTGATACCTGCTCCACTACACACGGCTGTTATATAATGTCAGTGTTCCCGCTCAGGTGACTTCCAGCTGGGTTTTTTGTGAATTAATGGATTCTGCATTAATACAAGTTATTTCCTCTGCAATTGGACTCTGAGTGTTTACTACCGCTGCACCTCCCCACAAGCAGGTCGACAGCCCTTTTTTTATCCAGTGCCATTTATGAATAGCACTGGATAAATAGCCTTCAGGAGGCCGATCTGCCTACTGATTATTGAGTTGTAAATGGCTCACCACACAGGAACACTGTACCCAGCCAATCCGAGGGGCTGGGTACCATGTAATTGCTGTGAGGATTTGCCCCCTTAATGACCAGGCCATTTTTTGCAATACGGCACTGCGACGCTTTAACTGACAATTGCACTGTCATGCGAGACTCTACCCAAACAAAATTTCTGTCTTTTTTTCCCCCACAAATAGTGCTTTTTTTTGGTGGTATTTGATCACCTCTGCAGTTTTTATTTTTTGCGCTATAAGCAAAAAAAGACCGCCAATTTTGAAAAAAAAATAAAAACAAGAAGATTTTTTTCTTTTTGCTATAATAAATATCCAAACAAAAAACAAAAACAAAAATTCTTCCCCAGTTTAGGCCAATATGTATTCTTCTATATATTTTTGGTATTGATTGGTTTGCGCAAAAGTTATAGCATCTACAAAATAGGGGATACATTTATGGCATTTTTATTATTCTTTTTTACTAGTAATGGCGGTGATCATCGATTTTTAGCGGGACTGCATCACAGATCGGACACTTTCGACACTTTTGTGGGACCATTGCCATTTTTTACAGCGATCAGAGCTAAAAATAGCCACTGCTTACTGTATATATTAGCAGGGAAGGGGTTAACACTAGGGGGCGATCAAGGGGTTAAATGTGTGTCCTAGGGAGTGTTTCTAACTGTGGGGGGATGGGGCTGCCAAGAAGAGGAGATTGATTGCTGTTCATAATCGATATGAACAACAGATCTGTCTCCTCTCTCTTGACAGAACAGAGATCTGTCTGTTTACATTGACAGATCTCCATTCTGACTCTCTCCGGAGCGATCGCAGGTGCCCGGCGGCCATCGTGGCCGCCGGGCATGCCCATCTGCTTCATCGCCGTGGGCGTGCATGCCCCTTAGTGGTCTTTAAGCGGCCGACGTACAGCTACAGTGATTCGCCCAGGGGAGCCAACCTGCCACAGTATAACTGCGGCGACTTGTCCTTAACTGTTTAAAGAGAAGTATGGAAATTCAAAAAAACAATCAGTTTTTACTCACCCTAGGTTGGTGCAGCTGCCCCTAAGACCAGACTGAGTGATCAAACACAGCTGATTGCTCAGTTCCCGGTCTTCAGTGAGCAGAGAGCCGAAGACTGTCAGTCATCGGCTCTCTGCTCTGCCTTTCCAGCGCTCACTGTAGTGCTGGGCTGTGGAGTGGGCGGGAGCAACTGGCTCACGCTTTTAGCCATGCGATGAAAGGATCAGCCAGCTGCTGGACCGACATCTGGGTGTCTGAGCAGCTGAGTGACATCAGCCAACAGGGGACTTAAACCCGCTGACAGCTGAATACGGGTTACAGGAGTTCATAACAAAGTGCACTCCTATGATCCCCAGGAGAAATAGGGCCAAAAGAGCTACTTCTCCTTTGAAACCCTTTCTTCCCATCCCACCTACACATACTATCTCCAATGTTGTCTCTTATCCTTAATGTTATCCCTTATCCTGCAAATCTGAACATTACCCCTTCATCTCCATCCTGCCACTGTATGTGAAAACTACATTAGCTCCTTCACTTCTTCCTTCCTCTCTGAATGACCTGTACAATTATTTATCTAGTGCACCATTCTCAAACTCCAAGTTTAACTCTCTTAATTTTGTGATGTTTTTTCTTTTTCCAAAAAATTAGATCACCTTGGGGTGCCTACTTCCCTTAAAAAAAAGGTAATTTCATTATTTTTTGTACTAATCGTGCATTTTTATTTTAACAGAAATGAAGGGAAACAGGTTGTTTTTCCAAAATCTTTGTTCTTTTTCCCCTTTTATAATAATAATAATAATAATAATAATAATAATAATAATAATTACCTCCAATAGAAAGCTTTATTTGTTTTAAAGTGAAATAAAACTAATTTGGGTACAGTGTTGCATAACAGAGAAATTGTCTGTCAAACTATCACAGCGTTGAAAAAGGGCCTGGTAATGAAGGGGCATTACAGGCTGGTGCTCAAGTGGTTAATGAATGTTACATTCACTGCTTTATAAATGTTTGTATTGAACCCAGACCTAATGAGCATTCTCTGATGAAAGTCTATAATAGCAGCCCATGTATTTCTCCAGTTATCATTAGGAATGGCCAGTAGATGTCAGTGTTATAAAACATGTGGTATAGGTAAAGGATGAAAAAAAAAAAGGTATACTGCATTTTGCAGCCCATTTAAACATACAAACAATGGCAAATTTACTGACTTGGGGTTTAAGGGAGATTAATTACTGCTACTTAGTCCTTTTTCACACAGGAATTCTTTGACCCTACTATTGCTGATCAGTCTTTTACTGATTTGTCTTGTTTAACAAGGTATAGACTTTCCAAGGTCTGAACCTAGATGCATAGACTGAACCAGAGGCGTAACTAGAAACTTCAGGGTCCCGGTGCAAGAAATCATGATTTTTTTTACACTGTACAACAAAGCAAAACATTTATTGATCATTGGAGGAGAGCGCACAGAGATACCAGCCTAACTAGAGTACTGACCATGCTGTGCGCTCCTGCCTAGTGTGGTAAGTTTTTAATAGGAAAGCAGAGGGACTGGCCATATCACCAGGGATTTCACATAAATGAAGCAATACATTGGTTGCTGATCCTATGAAGCAATCATAGGATCAATTAAATCTGACTTGGGGAATGGGATCAGTAACAGTGCTGGTGGGGAGGAGGGATGGGATCAGTGGAAGTGCTGATGTTGAGGAGGGGTGGCAGCGGTTGTACTTGAGGGGGGGTGGCTGCGGTGGCAGTGGTGGTGCCATCCTCTCCCACCACCACCTGTGCCTCTTACTGATCCCAATCCCCCCACCACTGATCTCATCCCTATCCCCCCCCCCATCACCTCTGTTGTAGAAGTAATGGGGGGGATAGGGATGAGATTAGTGGTGAGGGGGATAGGGATCAGTAAGGAGGCACAGGTGGTGGTGGGAGAGGATGGCACCACCACTGCCACCACCCTCAAGTACCACCACAGCCACCCCCCTCAAGTACCACCGCTACCACCCCCTTTAAGTACCACTGCTGCCACCCCCCCTCAGGTATCACCACTACCACCCCAGAGGTGGCAGCGGTGGTGCCATCCTCTCCCACCAGCACCTGTGCCTCTTACTGATCCCATCCCCCCACCACTGATCTCATCCCTATCCAACCCCATCACCTCTGTTGTAGAAGTAATGGGGGGGATAGGGATGAGATCAGTGGTGGGGGGATGGGATCAGTAAGAGGCACAGTGGTGAAGGTTGGCATCGATTGCTCAGCTCTGTCTCTTTATTGACTTACCGTCAATCAGTGGCGTCACTAGGGTTGGTGTCACCTGGTGCGGAAAAAATTGGTGTCACCCCCCCTCCACCAACTATAGTTCCCCCTCAGTACAGACCCCTCTCCACTTCTCCACTAACTACAGACCCCCCCTCCCGCAGTAATGATCCCCCTCACTAAGAACAGACCCCCTCTCAGTACAGACCCTGCTCCCTCAGTACAGACCCCCCTCACTAAGTACTGAACCCCTAATCAGTACAGACACCCCCATCAATGTAGAATCCCCCCTCTTAGTGCAGACACCCCCCTTTAGTGCAGACCCCCATCAGTATAGAATCCCCCCTTAGTGCAGAACCCCCCATCAGTATAGAATCCCCCTTAGTGCAGACACCCGCAGTATAGACACATTCCTTAGTGCAGACTCCCATCAGTAAAGACACCCCCTTTAGTACAGACCCCCATCAGTATAGACACCCCATCAGTGCAAACCCCCATCAGTATAGACCCCCCATCAGTATAGACACCCCCTTAATGCAAACCTCTGCAGTATAGACACCCCCTTAGTGCAGACCCCCCATCAGTATAGAATCCCCCCTTAGTACAGACCCCCACAGTATACACACCCCCCCTTAGTACAGACCCCTGCAGTATACACACACCCCCTTAGTACAGACTCCTGCAGTATATACACCCCCTTAGTACAGACCCCTGCAGTATACACACACCCCCTTAGTACAGACCCCTGCAGTATACACACACCCCCTTAGTACAGACCCCTGCAGTATACACACACCCCCTTAGTGCAGATCCCTGCAGTATACACACCCCCCTTAGTACAGATCCCTGCAGTATACACACCCCCCCCCTTAGTACAGACCCCTGCAGTATACACACCCCCCCCTTAGTACAGACCCCCGCAGTATAGACACCCCCTTAGTGCAGACCCACGGTGTATTACACAGCCCCCTTAGTACAGACCCCCGCAGTATACACAGCCCCCTTAGTACAGACCCCCGCAGTATAGACACCCCACTTGGTGCACACCCCCCATCAGCATAGGCACCCCCCCTATATGTCCATCTACATAAAATAAAATGTACAGCACAGACCTCAGAACAGCGCGGCCGCGGATGTGTACACACAGCGGTGTGTGTCCCTCGGGCTCCTCCTCAGAGAGGAGGAGTCGCCGGCAGCTTCAGCCCCCACTGACAAGAGCGAGGCGCAGATCAGTGTAGGGAAGCGTGCGGTTTTAGCAGTGCCGGCCGCTATCAACGGGTGTCACCCACGTGCGGCTCGCACCCCCCGCCCCCACCCAGCAACCAGGGGGGGACTGACAACTCATGGGGCCCCCGGGCAATAGAAGATTATGGGGCCCCCGGGTTTACAGATGGTCGTCACGCCAGGAGTAAGTAACAAACAAAACAACATATTGAGTACAACAGTCAGGATGAGCTCCACGCTCACATCAGAATCCTCCCTTACAACAAAGTCCCAACATTCTCCCTATATATCACAGTCCACAGTGTGCCACCCTATGGCAGAGCCCCCCAGTGTGCCACCCTATGGCAGAGCCCCCCAGTGTGCCACCCTATGGGAGATCCCCCCCAGTGTGCCACCCTATGGGAGATCCCCCCCAGTGTGCCACCCTATGGGAGATCCCCCCCAGTGTGCCACCCTATGGGAGATCCCCCCCAGTGTGCCACCTTCCATCAGTGTCCCCTTACTCACACCTTTGCACCTTAGTGCTTGGTGTGGCTGGCAGCTGTTGGGAAAAGGCTTTTAATTAGAAAAAATCCACTTGTTGCAGCCTCTGAACTGCACAAGTGAGTCGTAGAGCCAGCGGAATAGTGAACTGCTGTGGTTGGCCTCAGATTGGGCAGCGGGGCATGTAAATAAAGGTCATGCTTGATGTTTGACATGATGTCACTGCATGGGTGTGTACTCAGCCCTGCCCTGCTGCCTGATCTGAGCTCGAGCTCTGCAGTGCACCAATCAGATGGCTCCAAATGGCAACAAGTGCATTTTTCACGGGCATGGGATTGTTAGATCGACTTCTGTTGAAAAGCAGTGGGCACACATGGTACATACAGTATACATACACACACACAGTATACATACACATAGAGACACACACACACACACACACAGTATACATACACATAGAGACACATACACAGTATACATACACACTATACATACAGTATACATACAGTATATACACACACTATACATACAATATATACACACACAGTATACATACAGTATATACACACACACACACTATACATACAGTATATATACACACACAGTATACATACAGTATCATAGTTGCCAACTGTCCCGGTTTGGACTGGGACATTCCCGGGATTCAAACCCTTTTCCCGGATTTATTTTGTCCCGGGAAATGTCCCGGCCAATCCGGTTTTTCAAGCTTTTTGCGATTTTCCGCCGCTAGAGGTCCACGACAATGTCTCCGCCGGCCGCCATCTTTAAGAAGACCAAAACACAGGGGTTTTAGTACAATAGAAAATAAAGCTGCTGCGGCGCCGCCCACCCCCGCCCCTTTCCATAACAGATGGACCTGCAGCGGGGCGGGGGTGGGCGGCGCCGCAGCTTTATTTTCTATTGTACTAGATCCCCGTATTTCTTGTTCATACATCACGGGACACAGAGCAGCATAGTCATTACTATGTGGGTTATATAGAATTACCTTCAGGTGCTGGCACTGGCAACTTCCAAACAGGAAGTACCCTCCCCTATATAAGTCCCTCCCATCCGGGAGTACCTCAGTTTTTTTTTGCCAGTGTCTAAGGTGTTGGCCAAGGTTAACATGTATTCATCTGGGCTTGTGTACAGGTTCTCTGGGCCTTAGCAAGCTATTCCGGATCCGACCAAAAAAGCTTCATAGCTAAACGGTCGGTACCCGGGCCTTGCAGAGAAGAGCAGGGTTTTGCCTGTAATGCCTCTCTTAGGAGGGCTGGACCCTGGGATCCAGAGCTCTGGTCATACCCAAAACCAAGAGGCTATCTGTGCAGGGTGCTATACAGGTCCAGGGGAGTGGAATCCTTGGGAACCCGGTCCCTGAAGGTCTAGTACAATGCCTGCCGTGAGAGGTGAAGTTTGGGCTTCTGTGGACCAAACAAAGTCCTGCGGCGGGGAAAAGGTAAGTGGGGGCCCCTCAGGAACTTGGTTCTATTGAGGGGACCCCCAAGCCTAATATGTCTTTCTGCCTGTTACCTAAAGGGTATTCCCGCTAATAGCTGTATATGCCTAAGAAATCCTAGAAATGTTTTTTCATAAGGGAAGTTTTAAAAAAACTGTAAACCTGGAAATGTTTTTCATAAAGGTGGTTTAAAAAAAAAAAAAAAAAAGACAAAAGTGCGGTACCTGTGTTTGTCCACTAGAGGCCGCTGTGGAACGTCTTTTTTCTTGGGACTATTCCTTCCATGGTGAAAGTCCAGGCAGATGAGTGAGCTCTCTATCAGGGAAGCTGCATTCCTCGGTCATGCTGCCAAGTAGTTTCCTTCCATCCCCGAGTCCTGGTGAAACAGGGACCCTGGCTCCTCTCCCTATATGGCGCCAAGAGCGCACACGTGCACGCGCGCGCACACATGCTTTCTTTTTATAAGGTTTAGCTTCAAAAAAGGGGGCGGGGCCTGGCGGATGACGCGCTCTGTGCGCCCAGCACTTCTGCGCATGTGCGGGCGTCCCAGCAAGATAAAAGGACTCAGTCCACGCTGCTTGCTATGGACACAGAGCATGAAAAGGAGCTGGTAGCATGGTATAGGGGCTTACAGCGGGCGGTTGATACAGGCATCCCCAGAAAGACGCATTAGTAGACACCCACTGATGTACATAGCAGCAAATTGCATTAGACTATTTCAGTAAGGGGTGTATTGCGGCTGGAATACCTCAGCTTTGAACTAAGGAATATGCTGCCTAAAAAACTCCGAGATATACCTCTCAGGAAGTGTAGGGGGTCTCCATCGGGCTCTGAGGATCTGGAGCAGTCATCTGCACCCTCCTCCCCTGAGAAATCAGAGGTTAATACCCATAAGGAACCCCCGGGAGTGCCAGGTACTGCGGCTGTCCTCAGTCCACCTGCTCCTGCATATATAACAGAGGAGGTTTTTTCCTCAACTCTGGAGGGATTGAAGCAGAGATTGGCTGCATTGATCGCTTCTTCTCTACAGGAAAGAAAGCGCGCCAGATCTCCATCACCTCCATTAGAGTGCCTGTTGGCAGAGCAACAGTCCCAGGAAGGGACCGACCTACCTGAAGGGGATCAGGAGGAGGTTAGCTCTGTTTTTGAGGAATCGACAGTAGATGAACCATTTTCAGCATCACAGACTGAAAGATTGTGGGTCCAGACCCTAACTGACATGGTTCGATCTGCATTTAAAATGCCTCTTGTTGAACCATCAACTACTGCTGTCTCCTCATTGGGGTCGCTAAAAGCTCCCCAGGTTAATTGCTCCTTTCCAATACATCCATTATTGGAAGGACTTATATACCAGGACTGGGAACATCCTGATAAACTATTTGTTCCGCCTAAAAGGTTTCCGGTGATCTATCCCATGGAGGAAAAGTTCACCCAGAGATGGAATGTTCCTACGGTGGATGCAGCCATCTCTTCTGTGAACAAATCACTGACATGTCCAGTAGATAATGTTCAAATGTTCAAAGATCCAGTGGATAAAAAATTGGAATCTTTATTAAAATCTGCTTTTTCCACAGCAGGGGCTGTTACACAGCCAGCAGTGGCAGCTATTGGAGTCTGCCAAGCTTTAAAGGATCAAATGAAAATGGTCCTGAGGGATTTGCCAGACCAACAGGCCCAGGCTCTGGCTGATCTGCCTAGAGCATTATGCTTTGCGGTTGACGCCATCAAGGATTCTATCCATCAGGCCTCCCGCCTCACGCTGTCTTTGGTACATATGCGTAGGCTTCTGTGGCTCAAAAACTGGTCTGCTGAAGCTCCCTGTAAGAAGCTCTTAGTTAGCTTCCCATTTCATGGGGAACGCCTTTTTGGCGAAGACCTGGATAAGTATATCCAGAAGATTTCCAGTGGTAAAAGTACTCTCTTACCGAGTAAGAAGAGGTCTAGGGGTCCATCTTTTAAGAGGACTACCTCTCCTATCCCTGCGACGTCTGCTACTAAGCAGTTCCGACGGCCTCCTCGGTCAAACTCAGGAGGTAAAAATCAGGGACAGCCACAGGGTAATAAAAACCCCTGGATCCGAAGAGGTACTAAACCAGCCTCCAAGTCAAGCCTATGAAGGGCTGCCCCCACTCAAACGGGTGGGGGGAAGACTTCAGTTGTTCGCAGAGACCTGGCGGGAGACGATCAAAGACAGATGGGTGCTCTCCGCAGTAACTCTGGGATACAAGTTGGAGTTAAAAGAGTCTCCTCCGTCCCATTTTATGTGGTCAGGCATGCCAAGAGACCCTCTGAAAAGACGGTCTCTCCAATTGGCGTTAGAACAACTATTGCTCCAAGGAGTAATTATGGAGGTTCCTATGGAAGAGTGGGGGTTGGGTTTCTACTCAAACCTTTTCACAGTCCCGAAGCCAAACGGGGACATAAGACCCATATTGGACCTAAAGAGTCTAAACAAATTTCTAAACGTCCGGTCTTTCCGGATGGAGTCGATCCGATCGGTCACCGCTGCCCTACAAGGGGAGGAATGGTTAGCCTCGATCGACATCAAAGATGCTTACTTGCATGTTCCCATCTTTCCAGGTCATCAAAAATTCCTACGCTTTGCAGTAGAAGGGCGCCATTTTCAGTTCAGAGCCTTACCATTCGGTCTGGCCACAGCACCACGAGTGTTCACAAAAATTCTGGCCCCACTGTTGGCCGATCTAAGAACACGGGGTGTAACGATAATGGCATACCTAGACGACCTGTTGTTGATGGACCACTCAGTTGCCAAGCTAGAAGTGGTAATTGTCGATACAATCAAGTATCTAGAATCTCACGGTTGGGTCATCAACCTGGACAAGTCAGCCCTACAGCCAGTGAAAAACCTGGTATATCTAGGGCTATGGCTGGATTCAGACCAGAGGAAGATTTTCTTACCTCTAGACAAGGTATCCTCTTTGAGGGGCTTGGTCCGTCTGCTTTGTGCAAAAAGACAGCCGTCCATACGCCTGTGCATGAGGCTGCTAGGAAAGATGGTAGCATCATTCGAAGCTGTGCCATACGCCCAATTCCACTCAAGGAATTTACAAAGGGCCATATTGTCAGCCTGGAACGGAAAAGTTCAGGCTCTAGACTTCCCGATGGCTTTGTCCCCTTCCGTTCGGAAGAGTCTCTGCTGGTGGTTGATCCCCCAGAATCTCCAGAAGGGAAAACCCTTCAGCCCGATATCTTGGAAGGTGGTCACTACAGATGCCAGCCTTACAGGCTGGGGGGCAGTACTGGAGCAATGGTCTCTCCAGGGCAGATGGTCAAATGTAGTAAAAACCCTGCCCATCAATCTCTTAGAGATACGAGCAGCCCGGTACGCCCTAGTAGCCTGGACATCCAGACTCCAAGGGTCCCCTGTCAGAATTCAATCAGACAATGCCACAGCAGTGGCATATATCAATCATCAGGGAGGCACCAGGAGTCGTGCAGCCCAGAGGGAAGTAAGTCACATCCTGGAATGGGCAGTCGCCAACAGTTATGCCCAGGGGAATGGTCCCTTCATCCCGAGGTCTTCCGAGCAATATGTCAGCGGTGGGGAACACCGGATGTAGATCTGCTAGCATCCAGATTCAACGCAAAGGTGGACAGATTTGTCTCCCGGACAAGGGATCCCCTCGCTTGCGGCTCGGATGCTCTGGTGTTCCCTTGGGATCAGTTCAGACTGATATATGCATTCCCTCCGCTACAATTGTTGCCTCGACTCCTTCGCAGAGTCAGGTTGGAGAAGAAGCCGGTGATCCTGGTGGCTCCAGCGTGGCCCCGAAGGGCCTGGTACACGGAGATCATCAAAATGTCTGTGGGGAGTCCTTGGACCCTTCCACGTCGTCCGGACCTGCTTTCGCAAGGACCGATATACCACCCTTCCTTACTAACTCTAAGTTTAACGGCCTGGCTATTGAGTCCCACATCCTAAAGAAGAGAGGTCTCTCTAACTCTGTGGTATCAACTATAATCAATGCCAGGAAGCCTGTATCCAGGCAGATCTACTATAGAGTTTGGAAGGCGTACATCACTTGGTGCGAGGCCAGAAAATGGCATCCACGTAAGTACGTTATAGGCAGAATTCTGGACTTCCTGCAGTGGGCTGTAGACAGGAAGTTTGCCTTAAGTACTATCAAGGGCCAGGTTTCGGCCTTGTCAATACTATTTCAAAGGCCCCTGGCTATGCATTCACTTGTCAAATCCTTTATGCAAGGTGTGACTCGTATTATTCCACCGATTAAGGCTCCCATGTGCCCATGGGATCTAAATTTGGTTCTGTCGGTTCTGCAGAAGCAGCCATTTGAACCTTTGCGGCACATTTCCTTGGTTCTACTCACCAGGAAATTGATATTTTTAGTAGCCATATGCTCGGCTAGAAGAGTGTCGGAATTAGCCGCCATGTCCTGTAAAGAGCCATATCTGGTTATCCATAAGGACAGAGTAGTATTACGTCCTCACCCAGCCTTTCTTCCTAAGGTGGTATCGAGGTTTCACTTGAACCAGGATGTGGTTCTTCCTTCTTTTTTCTCCAAACCAAGCTCGGTAGAGGAAAAGTTATTGCATTCTTTGGATGTAGTAAGAGCAGTTAAAGCTTATCTAAAAGCCACTGTTCAGATTCGTAGAACGGATTCTCTGTTTGTTCTGCCGGAAGGCCCCAGAAAGGGTCAGGCAGCATCAAAATCTACTTTAGCCAAGTGGATTCGACAGGTCATAATACAAGCCTATGGCTTGAAAAGTAGACCGCCTCCGTTCAAAGTTAGGGCGCACTCCACGAGAGCAGTTGGAACTTCATGGGCAGTGCATCACCAGGCCTCCCTAGCGCAAATTTGTAAGGCCGCAACATGGTCTTCAGTACACACGTTTACTAGGTTCTACCAGGTGGACGTGAGAAGTCAGGAGGACGTCGCCTTTGGGCGCAGTGTGTTGCAGGCCGCAAAAGATCCTCATGCCTGATGGCGCCCAGCTTATGTATGGTGTATCCCCCCCCCTCATGTGGCATTGCTTTGGGACGTCCCACATAGTAATGACTATGCTGCTCTGTGTCCCGTGATGTATGAACAAGAAAGTAGGATTTTTAAAACAGCTTACCTGTAAAATCCTTTTCTTGGAGTACATCACGGGACACAGAGCTCCCACCCCTCTTTTGGGGACACGTATTGCTTTGCTACAAAACTGAGGTACTCCCGGATGGGAGGGGCTTATATAGGGGAGGGTACTTCCTGTTTGGAAGTTGCCAGTGCCAGCACCTGAAGGTAATTCTATATAACCCACATAGTAATGACTATGCTGCTCTGTGTCCCGTGATGTACTCCAAGAAAATGATTTTACAGGTAAGCTGTTTTAAAAATCCTACTTTTGGCTCCCTAATTAAGCTGTGGCGCCGCCCACCCCCGGAAAGGGCAGGAGTGGGTGGCGCCGCAGCTTAATTTTTTTTGCAGCCACGCGGCCAGCTCCGGTTAAGGGGGGCTCGAATGGGGGGACACCTGATGTAAGGAAGGACTCCGCTGGGTATGTCTGATGTAAGGGGGGACTCCGCTGGGTACGTCTGATGTAAAGGGGGGACTCCGCTGGGGACGCCTGATGTAAGGAAGGACTCCGCTGGGGACGCCTGATGTAAGGAAGGACTCCGCTGGGGACGCCTGATGTAAGGGGGGACTCCGCTGGGGACGCCTGATGTAAGGGGGGACTCCGCTGGGTATGTCTGATGTAAGGGGGGACTCCGCTGGGTATGTCTGATGTAAGGGGGGACTCCGCTGGGTATGTCTGATGTAAGGGGGGACTCCGCTGGGTATGTCTGATGTAAGGGGGGACTCCGCTGGGTATGTCTGATGTAAGGGGGGACTCCGCTGGGTACGTCTGATGTAAGGGGGGGGACTCCGCTGGGTATGTCTGATGTAAGGGGGGACTCCGCTGGGTACGTCTGATGTAAGGAAGGACTCTGCTGGGTACGTCTGATGTAAGGGGGTACTCCGCTGGGTATGTCTGATGCAAGGAAGGACTCCGCTGGGGACGCCTGATGTAAGGAAGGAATCCGCTGGGTATGTCTGATGTAAGGGGGGACTCCGCTGGGTATGTATGATGTAAGGGGGGACTCCGCTGGGTATGTATGATGTAAGGGGGGACTCCGCTGGGTATGTATGATGTAAGGGGGGACTCCGCTGGGTATGTATGATGTAAGGAAGGACTCCGCTGGGTACGTCTGATGTAAGGGGGGACTCCGCTGGGTACGTCTGATGTAAGGGGGGACTCCGCTGGGTACGTCTGATGTAAGGGGGGACTCCGCTGGGTACGTCTGATGTAAGGGGGGACTCCGCTGGGTACGTCTGATGTAAGGGGGGACTCCGCTGGGTACGTCTGATGTAAGGGGGGACTCCGCTGGGTACGTCTGATGTAAGGGGGGACACCGCTGGGGACGCCTGATGTAAGGGGGGACACCGCTGGGGACGCCTGATGTAAGGAAGGACTCCGCTGGGGACGCCTGATGTAAGGGGGGACTCCGCTGGGTATGTCTGATGTAAGGGGGGACTCCGCTGGGTATGTCTGATGTAAGGGGGGACTCCGCTGGGTATGTCTGATGTAAGGGGGGACTCCGCTGGGTATGTCTGATGTAAGGGGGGACTCCGCTGGGTATGTCTGATGTAAGGGGGGACTCCGCTGGGTATGTCTGATGTAAGGGGGGACTCCGCTGGGTATGTCTGATGTAAGGGGGGACTCCGCTGGATATGTCTGATGTAAGAGGGGACTCCACTGGGTACGTCTGATGTAAGGGGGGGGACTCCACTGGGTACGTCTGATGTAAGGGGGGACTCCGCTGGGTACGTCTGATGTAAGGAGGGACTCCGCTGGGTATGTATGATGTAAGGGGGGACTCCCCTGGGTATGTATGATGTAAGGGGGGACTCCGCTGGGTACGCCTGATGTAAGGAAGGACTCCACTGGGTATGTCTGATGTAAGGGGGGACTCCGCTGGGTATGTCTGATGTAAGGAGGGACTCGCCTGGGAATGCCTGATGTAAGGAGGGACTCTACTGGGATTGCCTGATGTATGGAGGGACTCCGCTGGGAATGCCTGATCTAAGGACGGACTCTGCTGGGAGCATCTGGTGGCAGGTGACACACTCGGGGCTAACACTGATTTGGCATTATGGTGAGTTGAATAATTTCATTCTATATTACAATGTAATAATAGAAATAATGCGCTTCAATCATCCTGACATCATAACAACTATGGTGTCGGGATGATTGAAGCGCTAACACCAGGTGTTTGTAGTATCTTTATCTGCTGATTGTTAAACTCTGGAATACACACATTTCTTTTGTGGTGTAGGATCTGGGCCTGCTGTCCCTCCATCCTTCCTTCCTTCTCTCTTCTTCCCTCCCTCTTTCTTTCTCCCTTTCTTTCTCCCTCCATCCCTCATTCATCTCAGACTCTAACCACACCCCCGTTGAGCCACGCCCATTTAAGCAACTCCCACTACCCACGTAAACCACGGCCATTTTTCGCCGCGGCGCGCGACGCATTGTTCTACTACAGTGTGACACACCTACAAACTAATGCCCCGTCCCCTAATTATAGCAAGGCCCCGCCTACATGCAAAAAAGTGTCCCGGATTATTTTTTTGCAATGTTGTCAACTATGCAGTATATATACACATACACACACACACAGTATATACACACATACAGTATATACACACACACACCAGCATTTTTCACCCAAAAATCAGCCTGATTGAACACACTGCTGCCCCCATCTCCTGACATGCTGGGACTTGTAGTGCCCCAGCAGCTCACAGACACACTAGTTGGTAATACAGGAAAGGAGGGGACTGTGCCTATGTATTGGTGGACAGCTAATGAGTAGGGAGATGTAGTTAGTAGAGATTGGGGAGACATTCATGACATGTTCTTCCTCCAGCAGCAGTGCAATTCTCACACACAAAATCGATCTACTAGCCTCAGAGACAGGAAGATCTCTGCTAGAGGTAACACATCCTCTCCCTCACTGCTCACAAGGGTAATCCACTGACAAGAATCCATTTTGTAAAGCTCAGCCAGCTTACCTCATCAGGCAGTCCGTCCCACACTGCAAGCTGTGTCCCTGCCTCCCTCTCCTCTCCTCAAGCAGTTGGCAATCTCATGCTCCTGTGTCAAAAAAGCCACGCTGTGGAAGGTGGCGTGTATAGCATGTTCCTATTGGCTGAGGGGGCAGTGCAGAGGCGGGGCAGCTATAATCTGACTGAATGCCCAAATGGTCAGTCCCCCCTGCCAGCAACGCCGTGACGGGCGGTGGTTGGGCCCCTCACACGGACGGGGGGCGGGCCCCCCGGACTTGGCGGAACTACAAGGCCCAGTCGCAACGGCAACTGTTGCGACCCTGAAAATTCCGCCACTGGACTTAACATGAAGCACACCTGCTATGAGAAAATAATGGGTTCAGCATGACAGCTAAACAACTACAGTAGTTTTCACATACAGACATATGTGGCCCTCACAATCATCTAAACGAAGCACCTAGGCATATATTATTCAGCTATAAAGGAAAGTCTCAAAAGATCTCCATTCTTAGGTACTTTCTTGTGGTGGGACCCCACTGCTCACTGTGACACCAATCATTTGTTTCACATAACTTTGCTTGGAAGTAGAACACAGGCTTGATGTGTTTTATTGCTTACCCAAAATCATAATGCCTACTTAACCAATGAGGGCATGAAATCACTTTTTTTTTTTTTTATTACGTATTTTTTATTGATTTTCTTTTCAATAGCACAAATCAAACTTTACACATACTGTACATACATTTCCATATACAGTTGCATACACATACTTCATCTTACAGTAGTCTCACCCTAAAAAAAAAAAAACCCACCCCCCCAAAGCAAATCAAAATGTTTCCTCCTCCATCCCCAAAACTCTCTCCCCCCTCATCTCCCCTCTCCATCCTCTAACCCCCACACCATATAAGGTCACTCATCTCACAAGGTCCCATACCTTCAACCAATCTTTCCAGATAGGAAAAAAATCAAGAAAAATTTGAAGCTATGTAAATAAAATGAATTTCTCCTTTACTATAATTTCTCTTATTTGTGTTCTCCATTCCTCCAAGGTCAGAGGATATATGGAGATCCATTTCTGAGCTATACGTTTCCGTGCCTGAAACAGGCATCTCGCTATCACACTATAAGTATTTACTGATATATTGGGTTTCTTCACTATATTTAACAGACATATTCTCGGACCTAATACTAATTTTATACCAAGTATATCATTTATATTTTTGATTATATCCTCCCAGTATCGTTGGAGTTTGGAGCACCTCCATAGCATGTGTATAAGATTGGCTGGAGTGCCTCTACATCGAGGGCATAGGGGGGATTCCTTGCGTTTCCACTTGAATCATTTTTCCGGGGTATAGTGTAAGGTACCTGTGATAGGTAGTGTCCGAAGTGGAACTTGTGTGCTGAGGATTCAGGCGAAAACGTAGTCAGGCAGATTAGGTTGGCAACAGATCAGGCAAAATGGTACACGATCGAAATCCAGAGAGTGGTCAGGCAGGCAAAGGTCATACACGAGCTGGCAGTGAAGTACAAAATCAGCAGGCTGGAGAGTAGTCAGGAATTCAGGCAGAAGTTCAACACGAAAATCAGGATCAAAAAGCAGTCACAACACCCAGGGAGCTATTCCACACAAACGGGCGCTGAGAGATAGCATCACTTCCTTTTTAAGGGCTGCTTTGATTGAAAATTGTCCACAGCTGGCAGTAGGTGGGGCTGGTGAGTCCAAGGTAATGTTTAATACTGAGAGGACATTTCCAAAAGTCTAGATCTGCTCAGTAGCGCAACAGGTAAGGCTGCAGCTTTGGGACCAGGAAGATCCCGGTTCAAATACACCCAGGTACATGACAGGGCCCCCTCCCCAGTAGACCCCTCCCGGGGCTTAGTGGGAAAGGAGGCATGGAAGTCTCGAATAAGAGAAGGGGCATGCAGATCTTTGGCTGGAACTCAGGAACGGTCTGTGACAGGATATCCCTGCCAATGAACCAGATACCGAAGGCCACGTCCCTGTCTTCTAGAATCAAGAATCTTGGAGACTTCAAACTCATTTTGTCCATCAACAAGAACAGGAGGAGGTAGCTGTTGCGTTCTGGAGTAGCGATTGAAAATTGCTTTTTTGAGGAGGGAAACGTGGAACACAGGATGAATCCGGAGAGAGGAGGGTAATTTCAACCGATAGGAGACTGGCCCGACTCGAGCAATAATTCTGTAAGGACCAATGAATCGGGGGCCCAATTTGGTAGAAGGTTGTTTCAGTCTCACATATTTGGTTGATAGCCAAACTCTGTCCCCCACCACATATAGAGGTATATGGCGTCTTCGTTTGTTGGAAAAAAGTGCATACTTGCCTGCTGACTTCCGTAGTAATAAGCAAATCTTTTTCCAATGTAGCAGAATATTTTTAACCCGCTGATCTGCTGCTGGTACACCAGAAGAAGGCTGAAGTAGGGGAAAAGTCTGAGGGTGATAGCCTAGGGCTGCGTAGAATGGTGTGGTATGAAGAGCACTGTGCCAACGGGAATTAATGGCGAACTCAGCTAAAGGCAAATACTCAGACCAGTTGGAGTGTAAGGCATTGACATAATGTCGAAGATAGGTTTCTAGGGTCTGGTTCATGCGTTCGGTTTGACCATCTGTTTGAGGGTGATGTGAGGTAGAGAGTGAAAGCGTTACTCCCAGTTTCTTGCAGAACGCTCTCCAGAATCGGGAAACAAACTGGGATCCGCGGTCTGAGACGACATTGGTAGGTATGCCATGATATCTCACAATATGGGAAAGGAAGAGAGTAGACAGTGCTTCCGCTGTAGGTAATCCCGGGAGCGGCACAAAATGAGACATTTTTGAAAAGCGATCCACTATGACCCATATAGCAGTCATGCCCTCGGACTTGGGTAAGTCTGTAATGAAGTCCATAGTCAAATGGGTCCAAGGCTGACGAGGTGCTGAAAGTGGTTGTAACAGTCCAGTAGGCAATGTACGGGGTACTTTATTAGCAGCACAAGTTGGACAGGCAGCCACATAGTCAGTAACATCCCTTTTCATATGAGGCCACCAGACATGACGCTGCAAGGTCTTAAGAGTGATGGTGACACCAGGATGACCAGATAAAACACCATCATGTGCCCAGAGGAGTACAGGTTTTCTGAGGCTAGGGGCTACGAACAGGCGACCTGGTGGTATCTTCAAGCCTTGGGGAACACAATTCTGGGTTTCTTGTAACTGTTGGGAAAGAGCCGTAGAGATCTGTGCGACAATTTTGTGAGGTGGGATTATATACTGCTCGGTAGGTTGGTCTTCTTCAGAGGTAGCAAACTGTCTGGAAAGAGCATCGGCTTTCTTGTTTTTATGCCCAGGAACATAAGAAAGAACAAAATTAAAACAGGAGAAAAACAGAGCCCATCGAGCCTGACGTGAGTTCAAACGTCTTGCAGTCTGAAGGTACAGTAGGTTTTTATGGTCAGTGAGGATAGAAAAAGGTTTGGGAGCCCCTTCCAGAAGATGTCGCCATTCAGACAATGCCAATTTGATGGCCAGTAGTTCTCGATTCCCAACATCGTAATTCATCTCCGCTGGAGAAAACTTTCTAGAAAAAAATGCTACTGGATGGATTCTACCAGACTTAGGCTGTCTCTGGGAGAGCACGGCACCTGCTCCTACCTCAGAGGCATCAACCTCAACTATGTACTGGAGATCGGGATTTGGATGCTGAAGAATTGGAGCTTTGCTGAACATGTCTTTTAATTGCTGGAAAGCCGATTCTGCTTCTGAGGACCATACCTTGCAATTTGTACCTTTCTTAGTCATAGCAGTAAGGGGGGCCGCAATGGAGGCAAAACCTTTGATGAAGCGTCTGTAGTAATTTGCGAACCCTAGAAAGCTTTGGAGCCCTCTTAAAGTGGTCGGTTGGGGCCATTGCAAGACAGCGGAAAGTTTTTGAGGGTCCATTTGGAAACCGGCAGCACTTATAATGTATCCAAGGAAAGGAATACGGCTTTGATGGAAACTGCATTTCTCAATCTTCGCGTAAAGATGGTTTTCTCTCAGTCGTTGCAATACCTGCTTTACATGCGAGATGTGCTCTAGATGAGTCTTGGAAAAGATTGAAATGTCGTCCAAGTAGATGATCACAAAACTGTTGCTGAAATCATGAAAAATTTCATTCATGAAACGTTGGAAGACAGCAGGGGCGTTACACAACCCAAATGGCATAACCAGATATTCAAAATGTCCATTACGAGTGTTGAATGCTGTCTTCCACTCGTCCCCGTCTTTAATTCGAATTAGATTATAAGCCCCTCGAAGGTCTAGCTTGGAGAAGATAACAGCCCCCTTAAGTACATCAAACAGTTCAAGAATGAGAGGCAAAGGGTAGGAGTCTTTTACAGTGATTTGATTTAACCCTCGATAGTCTATGCATGGTCGAAGACCCCCATCTTTTTTTTCAACAAAGAAAAAACCTGCCCCTACTGGAGAAGAAGAGGGTCGGATAAAACCTCTTTCCAAGTTGTCTTTTATGTATTCCTCCATGGATTTTTGTTCAGGCAAAGACAGGGGATAGGTCCTTCCTTTGGGAAGAGGTGCTCCAGGAATCAATTTAATTGCACAGTCAAAAGAACGATGTGGAGGTAAAACCTCTGCCTTTTGCTGGCAAAATACGTCTGCAAACGGTATTCATGAGGCAAGGTAGGTGGGACGGCCACGGAAGCCAACATACAAGCAGGAAGTCTTTTGGGTTGAGACAAACAGTTTGAATGACAGAACGACCCCCAAGAGGTTAGTTCTCCATTTTCCCAATCAAAAGAAGGGTTATGTTGTTGTAACCATGGGTAACCAAGGATAACAGGCAGAAGTGGAGAATCAATAAGAGACAAGACAACTTCCTCTTTGTGGAGTACGCCTACCTGAAGGGTGATTGTCATAGTCTCAAATTTTACAATGCCATCTCCCAAGGGTTGTCCATTCACGGTGGTAATGTTCAGGGGTCTAGATTTTGGAACAAATGGGATATTATTTTATTTAGCAAAAGTGTAGTCCAAGCATATGCCAGCAGCTCCAGAATCCACAAAAGCCTCACAGGAGACAAGTTTAGAGGGTAAATGGATAATTGCAGGAATGGTAATCTTGGTCTTGGAGGATATACCTATAAGGTCTAAGCCAGCTCCTCCAACACTGGTTAGACCCTGTCTTTTACTGGACGGGAAGGGCAGACAGATAATAAATGTCCTTTAAGTCCACAGTATAGGCATAGGCCCAATGCACGCCTCCTTTGTTTCTCAGACTCAGTTAGGTGGAGACGGCTTACATCCATGGGTTCCACAGGTGTCTGGGGTTCAACTGAGATTTCAGGTTCTGGCTGAGGTGGTGCTTGGAAGTTAGGGGCCAAACGGTAGACTGGCTGAGGAAACTTGCGAGTTCTAAGTCTCTCTTGGCATCTTTCATGATACCGGACATCCAGACGAACACAGAGTTCTATGAATTTCTCTAGGTCTTCTGGGGAATCCTTATAGACTAATTCGTCTTTGATGCGATCTGCAAGACCTTTTCGGAAGGCTGCACGTAATGCCCTTGAGTCCCAAGTAGTCTCAGCAGCAAGGGTACGAAACTCAATAGCATATTGTGCCACAGACCTGGTGCCTTGTTGCATGTCCAAGAGTGAGTACTCAGCTGCAGAAGCTCTATCTGGCTTGTCAAATACAGTCTGGAGAGAAGCCAGAAATTTGTCAGCGTCTTGCAGCACAGGATCATTGCGTTACAGATAAGGAGAGACCCAGGCCAGGGCCTTCCCCTTTAACAAGGAAATTACAAAAGTCACTTTGGCAGAAGAAGTGCTAAAGGTCCCAGGGTTATTGCGGAAATGCAAACGGCAAACATTTAAAAAGCCTCTGCAGTCCTCAGTATCACCACCAAATTTGTCAGGCATAGGAAGTTTGGGTGGTACAGAAGAGGTGGGTTGGATCGTAGCAGGAGTAGGATCCAGAGTCTGGACCGTTGCAGAGGAAGCAGGCAAACAAGATTTAAGCATAGTACAAAGTTCATCTAACTTGGCGTCCAGGGAAGAAAGATGCTGTTCATGAGCTCCAATCAATTGTCCCTGATGTGAAATCGCCTTAACAATCTCAGCAGGGTCCACTGTCATTGTGGCCCGTTTGTAATGTAAGGTACCTGTGATAGGTAGTGTCTGAAGTGGAACTTGTGTGCTGAGGATTCAGGCGAAAACGTAGTCAGGCAGATTAGGTTGGCAACAGATCAGGCAAAATGGTACACGATCGAAATCCAGAGAGTGGTCAGGCAGGCAAAGGTCATACACGAGCTGGCAGTGAAGTACAAAATCAGCAGGCTGGAGAGTAGTCAGGAATTCAGGCAGAAGTTCAACACGAAAATCAGGATCAAAAAGCAGTCACAACACCCAGGGAGCTATTCCACACAAACGGGCGCTGAGAGATAGCATCACTTCCTTTTTAAGGGCTGCTTTGATTGAAAATTGTCCACAGCTGGCAGTAGGTGGGGCTGGTGAGTCCAAGGTAATGTTTAATACTGAGAGGACATTTCCAAAAGTCTAGATCTGCTCAGTAGCGCAACAGGTAAGGCTGCAGCTTTGCGACCAGGAAGATCCCGGTTCAAATACACCCAGGTACATGACATATAGTATGACCTGTGTAGGATGAACAATTGTGTTAATTTTGGGGTCATGGAGAGTGAAACCTGTAGGATCGCAGAAAGAGCCTCCGACCACTGAACATCTGACAGTGGGCCAAGGTCTCATTCCCACTGTATCCTGGGACCGCTACCTTTTCTTTAAACTTATTGTTCAGTGTCTCGTGAAGTTTAGATATGATGACCTGATTTTTTCCTTCCTTTTTGAGCAATAATATTATTTTGGAGTTATTAAAGGAGTAGTAAAGTTACATGTTTTTTCACCTTAATGCATCCTATGCATTAAGGTGAAAAAACATTCGACAATACCGCCCCCCCCCCCCCCCCGAGCCCCCGTTTTACTTACCTGGCCCCTCGAAAGTCCCACGCTCGTCCCCGTCATCCTCTTCGTTTTTCAGCCTGGCCGCCGATTGGCTACACTGGATGGATTGAAAGCAGCGCAGCCATTGGCTGGCGCTGCTGTCAATCACATCCAATGACGCGGGGGCGGGGCCGAGTGATACAGTCGGCGGCTATGGCCGCCGCTGTATCACGGGAGCGCGCCCGCAATCACTCCACACCATGCGAGCTCACTCACATTATGGTGTGGAGTCCTTGTGGGGAGGAGCCAAGACAGCCGCCGAGGGACCCCAGAAGACCAGGATCGGGGCCACTGTGTGCAAAACGAGCTGCACAGTGGAGGTAAGTATAACATGTTTGTTATTTTTGGGGGAAAAAAAGGGAAGCTTTAGTGCTCCTTTAAACTTAAATTCCGATGTACGCGCCTGGACCTGTATGGCGTGTCTAAGTTGCAGATACTGGAAGAACCTTTGTCTTGGTATCTCAAATTCCGCAGATAATTGAGCAAATGATTTTATATTATCATTCCCAAACAATTGCTCCCCATATCTGAGTCCTTGAGTTTGCCAGAATTGAACCCCCTTTAATTTCTGAACTTCTACATAGTTTTCATTATTCCAAATTGGAGTTTGAGAGGTATATCCTGTAATATTTGTAATATCTTTCATTTCCTGACATACTTTAGTGAATAATTCGCCTGACGTGAATTTATTAGCCTTTTGCATAATTTTTGCCTCTAATGTGGACAGCAATGTATGTCCCCTACCCAACAGCAAGAGTAGTCCCTGTATGGGATATTAAATCACTTTAAGAAGACCTGAATTGTGGAAGAAGCTATGCAGAAAACACAGATCACCAGAATGAATGAATGAAGCAGAAGCAGGGGAGATCCCTGCACTACAGGCCCTCAGGTCCAGCTTTCTTTCTCTACAACATGAACAATAGCAAGCAGCATAGTAGTGACATCCCCCCATTTTGTAAGACTATGGGGTTGATTTACTAAGGACAATCAGACTCTTAACTTAGCAAAACAAATTTTCCTTTAGCTTAGTGCAGGGGTCTCCAAACCCCGGCCCGCGGGTGTGATTTGTCCGGCCCGCAGCTTACACAGGCTCTGCCACACGTCTTTTGCCCTGCGCTGCCCGCCCTGTGCTGACCACCGGAGTTCATCCACCTCTGGTGCTGGTCGCATGCTGGCTGCGCACTACTGTCACTTGGAAATACGCAAGCTCAGCGCGCTCCTCTCCCCGCAGCCGCTCTGATCATCCTTGTGTACTGTACACATGCTCTATGAAAGCACTTGGAGTCAGAGTCAGAGCAGAGGAGGAAGGGGGCAGGGAATCTGCCAACAGGAAGATGCCTGTGGAACTGCTGCACGGAGATCGGAGGACAAAATGCTGTGAGTAAAATGAGGAAAACTTTGCACTGGAATGGGGGGAGCTTTGTGGGAGGAGAGTCTTGCCTTGGAGTGGAGTGTGGAGCTCTGAGTGTACTTGAATCTGGGGGCTGGGAGGGGGAGAGCCGTGCACTCTGCACTCACCTCACCCTCTGCACCCTGCACCCTCCCTCTGTACCCTGCACCCACCTCACCCTCTGCACCCTGTACCCACCTCACCCTCTGCACCCTGCGCCCACCGCACCCTCTGCACCCTGTACCCACCTTGCACCCTGCACCCACCTCACCCTCTGCACCCTGTACCCACCTCACCCTCTGCACCCTCCCTCTGCACCCTCCACCGTCCCTCTGCACTCTGCACCCTCCCTCTGCACCCTGCGCCCACCTCACCTTCTGCACCCTGTACCCACCTCACCCTCTACACCCTCCCTCTGCACCCTGCTCCCACCCTCTGCACCCTCCCTTTGCACCCTGCGCCCACCTCACCCTCTGCACCATGTGCCCACCTCACCCTCTGCACCCCGTACCCACCTCACCCTCTGCACCCTCCCTCTACACCCTACACCCACCCTCTGCACCCTGTATCCACCTCACCCTCTGCACCCTGCACCCACCCTCTGCACCCTGCGCCCACCTCACCCTCTGCACCCTGTACCCACCTCACCCTCTGCACCCTGTGCCAACCCCACCCTCTGCACCCCGTACCCACCTCACCCTCTGCACCCTCCCTCTGCACCCTACACCCACCCTCTGCACCCTGTATCCACCTCACCCTCTGCACCCTGCACCCACCCTCTGCACCCTGCGCCCACCTCACCCTCTGCACCCTGTACCCACCTCACCCTCTGCACCCTGTGCCAACCCCACCCTCTGCACCCTCCCTCTACCTCACCCGCTGCACCCTGCACCCACCTCACCCTCTGCACCCATTCTGCTGAGGACACCGATGGGGAAAATTCTGCTGGGGACACCGATGGGGAAAATTCTGCTGGGGACACCGATTGGGGGGGGAATTCAGCTGGGGACACCGATGGGGAAAATTCTGCTGGGGACACCCATTGGGGGGGGGATTCTGCTGGGGACACTGATGGGGAAAATTCTGCTGGGGACACCGATGGGACACCGATGGGGAAAATTCTGCTGGAGACACCGATGGGGAAAACTCTGCTGGGGACACCGATGGAGAAAACCCTGCCGGGGACACTGATGGAAATACTCTGCTGGGGACACTGATAGTGGGGAAAACTCTGCTGGGGACACTGATGATGGGAATGACGATTCATTCATTTGTACATAACTGATTTTTTTCGGCCCCCGAATACTTGTAAAATCTACAATGTGGCCCTTGTGTTGAAAAGTTTGCAGACCCCTGGCTTAGTGAATGAGCTGAAGCACTGCTGACTTTCATCATCCAATCAGGCGCAATAAAAAAAAAAAATTTTTTGTTTCATTTCCTTCCACATATTAGTTGCAAAATTGAATGTTTACCACATCTAAGCTAACTAAGCTCCACCACCACAACTAAGCGAAGTGAAAATTCCCTTAGTGAACATGCTCCAGGCCTTTAGTAATCAAACCCTGGTAGTTAAATGCAGGAGTGCCTTTGATTACACACTGTAGATATATTACTACTAGGCTACAAAACTATCATGCATAAACACAGTCACATGTCAGGAAGTTCACTGCCATCTTTTAGAAGTTATTGCAGACAAAAGGGTGCATTTTTAAGGGTAATTGTTATGTATAATGAACCTCTTGCCGACCACATAACCCATATATAGTATGTGGCAGCAGAAAAAGGTCTTTAAAGGCACAGTCTACCCTTAGGCATCCCGGTTTAATTGATGCTTTAAGCTTCAAACCTTTTCTGTAATGTAGGTTTTTCTTATTTACTTATTATTTATTTTCCTTCATTTCCAATATATTTCTTTATTTTTACTTTTCAATTACTTTATTTTTATTTTATAAATATTTATTTTTATTTGGTTTCATTAAATTTTGTCTCTAGTTTGTTTTTGTGTATTGTCATCTTTATGGTCCATGTAATTTTTTCTATATATGGTTCCAGGCTTTATTTTTGTGTTTCTCAGTGATTGATTTAATTACTGGGGTTACTGCAAATACAAAATTATACAATGATGGATTTTGCTGAAAAGTTGTATATTTTCACTTAGATGTGGGTATAGATTAAACCTTACCTGAAGCTGCTGATTATCTGATCATGCTAAGAAATTCAGCAGATCAAAGTATCTCAACATCATACTATATCAAATTGACTCTAAAGCCCTGTACACACAATCAGATTTCCTATGGATTTTTCCATCGGAATTCTAATGAAGCTGACTTCCATCAGTCTTGCCTACACACCATCAGTCAAAAATCCGACCGTCCCAAACGCTGTGATGTAAAACACTCATACGAGCCAAGAAAAATTAAGTTCAATGCTTCTGTCGACTTGATTCTGAGCATGCATGGGTTTTTTCTCCGATGGACACAGACGATCGGAATTTGCTATCGTTTTTTTTCCATCGGATACATTTAAAACATGTTCTATTTTTTCTCACAGATGGAAAAAAGACCAATGGGGCCCATACACGATCGGTTTGTCCGATAAAAAAAGTCCATCGGACTGTTTTCATCGGTAAAATCGATCGTGTGTACAGGGCATAACAAATTGTTGAAAACAAGAAAGAGAGGCGCCTCTGGGTGCAGACTGTATGGAATATTTAATGCATGTAAAATTTAAAAGTGGTAACAACTCACATTTGTGAAGTAAAAACAGGCATGTATGAGTCCCATAAGGCAGGGGACATCAGTGTATTTCGTCAGGCAATCGCTCATGGATATGGTGTCCTCAGCGGTATACTCCTATGCCGCTAGATGGTGCGCGGTCCGCTGTGTAGAATGAGCGCCAAACCGAGGCTTGGGGAGCAAGCTGAGATCCAGGCGAAGGACGATGACGTCACTGGAAGTGCGACGCATTTCTGAGCGCGCTGGCCGCGATGACGTGACGGCCGCGCTCCTTTGTCAAGCAAGTGAATGGGGACTGGTTAGAGCAGAGATATATAAGGGGAGGAAAGGGGGGAGTGGCCAGTAAATTAGTCCGGCCCAAACTACTAATATAAAAAATGACATGGCGAGTGGAGGCTTAATAAATCACACGGCCTTAAATTCTTGGACATTATAAGAAAAACATAGTAAAGGCCATAGTTAAAGGAACATCGTTAAAAAAACATCAATAAGAAACTTCGGTGCATGACATTAATAAAAACGCAGAAGGAAAGATGGAAAAAAACAAGATGGAAAAACATCATCACAGGTTGAGATTAAAATTAAAATTGAAAAATAAATGAAAATAAAAATAATAATAATAATGATAAATAAAATGTGTATATATATATATATATATGTGTGTGTATGTGAAGAGGAAAGTAAACGGAATATTAACAATGGGGAGCATGTGTAAGGAATGTATGTACACAAAGCGCATGGACCAGGATGATAATAAAGCAATGGCTATTAAACAGGACCGGCAAGATTATATTCTGGAAATGAGAGTGTGGAAATTAATGTATATTATTTACTATAAGGAGAAGAGAAATTGCAGTATAAATACTGCAATTATTATTTACTACAAGGAGATGAGAAATTGCAATATAAATACTGCTACCAGCTATTTACGCAAAGGTATGCAATAACGATGGGAAAAATAATGTTGGGAGGCGTGAGTGACCATACTTGTAAAAGCATATATACATACATGAAGAAATCATAGGTACATGCGTATAAAATCACAAGGATGAAAACGCATGCATACAACGAGAATGCGTGCATGCAAGTGGTTCTATGTAATATGTACATACATAATTGGGCAAATATAGATGTGTGTAGATCCGTTGGGTTTGGGGGGAAAAAAGGGGGGTGAAGGGGCTATTTTAAAAAAGGCAGGGGGGGGAAGGGGAAAAAAAATTATATATATATATAATAAGGGTTATTTTGGGGAGTATGTTTATGTTATTTATTTTAATTTTATATACATATCTATACACATATATATACATACACATACCTGTATATACACCCACCCAATTAAGGGTGGGAGGGGGGGGAGGAAAGGGGATAAACATGCACATGTGTGTTATGCGAACATGTATGTTGAGGAACTATAGAACAGGAAGTGAAGGCATAAAATAAATAAAAAACTAGAAAACTAAAAACTAAATTATAGAAAACTGATCATCAGAGTATGGTGGAGACCTCAATGCTTTCATTAATTCCTCCTGGTGAGAGCACATCAAGGCTATAAATCCAGTAGGTTTCTCTTGCGCATAGTTTTTCAAACGCTCGGCTGCTGATGGGCAGCTGGAAACTTGTTCAATGACCCAAACTTTAAAACCAGTGGTGGAGCCTTTGTGGGCCACATCGAAGTGTCTAGGGACACTGTTTGGATCCGTGCCACCCTCAATGTTTCTTCTGTGCTCACCGAAGTGCTGTCTGAGTGGTCGTATTGTACGGCCGACATAGATGAGTCCACAGGGACACGTAAGGCCATATACTGCAAAGTCCGAAGAGCAGTTGTAGAATTCTTTAAGAGGGTAGGTAGTGCCTTTAGTACAGAAAGATTGTTGTCCATGTTTGACAAATTTGCAGGTCTTGCATAATTTCTTGCGACATTGAAACATCCCTAACAAGAGAAAGAACATGGGTACTATAGGGGTAGCAAGAGTGGTTTTCATTTTGCTCGGGGCAATTTTGTTTTTAAGATTTGGCGCCCTGCGGTATGTGACCTTGGAGTAGGAGGGGAGGATGGTTTTTAGGTGAGGATCTTGTAGCAAGATGTCCCAATAGTTGGATAGTATTTTTTCAATTTTTCTGTGTTTTGAGTGGAAGGTGGTAATGAATCTACTGGAACAATCTCTCAGTGGTGGTTTGTTATTTTTAGGTTTTCCTAGAAGATAGTGTTGATATGCATCTTCTACTAGGCCGACTGGATACTGTTTTTCTAAAAAAAAATTTTAAGATTGACGCCGAGTTCAATATAGTCGGTGTCTCTGGTGCAATTTTGCCTTGGACGGCAAAATTGGTCCTTGTGGATATTGTTGATCCATTTGGGATAATGGCAACTGTTAAAATGTAAGTATGAATTCCCGGCAGTTGGTCTAGTGTAATTCTTGGCATATATTTCACATCCGTCATGCCCCAGCTCCAAGTCTAAGAAAGCTAGAGAGTTTCTATTAGACATGTGCATTTCGTTTCGTTCCGAATCGAAATTCGGACGAATTTTTCATTATTCGGACATTCGGATGCATCCGAATTACCGAATTACAATACTAACGAATTTAACCGAATCCGAATTTTTTCGAATCTAAAAATATTTTTGACCCGACTTTGGGTCCATGTATCTCGGGGTTCCTTGGTGATAGAAACCCCAAATTTGGAGATGTTGTAGGGCTAGTTCTTCTGTGTTTGCATACCAAATTTGGTGTTTCTATCACTAAGTGACCCCGAGATACGTGGACCCAAAGTCGGGTCGCAAAATGTCAAGCACTTTACTGGAGCAGAGAATGACATTTTGCGACCCGATTTTGGGGCCACATATCTCGGGGCCACTTGTAGCTAGAAACCCCAAATTTGGTATGCAAACACAGTAGAACTAGCACTACAACATCTCCAAATTTTGGGTTTCTATCACCAAGTAACCCCAAAATACATGGACCCAAAGTCGGGTCGCAAAATATTTTCGAATCCGGTTGAAATAGTTTCAAATGCAGTTGAAATAGTATCAACATGATTCGAAATTATTTCAACTGCATTTGAAACTATTTCAACCGGATTCGAAAATATTTTGTGACCCGAATTTGGGTCCATGTATCTCGGGGTTACTTGGTGATAGAAACCCCAAATTGGAGATGTTGTAGTGCTAGTTCTACTGTGTTTGCATACCAAATTTGGGGTTTCTAGCTACAAGTGGCCCCGAGATATGTGGCCCCAAAATCGGGTCGCAAAATGTCATTCTCTGCTCCAGTAAAGTGCTTGACATTTTGCGACCCGACTTTGGGTCCACGTATCTCGGGGTCACTTAGTGATAGAAACACCAAATTTGGTATGCAAACACAGAAGAACTAGCCCTACAACATCTCCAAATTTGGGGTTTCTATCACCAAGGAACCCCGAGATACATGGAATTTGGGGTTATTGTTTTTCTAGTCTATTTTCTATTTTATTATAATCTTTTCTATCCAAAGTTAAAATTAATTAATTAATTAAAAAATTTGAATTCATACTATTCGAAATTCAAATTTATTCTATTCGAAATTCGAATTTCAGAAGATGGTTGTATATTCTTTCTATTTTATTCTTCTAAATTATATTTTTTTTCTATTCTGTTCTAATCTTTTCTATTTGAATTATAAATTTTGGAAGAAGGTTATTTACTTACTTATATACATCTGTCACATAAAAAAAAGATGTGAAATGGCTGTCACGGATGTCGATCGCAAGGCAAGTACATATACTGTATGTCATTGTCCACTTACCACAACACCTGCCATGAGTGCCACGTGACCAAGTTGTGGATTGTCCACTTGCCACGTCACCTGCCACAAGTTATGGGGTTCCTAGCACCAAGTGACCCCCAGATAGGGGCGATCTGTCAAGTGCTTTTCTGCAGCAGAGAATTAAATTTTGTGACCCGACTTTGAGGCCACGTATCTCGGGGCCACTTATAGCTAGAAATCCCAAAATATTTGGTATGTAAACACATTACAACTGGCACTACAATAACCCCAAATTTGGGGTTTCTATCACCAAGTAACCCCGTTGTAATGCTAGTTCTACTGTGTTTGCATACCAAATTTGGGGTTTCTAGCTGTAAGTGGCCCCGAGATACGTGGCCCCAAAGTCGGGTCACAAAATGTCATTCTCTGCTGCAGAAAAGTACTTGAAATATCGCCCATATCTGGGGGTCACTTGGTGCCAGGAGCCCCATAACTTGTGGCAGGTGACGTGGCAAGTAGACAATCCACAACTAGGTCACGTGGCAGGTCACGTGGCACTCGTGGCCGTTCACGTGGCACTCGTGGCCGTTCACGTGGCACTCGTGGCAGGTCACGTGGCACTCGTGGCCGGTGTCGTGGCACTCGTGGCCGGTGTCGTGGCACTCATGGCAGGTGTTGTGGTAAGTGGACAATGACATACAGCATATGTACTTGCCTTGCGATCGACATCCGTGACAGCCATTTCACATCTTTTTTTTTATGTGACAGATGTATATAAGTAAGTAAATAACCTTCTTCCAAAATTTATAATTCAAATAGAAAAGATTAGAACAGAATAGAAAAAAAATATAATTTAGAAGAATAAAATAGAAAGAATATACAACCATCTTCTGAAATTCGAATTTCGAATAGAATAAATTTGAATTTCGAATAGTATGAATTCAAATTTTTTAATTATTTAATTAATTTTAACTTTGGATAGAAAAGATTATAATAAAATAGAAAATAGACTAGAAAAACAATAACCCCAAATTTGGGGTTTCTATCACCAAGTAACCCCGAGATACATGGACCCAAATTCGGGTCACAAAATATTTTCGAATCCGGTTGAAATAGTTTCAAATGCAGTTGAAATAATTTCGAATCATGTTGATACTATTTCAACCGGATTCGAAAATATTTTGCGACCCGACTTTGGGTCCATGTATTTTGGGGTTACTTGGTGATAGAAACCCAAAATTCGGAGATCTTGTAGTGCTAGTTCTACTGTGTTTGCATACCAAATTTGGGGTTTCTAGCTACAAGTGGCCCCGAGATATGTGGCCCCAAAATCGGGTCGCAAAATGTCATTCTCTGCTCCAGTAAAGTGCTTGACATTTTGCGACCCGACTTTGGGTCCACGTATCTCGGGGTCACTTAGTGATAGAAACCCCAAATTTGGTATGCAAACACAGAAGAACTAGCACTACAACATCTCCAAATTTTGGGTTTCTATCACCAAGTAACCCCAAAATACATGGACCCAAAGTCGGGTCGCAAAATATTTTCGAATCCGGTTGAAATTAGACTTGTGCACAACGGAAAAATTCGTTCCGTTTCGGTTCGTTTCTTTCCGGTCCTGTTGATTCGTAATCATTCGTAATTTTGCTAGACGGGATTTTTCGTGTTCGGACTCATTCGTATTTTTGCAAGCGACATTTTTCGTTGAATTTTTTGTTGCTTTATAATTCGTACTTTCGGTAGAGTACGTTGTTTTTCGTTGATTCTGGACACAACTCCTACTTTCGTAACTTTTTTTGGGTTCGTACTTTCGGTAGAGTACGTTGTTTTTCGTTGATTCTGGACACAACTCCTACTTTCGTAACTTTTTTTGGGTTCGTTGATTCGTAATTTTCCGTGTCTCTCTCACAACGACGCTGCCTATTATGCCTAATGTGCTTCGAATGGATTTGTACTTTTCTAAATACATTGCGGTTATTTGTAACGATTCGAAATCTCGTATTTTACTTTCGTTTTTTACATGCGGCTATAGCCTCTGCCCCTGTACACCATTTTGAGAGGGTTCAGCACGGTGAGGGAGAAGCAGAGAGCAGAGCAGAGTGTTATTGTGCTTCGAATGGATTCGAAATCTCGTATTTTACTTTCGTTTTTTACATGCGGCTATAACCTCCGCCCCTGTACACCATTTTGAGAGGGAGTTCAGCACGGTGTGGGAGAAGCAGAGAGCAGAGCAGAGTGAGTGTTATTGTGCTTCGTATGGATTCGTACATTCGTAACTTTTTCATAACGAATTATGCCGAAGACATTCGGGCATTCGCTATTTGCGGTATAATTTATTTCGGATTCGGTCTTATTCGTAATTGCTTTGTTCGGAAATTCGAATGCTTCCGAATGTCCGAAAGTTGCTAAATTCGGACGAATTTCAATTCGTTACGAAACGAATTGCACAAGCCTAGTTGAAATAGTATCAACATGATTCGAAATTATTTCAACTGCATTTGAAACTATTTCAACCGGATTCGAAAATATTTTGTGACCCGAATTTGGGTCCATGTATCTCGGGGTTACTTGGTGATAGAAACCCCAAATTTGGGGTTATTGTTTTTCTAGTCTATTTTCTATTTTATTATAATCTTTTCTATCCAAAGTTAAAATTAATTAATTAATTAAAAAATTTGAATTCATACTATTCGAAATTCAAATTTATTCTATTCGAAATTCGAATTTCAGAAGATGGTTGTATATTCTTTCTATTTTATTCTTCTAAATTATATTTTTTTTCTATTCTGTTCTAATCTTTTCTATTTGAATTATAAATTTTGGAAGAAGGTTATTTACTTACTTATATACATCTGTCACATAAAAAAAAAAGATGTGAAATGGCTGTCACGGATGTCGATCGCAAGGCAAGTACATATGCTGTATGTCATTGTCCACTTACCACAACACCTGCCACGAGTGCCACGACACCGGCCACGAGTGCCACGTGACCTGCCATGAGTGCCACGTGAACGGCCACGAGTGCCATGTGACCTGCCACGTGACCTAGTTGTGGATTGTCTACTTGCCACGTCACCTGCCACAAGTTATGGGGCTCCTAGCACCAAGTGACCCCCAGATATGGGCGATATTTCAAGTACTTTTCTGCAGCAGATAATGACATTTTGTGACCCGACTTTGGGGCCACGTATCTCGGGGGCACTTATAGCTAGAAACCCCAAATTTGGTATGCAAACACAGTAGAACTAGCATTACAACGGGGTTACTTGGTGATAGAAACCCCAAATTTGGGGTTATTGTAGTGCCAGTTGTAATGTGTTTACATACCAAATATTTTGGGATTTCTAGCTATAAGTGGCCCCGAGATACGTGGCCTCAAAGTCGGGTCACAAAATTTAATTCTCTGCTGCAGAAAAGCACTTGACAGATCGCCCCTATCTGGGGGTCACTTGGTGCTAGGAACCCCATAACTTGTGGCAGGTGACGTGGCAAGTGGACAATCCACAACTTGGTCACGTGGCACTCGGACAATGACATACAGCATATGTACTTGCCTTGCGATCTACATCCATGACAGCCATTTCACATCTTTATTTTATGTGACAGATGTATATAAGTAAGTAACTAACCATCTTCCAAAATTTATAATTCAAATAGAAAAGATTAGAACAGAATAGAAAAAAAAATATATAATTTAATAGAATAAAATAGAAAGAATATGCAACCATCTTATGAAATTCGAATTTCGAATAGAATACATTTGAATTTCGAATAGTAGGAATTAAAAAAAATGTAATTAATTAATTTTAACTTTGGATAGAATAGATTAGAATAGAAATAGAGAATACACTAGAAAAACAATAGAATAGAATAGAATATAGATACTATCTATTTCATGTTTAATTTTTTTTTGCAGATTACTATTTTTTACATAAGATCTCCTGCAGACTATTAGCATTTATTTTTATTTTTTTTGCAGATCTCCTGCAGACTATTAGTATCTATTTAGTTTTCTCACCAGGTCTCCTGCAGACTATTAGCATCTATTTCTTTTTTAGCAGATCTCCTGTAGACTATTAACAGCCATTTCACTTCTTTTTTTTTTTGCAGATCTCCTGCAGACTGTTAGAATCAATTTCATTTTTTTTTTCAAAGTCGGGTCGCAAAATATTTTCGAATCCGCTTTAAATAGTATCAAAATGATTCGAAATTATTTCAACCGCATTTAAAACTATTTCAACCGCATTTGAAACTATTTCAACCGGATTCAAAAATATTTTGCGACCCGACTTTGGGTCCACATATCTCGGGGTTAGTTGGCGATAGAAACCCCAAATTTGGGGATGTTTTAGTGCTAGTTCCCCTGTGTTTGCACACAAAATTTGGGGTTTCTATCACTAAGTGACCCCGAGATACGTGGACCCAAAATCGGGTCGCAAAATGTCAAACACTTTTCTGCAGCAGAGAATGACATTTTGCGACCCGAATTTGGGGCCACATATCTCGGGGCCACTTGTAGCTAGAAACCCCAAATTTGGTATGCAAACACAGTAGAACTAGCACTATAACATCTCCAAATTTGGGGTTTCTATTACTAAGTGACCCTGAGATACGTGGACCCAAAGTCGGGTCGCAAAATATTTTCGAATCCGGTTGAAATAGTTTCAAATGCGGTTGAAATAATTTCGAATCATGTTGAAATAATTTCGAATCCGGTAGAAATATTTTCGAATTCGGTTGAAATATTTTCGAATGCGACCGATTTTCGAATTCAGTCGAAAACAAAACGAAATCCGAAAATGAATTTAACAAATTTAACGAATCTAACTAAACGAAATTAATTAATTAACGAATTAAAACGAAACGAAACGAAACTAATTTTTTCCTTTTGCACATGTCTAGTTTCTATTGCTTTCGTGGGTGAAGGACAGTCTGTAGGTGCTGTCGTTGCAATACTTGATGAATGAACAGATTTGTTCAGTGGTGCCATCCCAGATGATGATGAGGTCATCTATATATCTACCGAAGAATATGATGTTAGCAGCAAAGGGGTTATTTTTGTGGATATATGTATTTTCCCAGAAACCCATTGCCAGATTGGCGTAGGAGGGGGCAAAATTAGCCCCCATCGCTGTTCCCTGTAGTTGCAAGTAGAAGTCTCCATTGAAGGAGAAATAATTATGCGTTGAGCAAAATTTGGTAGCTTCTACAATGAAGGACGCCTGGCAGGAATTGATGAGGGGGTCTAAGGTCAGGAAATGCTCTAAAGCGAAAATACCAAACGAATGTGGGATAGAAGTATAAAGAGAGCTAACATCTAGTGAGAGACTAATGTATGTAGGCTCCCATGTATAAGGTGAAAGGAGTTCTAATAGATGTGTTCCATCCCGTATGTAAGATTGAAGTTGCAGGACCATAGGTTGCAAAAATTGGTCTACATATAAGCTGAATGCGGAGGTAACACTGTCCATGGATGCTACAATAGGTCTTCCTGGAGGATTTTGCTGGTTTTTGTGGATTTTGGGTAAATGGTAAAAATAGGGAACGGAGTAAAATGATTTGTAGAAAAAGGAGCTTTTGACTTTAGTGATAATACCGTCTAATAAGGCGGTCAAAATAAGACTGTCTGCTTCTGCCACAAAGTCATTTGTTGGATCTTTTTTAAGCTTGGTGTATGTAGATGGGTCAGACAAAAGTCTATCTGCTTCCATAATGTAGTCGACTTTGTTCTGCATAACAATCCAGTGTGCACTTTATTCATTTCCATTTTTGTTTGCCCCGATCCTGTTTGTACGGACGCTCTGGGCACCTATCGGTCGGCTTGCCAATCAATGATCTGACTGATTTGAGCCCGATAAGTTTGAGTCCCGGTTTTGCTCATTAGGCCTTAGTTCTTTCTGTTTTTACCAGCATTGTTTTTCTCTGTATAGCAGATCCGGGTTTGCAAATGTTTGTTGCTACTCTCATCTGTCTACATTGGCTGTGTCCCATACGTTCTATCTAATATGGGCATTCGATTTTCAAAAATGGCGGCCGTATGCGTGACGTGTCGCATCGTCGTATTATATGCGCCGTCTAAAGCTTTGGCGCATGCGCACGGGCATCCCTACATAAAGTCCACGACCTGGCGGTGACGTCAGACGCCGCCGGGTCGGAAGGAAACTATAAATTGCAGCATTGCGCCGCTACAATCTGCCAGAGGTGTCTAGTGAGAGGGAGAGGTAACATCTCTCTCCCACTTCTCCCTATCTGTCTTGTCCTCCTTATGCTGGTAAGTTTGTTTCGTCCTTTATGGATATTGCATCCCCTGTTTAAATAAACAGATACTGCTTTTGTTTTAACCCTCATGGGATTTTCCTTATAGTGGTATATTATTATCTTCTAGGTTTGTTTTGGGAGCACCAGCTTCTTAACTAGTCTATCATGCTCTGAGTTCATTTTGCGGTGTATGTACGAATTGCATTCCTGCTGGATATTAACTCCTTTGGATTAGCATTTTTGCTGGACATCAATTTTGACCAGCAAGATTGACAAGTTTTAAATTGATTCAATCTTTTCCATTTTTTTAAGGTAACCTACCGCTATAATTTTTCTTTAAGGTGGTGTACCCCTAGAATACACAACCTTAATGTATTCTAGTAAATTTAGTCTGTAAACTAAGGTCCGTTTAGTTAGGTTATTACAGCATTTAGACTGTGGCCATCTTAAGTGTGGTCATCTGAAGCCAGACTGTATGTCTTCCTGGATTCCAGGCTTGCAAATCTTGCACAAGCTCAGTGCTTCTCAAGCAGTGGTTTCAGTTTCAAGTTTTCTTTTCTCTCGTCTTGCCCCCCACTATTTATGTAAACATCTCCTCCCCTCCTCCTATCTCTAGTATGTACAAGCAATATTCTTCTAGAAACACAGAATTCTGCTGCTAAATATAAGAGGTTTAAAAATATCCTAATTGTAAACTAAATCATTTGTTTCTGTGCAGATATATCTACATAATAATATATATATAAATATATATATATATATATATATATATATATATATATGTATGGGGGGGACTCCGCTGGGTATGTCTGATGTAAGGAAGGACTCCGCTGGGGACGCCTGATGTAAGGAAGGACTCCGCTGGGGACGCCTGATGTAAGGAAGGACTCCGCTGGGGACGCCTGATGTAAGGAAAGACTCCGCTGGGGACGCCTGATGTAAGGAAAGACTCCGCTGGGGACGCCTGATGTAAGGAAAGACTCCGCTGGGTATGTCTGATGTAAGGAAGGACTCCGCTGGGTATGTCTGATGTAAGGAAGGACTCCGCTGGGTATGTCTGATGTAAGGAAGGACTCCGCTGGGTATGTCTGATGTAAGGAAGGACTCCGCTGGGTATGTCTGATGTAAGGAAGGACTCCGCTGGGTTAGTCTGATGTAAGGAAGGACTCCGCTGGGTATGTCTGATGTAAGTGTAGCGACCTCACCCCTTCTCATTCACGGCTTGTCTGTCTCGTCTAGGGGTTAATACTGGGGGGAGGGATGAGATACACCACGGCCCATGTCCTCCAAGGTGTAGAGGTGAAGGTCAGAACTATCGGGCTTGTGATGTGTCCCAGAGTCCAATACTCTCCTCGGATTGACTCCCCTTTGCTCCTAGTAACCAGAGTTCCACACACTGAATAGGTCCAACTCATATTTATTCTTCTCAATAAATAGTCATACAGCCCAGACCGGTTGAGACCCATGTAACACTTCAGTATTTGTGGGGAGTAGGCCAAGGCACAATTCTTCTAGATAAAGCTAACCACTGTAGTATCACCAGTGGCGAATAGTCACTGCCTCTGACTATATAGAACAGAACATGAATTACCTTCACTATCGTAGCCCCTATCAGGGGAAGGACATCCGTCCAAGACAGTTACCAGAGGCCTCTCCGTCACCAGCAATGCTGCGCTGGACTCTCCGGAGAAGTTCCGCTCACCGGCCTTCTCGTCTCAGACACGGGCACCCAAGGAGTTAGGGCCCCCTCAGATTCCTCCACCCTCGCGGAACTCAGTCGAAGGTACTGAGCTCCAGGCCTCCGCCATAGTACCTCACCCCAGGCTAAAGGTGTCTGGAATGGACTCCATCTCTCGCTCCGGCCAGGTCAAGGGCACCTGGGCCCGGAACTCTAGAACGCCAGCACCCAAGTTGAAGGTGCCTGGGTGCGGCTGCGTCCTCCGACTCTGAACCCCCAAGGTCAGGGCGTCCGTCCCCTTTATCCCCTCGCCCTTTGCGTCACAGCGGGTTCCCCGCTCCGCTGTACCAGCGCCAGGAAAGGACAAAAAGGGAAGCAGTCTTGCAGTGAGTGTTCAACTCCGGCCCATGGCGACAACGCCACCTGCAGGCCGCAGGGAACCTCGCACCACCAGAGTCCTCCAAGAACCACAAAAAGGGCCTCAGATTCCCTGACAATCGATGCATCTGGGTTACACTACCACCCAGATGCCTTCCCCAAAATCAAATACCCGCTACACTCTCCCCCTGGTGATTTGACACTGGTCCCCAGTGTCTGGTGCAAACCCATATCTCCCAAGGAGTGGTGACATAAGTTCGACCCAGAGACCAAACCACACATTAAAACCAAACTCAACAATTTAGTCATGAATTGTGCCAGGACCTAAAATGGGAAAGGGAAACAGGAATATAAAACAATGAACTTGGTATCAAAAAAAACTTTAAATAACTTTACACATTGACATTCCCCCCTCACTATCTAAGGACCACCCCATTCTCAGCAGCCTTGATAGATGAAATCTCCTGCAGAGGGAAAAAAAACAAAGAAACACACATCCTAGCATAATGTATGTATTTTTCTTGGAAGGAATGGGTCTATCCGTAGAGAAACCCATTTTCTCCAATAATATAGTGCAGAGTGTGAAGCAAACAATCGTTGCGCAACACCGCCACCTGGTGGCAATGCCGCGGTAAAGGCACTTGTCAGATCCAGATGAACTTCAGCTTCTCTGTGCTGTGACCCTATGCTGGCTAAACCCCAAAGTCACTGATTTCTTTTCTCTTGATGGGAGGAGAAGGAGGGAGAACAAAAATAACAACAGCTCCCATTTCTCCAAAGAGTAAAACATCCCAAAAGGAAAATTAGTGCACAGTCTCTGTCTCTGGTAGCAACAAGAAAAAAAATGGAAAGGAGTCTCTTTCTCCTACAAATAGAACTTGGGATCTGGCAAAAACAAAGGCTTTAAGTGCTGGTCAAAAGCCTCCACATGGTACTCAATGTTCCCTCCATCCTTCCGACAAATTACCACTTTTTCCGCATGGATGTGCCTTCCCACCATCCACTCTGCCTTACAGTCCTTGAACTTTCTGGTGACTGTAGGTGAGCATGAGAGGTATCGGCGTGCATGAGGTACTTTCAGCTTAGTCCAGACAAAATCATTGTACCACCACTGCCAAAAAACTTCTACCTCGTAGAGCAATTCTCAGGGTAGATACGGGTATTCCCACCCATATTCTCGGGCAACTTTCTGGCAAAAGAGACGCTGCAGCCTTGCCAGAGAAGGCATTGTGGCACGGTCTCCTACTCCAGGTAAAACAATGGACTCCGAATGGCGAGGTACACCCTCCACCTCTGTAGATTTGGGCCTAGGAGCCCGCAGTGATGCCCGCTGCACTCCCGCAACAGGAGCAGGTGAAACACTTGATGGTTCAAGAAGTGGGATCACGGACAGGGAACCAGATTCCTCCCTAAGCTCCGAAGCCTCCACCCGGGGGGTACTATCCCCAATGGACATAGGTGGGTCCCTTTTGACACGGGACGCGGGTAGCTTCATCTTGTCCCATCCCTTCTTGTGGAAGATCTCATCTATCTCCCCGTCATCACCGGCATCTGATAGCGACTCTAGGTCGGAGGTGTCATAACACTCTGCAGGCAGGTAATTCCCCGTAGACACGGAATCACCCCCCTCGATGGGCTCCACCGACTCTGGGCTCCCGACACGTGCAACTACACACACAGTCCTGACCCCTGGCTCACCTGGGCCTTTTGAAGAAAACGGACGTCCAGGACTCTTTCCTCCGGATCCATCGAGGCCAGGCAAGCGACGGGGCGAAGCTCTTCCACGACCACAGGATGCCATCACCAGGCCAACTTTCCTCTTCGGCGGTGGGAGCAGGGAGCTTGTGGTGACCGAGGCAGCATACTCGGATTTCTCTCTCTTCATCTCCGCTTGGGCTGTCACGTCGCCCTGGTCAGCGCGCACGGGAAACGCACAGGCATCGATCTCTCCCTCCGGAGTGGCAGTCCCTGTGAGGTAGTTGAGGTGGAAGGCATGAGGCCTTTCTGTGGATGGCTCCACCTCGAAGAGGAACTCTTTGCAGACCTCACATCGCCCGAACGGCTTCAACTGGACCACCAGTCCCGAACAGCCAGGACAGATCACACCGAGGGCCTCTATGTCTCTGCAGGTATACAGAGCCAACCGCCCCTGGGGCCTTAGTCTTATTCCTGTATCCGTAATCTGGGCAGCAAAAGAAGTTATCTCGGTGACAGAAGAAGCAGAAATCCATGGGGTACTTGAAGTCATCCTGACTGTTTGCTGCTCCAATGCGCACTGACCCCTTTGCGCCGGAATCTCCACGTGTGTCCTTCCACATGGCCAGACTCCTCCCACACTCTGCATTTGTTTGCAGGCTTTTCCTTCTCCCCGCCCATGAACTGCGCAGCTATGGTTTGCCTCGTGGCGCGTTGGCCAATATAGCCGACCTACTCGGAACTCCTCCGGGCAGCAAAGTTCAAATTCAGACACCATACACATCCCGGACACGGAGCCCCCACGTGTCGCGACCTCACCCCTCTCACCCCTTCTCATACACGGCTTGTCTGTCTCATCTAGGGGTTAACACTGGGGGGAGGGATGAGATACACCACGGCCCATGTCCTCCAAGGTGTAGAGGTGAAGGCCAGAACTATCGGGCTTGTGTATGTGTCCCAGAGTCCAATCCTCTCCTCAGATTGACTCCCCTTTGCTCCTAGTAACCAGAGTTCCACACACTGAATAGGTCCAACTCATATTTATTCTTCTTCTCAATAAATAGTCATACAGCACAGACCAGTTGAGACCCATGTAACACTTCAGTAATTGTGGGGAGTAGGCCAAGGCACAATTCTTCTAGATAAAGCTAACCACTGTAGTATCACCAGTGGCGAATAGTCACTGCCTCTGACTCTATAGAACAGAACATGAATTACCTTTGCTATCGTAGCCCCTATCAGGGGAAGGACATCCATCCAAGACAGTTACCAGAGGCCTCTCCGTCACCAGCAATGCTGCGCTGGACTCTCTGGAGAAGTTCTGCTCACCGGCCTCCTCGTCTCAGACACGGGCACCCAAGGAGTTAGGGCCCCCTCGGATTCCTCCGCCCTCGCGGAACTCAGTCGAAGGTACTGAGCTCCAGGCCTCCGCCATAGTACCTCACCCCAGGCTAAAGGTGCCTGGGATGAACTCCATGTCTCGCTCCGGCCAGGTCAAGGGCACCTGGGCCCGGAACTCCGGAACGCCAGCACCCAAGCTGAAGGTGCCTGGGTGCGGCTGCGTCCTCCGACTCTGAACCCCCAAGGTCAGGGCGTCCGTCCCCTTTATCCCCTCGCCCTTTGCGTCACAGCGGGTTCCTTGCCCCGCTGTACCAGCGCCAGGAAAGGACAAAAAGGGAAGCAGTCTTGCAGTGAGTGTTCAACTCCGGCCCATGGCGACAACGCCACCTGCAGGCCGCAGGGAACCTCGCACCACCAGAGTCCTCCAAGAACCACAAAAAGGGCTTCAGATTCCCTGACAATTGATGCATCTGGGTTACACTACCACCCAGATGCCTTCCCCAAAATCAAATACCCGCTACATAAGGAAGGACTCCGCTGGGTATGTCTGATGTAAGGAAGGACTCCGCTGGGTATGTCTGATGTAAGGGGGGACTTCGCTGGGTATGTCTGATGTAAGGAGGGACTACGCTGGGAACGCCTGATGTAAGGAGGGACTACGCTGGGAACGCCTGATGTAAGGAGGGACTACGCTGGGAACGCCTGATGTAAGGAGGGACTACGCTGGGAACGCCTGATGTAAGGAGGGACTACGCTGGGAACGCCTGATGTAAGGAGGGACTACGCTGGGAACGCCTGATGTAAGGAGGGACTCTACTGGGATTGTCTGATGTAAGGAGGGACTACGCTGGGAACGCCTGATGTAAGGAGGGACTCTACTGGGAACGCCTGATGTAAGGAGGGACTCTACTGGGAACGCCTGATGTAAGGAGGGACTCTACTGGGAACGCCTGATGTAAGGAGGGACTCTACTGGGAACGCCTGATGTAAGGAGGGACTCTACTGGGAACGCCTGATGTAAGGAGGGACTCTACTGGGAACGCCTGATGTAAGGAGGGACTCTACTGGGAACGCCTGATGTAAGGAGGGACTCTACTGGGAACGCCCCATGTAAGGAGGGACTCTGCTGGGAACGCCCCATGTAAGGAGGGACTACGCTGGGAACGCCCCATGTAAGGAGGGACTACGCTGGGAACGCCCCATGTAAGGAAGGACTACGCTGGGAACGCCCCATGTAAGGAGGGACTACGCTGGGAACGCCCCATGTAAGGAGGGACTACGCTGGGAACGCCCCATGTAAGGAGGGACTACGCTGGGAACGCCCCATGTAAGGAGGGACTACGCTGGGAACGCCCCATGTAAGGAGGGACTACGCTGGGAACGCCCCATGTAAGGAGGGACTACGCTGGGAACGCCCCATGTAAGGAGGGACTACGCTGGGAACGCCCCATGTAAGGAGGGACTACGCTGGGAACGCCCCATGTAAGGAGGGACTACGCTGGGAACGCCCCATGTAAGGAGGGACTACGCTGGGAACGCCCCATGTAAGGAGGGACTACGCTGGGAACGCCCCATGTAAGGAGGGACTACGCTGGGAACGCCCCATGTAAGGAGGGACTACGCTGGGAACGCCCCATGTAAGGAGGGACTACGCTGGGAACGCCCCATGTAAGGAGGGACTACGCTGGGAACGCCCCATGTAAGGAGGGACTACGCTGGGAACGCCCCATGTAAGGAGGGATTCCGCTGGGAACGCCCCATGTAAGGAGGGATTCCGCTGGGTACGCCCCATGTAAGGAGGGACTCCGCTGGGTACGCCCGATGTAAGGAGGGACTCCGCTGGGTACGCCCGATGTAAGGGGGGACTCCGCTGGGTACGCCCGATGTAAGGGGGGACTCCGCTGGGTACGCCCGATGTAAGGGGGGACTCCGCTGGGTACGCCTGATGTAAGGGGGGACTCCGCTGGGTACGCCTGATGTAAGGGGGGACTCCGCTGGGTACGCCTGATGTAAGGGGGGACTCCGCTGGGTACGCCTGATGTAAGGGGGGACTCCGCTGGGTACGCCTGATGTAAGGGGGGACTCCGCTGGGTACGCCTGATGTAAGGGGGGACTCTGCTGGGATTGCCTGATGTAAGGAGGGACTCCGCTGGGTATGTCTGATGTAAGGTGGGACGCCGCTGGGTACGCCTGACGTAAGGAAGGACTCCGCTGGGTATGTCTGATGTAAGGGGGGACGCCGCTGGGTACGCCTGACGTAAGGAAGGACTCCGCTGGGTACGCCTGATGTAAGGGGGGACTCCACTGGGTATGTCTGATGTAAGGGGGGAATCCGCTGGGTATGCCTCATGTAAGGAGGGACTCCGCTGGGATTGCCTGATGTAAGGAGGATCTACGCTGGGAACGCCTGATGTAAGGAGGGACTCTACTGGTATTGCTCTTGTAAGGAGGGACTCCGCTGGGTATGCCTGATGTAAGGAAGGACTCTACTGGGATTGCCTGATGTAAGGAGGGACTCTACTTACCCCATCAATATGACAGCTACGGTGGCTTAACCCTCAGTGTAAAACCAGCTAGTGCCACCACCAATCAGTGCCATATGTCAGTGCCACCTGCCAGTGCCACCAACAATCAGCGCCACCAGCCAGTACCATCTGTCAGTGCCACCAGCCAGTACCCTCTGTCAGTGCCACCAGCCAGTACCATCTGTCAGTGCCACCAGCCAGTACCATCTGTCAGTGCCACCAGCCAGTACCATTTGTCAGTGCTAACCAGTGCCACCCGCCAGTACCAAACACTATAATACAGGAGTATGTATGTATGTATGTATGTATGTATATACATACACATACATATATACACACACACACACACACACACATTAGATATATATTTATGTACACACATTATAATAAACGAGTATGTGTGTGTGTGTATATGTATATATATATATATATATATATATTTATTGTGAGATGGGGGTTGTTTAGCTCAAGTAGTAGATGCATTTTTCCAGCGATTCAAGACAGTCAGGAACTATATTTAAGGGCATGGTAGCCCATTTTTATAAAAAAAAAGGCAAAATAAAAGTCCAAACAAAGGTTTCCCACGCAGGGGTTCTTCTCCATTAAATACACAGAACAGAAAATGCTAGCCCACCTGGCTCTCTGTAGCAGTACTTCTGCACTTAATCCTGGTCAGCCAGACCACCGTACTCCTCAAAGTAGACGGCTTCCCTTTAGCATCCACAGCTCTGCCTCTTGCAGTCACCAACTTTCTGGCTGCCTCTTGCAGTCACCAACTTTCTGGCTGCCTCCTACAGCCTCTCTGACTCCTGAAGACCTCCTGTCTCTTGGTGTGGAGCCGTCTCCAACTGGGAGCCATGAGGTCTTCCCATATGTTCATTATAAGGGCTGTGCTCACCTGAGCACACCCCCTGCTGGTAATCAGCAAAGTCTGGACACAGGGTTGGAGATCCCATCCCTCCCAAGACACTGTGGAATCTCCAAACTACAAAGCCCCTTTCCAGAATACCAAAACCTGGAGAAAGCTGCGAAAGCAGTCTTCTCCAGTCCACATCTACGCTCTGTAGTCTTGCACCTTGCAAATGTGCAGACCCTGTGTCCAGCAAACTGTCCATTTTACCGCGACAGTAGCTCCTACTGTCACAATATATACACACACACACATACAACACATGTCCCACAACACAACACATGTCCCACAACACAACACATGTCCCACAACACATCACATGTCCCACAACCAGGAACGAGTGAGCGAGGTGAAGAGCGAGCGAGATGAAGAGCGAGAGACTAAACACACAAAACACTGCACACTACGCTACACACTAAACACTGCACACTACGCTACACACTAAAGACTGCACACTACGCTACACCAGGGGCGGATCCAGAGTTATTTCTCGGGAGGGGCACTGCCAAAAAAATATGTTTTTTTGTGGGAAATTTATCGGGGAAATGGCTGGTGTCGGCGCTTCAATCATCCCGGCACCATGGTTGTTATGGTGTCAGGATGATTGAAGCGCATTATTTCTATTATTACATTGTAATATAAAATTAAATAGTTCAATGCAGAATCAGTGGGAGCCCCGAGTGTGTCACTTGCCACCGTCGCCTGCAATTAGTTGGAGCCCTGAGCGTGTCACTTGCCACACGTAGCGGATTGTCACTTGCCACGTCACCTGCCACATCTTGTGGATTGTCACTTGCCACACCTTGTGGATTGTCACTTGCCACATCACCTGCCACACCTTGCGGATTGTCACTAGCCACACCTTGCGGATTGTCACTTGCCACTCACCTGCCACACCTTGCTGATTGTCACTTGCCTGCCACCAGATGCAGATTGTCATTTGCCACGTCACCTGACACAATTTGCGGATTGACACTAACTTGCCTGCTAAGGTGTAGTTTTGGTTGTCTCTTGCTGTGTCCCAGACTCCCAGAGTCAGGCAGCAGAGAGATAATGTAATCTCTCTGCTGCCTGCACAGTGAGGGTGGAAGTCACTGCAGGAATGCAGGGCAGGCACGGGCGGTGAGAGATGAGCCTGCTCTCTCACTCTCACCTGCGCTGCCAACACACCGAGCAGCACGGTCTGCCCACGAACCGCACCGCCCGCCCACAAACCGCGGCGCAAGCGGAGCCGCCCACTTTCTTACCCGTCTGTTGAGCGGCACGCTATCGCACCTGCCCGCAGAGCGGCCCTATGTGACTCACTGACGTCACTCGTTGCTAGACGCCAAGCGGCCCAGGTGTTAGCAACGAGTGCAGGGAAGAGGCTCCACCCACCTCCTCCTCCGCTCCTGGTATCGTGTCAGTGCGCCGCGTAACTACATTAGACGAGTCTCTCTCTCGGCGACGCTGTTCAGCTGATGTGAGAAACTGAGAGAGAGACTCAGAGAGGCAGCGGCAGCCGCAGAACAAGTACTGTATATACTCGAGTATAAGCGGACCCGAATATAAGCCGAGGCACCTAATTTTACCACAAAAAAATGGGAAAACTTATTGACTCAAGTATAAGCCTAGGGTGTCCATCTGCATGCCTCACTGTGCCTCACTTTGCCTCACTGTGCCCATGCCTCACTGTGCCCATGCCTAGACTGATGTTTAACATGGGAGTCTATGGAAGGAGTTCCTGGCTTTGAAAAATCAGTCCTCACCGGTCGTAGGTCTCACAGACACCATACTTTGCACACTTGTAGAAGAGACATGGGGCTACATGTGTGCCAAGTTTGGGGTCCAGGGGACCTATGGCCGGCCAGTACCAGGTCCGCAAAATCACCAGATAAATGACCGTTTAACATTGGAGTCTATCGAAGGGGTGCCCGGCTTTGAAAAATCGGTTCCCCCTCGGCCGTAGGTCTCCCAAACACCACACTTTGCACACTTGTAGAAGAGATATGGGGCTACATGTGTGCCAAGTTTGGGGTCCAGAGGACCTATGGCCGGCCAGTACCGGGTCCACAAAGTCTGGGAGATCAGGCGCAAAAAAAAAAAAACAGCAAGCAAGTGAGCGTGACAGATGGTCTCGGGGGGGAGCAATTGCCCTGTTGCCCCCCCCTGGATCCACCCCTGCGCTACACACAAAACACTGCACACTACGCTGCTCAGTCTCCCCAGACCATGTCCACTCCCCCCAGCAGGCCAGCAATGTGACTCACGAGGGAGTCTTTCACTCACCTGCTTTTCTTCCATGGTCTGCTCTGCGGTCTGTCACACTTCCAGACTGCCTGTCACAACAGGAAACGATCCGGAGGAGAGGAAGAGGAGGGGGGGGACTCAGGGGCGGCGGCTCACAGCCAAGTTGAGGCCGGTCCCGCTCACCAGCGATCCAATCCCACGCTACGCCAGGGGTGAGGGGTGACAATGGCAACACATGTCTGGTTGCCCTCGATTAAAATGGCGCCGGGCATCGCCTTGCATCGCATTATTTCCGGGTTTCGAAATAACGCAATGCTACGGCTCAGGGACGGCTGTGCCTTCTGGGATTGATGACAAACATCTCCCAGGAGGCATAGCGGTCCATGGATGACGTGCTGAGGCTGCTCCCGCCGCGGCCGCAAAAACAAATATGTTAAATTAAAACAGTGAGTTTTTTAAATATTTTTTTTTTTATATGCCAAATCAGCATAAGGGGACAGAGCAGCAGAGGATGCAGACAAGTTGTAAAAGAGGGTGGAACTCCACTTTAAATCATTGTCAGATGGTTTCTTTACCTCAATACTATAAATTGATGCTTTATACATCTATTGCATATATACATTTTTCCAGCTTCCCTTTTTTCAGGAAAAACTTCTACCATTAGTTCAGTTTTCATCTGTAAACACTGGAGGACATTTCTATAATGGGACGTCTTGTGCACACATGGGACTTATACTTTTTTTATCTAAATCTCAAGTTATATATTGATTTATAGCAGCCTGGGTAAGGTTCATCTTTCTCTATATCTATACATTTCCAATGCCCTATAATGATATTGATTTTATTATTTTCGAAAACCTGCATTTTTAACTTATGCCAATACAGTTGATAAATATGTCTTTGTATCAACAAAAATCAACATGAGCATTCATTCCAATCTTTTTGTTGTCTATAGCATATAAAACGTCACACCGGAATCTCCTGAGGAAGCTCTGTTGAACGAAACCTGTTGAGTGGTAGTGTCTGTAATTTATGCCTTCTCATAGAACAATCGATTTTTGATATGGATGAAACATTGTTCTCATGTTTTTTATTTTTGTAATAAAAATTCAATTTTATTTATTGTGTAATTGATCATTACAGTCTTTATACTTAACACCTTAAAAATCCAGAGGTTTGTTACCTCCCTTCCCCCTTTCTATTTTCTAGTATATTGGGATGTGGTGTTCCATTTTATTCCTCTTGTCTCATTCTGTAAAACACAGCCGTCACACATGCATCAGCTACTACAGGCGGGGGTTCTGTGTCGAGAATGGGCTTACTACGTGCTCCTGGCACACTAACTAAGTTGCCTCCAACAGCTCTCAGTCATGTGTAACGGTGTATAGTTCCTGCGATACCACTTGTGCTTTAATTTAAAAAATATTGCATATACATATAAATTAATGTGACATTAACGATGGGTTGCAGCTTGCATCAAATGGTGTTCAACCAATCACTAAACAATAAACAAATAGGATAAAGATGCCGCGCTACCTAGTGATTACATAAAGATAATTACATCAAATTAAACAGTGTATCACCATCAGTGTATACATGTACTATAATAAACAATAAATAGTGAATAATAATGTTCCAATAATGGAAACAATGGTATTGCAGTTCAAAAAACATGAAATAAACGTGACTTTTTCCTTTATAAAAATCTTCAAGCCTCTTCTATCATGTAGTATATATTATACGCATGTGCAGTAGGGATGAGCCGAACACCCCTCGGTTCGGTTCGCACCAGAACCTTCGAACGGACCGAAAGTTTGCGCGAACGTTAGAACCCTATTAAATACAATAGACGTTCGAAATCTAAAGTGCTAATTATAATGACTAATATGCATGTTATTGTCCTAAAAAGGGTTTGGGGACCCGGGTTCTGCCCCAGGGGACATGTATCAATGCAAAACGAAGTTTTAAAAACGGCCGTTTTTCGGGAGCAGTCATTTTAATGATGCATAAAGTGAAAAAAAAAAAGTGAAATATTCCTTTAAATATCGTACCTGGGGGGTGTCTAAAGTATGCCTGTGAAGTGGCATGTGTTTCCCGTATTTAGAACGGTCCCTGCACAAAATGGCATTTGTAAAGGAAAAAAAGCCATTTAAAACTGCTTGCGGCTTTAATGTAATGTCTGGTCCCGGTAATATGGATGAAAATCTTTGAGAAAAATGGCTATGGCGTTTGGGAACCTGCCACGGAGGAACCGCACATTGCACAAACTCACGGAAGGGGGCCGAGTCTACCAACTGAAAAGGCAGCAGTTGAAGTGTTAGCAATTTAGCCAAGCTAGCATTCAACCACTGGGCATGTGGATGGCTGGGAGTGAACTTGTTTCGATGGTCCAGCAGCTGGGGCAGGGAAATTTGCCTGCTATAATCGGACGTCGGTGTACTGCTAGCAGAGTGCCCGCAAGTACTTGGCTGTGACACACCTAATTCAACACCTTCATTCCTCTCAGTGCAGGTTTCAGAGAGGACTGAAGGTACAGTGGGGTTGGAGATCCCAGCTGATGAGGAGCAAGGAGAGGTCCGCTTTGTTCGTTGGTGTGGGTCTTTAAGGTACGCTTGCCAAGGAGCTGCATGGCAGGTCAACATACAGTGCCTTGCAAAAGTATTCGGCCCCCTTGAACTTTTCATCCTTTTGCCACATTTCAGGCTTCAAACATAAAGATATAAAATTTTAATTTTTTGTGAAGAATCACCAACAAGTGGGACACAATTGTGAAGTGGAACGAAATCTATTGGATTTTTGAAACTTTTTTTAATTAAGAAAAAAATGAAAAGTGGGGCGTGCAAAATTATTCGGCCCCCTTGTGTTAATACTTTGTAGAGCCACCTTTTGCTGCGATTACAGCTGCAAGTCGCTTGGGGTATGTCTCTATCAGTTTTGCACATCGAGAGACTGAAATTCTTGCCCATTCTTCCTTGCAGAACAGCTCGAGCTCAGTGAGGTTGGATGGAGAGCGTTTGTGAACAGCAGTTTTCAGCTCTTTCCACAGATTCTCGATTGGATTCAGGTCTGGACTTTGACTTGGCCATTCTAACACCTGGTTACTTTATTTGTGAACCATTCCTTTGTAGATTTTGCTGTATGTTTGGGATCATTGTCTTGTTGGAAGATAAATCTCCGTCCCTGTCTCAGGTCTTTTGCAGACTCCAACAGGTTTTCATCCAGAATGGTCCTGTATTTGGCTGCATCCATCTTCCCCTCAATTTTAACCTTCTTCCCTGTCCCTGCTGAAGAAAAGCAGGCCCAAACATGATGCTGCCACCACCATGTTTGACAGTGGGGATGGTGTGTTGAGGGTGATGAGCTGTGTTGCTTTTACGCCAAACATATCGTTTTGCATTGTGGCCAAAAAGTTCGATTTTGGTTTCATCGGACCAGAGCACCTTCTTCCACATGTTTGGTGTGTCTCCCAGGTGGCTTGTGGCAAACTTTAGATGAGACTTTTTATGGATATCTTTGAGAAATGGCTTTCTTCTTGCCACTCTTCCATAAAGGCCAGATTTGTGCAGTGTACGACTGATTGTTGTCCTGTGGACAGACTCTCCCACCTCAGCTGTAGTTCTCTGCAGTTCATCCAGAGTGATCATGGGCCTCTTGGCTGCATCTCTGATCAGTCTTCTCCTTGTCTGAGCTGAAAGTTTAGAGGGACAGCCAGGTCTTGGTAGATTTTCAGTGGTCTGATACTCCTTCCATTTCAAAATGATCGCTTGCACAGTGCTCCTTGGGATGTTTAAAGCTTGGGAAATCTTTTTGTATCCAAATATGGCTTTAAACTTCTCCACAACAGTATTACGGACCTGCCTGGTGTGTTCCTTGGTCTTCATGATGCTCTCTGCGCTTTCAACAGAACCCTGAGACTATCACAGAGCAGGTGCATTTATACAGAGACTTGATTACACACAGGTGGATTCTATTTATCACCATCAGTCATTTAGGACAACATTGGATCATTAAGAGATCCTCGCTGAACTTCTGGAGTGAGTTTGCTGCACTGAAAGTAAAGGGGCCGAATAATTTTGCACGCACCACTTTTCAGTTTTTTATTTGCTAAAAAAAGTTTAAAATATCCAATAGATTTCGTTCCACTTCACAATTGTGTCCCACTTGTTGGTGATTCTTCACAAAAAATTAAAATTTTATATCATTATGTTTGAAGCCTGAAATGTGGCAAAAGGATGAAAAGTTCAAGGGGGCCGAATACTTTCGCAAGGCACTGTATGTCTGGTCAAGCATGTGGTGCCCAAGCGGCTGATGTTTTGGCCACGCGAGATACGCTTGAGACATATGTTGCAAACAGCAGCGGTGCGATCTGATGCACTCGACTCAAAAAAGGCCCACACCAAATAACTTTTGGAATAATGGGCAGAGGCAGTGCCCTGCACAGGCAGAGGCAGCGCCCTGCACAGGCAGAGCTCTGCGTTGTGATTCAGTCAGTGTGCTGCCCTTACGCTGGCCCCCGGAGGGCATCCTGCCTCGTTGGAGATGTGCCTCCTCCTCATCCTCCTCCTCTCTCCTATCAGGCACCCACGTGGAGTCAGTGACCTCATCATTCCCTCCCTCCTCATCACTGGAGCCAATCTGGCAGTATGCTGCAGCTGCTGGAACATGACTGCCAGATTGCTGCCCTTCTTGAGCATCCCCTCTCTCTGCTCTCACGCTACTGCTTTCCTCTAGCTGGGTATCATCTTCAGACCCTTCGAAAGGCTGGGCATCCTCCTGGAGCATGTACTCAACACTGTGCTCAAACAGTTCGGGGGACTCCTTAGGAGGACACGGTAGGTCTAGGGAAGGAGTGATTGATGATGATATTGATACGAGGGAAGAGAACGCTTTGGCAGCTGCTTTGCCAGTACCCTGAGCCTGGGTGAGAGAGGATGAGGAGGATGAGGAGGGCTTGGTCATCCACTCTACCAAGTCTTCGGCATGATGTGGCTCAACACGTCCAGCTGCCAAAAATAAGGACAAGCATGTCCCACCCATGGCCACGTGCTGATGACGATGCACCGCGTCCACGACCAGCACTGTTGTCTCTAGACACAGAGCCTGCTTGCCCTCTTTTATTGGCTCGTGACTGTCTGCCTCTCCTTGTTGGCCTTCCAGACATAGTAATGGCCTGCAGGGAGATGGGAAAACCAGCAATTGGGTAGTGTATATTGTGCTGAAGGCACACAACACCCACTAACTCCAGCAGATGCCTTTATTAGAGAACAGCAATGACTGGTATATACAGGTGTATACTGTACTAGGGCACACAACACCCACTAACTCCAGCAGATGCCTTTATTAGAGAACAGCAATGACGGGTATATACAGGTGTATACTGTACTAGGGCACACAACACCCACTAACTCCAGCAGATGCCTTTATTAGAGAACAGCAATGACGGGTATATACAGGTGTATACTGTACTAGGGCACACAACACCCACTAACTCCAGCAGATGCCTTTATTAGAGAACAGCAATGACGGGTATATACAGGTGTATACTGTACTAGGGCACACAACACCCACTAACTCCAGCAGATGCCTTTATTAGAGAACAGCAATGACGGGTATATACAGGTGTATACTGTACTAGGGCACACAACACCCACTAACTCCAGCAGATGCCTTTAATAGAGAACAGCAATGACGGGTATATACAGGTGTATACTGTACTAGGGCACACAACACCCACTAACTCCTGCAGATGCCTGTATTAGAGAACAGCAATGAAGGCCGGGTATATACAGGTGTATACTGTGCTAGGGCACACAACACCCACTAACTCCTGCAGATGCCTGTATTAGAGAACAGCAATGACGGGTATATACAGGTGTATACTGTACAAGGGCACACAACACCCACTAACTCCTGCAGATGCCTGTATTAGAGAACAGCAATGACGGGTATATACAGGTGTATACTGTGCTGGGGCACACAACACCCACTAACTGCTGCAGATGCCTGAGAAAAGAATACACTGTCCCTGCCTGCCTATCTAGCTTAGAGAACAGCAATGAACAGCAACTCCTGCAGATGCCTGAGAAAAGAACACACTGTCCCTGCCTGCCTATCTAGCTTAGAGAACAGCAATGAACAGCAACTCCTGCAGATGCCTGAGAAAAGAACACACTGTCCCTGCCTGCCTATCTATCTTAGAGATTAGAACAGCAATGAACAGCAACTCCTGCAGATGCCTGAGAAAAGAACACAACGTAGAACACACTGTCCCTGCCTATGTAGCTCTTTCCCTGCACGCCGGAACACACTGCACAAGGTCGCCGCGCTGGCGGCCTTTTATAGTGTGGGGCGTGTACTAAACCCCCCTGAGCTATGATTGGCCACAGGCATCCTGCCTGTGGCCAATTATGGCTCTCCTCGCTGCCGGCGCTGTGATTGGCCAAGCATGCAGGGTCACAGTGAATGCTTGGCCAATCACAGCGCCGGGATTGCACTGCGATGGCGCAGTGTATTGTGGGCCGTTCGCGTCACTCGAATTGGGTGCGAACGGCCCATAACGTTCGATCTTCGTTGAACAGCCGATGATCGAGTCGAACGTGTGTTCGACTCGAACACGAAGCTCATCCCTAATTTGCAGTAATACCCAGCTCACTTCTCTCTGGTCAGATTGGTATTCCAAGATCTCAGGGTACTCTGTAGAAAGGTCTCTCACTCACCAGGGTACAAATACAGCCGGTTCGCTGTAGCGCCGGACTTGGTAATATTATGGGCAGTGAAGGGCGTACTTGGCCGGGGGGGGGGGGGGAAGCGACCGGCGCCCCATAAAACAGCCGGTGACTGGCCAGACTGGGTGCATGTAATATAACTAGCGGTCGCGGAGGCGAAGTATTAGGCTCCGCCTACCCTCCTCCATGCGGCATCCTTACCTTGCATCTTTTCCCCGGCCTGGGGCGGAGTCTGTCTGTGACGAGGATGAGAGGGAGAGAGAGAGGAGGACGACGGGTACACCCAGGCGGCCAGAACAGCAGCAGGTAAAAATCAATTACTATTACAGTACTTTTGTAAATCATGTGCGGGTGTGACAAGCAGCCAGACAATATAAAGTGCTTGGCAGTTATTAATCCAGTATACCAATCATATTGCAATACAGTGCTCCACGCATGCTGCAAACTCATTAAAGTCCACACATTCAGTGAAAGCTCATGTACTTTGTTTAATAAATTTGCATTGATTTCAGCATGCACAGAGCCAGTGGCGCAGGAGCACCGCCCCCCTCTCCTGCTCGCCCCCCCCTCTCCTGCTCTCTCACATAGATAGATTCAAGAACTTAATAGATCAGGGGTCTCAAAGTACTGGCCCGCGGACCGGTTATAAATGGCCCGCAGGCAGCGCGGGGGTGCCGCGGAACAGGGGGCGCAAATTGGCAGTGTTCTACTGCCAGGCATGTACTGGCCGGAGATTCGCAGCGATTTACCCGTCAATCGCCTACTGCTGGCGCCTGACGGGTAGATCGAGATGCATGCAGAGTAGCGCAGGAAGCGTCATAAGTTCACTTCTCTCTCATGTCACGCTGTTGCTCCCCAGTGGCCCCTCCTCTCTTCTCGCCCATCCCCATTTGCTTGTGACATCATCTGGGATGGACAAAGAGAGGATGGGCCACCAGGGAGCAACAGCGTGACATGAGAGAGAAGTGAACTTATGACAGACGCTTCCTGCGCTACTCTGCATTTGAAGAAAACGACAACAAGTAAATGCTGACATGTGCCCCATGTACCCTAAATGTGCCCTGATGTGCCCCATGTACCCTGAATGTGCCCTGATGTGCCCCATATACCTTGATTGTGCCCTGATGTGCCCCATGTACCCTGATTGTGCCCCATGTACCCTGATTGTGCCCTGATGTGCCCCATGTACCCTGATTGTGCCCTATGTGCCCTGATGTGCTGGGCTCTGTGCCCTGATGTGCTGTGCCCTAATGGTGAGTGGTCAGTGTGCAGTGTAGTGGTCAGTGTGCAGTGTAATGTGAAGTGTAGTGGTCAGTGTGTAGTGTAGTGTGCAGTGTAGTGGTCAGTGTGCAGTGTAGTGGTCAGTGTGTAGTGTAGTGTGCAGTGTAGTGGTCAGTGTGCAGTGTAGTGGTCAGTGTGAAGTGGTCCGTGTGCAGTGTAGTGGTCAGTGTGCAGTGTAGTGGTCCGTGTCCAATGTAGTGGTCCGTGTGCAGTGGTCAGTGTGTAGTGGTCCGTGTGCAGTGTAGTGGTCAGTGTGCAATGTAGTGGTCCGTGTGCAGTGTAGTGGTCAGTGTGCAGTGTAGTGGTCAGTGTGTAGTGGTCAGTGTGCAGTGTAGTGGTCAGTGTGCAGTGGTCAGTGTGCAGTGTAGTGGTCAGGGTTAATAATGCATTTGCTGACACCAGTGCTGCTGTTTTTGAACTTTGAATGTTTGCATGCGGCCCCCCATGGGATATGAAAACTTGTCTTGTGGCCCTCAGGTAATTCGAGTTTGAGACCCCTGTAATAGATAGACAGAAAGCAAAACATTTGGGGGCTCGTCCGCGATCTGTGCTATAATTCAATTGAAGCAGACCAGTTTTTCTGTAGTGTGTTGTGTAGCTTGTGCTAGGTAAAATGCTGCGTAAGCTGTTTAGGAAAAGCAATGCTGCAGAGGGTCCTGGTGACCAGAAGAAAGTGTGCAGCTTACCTATCTGGGCCAGAGACAATGAGTGGGAGCCTCTTGCTAAAGAATTTGTCAAGTATGCTTCTCCCTTGAAGCTGACTTGGGGTGATAAAGTCTCAGATCATTTTGTAGATTTTAGCCTTAAGGGGTTGGATTTAAGTAAAAAAGAAAAGCGGACAGTGTCCACAGTGGGTTGGTACTTCCTCCATGCTCTCTATACTGAATCACATAGAAGGGAGAAGGCAGAGGCAGAAGTTAAGGTATTAAAAGACCAGCTAGCAGTTGCTTCAGAGTGTGTTCGTTCAACTGCTAGTCCGGCTAATGATTTGCAAGAGCGGTGTGCAGCCCTCATGACCAAATCAATTAATGCCTTAAGGAAAAGGAAGGGGCGTAAACCTGTTAGTAAAGCCAGGGTACGTGCCATTGTCACGTCCCAAAATTGGGATTGTGAGGATGTGCCCTCCTCAAATGATAGTGAGGATGAGGAGATAGAGTTTGATATTTCAGATGATGATCACCCAATGGGAAAGAAAAAGTATGCCAAACCTCTCATTACTAAGCATAGGAAACGGCAACATGATAGAGAGGATACGGTAGATGGGGAGGTGCATTATCGCAACCCCAGAGATGTTGAATTTGAAGAAGTACGAGAGTTTACACATACTGAACTCCATGAGCTGGCAAAACAATACAAACAAAGTCTGGGGAGCCCCTATTGAGTTGGCTCCTACGCTTATGGGATGAAGGGGCGGACAGTGTTGTTTTGTCAGGTAAGGAAGCAGTGGCTATGGGAGTTTTAACCCATGATCCACAATTTCAGGCAATGCGAAAAGCCCGAGAGTTTAGCATGAATTTTTCACTGTTGGACCTCGTGAGAGATGGAATAGTCTGAGTATACGCTAGTCCTACTGACCTGGAAAATACCTACTCCTGGAGATCAATAGGAGAGGGTATTTCCAGGTTACGTGAGATGGGTTGTATAACCGGATTAAATACATTTCCAGAATGGATAGGTCCAGATATGGAATCCTTTACGTCTGCACTGCGCTGATGAAGTCTGCGCCATTTAATCTCAGAGCTCCATTTTTGTCCTTGTTGGGAGGCCTGGGATTAAACAGCAAGATTCATGAAGCCACTACTCTTTTAAGCCAGTTGGGGGAGGTAGAGGAGACCAAAACAAAACCTGTTAGGGCAGTAGATAAGGTCAAAGCCAGACAGGGAGAATACAAGCAGAAAATAACAGAGAAGAAAGGGAATGGGGTAGAGAAGACAGAAGGTGAAGAGAAAACCAGGCTAGTTATTTCTAGGAAAGAAATGTGGGTGGACCTATGAAAGGCAGGAGTACCTAAAGATGAGATAGATGGCATTTCTACTGCAGAAATTCTGAAGAGGTGGAAACATTTAGTAGGGAAAACTGTCAGGGTTAGAAACACTACACCTAGTGAAGATAACATCAGCCTAGACTTAGAGAAAACAGAACAGACCTCTCCTGTTAGCCCCATACCAATTCCCAAAACTGAACATGAACCCAAACCCAAATCCCTTTATCCTGGGGAGGAGTTAGAGAGAATAAGAAAAGGGGATTGGGAGGTTCCTTATCCAGGGAAGGTCACTGTATGGTGGGGGAAGTCATCTTCTCCTACACATGTAATGGCTTTAGTTGATAGTGGAGCTGAAGTTACACTTTTGCAAGGAAATCCTTCCCATCACAAAGGAGAATTGATTTATGTAGAAGGTTTGGGAGGGCAAATCACACCAGCAGTTAGGATTCGGGTGAAATTGGCTTTTGGCAAGGGATCAGGATTTATGACAAATGTTTTGGTATAAGTTACCCGAAAATATTCTTGGGATGGATGTACTTCAAGGTCAGTCAATTCAGACTGAAAGAGGTACATTCACATTTGGGTATCCTGATAAAGCGTATCTGGTAGGGGCGGTGAAGGCTGTGGTCAGAGGTCATGCGAAATGGACCCCTGTCTACATTCCTCCACCAGAGAAGCCAGTCTGTCTCAAGCAGTACAGACTTCCTGGAGGCCACAAAGAAATTGGGGAGACTATTCAAGAACTGTTGAGAGTAGGGATCCTTAGACCTGCTGTAAGTCCTTTCTCGTCTCCGGTGTTCCCAGTAAAGAAACCTGATGGGACATATAGAATGACTGTGGATTACAGAGGTCTAAACAAAGTGGCACCTCCATTGAAGTCAGCTGTACCAGATATGATCTCAATTGTTGAGAAAATTGCTAAAGATGCAGGAGAATATCATGCTGTGATAGACCTGGCTAATGCTTTCTTTTCAATTTTGATAGACCCAGAGTGTCAAGACCAGTTTGCTATGGTGTGGGACGGCCGCCAGTACACTTTCACTGTGCTTCCTGAAGACTACATTCCTGGCTGCAAAAGAAGCTATTTTGCAGCATCAGGGATTAGGACCCGTGAGAAAAGGAGTACCATTTCAGCTGGATGTAGTGGAGCAGAATGGTACCATATCTTGGAGTCTGTGGCAGCCAAATGAAAAGAAAGGACTGAGAGCAATACCTATTGGATTTTGGTCCAAACAACTGACAGGGGCACAGAAGAGATACACGCCCCTAGAGAAGTACCTGTTTGGGGCCTACACAGCACTTCAACATGTAGAGACCATTACAGGAAAGGACACAGTCACCATCCATCCTGCATTGCCAATAGCAGGATGGGTGAGAGATAATTGACTGACTACTAGGGCAGCTGTAGCCCAGAACCAGACACTGATAAAATGGAAGTGGTACCTTAAAAAAAGAGGGGGTATTGCAGCTGGGGATGTTAGAGACATTTCAAAACAGTTGGCTGGGCTTGTTACTTTTACAAACACCCAGCCAGAAGAAGAAATTCCTGTGCTGCAGTCATCCCCCATTCAAGAGGCTCCACCCTTTGAGTCTCTGTCAGAAGACATGAAGGAGTCATCATGGTTCACTGATGGTTCAGCCATAGTCGCCTCATCTGGGCGTAAATGGACAGCAGCAGCCTACAACCCAAGTACAGACATAGTCCTGCAGGAGACCGGAATCAGAGGGTCCAGTCAGTATGCAGAGTTGAAAGCTGTAGTGATGACTCTTCAGGAGGATCCTTCTTACCATGTCACTATCTACACTGATAGCTGGGTGTTTTTTTAAAGGACTGACAACTTGGATGCCCGCGTGGAAGTCCAATGAATGGATGATTCATGGAAAGGTGGTGTGGGGAGGCAAGCAAGTCTGGGATTACATCTGGAAGGAAGCTCACTCTCGCACCATAAAAGTGGGGCATGTTGATGCACATGTGCCCCTAGTACCAGACTTTGAGAACTATAACAGAGTTGCAGATGAAATCGCCAAAGTGAAGGCAGTTGTGCCAATTGATCCTGTTTTGATAAACTTGGCCAACTGGGCCCACAAGCAATCTGGACATTTGGGGCAGAAAGCAACATATGAATAGGCACAGCAGAGAGGATTGCCTATATCCATGGACATGATAAAGACTGTAATAGGGAACTGTACAGTGTGTGTGGAGAAGTGCGACAATGGCCATTGCAAAAGTACTCCACCGGGTCGATTAAGAGGGGTGAGAGGCCTGCAGAAATCTGGCAGATTGACTTCATCTGCCCCCTGCCCCGGGGAAACAATGGACTGAGATATTGTTGCACTGCAGTGGACACCTATTCAGGACTTATGCTTGTTCATCCTTGCAGCTCAAGCCGCAACGCTTCAACTGCTCCAGAAACTTGTCGTTGCTTATGGTTGTCCCAAACAAGTCCAAAGTGATAACGGCTCACTTCACCGGATCAACATTACAGCAGGGGGCCAAAGATTCTGGAGTGTACTGGTTGTGCCACATCCCATACCATACACAGGCAGCTGGTTTGATTGAAAGATACAACGGGCTATTGAAGGACCAGATACGCAAACTTACACCCACACATACACTAACGGGGTGGGATCAGGTCCACACACAGGCAGTCATGTTGTTAAATTCTAGGCCAATAGCCAAAAGCACACCATATGAGAGTATGGTAGGGCTGGGGCACAGATTCCACAGCTGGAGTGCAGAGTTCAGTATTTATGTAAGGTTCCTGAAAGAACAGGGCTTAACATATACCATGTTACTGCTTCCCATGACATAGAAACTAAGAGTGATATATCTGAAGCCTATCTAGGAATGAGAGGGAATCTGTAAGGAAGGTTTGAAGTTATATTTGCATTGGCAGATGAGCTTCAAGACAGGGGCTGGGACTCTGACTGGTTAGTGGAAACTTCTCAGCAAGAGTGGAAAGTGAGGCTACATAACATCAAACCTTCCAAAATAAACAGCAGTGATCTTCTGGGAAATATCAATATATTTCCTCTTCTCCCTATTGATGTTCTTTGGGAGGGTCAGAAGTGCATACAGGCAGGTGGCAAAGTATTGGTGAGATATCCAGGCAAGTAGCCATTTAGAGGAGAGATTGTAGCTAAAGGGACAGGATCTACTGTTTATGTATTATTAGAAGGAACAGATAATCCACTTTGTTTTCCACTCCACAGGCTGTCTCCGATTTGACCCATAGGAAGACCAGAGAAAAGTGGTTACATGATGGAAAGAATGACAGAAGATCGCAAGAGCTGTGGAGATCAAGGCCTTTGATGTATTACAAGCCTGGACTTGTTTCTAAAGAACTTTAGAATGGACTTTCTAATGAACTTTTATCCAAAGACTGAAACACCTTCTCAGTGACAGAAATATGGGAGGGGTTGTATTCAAGGAAAAAATTAATGCGTAGAATGAGTTGTTAGTAATGAAGGGATTTTCTGTGTGTAGTCTGAGAGAAAAATCAAGGGCGGAATGTGTTGTGTTCAAGCTTTAAGATCGGAAGCCACTCATCATCAAGAAGGTGCCTGTTCTCCAGGAGCAATGGAGATCATGAACATACAGTAACCACAGATAAGTAACTTTTAAGTGTATATCTACTGTTATAGACCACAGGCTGTTCATTTGCTAGGCATTTTGCTTGTTATAGAGATCTGTCAGTTTTGTATTGTATTCCTAATATTGTAATATTTTTGTATGTAGAGCATCTTGTATAGTAAAAGCACATTTACACACTGCAGAAGTCTCAGCTTCCTTGCTTATACCACAAAGTAACATTTGGGGGCTCGTCCAGGATTTGTGCTAAAATTTTAACAGAAGCTGACCTGTTTTCCGTGGTGTGTTTTGTTGCTTGTGCTGGGGGGAAAATGCTGCATACACTGTTTGGGAAGAGTAAGGCTGCAAAGGTATCTGGTGTCCAGGAGGACTTGAAGGGGCGCACCCTTCCTAGGTGAGCCAGAAATAGTCAGTGGATGTCTGTTGCAAAGGAGCTGGCAGGATATGCTTCTCCTTTGAACAGAGCTTGGTGGGATGGAGTCCCTGATCTTAGTCTCAAAAGTTTTGGGTTCAGTAAGGGAGTGATGCGGGCAGTTGCTGTGTTTGGTTTGCATTTCCTGCATGCTCTACATATTGAATCTGAAAAGAGGGAAAAGGCAGAATTATAAAGAGATTTAATTAAGGAGCAGCTTGCAGTGGCATCCAAGTGTTTGGAAGAAACTGTAAGCAAGGCAAAAGATTTAGAAATTAGGGTAATCAAGTAGGGTAATCAAAGTTAAACCTGCAGTGGCTTTGAAGAGTGTTCAAACCGCTGTAGGCCGAGCTGAAGATTTGAATAAGCGGCATGCAGCCCTCATGAATAAATCTAATGATGCTCTAACAAAGGACAAAGGCTCAAAGCCTGTAAGCAGAAGTAGGACATGTGCTACTGTTACTTCTCATAACCGGGAAGCTGAGGATTTGATCAGCTCGAATTACAGAGTTGATTCAGATACAAAGGAGGCAAGGCCTATGATCTCCAGGAGACACATGTGGATTGATTTACTAAAGGTGGGGTCCCTAGAGAGGAAATAGATGGGATTCCTACACCAGCATTGTTTAAGAAGTGGAAGCAAATGGTTGTGAATGGTAGATTAAGTGTTTCTGTTGCCATAAAATGGGGCATTTTGCAAAAATGTGCCATGCTGTGAAGACTGAACAGCAGGCCTGTGTGCTTCCCAGGACAGCACGGAGAGACATGCAAGTTTATTCGTTACGTTGGAAGTCAATGCCTTTCCGTGAAAGTGTTTCAAGGCAACAGTGGGCACCCTACAGTAGTTTTGCAGTTAGAAATGGGCAGATAGAGAAATGTGAGCAGTGAGCTATGTTTTTGGCACAGTTGGAAATGAACATATAATCTGCTTTGTCTCTTACTCTTTTCAGGTGTGGAGCAGGCAGAGCAGACGACCATGCTGGGTGGGAGGAGGAAGACCAGAAGAGAGCCTGATGAAGATGCGGATGATTTCCTAAAGGTGTCTGAATTGGAGTGGACTTTCATCTGAGCATTTCCTTATGACCACGAGGACAAGAGACTTTCATCTGGGACTTTCTTTACACAAACTGCCAAAGACATTAACCCTGCTCAAAAGTAATGTTGCAGCCTTCCAGGGACAAAACAAAAGTCTGACCGCCCAGATGGGGGTCAAAAGGGATTTTTTTCCTCCCATTTAGACAAAAGGCTTTAAGAAGTTTCCTATATTATTCTATAAAGTCAAGAGGTGGCATGTGTTGCTATGGCAATTTCTATAGTGACTTTGTGGTAATAATATAGAGTTTAGGTTTAGTTACAGTGACCCTTCCCCCCCTCCATTGATATGTCTGGATGTTCTTTGCAGGAAGCAGGAAATGGGTGGGAGGGGCTTGGAAAGGGTTTGTAGAGACATGTGTGTTTGAACAACAGTTGGTGTTTGGAAGGACAAAGGAAGAAGACATGGATGTGAGGAGCTCGAGAACTTTTGAGTAGGACTGAGCAAGGAACTAAGGACATTACATCTTGACCCCTAAGTTGAGTACATGTTTAGTTTACTTAATTTGTACATATTGTACATGCTTATATTTGTAGGTATTGTGAGGGGGTTAGCTCGGCAGCGGGTGTGTGTGACCCCCGGGATGGGCTCCCCACACAAAACAGGCCCAGCAAACGGAGGTTGTGGTTTTCAAAATCAAAAAGGTGCGGTTTATTTTCTATTTACAGTGACAAAACACAGCAAAGCAAAAGAAACATAACCAAAATAAATCCTGGTCAAGTTGACCTCTGACTAAACATACAGGTTTCCTAACTAACAACTGGGATCAGCCTAGTGCTGTCCTAGTCCCTAAGTCCCTGGTTTAGTAAAAGTCCAAACAAATAGCCACACAGGCTTTGCCTCACCGCACAGGGGTTCACTCTCCCTAGACAGTCCACACAGGTCTGGTTCCAGGCATGAGCTAACATCTAATGAAGCTGGGAGTTCTTATAGAGGCCTAAATGAGCTGACAAGGTTCAGCTGGTCTCCTCATCTCTGTCTGCACAACGCCCCACACTCTCCCTAGAGGTATGAGTCATCCATGAGCCCACTAGCCTTAGCTGGGCCTATACAACTCTCCACCTAGTTGTATAAGTCAGCGTAAAGCCTGAATCTGGGCGAAATATATCTACCCCCCTGGATGCAACCAGGTGACTTTACCTTCCTGCTGTCACATACCCCCCCCCTCTTGTTTTAACCTCGGGGTTGGAACACCAGCAATCAGGCATTCATGTACTCGAGACAAAGCATCCACATTCCCCATTTGAACGCCAGGGCGATGCTTTACTGTGAAGTTGAATTCCTGGAGGGCCAGGAACCACCTATTCACTCTTCTATTTGTTTCCTTGTTTTGAGCCATCCACTTTAACGGAGCGTGATCCGTAACCATGTCAAAGTGCCTACCTAGCAGGTAGTACCGAAGGGAATCTAGAGCCCACTTCACCGCTAAACACTCCTTTTCAACGGTGGCGTAATTTACCTCATGGGACTTCAATTTCCTGCTGAGGTAAATGACTGGGTGCTCTTCCCCGTTCCAGACCTGGGACAATACTGCTCCTAACCCCACATCTGACGCATCACTTTGTACGACAAAGTCTTTAGAGAAGTCGGGTGAGTACAACACTGGCTGGCTACATAAGGCTTGTTTCAAGAATTGGAATGCTGCCTCAGCCTCGGGGGTCCATTTAATCATGACCGACCCTTTCCCCTTCGTCAGGTTGGTTAGGGGCACAGCCTTAGAAGCAAAGTGGGGAATGAATCGCCGATAATACCCAGCGATTCCCAGAAAGGCTCGTACCTGCTTCTTGCTGTTGGGACGTGGCCAACTCTGGATGGCCTCGACTTTGTTGAGTTGGGGTTTTATTACTCCCCTCCCAATGGTGTACCCAAGATATTTGGCCTCCTCCTGCCCAATGGTACACTTCTTGGGGTTAGCCGTAAACCCCGCTTCCCGAACAGAGTCCAGGACTGCTTGCACTTTTGGCAGATGTGAGGCCCAATCTGTGCTATGGACAATTACGTCATCCAGGTAAGCCGCAGCATACTTCCGATGGGGCCTCAGCATCTGGTCCATTTTCCGCTGGAATGTGGCCGGCGCATTCTGTAACCCGAACGGCATTCTTTTATATTGGAACGCCCCGTCTGGGGTTACAAATGCGGTTTTCTCTTTGGCCGACTTGGCCAGGGGGATTTGCCAATACCCTTTTGTGAGGTCAAGAGTCGTCATGTATCGGGCTGTTCCCAGCCGGTCGATCAACTCATCTATACGTGGCATGGGGTAGGTGTCAAATTTTGTAACTTTGTTCAACTGACGAAAATCGTTACAAAATCGCCAGCTCCCATCCGGTTTAGGCACCAACACGATGGGACTAGACCAATCACTTTGGGACTCCTCTATCACCCCTAAGTTCAGCATTTTCTGTACTTCCTCCCGTATTGCCTCCCGTCGAGCCTCTGGGATCCGATAGGGTTTTAACTTCACCCTTTCACCGGGCGGGGTAATGATGTCATGCTCTACCCCAGATGTTTGTCCCGGCAGCTCAGAGAATACCTCCTTGTTGCGAAGCACAAACTCCTTAACCTCCTGTTGTTGGGGTTGTGACAAGGTGGCTGCTATTCCAACCTCAGGAATCACGCAACCAGTTTGAGCTGGTGACCAAGTGTCTGCGACTAGGGACTCTCTATCCCTCCAGGCTTTCAACAGATTAACGTGATAGATCTGTTCGGGCTTTCGCCTTCCTGGTTGTCTGACCTTGTAATTCACTTCGCTCACTTTTTCCATTATCTCGTAGGGGCCTTGCCATTTGGCAAGGAATTTACTTTCAACCGTAGGGACAAGTACCAATATCCTATCCCCCGGGGAAAAGGTACGGGTCTTGGCTCCACGGTTGTACACTCTCTGCTGTGCCAACTGCGCTTGGGCCAAATGTTCCTTCACGATGGGCATTACCTGTGCAATTCGATCTTGCATCAGGGCGACATGCTCAATCACACTCCTGTGGGGAGAACTCTCACTTTCCCAAGTTTCCTTGGCAATATCCAACAGCCCTCTTGGGTGTCTCCCATACAGTAACTCAAAGGGGGAGAATCCCGTAGAGGATTGGGGCACCTCCCTAATAGCAAACATCAAATAAGGAAGTAAACAGTCCCAATCCTTTCCATCTCTATCCACCACTTTCTTCAACATTTGTTTTAGGGTTTTGTTGAATCTTTCAACCAGCCCATCGGTTTGGGGGTGATACACAGACGTACGCAATTGCGTCACTTTGAACAATTTTCACAGCTCTTTCATAACCCGGGACATAAAGGGTGTACCTTGGTCCGTAAGCAGTTCTTTACAAATACCCACCCGGCTAAAAACAAGAGATAGCTCTTTGGCTATGGTTTTGGCCGAGGTATTTCGGAGAAGGATCGCTTCTGGATAACGGGTGGCATAGTCCATTATAACTAATATGTACTGGTGCCCCCTAGCGGACTTGATTATAGGACCTACCAAATCCATGGCGATCCTCTCAAACGGGACCTCAATGATGGGTAGAGGGACCAGCGGGCTACGGAAATGTGGCATCGGGGCCAACCTCTGACACACAGGGCAGGAGGAACAATAATTTTCTACGTCCTTCATCACCCCCGGCCAATAGAATCTCTGTAATACCCTCTCTCGGGTTTTCTCTGTCCCCAGATGACCTCCAAGAATGTGCCCATGGGCCAACTCCAACACCAACTTCCTGTAAGGTTTGGGCACCACAAGCTGCTCAACGGTTTCTTCTGCCCTTTTTGCCACCCGATACAGTAGGTCCTTCTCTACGCTGAAGTATGGGTAAGTGCAGGTATTATCTGGGTTCACTAACTCGCCATCTATTTTCACTACGTTTTCCCGTGCCTTTATTAGGGCGGGGTCTTTCAACTGTTCTGTGGCAAAGTTTTCCCTGTGAACCTCAAGATCAGAAAACTCCACAGACGGTAGGTTTTCGTCTGAGGAGGTGGGCTCCTCTCCAGTTTCTTGAGTCTCCCCTGCCAATACTGATAAGGGAAATTCCGGAGAGTCCTCACCACTCTCAGGGGAGTTCTGGCTATCACATTCCTGGTACATAGGGGCACCAGTGAGGGGCTCAGGATCATCCCACAGTTCCCAGAACTTCGGAAAATCCCTTCCCACAATGGCGTCATGCGGTAACTGAGATACTAAGCCCACTGGATGAGAGAGGGTACCTTTGGGGGTCTCGAAACACACTGTAGTCACTGGATACTCTCGGGTGTCCCCATGCACACAAATAACAGCTACCTTGCTATTCCCAGAGACCTCTGTTTTAACTAACTCAGACTTTATCAGGGTCACAAGGCTACCTGAATCCAGCAATACCACAACATTTCTACCATTAACACACATTTTGCATAAATGTTTCTCAGTTCCTCGAATGGCAGTGCATGCGACTGTCGCACACAGCGACTGACGTCTGCCCGTCAGAAAGTCACACTGCATGGGTTCCTCCACAACCGGGCAATTGGCTGCAATATGTCCCGCTTGCCGGCAGCGGTAGCAAACGATCCTTCTTGCCGCCTCTTGAGCCGCTGATTTCCCAGGCTGTTCTCGCCAAACTTGGGGTAGAGCTCCCACCCTCTCACTCTCTCCACCCTCACCCCTTGGAATCCTCTTATCCGCCCCTGGGGATGGTCTGGTCTTAGGGTGGAAAGTCCGAGTGTCTCTGGAAGAGGCCGTCAGGTTCTCTGTAGCCAAGTATTTCTCCACACGATCCACAAGACCATCGGCCGTCTCTGGGTCTCCATGGCTTACCCACTTTTGGATGGCAGTAGGAAGAGCTCTCAAAAACCGATCCATTACAACACGTTCCACAATCTTTGGTGCGGACAAAGTCTCTGGCTGTAGCCACTTTCTGCTCAGGTGAATGAGATCATACATTTGAGACCTGGGGGGTTTTCCAAGCTGGAAAGTCCAGTTATGCACACGCTGAGCCCGGACAGCCTGGGTGACACCCAGCCTTGCCAATATTTCAGCTTTTAGCATCACATAGTCTTTTGCTTGGTTAGGCTCTAGGTCATAGTAAGCTTTCTGCGATTCACCAGTTAACAGAGGAGCCACCAGTCCAGCCCACTGCTCCTCAGGCCACTTTTCTCTTTCAGCGGTCCTTTCAAATGTGGTCAAAAATACCTCTGGATCATCCTCTCCAGTCATTTTTGTCAATAAACGACTCACCCCAAAGGATGCGGTATTAGTGGGACGGCTTTCCTCACTGGTCTGCGGACGTTGCTGCATTACTGCTTCCATCTGTTGTTGTAGTCTCTGCTCTTGCTTCTGCAACAGGTCTATGAAGCGGGCCTCAGATTGCTGCTGGGCTCGTTGCTGAGCCTCCAGACTCTGTTGCAAAGTTGCGTTTGTCTGCTGCTGGGCTGCAAGGCTCTGTTGTTGAGCTGCAAGGCTCTTTTGCAAACCTGCATTTGTCTGCTGTTGATTGGCATTTGCTAGAGCCAGCTGCTTCAGTATCTCCTCCATGCTGGCTTAAAAAAAAACTGCCACTGGTTCTCCACCAACTGTGAGGGGGTTAGCTCGGCAGCGGGTGTGTGTGACCCCCGGGATGGGCTCCCCACACAAAACAGGCCCAGCAAACGGAGGTTGTGGTTTTCAAAATCAAAAAGGTGCGGTTTATTTTCTATTTACAGTGACAAAACACAGCAAAGCAAAAGAAACATAACCAAAATAAATCCTGGTCAAGTTGACCTCTGACTAAACATACAGGTTTCCTAACTAACAACTGGGATCAGCCTAGTGCTGTCCTAGTCCCTAAGTCCCTGGTTTAGTAAAAGTCCAAACAAATAGCCACACAGGCTTTGCCTCACCGCACAGGGGTTCACTCTCCCTAGACAGTCCACACAGGTCTGGTTCCAGGCATGAGCTAACATCTAATGAAGCTGGGAGTTCTTATAGAGGCCTAAATGAGCTGACAAGGTTCAGCTGGTCTCCTCATCTCTGTCTGCACGACGCCCCACACTCTCCCTAGAGGTATGAGTCATCCATGAGCCCACTAGCCTTAGCTGGGCCTATACAACTCTCCACCTAGTTGTATAAGTCAGCGTAAAGCCTGAATCTGGGCGAAATATATCTACCCCCCTGGATGCAACCAGGTGACTTTACCTTCCTGCTGTCACAGTATATATTTTGTAAGCTATGAATTGTGTTGTGTTGTGCATCCTACAGTTGTGTGTGCAGATTTTTCCTTGTTTAGTAAAGCATTAATACACTACAGAAGTCTAAGCTTCCTTGGTTTTACCACAAGAACTTAATAGATAGACAGAAAGCATTACAGATGAAGAGGCGGAGCTCTAAGAGGAAAAGGTGGCGCCTAAAGAGGAAGGGTGTGGTTTACAGATTATAGGGTGTGTCTTAAACAGGAAGGGGTGTGGTCTTGACAGGAAGGGGTGAGTCGTATTTAAATTAGGGGTGCATGAGTTTAGTCAGGCCTAGGGCAGCACAAAACCTAAATACACTACTGCTGCTTACATCAATAAAAAGTTACACAGGCATATCAGGGATATCGTTCTTCCTGGTATGACATCACTTCCGGTCCTCGGTCCTACAGACTCCGCCCTACACATTACGTCACATATAGAAAAAAGAGAAGAGAGGGCAAACAGCCCGGACAGGATTCATCAAGGAGGAACAAAAACTGGTTTTAGCAAAAAATATTAATTATTTTATTATAAATAATTCCACCATATAGAAAAGATAAAAAACGATACCTCCACCATACATTGTAAAGAATGATAACATTATTATGACATGGATAGCAAAACTAACCACACATTCATTCAGACCCAAAACACACAGGTATCAGCTTAATAGCATTTGGTTCCAGACTTAATTAGGAGGAACCCGGAGTTACGCATATATGCGGCTCCACGGAAAAAAGCCACTTCCACGAGCCCGCATATATGTGTGCAGTCGGCAGGAAGGGGTTAGAGACGCACATATTTCTTTTTAATAATAAACATGTTATACTTACCTGCTCTGTGCAGTGGTTTTGCACAGACCAGCCCCGATCCTCCTCCTCGCCCCCCCCCTCTTGCCAAGTGCCCCCATAGCAAGCCACTTACTATGGGGGCACTCGTGCATGCTCGCTCCAGAGAGTGTGACTTGGCCCCGCCCCTGCTCCCTCCTCACTGCCTGTGATTGCCGCTGCTCTTGCACAGATCGCTAGATCAAGATTGGGCTAGGGTATGCATTAGGAGGGGATGCTGCACACAGAAGGTTTTTTACCTTCATGCATAGAATGCATGAAGGTAAAAAAACCTGCAGGCCGCGTACACACGACCGTTTTTTTCGGCAAAAAATGACAAGAAAACTGCCGGCAGAGCTTTCTTGCCGAGAAAACCGGCTGTGTGTACGCAGGTTTCAGTTTTCTCGTCAAGAAAACTGCCCAGATTCCCCGATGAGAAAAAAGACGACCTGCGGTCTTTTTTCTCATCGAGAATCTCGTCGGCCTGTTTCTCGACGAGAAACCCGAGCGTGTGTACACTTACCTGTCGCCGGGGAAACCCGCGCATGCTCGAAATGACTTCGACGCATGCGCGGTAGCTTCCTAGGCATAGGCATAGGGTGTAGCAAGATGTCGGCGACGGCATCGAATGTGACGAGTGCGCGCTCGTCGTAGTCGATGACGTCACCACGTTCGTGCCATTCAAAAGAACGGCGGTTCTTTTGAATCGTACGTGTGTACACTCGGCCGGGACAAGTTTCTTGTCAAGATTCTCGTCAGGAAAAACAAAGTTTTTTTCCTGACGAGAATCTCGGCCATGTGTACAGGGCTTCAGCCTTTACAACCACTTTAACTCGATAAGTTATCAGACGATTTTACTGAAAACCTTTGGATGATATGGAAAACATATTGCAAACAACATTTCTCATCCATCACCAGTACTTGATCTCACAAATGTTTTTTGGGCTAACTGGCCACAAATTCCCACAGACACATTTCAAAATCATGTAGAAAATCTTTCCAAAACAGTGGAAACTATCATAGCTGCATGGTAAACTCCATAATAATGCTTTTGAAACGGACTGCCCAAAAGCTCATATAGGTGTAATGGTCAGGTGTCCACAATCTTTTGCCCATATAGTATACTGTTTGTCTGCCCTTTGTGTGATTTCACTTCTTAATACTTTGAGATACTTTTGGGCAGGCTATGTATGACCTCCTATATTATTCCCCTCACTAGTCAAGGGTGTCCTTAGGTAGCAAGAATTGTACCTGGCCATCTTGTAAAAAGGCACTGTATATAAAGAAAATCAATAGAAAAAAAATTATTGTTGTGTTATTTCTCACCCTAGCAGGTTATGTTGTGGTTGTATGGCCATTGTTCATTGCAGAGCCAGATTTAGACCTTGGGGGCCCAGGGCACTTCATGTTTAGGGGACCTGGGGCACTTCAGGTACCAGGGACCCCTTATACACAGAGTTGATTTACATTCTCAATGACAGTTACACATTTTTAAAATGCATGACACAACATCTTTCTGAGGTCAAACATGCCCACACACTACTGTATGTTTGCTTGAGCCGCCAAAATTTATCTTTGAAAAATAATACAATTTACCAGTCCAGAGTTTTACAGATGATGGCCAGCAAAATATTACTCTCCAAGATACGTTTAATAAAGGAACATTTTTTCTTGTAAAGTGCCTTGAAAAAGTATTCATACGCCTTGAAATTTTCCCCATTTTGTAATTGTTACAACCAAAAACTTAAATGTATTTTATTGGGATTTTGTGTGATAGACCGACACAAAGTGGCAAATAATTGTGAAGTAGAAGGAAAATGATAAATGGTTTTCCAAATGTTTTACAAATAAATATGCATTTGTATTCAGCCCCCTTTACTCTGATACCCCTAAATCAGGCATGTCCAAAGTCCGGACCGCGGGCCAATCGCAGCCCACGTTCCGGTTTTGAACGGCTCGCCTGGTTATTTGGGCATATATATCTTTTGCGGCCCCCGACGATCTCCCAGCGCCGGGGCCACAAAAGATGTATATGCCTTGGAGGGGACAGGGAGGAGGCGGGACGAGCGCCGTACACACACAGGAGAATTTCCTGTTTACCGGCGGCCTCTGTAATAGAAATTCCCGTCTCCGGCACTGCCATTGGATGACTGTTCTGTCCATCAAAGGAGGCAGGACTTTCTATTGCATTCCTGGCAATAGTGAGTGCATTCCTGGCAATGGTGCTGCATTCCTGGCAATGGTACTGCATTCCTGGCAATGGTGAGTGCATTCCTGGCAATGGTGAGTGCATTCCTGGCAATGGTGCTGCATTCCTGGCAATGGTGAGTGCATTCCTGGCAATGGTGAGTGCATTCCTGTCAATGGTGAGTGCATTCCTGGCAAGGGTGAGTGCATTCCTGGCAATGGTGCTGCATTCCTGGCAATGGTGAGTGCATTTTTGGCAATGGTGGGGGCATTCCTGGCAATGGTGACATTGGTGAATGCATTCCTGGCAATGGTGAGTGCATTCCTGGCAAAGGTGAGTGCATTCCTGGCAAAGGTGAGTGCATTCCTGGCAAGGGTGAGTTCATTCCTGGCAGTGGTGCTGCATTCCTGGCAATGGTGCTGCATTCCTGGCAATGGTGGGTGCATTCCTGGCAATGGTGGGGGCATTTCTGCCAATGGTGACAATGGTGAGTGCATTCCTGGCAATGGTGAGTGCATTCCTGGCAATGGTGAGTGCATTCCTGGCAATGGTGGGTGCATTCCTCGCAATGGTGGGTGCATTCCTGGCAATGGTGAGTGCATTACTGGCAATGGTGGGTTCTGCATTCCTGGCAATGGTGGGTGCTGCATTCCTGGCAATGGTGAGGCTACATTAATGACAATGGTGGGTGCTGCATTCCTAGAAATGGTGAGGCTACATTCATGGCAATGGTGGGTCTGCAGATGGGCACTTGTGAGGCTGCAGATGGGCACTGACCCTTATTTTGCTTCACAGTTCTTTATTTAAAAAAAAAATAAAAAATCCTGAAACTTCGCTCTTAACCACTTCAATACCGGGCTTTTTTTTTACCACATCAATACCGGGCCTATTCTGGCACTTCTCTCCTACATGTACAAATCATCATTCTTTTGCTAGAAAATTACTCAAAACCCCCAAACATTATATATGTTTTTTTAGCAGACACCCTAGGGAATAAAATGACGATCATTGCAACTTTTTTTTTTTTTGCACGGTATTTGCGCAATAATTTTCCAAACACTTTTTTTTGGAAAAAAAAATGGTTTCATGAATTAAAAAATAACAAAACAGTAAAGTTAGCCCAATTTTTTGGGAAAATATACTTGACGTAATTGTAGCCGTATTAGTGCAATTGTGACAGAGAAAATTAAGTACTGTCCGTGATACTTTTTTTATTTGCACTAACATAGAATTTTTCAGGACAAGCTTTCGGGGTATGTCCCCTTCTTCAAGGTCCAAGCAGTACTGATTCACAATTTTCAGTATTGTGAATCAGTACTGCTTGGACCTTGAAGAAGGGGACATACCCCGAAAGCTTGTCCTGAAAAATTCTATGTTAGTGCAAATAAAAAAAGTATCACGGACAGTACTTAATTTTCTTTGGGAAAATATGAAAGATGATGTTACGCCGAGTAAATAGATTCCTAACATGTCATGCTTTAAAATTGCGCACACTCATGGAATGGCGCCAAACTTCGGTACTTAAAAATCTCCATAGGCGACGCTTTCATTTTTTTTTTAGGTTACCAGGTTAGAGTTACAGAGGAGGTCTAGTGCTAGAATTGTTGCACGTGCTCTAACGCACGCGGCGATGCCTCACATATGTGGTTTGAACGGCGTTTACATATGTGGGCGGGACTTACGTGTGCGTTCGCTTCTGCTCGCGAGCTACCGAGGACAGGGGCGTTTTAATTTTTATTTTTTACTTTTTTTTTATTTTTTTACACTTATTTTACTTTTTTTTTTTGATCACTTTTATTCCTATTACAAGGAATGTAAACATCCCTTGTAATAGGAATGTGTGTGACAGGTCCTCTTTATTGAGAGATGCGGGGTCAATAAGACCCCACATCTCTCCTCCAGGCTGGAAAGCATGAGATCGTGAATTTTTTTTCACTGATCTCATACTTACTAGCCGCAATGGCGGCTTTGTTTACATCTGAGGACTCGGGCGTGACGTCATCACATCGCGCCCGGGCCTCCGACGATCATAGAGATGACTGGTGACCATCTGGTCACCAGTCATCTCTATGCTCGTCACGTGACCCACCACCGGCGCCGGACGATTCTCTCCGGGTCCCCGATGGCACGGGAGAGCCCGGAGAAGCACCGGATGGTGGCGGGAGGGGGGGTTGTCCCCTCCCGCCACCTATAAGAACGATCAAGTGGCGGAACCGCCACTATGATCATTCTTATGGTGAGCAGAATCGCCGGCACAACAAAAGGATATCTGAATGATGCCTCTAGCTGCAGGCATCATTCAGATATCCCCCGCACAAAGCCGAGGACGTCACATGACGTCCACCCAGGATGGGAGATCCCATCTGTGGACGTCATATGACTATGGGCGGTAGGGAAGTGGTTAAAGTGAAGGTGCGTGTTATACAGCAATAAATACCGTATATCCAAATAATACGCCCGAGCGCATCTCTTTACTCACACACAGCCACAAAGGCAAGAGAATTTTTGTTGGGCAGTGTATTAGTGTTCGGACGAACACACTTATGCCGCGTACACACGATCAGAATTTCCGACAACAAATGTTCGATGTGAGCTTTTGGTCGTATATTCCGACCGTGTGTAGGCTCCATCGGACATTTGCTGTCTGAATTTCCAACAACAAATGTTTGAGAGCGGGTCCTCAATTTTTCTGATAACAAAAGTTCTTGTCGGAAATTCCGATCGTGTGTATCCAATTCCGACGCACAAAAATCCTACGCATGTTCGGAATAAATTCAACGCATGCTCGGAATCATTGTACTTCATTTTTCTCAGCTCGTCGTAGTTTTGTACGTCTCCGCGTTTTTGACGTTCGGAATTTCCAAGCAACGTTTGTGCGACCGTGTGTATGCAAGACAAGTTTGAGCCAACATCCATCGGAAAAAAATTCACGGTTTTGTTGTCGGAAATTCAGATCGTGTGTATGCGACATTAGACCGAATTTTAATGGTTCAAAGAATGTCAGACAAAATGGTCGGCCCTCACACATGTTCACTTCATCAAATCTGGCCCTCTTTGAAAAAAGTTTGGACACCCCTGCCCTAAATAAAATCTAGTGCAATTCAGAAGTCACCTAATTAGTAAATAGAGTCCATCTGTTGGTAATTTAATCGCAGTATAAATACAGCTGTTCTTTGAAGCCCTCAGAGGTTTGTTAGAGAACCTTTCTGAACAAACAGTATCATGACAGGTCAGGGATAAATTTGTGGAGAAGTTTAAAGCAGGGTTAGGTTATAAAAAAAAATATCACAAGCTTTGAACATCTCATGGAGCACTGTTCAAATCACCCCCCTCAAAAATGGAAAGAGTATGACACAACTGCAAACCTACCAAGACATGGCTGTCCACCTAAATTGACAGGCAAAGGAGAGCATTATCCAGAGAAGCAAACAAGAGGCCCATGATAACTCTGGGGGAGCTGCAGAGATCCAGAGCTCATGTCGTGCACTCCAAAAATCTGGTCGTATTCATACCCCTTGAAATCCCAACCAAAAACTTAAATGTTTTTTATTGGGATTTTATGTGATAGACCAACACAAAGTGGCACATAATTGTGAAGTGGAAGGAAAATAATAAGTGGTTTTCCTTTTTATTTTACAAATAAATATCTGGAAAGTGTGGCGTGAATTTGTATTCAGCCCCCTTTACTCTGATACCCCTAACTAAAATCTTGTGGAACCAATTGCCTTCAGAAGTCACCTAATTAGTAAATAAAGTCCACTTGTGTGTAATTTAATCTCTGTATAAATACAGCTGTTCTGTGAAGCCCTCAGAGGTTTGTTAGTGAACAAACAGCATCATGAAGGCCGTCCACCTAAACTGACAGGCCAGACAAGGAGAGCATTAATCAGAGAAGCAGCCAAGTGGCCCATGGTAACTCTGGAGGAGCTGCAGAGATCCACAACTGAGAATCTGTCCACAGGACAACTATTAGTCGTGTACTCCACAAATCAGGCCTTTATGGATAAGTAGCAAGAAGAAAGCCATTGTTGAAAGAAAGTCATAAGAAGTCCTGTTTGCTGTTTGCGAGAAGCCATGTTGGGGACACAGCAAACATGTGGAAGAAGGTGCTCTGGTCAGGTGGGACCAAAATTGAACTTTTTGGCCTAAAAGCTAAACGTATGTGTGGCGGAAAACTAACACTGCATATCACACTGAACACACCATCCACATAGTGAAACATGGTGGTAGCAGCATCAAGTTGTGGGGATGCTTTTCTTCAGCAGGGAAGCTGATCAGAGTTGATTTAAAGATCGATGGAGGCAAATACAGGGCAATCTTAAGCCTCGTACACACGGTCGGACTTCCATCAGACTTTTCCGTGGATTTTTGTCCGAACGGAGTTGGCCAGGAACACCCATAGCATACACACCACAGGACTTTTCTGCAAACTTTCCCAAAACTTTTTCCAACATCACGTGGTTTTTCTGCTCTTTTCTGCTCTTTACGGCCACCCTTTGGTCAACTTCTGCTATTGTTGATTGATTTTGACATTATTTGTTTTGTCCATCAGACAAAAGTTCGATGGTTTTCTGTACACACGGTCGGACTTTGCTCCATCGGACTTTTGTTGGCCAAAAGTTTGTCCGTTTGCAGACCGAACTTTTGTCCGCTGAAAACCAAAAAAGTTTGTCCGATGGAGCATACACACGGTCGGATTTTTTGTCAAACTTGCTCAAAATGAAATTTGTTGGCAAAAAGTCCGACCGTGTGTACGGGGCTTTAGAAGAAAACCTGTTAGATGTTGCAGAAGACTTGAGACTGGGGGGGATGTTCACCTTCCAGCAGGACAACGACCCTAAACATATAGCCAGAGCTACAATGAAATGGTTTAGAACAAAGCATATTCATGTGTTAGAATGGCCCAGTCAAAGTCCAGACCTAAATCCAATTGAGAATTTGCGGCAAGACTTGAAAATTGCTATTCACAGACACTCTCCATCCAATCTGACAGAGCTTGAGCTATTTTGCAAAGAAGAAAGGGCAAAAATATCCCTCTCTAAAGCTGGTGGAGACATACCCAAAAAGACTTGCAGCTGTAATTGCAGTGAAAGGTGGTTCTACAAAGAATTGACTCGGGGGGGCTGAATATAAACGCACGCCACACTTTTCACATAATTATTTCTAAATAATTTTAAAAAAACATTTTCCTTCCACTTCACAATTATGTGCCACTTTGTGTTGGCCTATCACATAAAATCCCAATGAAATACTTTTAAGTTTTTGGTTGTAACATGACAAGATTTGTATAATTTTAAGGGGTATGAATACTTTTTCAATGCACTGTGCATTTTATATTTTATTATTATTTTTTAATTATTTAGCATATTATTTTTTATATTGTTTTATATAATTGTTGTATAGAGGAGGGTCCAATCTGTCAGGGGGGCCCGGGGCAATTTATTCTTTTGGCCCCTTATAAATCTGGCCCTGGCTGGTTCATTGTTATATTAAGTGGCGCAAGAAGAAATGGGATCCAATACTTCAGAATATAATAGAGAGTAGACATACCTGATCATGGGATTGTGCTGCACTATTACTATTATGCCCCGTACACACGATCGTTTTTAATGTCATTTTTTAAACCGACGTTTTTCTCCTCGTTTTTTTTCATGTTTCCTCTCAAGCCTGCCTTGCGTACACACCATCATTAAAAAAAACGATCAAGCAAAGCGCAGTGACGTTCAACACGTACGACGGCACTATAAAGGGGAAGTTCCGTTCGAATGACGCCACCCTTTGGGACGCTTTTGCTAATTCCGTGTTTCCGCGTGTTAGTAAAAGTTTGGTGAGAGACGATTCGCGCTTTTCAGTCTTCGTGCTTTGAAGATCGTTTTCGGGAGTTCAGATTGCGCCTGTGGGTTCGTATCTGTTTAGCACTGCTTGTAGTCAGTTCGTATCTGTTTATTCAGTGCGGCCTGCTCTGCACGTTCGTGTTTTTCAGCTTGTTCTTCATAGGCCTTGCTGTTCTTCCGTGCGTTCTTCTAGTTCGTTCTGTTCAGCCGACCGTTATCTAGCCATGTTGCGGCTACGTACTCGTCGTAGAGTTCGTGCTGTAGTTGGTGCAGGGGTTCATGCTGTATCCCGACTCCATGCCATGAGCAGGGTCAGGAGGAGTTCATGGACCAAGAATTGGTTGCTCCAGCGGCACCAATTCTGTCACATGCCTTTGTTGCGGGAGATCAGGGAGAATAATCCTGATGATTTCAGGAATTTCCTCAGGATGTCTGACCCCGTATTTCAGCAGCTGTTGGCTTTGGTGTCCCCCTATATTACCAGGCAGGACACCGTTATGCGGGAAGCCATCAGTGCTGAGCAGAGGCTCATCGCCACGTTGCGATACCTGGCTACTGGGAGAAGCCTGCAGGACCTTAAGTTCTCCACAGGCATATCCCCCCAGGCTCTGGGGATCATTATACCAGAGACTTGTTCTGCCATCCTTCAAGTTTTGCAGGAGGACTATATTAAGGTAAGTGTTCTTCTTCAAAAATTCACATTGTATGTTTGTTTTTTTTGGATATTTTTAATTTGCTTTATTTGCAGTCCCTAATTCACATGATTCTTAGCTGCAGGGAATGTCCCCTTTCTCCCCATGTTTTATTATTTAAACTTTGGTGTTTGAGGCCTACCTGTAAATTTGGCTTACCTAACCTCTCCAGCATGCTATCCTGGGGCCATACCTACCTTGCCTAGTCATTTCCATGTTTTTTATTATATGTTCCATCGTAGTGCTTTAACCAAAACGCACCCTAAATTTTGCCTAGGAATGTTTCATTTTTGGTAACTTCAATACAGAGTGCTACAGCCTTCATGTGTGATATTCCCAACTCATCTTCAACCCTTAACCCCCCCCATATTTTTTTTTTTTTTCTTGCTTCCAATTTTTTATGTTTTGAACAGTTTCTACCAATGTTGGCCATGAATGTGTGTATGAAATCAGCTTTCAATGTTTCTGGTTCCAAGTATTAATTTGTTATTTCTTTAATTCCACAGTTCCCTTCTTCGCCACATGAATGGCAGAATGTGGCTTCCGAGTTTGCCCAGCGATGGAACTTTCCTAACTGTGGAGGAGCCATCGACGGCAAACATGTTCGGGTCGTCCCACCACCCCATTCGGGATCCTTTTATTATAATTATAAGGGGTTCCACAGCGTCGTGATGATGGCAGTGGTGTCGGCCACCTACGAGTTCCTCTATGTGGACGTTGGCAAGAATGGCAGGATGTCTGATGGAGGAGTTTTTGCCCAGACGGAGTTTGGAGAACGGCTCCTTTTGGATCTGCTGGCCTTGCCACCAGCAGAGCAGAATGTGGAGGGACTACCTTTTGTGTTTGTGGCGGATGAGGCGTTTGGCCTGGGACCCCATTTGATGAGGCCATTCCCGCAACGCACCCTCACCCCTGAGAGGAGGGTTTTCAATTATCGGCTGGCCAGAGCCAGAAGGGTGGTGGAAAATGCGTTTGGGATCATGGCCAGCCGATTTCGCCTCTTCCTTACCTCCATCCACCTTGCCCCATACAAATGGAACCATGTGGTTATGACGTGCTGTGTGCTGCATAATTTCCTAAGGGTGCATTCAACGAGTTATATATCTTTGAGTGGGCCTGAGGCCTCTTTAATCAATGCCGAAACTTTGGTGGCCCTGGAACCTGGCCGTCCTGGCTTGGCCCCCCAACCGGACGTGAGGTCCGTAACCAATATGTGGACTATTTTATGGGTAGGGGGGCCATTGAAATGCCAGACAATCTCTAATAATTTTAGACCCAAAAAATAAAACTTTTTCAAAAAGTAAAGATTGGTTTGTCATTTTTATTGTATAATGTTTGATGTTTCTGGTAGGTTTACCTAGTGCACTTGTTTTGCCATGTGGATTAAAAAATCTTTTAATTAGCCTTCATTGTCAGTGTAAACACCAAACATTGATTAGTTCACTCAGCACCACATTTACATAATGAAGCCACAATGATTTGTTATGTAAAAATACCTTTATTTTTTTTGTTTAGGTGGGCAACTTCCTTAGAAATGTGGATGTTCCCTTAATTTCAGGTGTATTAAAACGCATGACCAGCCATGCATAAACAAACTATATTTCTCCAAATTTTGAAAAAGCTAAACATGTGCTAGTCATTAAAGGGTAAATGTCAGGGTCACCTGTGGCCAGGTGACAGATGCACACCGTAGGGGGACAGGAGTGCACCGCGAGGTAGTGAACCCTATGGCTGGCTTCTGTGGATAGGAAACTGGGTGGTTGTGGAAAGCGGGACCAGAGGAGCACAACCGGGATCCCAACGGAAGCGAGAGCCAAGATTCCCCAGGGCGCGGAGTCTAAGACCCAGCTGGTCTTCTCCAGGGCCTCTAGTGGTGAGGATGTTACGCTGCAGGCTGGGACCAGGTCGCGGCCCCTGGAGTTTCCTAGCTCACGCCCCGTAGGATAAGGGGAAGCAGCAGCACACGATAGAGAGAACCGAATAACAAGCCGAAGGTCAGGGGCCACAAGCAGACAAGGATAACGAAGAACGAGCCGAAGGTCAAGGGTCACGAGCAGACAGGGATGGTCAGGGACAAGCCAATAACGTAACAGAGAGACAGACGTAGCACACGGCAGGCAGGAACCCAAACACACAATGCCTAACAAACACGTTGATCAGCAAAGCAGGCTTGCAGTGCACAGGTTAATATAGTGTTCAGTGATAGGGCCTGGGGTGGAGTCAGGCTGGGAGGAGATTATAAAGGAAGCCAGGTGAAGGAGGTCTGGTCTCTAGATGAACACATGAGGAGGAAGGTAAGATGGCAGACAGACATTAATGCATATCCATGACAGTACCCTCCCTCTTACGAGGCCTCCCCCTTCCCCGCCTGGGCCCAGGTTTAGAGGGAAACTTCAGATGAAACTCCTTTAACAGACGAGGTGCAAAGACCTCAGATGCAGTGATCCAAGACCTCTCCTCAGGACCAAACCCTTTCCAATGAACGAGGTACTGAAGAACGCCTTTACAGAGTCGGGAGTCCAGAATTTGACTGATCTCGTACTCCTGATTATCCTCAGAGACAGGCGCCACGGTAGGAAGAGGACGAGAGAATTTATTGAGGACTAAAGGCTTTAGAAGAGCAACATGAAAGGAGTTAGTGATTTTAAGGCTCTTAGGAATCTGGAGTTTGAAACAAACCGGATTCAGTTTAGCAGTTACCGTGTATGGACCGATGAATCGTGGAGCAAACTTCAGAGAAGGAACTCGGAGCTTGATGTTCCTGGTAGAGAGCCAGACTTTGTCCCCTGGCTGAAGAGAAGGCGGTTTACGCCTGCGGCGGTCGGCAAAGCCTTTGAATTTTTCAGCAGCTGCCCGGAGGGAATCATGAACGTGACCCCAAACGGAATTGAGAGACTCCTGAACCGAAGCCAAAGCTGGAATGTCTGGAGAACAGATCATAGGAAGAGGAAGTTGAGGGTGTTTTCCATAAACTGTGAAAAAGGGTGTCTTCTGCGAACTGGTATTCACATGATTGTTATGGGAGAATTCTGCCCACGGGAGTAGAGAGGACCAATCGTCATGGTGAGAAGACACAAAGGTGCGAAGAAAGACCTCTAACTCCTGATTAACCCTCTCAGTCTGTCCATTGGATTGGGGATGGTAAGAAGAAGAAAAATCCAAGACAATATTGAGGGATTTGCAAAAGGCTCTCCAAAAACGAGACGTGAATTGGACTCCCCTGTCGGAAACAATATGAGAAGGGACCCCATGTAGGCGGAGAATTTCTCGAATGAAAATGGGAACCAAGGCAGGGGCAGAAGGAAGACCAGGAAGAGGAACAAAATGAGCCATCTTGGAGAATCGATCGATTACCACCCAAATGACTGTATTATTCTCAGACAGTGGGAGATCGGTGATAAAATCCATGGCAATATGGGCCCAGGGTTCCTTAGGAATAGGCAAGGGCATGAGGAGACCAGCAGGAGCTTGTGTGGAGGATTTGGACTGAGCACAGACATGACAAGCTTTAACGTAGTCTTTGACGTCTGAGCGGAGATTAGGCCACCAGTAGTGACGACTGATGAGTAGGAAGGACCGGAGGAATCCAGAATGCCCTGCCACCTTGGAATCATGTCCCCAACGAAGGATCTTAGCTCTTAGCTCAGTGGGGACAAAGGTCTTACCAGGCGGAATTTTAGACTTCAGGGTGGTAGAGTGGGCAACAATGCATGAGGTGGGAATGATCGGCTCAGGTTCAGGGGCGGACTCCTCGTCCAAAGTGTCAAATGACCTAGAGAGCGCATCAGCCCGACCGTTGCAGGAACCAGGTTTGTAGGTAATCGTGAAATTAAAACGGGCAAAGAAGAGACTCCACCTGGCCTGTCTAGGATTCAGACGTTTAGCATTCTGTAGATACTGTAAATTCTTGTGATCGGTAAAGATCGTTATGGAGTGAGGGGAACCCTCCAAGAGATGACGCCACTCCTCTAACGCCAATTTAATTGCGAGAAGTTCCCGATCACCGATGGCATAATTCCTCTCTGCCTGAGAAAATTTTTTGGAGAAGAACGCACATGGTTGGCGTCTCTTCTCAAAGATTTGAAGAAGCACAGCTCCCACCCCCATTGAGGAAGCGTCCACTTCAATAAAAAATGCATTCCCAGGATTTGGTCTCCTCAAGAGGGGGCCAGAAACAAAGGCCTGTTTCAGGTTGTGAAATGCAGAGACAGCTTCGGGAGGCCAGTCTCTGGCATTCACACCCTTCTTGGTCAAAGCGATAATAGGCGCGGCAATGGAAGAGTAATTCCTTATGAACTGCCTATAATAATTAGTGAAGCCAAGAAAGCGCTGTGTGGCCTTGAGGCTAGCAGGAAGAGGCCAGTTGGTGATAGCCAAGACCTTCCCAGGGTCCATACGAAGCCCCGAACATGAGACAAAGCACCCCAAAAACAGGACCTCAGAACATTCAAAGGAACATTTCTCCAGCTTGGCATAGAGATTGTTCTCTCTAAGACGTTGAAGTACAGTGCGGACATGGTTTCTGTGGACGAGCAGATTTTCAGAAAAGATCAGAATGTCATCCAGATAGATGACAACAAACTGGTACAGCAGATCTCTGAAGATTTCATTGACAAAGTTTTGAAACACGGCTGGAGCATTACACAGACCAAAAGGCATCACCAGATATTCGTAATGCCCGTCTCTAGTGTTAAATGCAGTCTTCCATTCGTCACCCTCCCGTATTCGAATGAGATTGTACGCGCCTCTGAGATCCAACTTGGTGAAAATGGAGGCACCCTTCAACCTATCGAATAGCTCAGATATTAAGGGTAAGGGGTATCGATTTTTAATAGTAACCGCATTTAAACCCCGATAATCGATGCAGGGTCTTAAGGTACCATCCTTTTTGGCAACAAAAAAGAACCCTGCCCCTGCAGGCGATGAGGATTTCCGGATGAACCCTCTCTCCAGATTCTCTGCTACATACTCCGACATGGCCTGGGTCTCTGGGATGGACAGAGGGTAGGTACGACCCCTGGGTAGAGTTGCTCCGGGGACAAGATCAATAGCACAGTCAAAAGACCTGTGGGGAGGAAGCACCTCAGCTGATTTTTTACAGAACACATCCCGGTAATCGCTGTATGCGGCGGGAAGATCAGAAGAAACAGAAGTGGCAGCAACCGGAAGACTCTCCTTGGGGGTCACCTTGAGAAGACACGACGAGAAACATGAGGAACCCCAGGCCAGGATCTGCCCAGAGACCCAGTCCACATGTGGAGAGTGGAGCTGTAGCCAAGGGAGGCCCAATACAACTGGGGTAGAGGCCTTGGGTAGAATAAGAAAGGATATCCACTCCTGGTGGAGAATCCCTACCGACATCCTAATGGGTAGCGTCTGGAAGCGAATAGGGCCCCCTGGGAGAACAGTGCCATCAATTGCCGAGACTACCAATGGGGTAGTGAGAGGTGAAAGGGTAAGCTTCATAGAAGAAGCAGTTCTCCAATCCATGAAATTGCCGGCAGCCCCGGAATCCAGGTATGCAAGGGTTGACTGAGGAGAAGTGCCTACATGAAGGGACACCGGCAAGAGCAGGCGAGAAGGTGATGTTTCTGGGTCCAATACTCCACCTTCCAAATGTATTAGACCCGAGCGTTTCCCGGACGAAGCGAGCAGGAGTCACGAAAATGACCCTTGCCCCCACAATAGAGGCACAAGCCCAGAGTTCTGCGCCTAGCACGTTCTTCGGGGGTTAGTCTGGTGCGGCCCAGCTGCATAGGTTCTTCAGCAGGTAGAGGATGCTCCACGGAATGAAGGGAGGGGAGCTCAGACTGGCTAGGACCCAGAGAGTGCTGGCGTCTTTTTTCTAAGGACCTCTCTTGAAAACGAATGTCGATCTGGTTGCATAATGAAATTACATCGTCCAGACCGACGGGAATGGCTCTTCCCGCTAATTCGTCTTTCACTCGGTCAGAGAGGCCATGTAAAAAGGTAGCGACCAGGGCCTCATTATTCCAGCTCAATTCAGCTGTGTGGATACGGAACTGAAGAGCATATTGCCCCACTGAACTAGATTCTTGGCGAAGACGTAAGACAGCACTAGCCGCTGAAGAAGCCCGAGCCGGCTCTTCGAAGATATTACGAAAGAGCTTCAAGAATTCGGACAGACTGGAAACCACCGGATCGTTCCTCTCCCACAGGGGGGCAGCCCAGGCCAAAGCTTCACCGGAGAGGAGGGAAATGATATAGGCTACCTTAGCCCGGTCAGATAGGAAGCTTTGAGGCTGAAGCTCAAAATGAATAGTGCATTGGCTGAGAAACCCCCTGCAGGCCTTGGAGTCCCCAGAGAAACGGAACGGAGCTGGCAATCTTAGTGAGTGTGAGGCTGCGACTGGTGCGATAGGTACAGCCGCTGGTTGTACTTGGGGTTGCGGATTCGGGGTTCCCAAGGAGACCTGAAGCTGCTCGAATCGAGAAGCCAGATCCTGGAGGAATCGCATCACCTGGGTCTGATTTGATTCCTGGGTCTCAAGTCTGCGAACTATGCCCTGCAATGGATCATCCGCGGGAAGCGGGATGTCAGCCGGGTTCATGGCTGATCAAACTGTCAGGGTCACCTGTGGCCAGGTGACAGATGCACACCGTAGGGGGACAGGAGTGCACCGCGAGGTAGTGAACCCTATGGCTGGCTTCTGTGGATAGGAAACTGGGTGGTTGTGGAAAGCGGGACCAGAGGAGCACAACCGGGATCCCAACGGAAGCGAGAGCCAAGATTCCCCAGGGCGCGGAGTCTAAGACCCAGCTGGTCTTCTCCAGGGCCTCTAGTGGTGAGGATGTTACGCTGCAGGCTGGGACCAGGTCGCGGCCCCTGGAGTTTCCTAGCTCACGCCCCGTAGGATAAGGGGAAGCAGCAGCACACGATAGAGAGAACCGAATAACAAGCCGAAGGTCAGGGGCCACAAGCAGACAAGGATAACGAAGAACGAGCCGAAGGTCAAGGGTCACGAGCAGACAGGGATGGTCAGGGACAAGCCAATAACGTAACAGAGAGACAGACGTAGCACACGGCAGGCAGGAACCCAAACACACAATGCCTAACAAACACGTTGATCAGCAAAGCAGGCTTGCAGTGCACAGGTTAATATAGTGTTCAGTGATAGGGCCTGGGGTGGAGTCAGGCTGGGAGGAGATTATAAAGGAAGCCAGGTGAAGGAGGTCTGGTCTCTAGATGAACACATGAGGAGGAAGGTAAGATGGCAGACAGACATTAATGCATATCCATGACAGTAAAATAACCAAAAAAAATAGAAATCTCTGCAAGTAAAACGTTATTTGGTGTAAAAACATTAGACACGCCCAAGCACAGCCATGATATTTTGGAGCCTTTCCTCCACCCGCTTTGTATTTGCCCTGATCTCTAGCAAATCTCCCTTAATTTTTTCGAGGTCACGACAGCAGACCATCAGGTATTGGATCAGGATCTGGGCACTGTGATGTGTCAACTTATTGGGGTCTTCGGCCAGAACTGCACCTAAATGTAAAAAGAAATATGTAGGATAGAATATGTAGGCCTACATCTATTTAACATGCATGTGTCTGGTTTCACTCTGACCTGTGGTGGTGCCACTTTCCACTTCCACAACATCACATTCCTCTCCATCCTGGGGTTCTGGGGGTATTGTTGTAGGTATTGCAATTCTCGTCTCTTCTGAGGTAGCTTTTTGAATCCCTAGGGAGATTGAAATAAAAGGAATAGTTTCATTAGTAGCGACTCAATTTTGCTAAAATAAGAAACATGAAAAAAAAACTTTGTAATCATTCTTTTGAAGCATGCTCCATTTTAATTTTTACCCCCTGTGCCAACCGGGACAAATGATTGGATACATAGGCCAAAACAGAGCATATACATTTTGTAAACAAATTTGAAACATTGTAACACCCCAAAGTATCTACACTGGATCACCTGTGTGTGACTCCCTCAAGCTTTTTGGCTTTAGGCCCACACTTGTACTACTGCGTTCAGATGTTTCATCAGCTGCTGAGCATTCACTCCCTTTAACATTACCATGCATATCGTTTTTTCAAATGAACAAATGTCCTTTGGATTAGCACACCAAAAATAAGTGTGGCCCAAATGTACTCCCCCAAATAAACCAAAAAACATGGGTGTTCACACTGGATGATCCTAAAACATCGTTTGAGGAACTGTACGGAGAAAGAGGTTTAATACGTCCGTTTACTATGCGGACAAACCTAAAAAAGATGGTATCTTTCAGTGTACTATATGAAAGTTAAAAATACACGACAGAATACAAGAAAATAATATGTACCATGGAAACTCAAAAAAAAACAACTTACTTTTTAATATAACTTTCTTGATTCTTTTATATTGGTCGGCCTCCCGCAACTTCAGATCTGACCATCGTTTTCTGAGCTGTTCCTTCGTTCTGCACACCCCGAATTTTTGGTGGAGACTTTTGACCACTTTGCCCATAATTCTGGACTTGACCAGATTAGGCCTTTTATACGGACCATGCTTGGCATCATAATCCTCCTTCTTTAAAATGGCGACCATCTCCACCATTTCCTCGAATGACATGTTGGATGCCTTATATCTACTGGGTCTTGATTTGGGCTCCTCTGGAATTTCATCCTCTGTAGAGGTAATCTCAGCCACCTGTGTCTCCGCCATGTTTTGTTCAGCACTACGAGCGAGAAGGGGCGGGGAAAGTACAATATCGAACGTCAGGGGCGGGGAAAGCGTGCGGAGTTTCACGCATGCGCTGTGTATATAAAGTGAAGATCCATGTCTGGGAAATACGTTCATTTTTCGGGAGAGAGAGTTAGCAACGAACGTCGTGACCAAGGTACCTAACAATTTTACTTTTTGAGGTTCATCAGACGAGGAGATTTGTGTGCTCAAAATATGTAGACAATGCACAGTTGAGGAATGTTGCCTGAAATATATATTTTTTTTGGTTTCTCGCTTTTACAGATATCATGAATACTTTTAAAAACCCAGACTTCATGGGGGAGTTCATCGATAAATGGCAAGAGCTCCTTATATTATGGCAAACAAAAAGTGGCGGTAATAAAAATAAAGACGCCAGGAAAGCAGCACTGGAGAGCCTGCTTGCATTTGTGCAAACAAAGATACCCACAACAACTCTCCAAGATGTCAAAAACAAAATTGGGACCATCAGAGGGACATACAGGACCCAGAGGACTATGGTCCTGAGGTCCCAGAGGTCAGGTGTACCAGCAGATAAGGTTTATAAACCCAGTCTGTGGTACTACAGTAAGCTTGCTTTTCTGGATGACCAGCTGGAAGTGCGGGAATCTCTCTCCACCCTTCCCCACAGAGGTCAATCCAGCCTTCCTTGTACCCAACCCTCCAGCCTTCCCTGCAGCCAGTCCTCCAGCCTTCCTGTCAACCCTGCTCTGGCTTCCTCTGAGGATCAAGATCAGGGCCTTGAGGAGGCAGATTTGGAGATATGGAGCCAGGTAAAGTTTTGCTATCTATATTTCTATCGTACAAAATTGTAGATTTTAAATAGATGTTAGTATTGTTAAAGGTATGTACACTTCTACCAATAAAGTTTGTGAAGAGCAAGATACAGTAGTGGCCTAATTTTATGTGTCCAAGACAACAAAACCAGGATGCGTAATCAATGAAAATGACATAACTTTTGGCATTGATTTCAACAATGTCTAGAGGTGAACAATGTCTGTCAATGATGATGTGGCAAAATAAATAATGTCCCTTTCTTTTTTTACAGCCAGAGCAGAGCCAGGAAGAGGGTGATGTTGGGGATCAGGAGGAGGCAGGGCCCAGTGGCACCCAGGAGGAGGCTGGGCCCAGTGGCACCCAGGAGGAGGCTGGGCCCAGCACAAGAGCCCAGATGCCTCCCCTGGTAGTTAAACCACGAGGGCCAAGGAGAGGTAGGCAGGTGGAGGAGGAAACCAGGGCCTTCCTCAGAGAGGCAACAGCGGCCCTCAGAGAGGCACCCTCTGTTGATGAGGGATTTGCCGCAGTCCTCGCCCACAAACTAGGGCAAATGGAGTTGCAGCAAAAAAAATTCAGTGAGACCCTGCTATTGAAAGTCATCAATAAGGGCGTGCTGGGTGAACTCACTAGGTACACGGACATAACGGAGGTTGTCCCTACTCCTCCACCTCCTCCTCCTCCTCCTCCTCCTCCTACTACTCCTCCTGCCACAACCTCTCCTCCTGATCCCCAGCCTCCAAGGAAGAAACCAACCAAGGCTGCAGAGAAGGCTGGAGAGAAGGCTACAAGGAAGAGGAGAAAATAATGCCTGCTGTAGTACCACAGACTGGGGACATATAGGACTTATCTGCTGTGGCTCCTGACCTCTGGGAGCTCAAGACAAGATTGGGCTCATTTTTTGGGGGGATCTAATCTCTATTTTGGTTTGGACATCTTGTATGGTTGTTGTGGGGTCAAAGGGATGCACAAATGCAAGCAGGCTCTCCAGTGCTGCCTTCCACTTTAATTTGTTAATGTTCTGAAATAAAAAAAAATTGAGTGCCCTTTAAATACTTGACTATGTGATTTGTATTTCAAAAGAGAGCTTGCTAGGAAGCAGGCAGGGACATCTCAAATTATATTATTGTTATTATCAGGGGACACAAACCTCCCTGAGGCCAAATGAGACACATTTGGAAGGTTGTTGTGGTAACTTTACACAAGAATAATTTAAGCCAAAATACTTAAAAAAGGTCAAAAAAAATAAACAAAAATAATATAAAATTTAAAGAAAAAAGGAGAATTACATTATTTTATTATTATTAGTATTATTTAGGAGGGAGGTGCGGCTTATAAATAATATTTTATAATCATTAGAGCAATTTGGAATTACTTTAGAAACAAGTTTGGCATAAAACTCTCAATGTCATTATCAAAAGAGGGTAATTTTAAAGCATTATCAAAAGAAGAACGGAATGCGCAGCATTAAAACGATGCTATTAATTCCACCGTGACGAATGTGCCATCTCCATTTCCAACATTAGCTTTACCAAAACGAGCGCTCCCGTCTCATAGTTGCTTCTGAGCATGCGCGTTTTTTTTCACGTCGTGAAAGCATACACACTATCGTTTTTCACGTCGTTAAAAAAAACGACATGAAAAACGACGTGAAAAAAGAGAGCATGTCCGGAATTTTTAATGGCCGTTTTTCACGTCGTTAAAAATGCTCTGGAGCCTACACACGATCATTTTTAATGGCCATTTTTTAAAATGGCATTTTTAACGTCATGAAAAACGATCGTGTGTACGGGGCATTAGAGGATGTTTGCTTTTTTAAATTTTTAGGAAAAATGTCAACTTCTGTAATACACTATTACAGTCCTTACCAGTGGGGGTGCGTCCATAAAGGGCGCAGGAGCGCCGCCCCCCCTCAACTGCTCGCCCCCCCTCTCCTGCTCGCCCCCCTTCTCCTGCTCTCTCACATAGATAGATTCATGCATTGCATGAATCTATCTATGGTCGCCGCTGCCGCCCCCTATTCATGTGCCTGGCCCCTTGTCGGGCACCGGGCATATGAATTACAGCGGCAGGTGTGTTTTGGAAGCGTCTGATTAGAGCCATTGGGTCTAATAGGCTTCCTGATTAGAGCCTGTGGGCTCTAATAGGCTTCCAAAAGGGTAAACAGTGGGCGCACTGCTGTGCATTCACTGATTACTCAGTCTTGTGTTAGGGAACCGAATACATCGCTTCCCTAACACTGACCCGCCTCTCAGTCAATCAGGTGCACCGGGTTTGGTTACCCTGTCACCTGATTGACTGAAACAACAGGCGCCGCTATTGGACGCCTAACGGGACATGAGGAGCTTGACGGAACATCAGGAGACATGAAGGACCCCGCTCGTCGCCGTCACCCGCTGCCCCACCAAGACAGGGTAAGTCCCGGGCAGACGGCAAGCTGGTGGGGGGGCACACTGGCAGCATTTGATGGGGACACTGGCAGCATTTGGCACAGTGGCAGCATATGATGGGCACACTGGCAGCATTTGACACAGTGGCAGCATATGATGGGCACACTGGCAGATTTTGGCACAGTGGCAGCATATGATGGGCACCCTGGCAGCATTTGGCACAGTGGCAGCATATGATGGGCACAGTGGCTGCGTTTGATGGGCACAGTGGCTGCACTTCATGGGTACAGTGGCTGCGCTTGATGGGCACAGTGGCGCCAATTTATGGCACAGTGGCTGCGTTTGATTGGCACAGTGGCTGCATTTGATGGGCACCCTGGCAGCATTTGGCACAGTGGCAGCATATGATGGGCACAGTGGCTGCACTTCATGGGTACAGTGGCTGCGCTTGATGGGCACAGTGGCAGCAATTTATGACACAGTGGCTGCGTTTGATGGGCACAGTGGCTGTGTTTGATGGGTACAGTGGCTGCGTTTGATGGCACAGTGGCTGCAATTGATTTTTTTTTTTCAGTTTGTTTGCGCCCCCCCAAAAAATTTTGAGCACCAGCCGCCACTTGTCCCTACTGTGACTTATGCTGGGTGTATTATATATTTTTTTCCTTTTTCAATATGCATTTTTTAGTAGTATACTGATTTTGCTTATTGTTACCATTGTTTTTCAAATCACAAGCTATAAACATAAGGTACCAAAGCAGAAACAAATATAATCAGATATTCCTTTTCATTAGCATTACTTGGCTTCAAACTGATCAATTTTTATATGTAGTGCAAGACATCTGCTTATCAGCAAATCACAAGAGTCAAATGCAACGTCGCTTGCTGAGTGCAATGTGGGGTTTGGAGAAAATCAATAGTAATCCATAGCAATCACACTAGAATGTTTGCCCATACCAAGGGTTGAAAAAGACTCCTTGTGACTAGATTATGTGAATCTTAAATTGTAATCAAATCTGATAAATCCCATTCTGGTGCTAGTATGTTGTTGCTGAAGGTTAATCATAATGTCATGTGCCACACAACAGCTCTGTTTACTCAACTTTGATTCTCAGCCTAAATTCTTCTTCATGAAAAATCTAAATAATTATTTCAAAGAGGTATAACCCAAAACCAAAAATGTAAATTATTGTAGCTTACTATTCATTAGATGTGATGGCTGCATTAGCTTTCTTTTCTGATGCTTTTTCCCCTTTTTACCTCGTTATCTGGCCAGTAACACACTTCACACAGAGTATCTCCAATTTTAAAGGAGGAGCAATGGAGACACCTTTGGACAGCAGCATTGTCAATTTGGGGTGAAGGTACCGTAGTTTAGATGCCCTAGCTGATTTAGATAATAAATAAACGCTGAACTCCAGATAATTGATAAGCTGCTGTATAATAAACTTTTGCTTTTGGTTTAATACCACTTTAAGATCTAGGCAGACATGTAAAAAAATGCATACAGTTAATTTGTTTTATTTAAATTATGCATTAAATAACATATAAATTACATAGCATGTACACTTTCCCACTTTCAAGCAGAAAAACCAATGCATTTTGCTGCATAAATATGCATCACAAGTAGAAATCCCATGCTTTGTTGGATTTACTTCCTCCTTTTTCCCCTGCAAAGTAAAAGCATAATGGGCTAGTATGCATTGCATGCTAGCCCATTATGTGGCACTTGCCTGCAAACAAAGACTGCGCTGTCCCCGCTGGTGGCCACATCCATCTTCGCCCCTCTTTCTTCCGGGGGGGGGCGCGGATTCTGGCTCAGTGACTGGCTGGAGTCACGTGACGTCACTCCTGCGCATGCATGCAGGAGCCGTCAGTCACGGCACTTGCTAGTGAAACGGCATGGAGGGCCAGTTCTTCACAGCGCATGCACCAATGACATTGGCGCAGTGTACAGCAAATATCTCCTAAATAGCACACGTTTAGAAGATATTTACAGTACCTATAGGTAAGTCTTATTATAGGCTTACCTATAGGTACAAGTGACACAGAGAGGTTTACAACCACTTTAAGCCTAGTCCACACTAGTAGTTTTTTTTTCATTCAACCGAGCAGGGCTAAATAAAAAAAAAAAACTGGCAGCTCAGGAGGAGCCTCTGTACTAACTATTCAATGTTAGTACAGCAATCTCATCTGCTGTGCTATTGTGTTCTGACAGGGGGATGGCACCACCCTCCACTCTGGAGCCGATCCGCAGTCTTTTTTTTGGGCATGCTGCAGTATCGGCTTCCGTACACACGGGCCGAATGTCAGACGGTTTTTATTGAACCGGGCGATGCCACCTGACATTCTGCCCAATGTGTACTAGGCTTCAGTTTCAGCTGAATAGGTGCAATTTGAAGGTAAAGGGGATATGTGTTTGAAATTCTACAGTAGTAGGAAATAGAAGGAGATCTCAATTAAACTGATAGGAGACTTTCCCATCTAACACTGAGCCGGCTGGTATGCAGCAGTGACTGCAAACGTCCAGAAACATATTCATTTAAAATGTTGGTAGTGTTAGGCAACAAGGCATTCAAGGTGGGTACTATCTACTACTCACAAATGAATTGTTGCTAAGTGGGAACTTTGATAGGACACTTTTAAGGGAGGTAAAAATTGCATGGGGTTCATACACCTAAAGTATAAATATAGCCAAAGCATTTCTTTAATAGAACAGAGTGGGATTAGAACCCCTCACAGGTTTTCCTTGTGTGTGTTTCTAAATAGAAAGTATTTATTCAACTGATGTTATCCCCTAACACCTGTATCACATGACCTCTGTGATTGTCTCTCACAGAGATCACATGATCGGAAGCCTGTTGTGCTGGTTCCCGATCAGAAGCTGAGCTGTAAGTAAAAATTCAGTCTGTGTTCTGGGAGCACGCTGTGAGAACACTCTCAACACCTCATTTTCTGCCGCTGTAAACACATAGGTACAGATGCTGGGCATGAAAGCCAACCTTTGTTACTGCATGTCAGGAAAGGTTTCACCTGCTGGTTGCACTGTGGCTCCCAGATCTATAGGTTGCAGTTCCGCTGTCCACCAACGAGTGTCCCTCAGCAGCCAGAAGCTCATGGGAACCAGGCATCACCTGACGCTTGTTGCAGGAAGTGTATTTAAGCCCTGCTTATGCTATTTCTCTCTGCCTTGGTGTTTTGTCTCCATGTGCCACTGACCTACGTTCTTGCATCTTGCATCTTGCATCCTGATCCTGATACTGGACCCTGACTCTGACCCTGCAGCCTGATCCCTTCCTACCTGATCGCTCTGTCTCCTGTTACCCTCTCCCTTTCCTGTCTTGCTCCCTCTGCTTGATCTCCCATGTCTGGCTCTGTTACGACTAATCTTAGTTTATCCTGTTTCCTGTATATACTTGGTTTGGGCAGTTGCTTATTGTGTGTCACTATTTGTTTGGTTCTCTGGTTGATTAACACAGTTTTGGTATTTTGGAGGTGTGTTTACATTTATGTTATGCACTTATTTTTAAATAAATGGTATTATTTTACACTTTACTTGTGCCTGGTATTCTCTGTGGCAGTCCACACATTTCTGGTCACACCTGCCCCTGACACTGCACATGTACATTACGTGATTGGCAAGAGGTTAAAGGCTGAGTACTTCTTGGGAGAAAAAATAATGTACATTTATTATTTTTTCCCTTGCACAGCCTTACCAATTTTAAATGTGGCAGCAACTTCAGGGGACAGGAACCCCACCCTCTGTCACAGGGGGGGGTCGGGGGGTGTAGAAACATGTGCTGTCACATGTTACACCCTAAATATGGGTGTAACATATAAAATGTTCTAAAAGGTGAACTTATCCTTTAACCTAGATGCATTTTACAAGTATGTGTGCCGTGGTACACTGGGTTGTGTTCCTGGTCCTGGCCAAAGAATAAAGTGAACTTGTCACTTTTACCCTCAATTTGCCTCTATTGAGCTGATACTCCTGGAGGCGCCCTACTTTTTTTTTCTTTTAGCATAGTATGCAACTCGGATCGGTAAGAATTGTAGGACAAGCAACCTTGAGAAAATTGATTGATTGAGTATAGCCCTTGGTTTAATGAACTGTTCCTCTTTCAGTGGCATGGGTTTGAAAAAGTGTATTTTCACTTTTACAGTTACAATTGGGAAAACCCCACTATATGTTTTTTTATGTGTTCCCATCCATACAGCATGCCTAATTTTGTAAAAAATATTTCTTACTTTTTAGATTTTTAGTTTCTTAGGAAAAAAAGTTGTGGCAGACTGCAAACATTTTATAACAAATACAGTGCGAGTCCCATGGAAAGCTTAGGACAGAATAAGCTGTCTCTCACTGACATAAAATAGAGAAGTTCAGTTCCAAATTTCGCTCGCTGAGACGCTGAGACTGCCATCAATCAGGGCAGCTGGTGGATCCCGACTTGGGAAGTCGTGATGACGCGCTGCCCAGACTGATGGCAGTGACGTCAGCAGAGAGCGGACCTCAGACTGCTCTCCTCTGAAAATGGGTCACAGGAGTGCAAAACGAATTGCACTCCTGTGACCCTTAGGAGAAGCCCAGCCTAAAAAGCTCAGACTGGACTTCTCCTTTAAATGTGTTAATTGCTGTCTGTGTCTATACTGGCTAGATTCACCTTCTCTAATCTTCCTGGTGACTATTGCCACAGTGACAAAAAGTGAAGGAAAATGATTAATTTTACAGAAACCAGAACAAGAGGTGAAGGTATTTCAGGTCTATTGGGGTTAAAAGAATTTAAAAGGCCTATGAATATCATACTTTTACCCCTATTTTTGTGAACATGAGAGAAGCCATTTTAATATTCTTTTTCTCTTTTCTCTCTAAAAATGAATCTGAGTTTTTAAAAATGATGTTTCAAGAGTGCCTCACAAGGAGACTGTGTTAGCTTTATCTGTATTTTGATCCCAGGTTATAAATTAAGAACCTTTAACACTTAACCACTTCAGCCCCAGACCATTTGGCTGCCAAATGACCGGGCCACTTTTCGCAATTCGGCACTGCGTTGCTTTAACTGACAATTGCGCGCTCGTGCAACGTGGCTCCCAAACAAAATTGACGTCCTTTTTCCCCACAAATAGAGCTTTCTTTTGGTGGTATTTGATCACCTCTGCGGTTTTTATTTTTTGCGCTATAAACAAAAATAGAGCGACAATTTTGAAAAAAATATATATTTTTTACCTTTTGCTATAATAAATATCCCCAAAAAATATAGATGTACCTTTTCACTGAGAGCTTTGAAAAAATCCTGATAGCACGTCTCGGCATCCAGCAGCTGAATGTGGTGGAAGCTGGACTAGCTCCCAGTCTTGTTTTAAATTGGCCTCCTTCCCCAGTCAGCTGACGCTGCTAATTGCGACAGCTGGTGCGACTGGAGAGGGAGGGGATGAGTGGAGTGGACTCTCCATGGATGGCCCCCAAGCCAAGTGCGCGCATGTGAGAGCACAAGCACGTCAGAACGAGGCCACGCCCACACCGCCTGCTGAAACAGACAGTTTCACAGGCGGACTGCGCATGTCCGCCGGAGTAGCATGATGGAGGCCAGACGTGGATGGAAATATGTTTGAAGCCTCACAAACGGCCGCCACGGATTTATTTTCCCGGGCGGCTTAGTGTGCTGGGCGATCCCCAGGCCTGCCTGTAGAAGGGAGAGGTATGGAAAACAGTGGAAACAACACGGGCACATGTAAATTGCTTTTAGTAAAAACAAAGATGTTTAAATCATATATATGGTTATATACCACATGAAAATTTGAGCTTCTAGCGCAGGGGCACAGAATGTTAGATGGCATTGGAAGTACAGTTTTCTTACGTAACACAGAATACTTATGGAAGGTACATTAATAGTGCATGAACAGAGTGTAAACATACATTGCAATGCATAAACAGAAGCTGAATATAAATATCCAACACCCTGGATTGGTGCATACACGCACACACACACTAAATTCGGTGTGCATGTGCGTGTACAGCATCCCAATCCTTCATGGGAGGAAACGAAAGGGGAGAGGAGAAACAAGGAAAAACATATTAGCTGTATAATTCATTTCAATAAATGATAATATATGTAGATGTTTAATTGGTACATAAAGATGCTAATTAAGATGTTAAATATCAGTGGCTCGATGGATCATTTTTCCATGAGAAACCCTCGAGGAATGGTTTAAACCAGGGATATGCAAGTAGCGGACCTCCAGCTGTTGCAAAACTACAAGTCCCATCATGCCTCTGCCTCTGGGTGTCATGTTTGTGGCTGTCCGAGTCTTGCTATGCCTCATGGGACTTGTAGTTCTGCAACAGCTGGAGGTCCGCTAATTGCATATCCCTGGTTTAAACCAAATGGCTTAGTTGAGGCCCGGAGATTGTGTGGCTTTTAATTTATGAATCCACCGTAATTCCATTTGGAGGAGGACCTTATTCCAGTCCCCTCCTCTGGGGCTAGGGTGTATGCGATCCAATATCAAAAACCTTATTTTTGGAAATTTGCCACCATGTACTGTCCTGATATGTCCGCACAGGGGTAGGTCAGGGTCGCAAGTCTGCATGCTTCTTACATGTCTATATGCCCTTCTCCAGAACTCAAGTTTAGTTTTTCCGATATAAAAAAAAATGGTACAGTCACATAGTAGCATGTATATTACTCAAAAAGTCCTGCAGTTTGCAAAGTGCTTTGGGTAGAAAATCTGGCCATTGGGAAGAATGGGCATCTTTTGAGTCAACATGAATTTACAATAATTGCATGTCCCACAGATATAAGTTCCCCTTGTCATGGATATGCAGTAGTGTTTGTCTGCCATCTTACCTTCCTCCTCATGTGTTCATCTAGAGACCAGACCTCCTTCACCTGGCTTCCTTTATAATCTCCTCCCAGCCTGACTCCACCCCAGGCCCTATCACAGAACACTATATTAACCTGTGCACTGCAAGCCTGCTTTGCTGATCAACGTGTTTGTTAGGCATTGTGTGTTTGGGTTCCTGCCTGCCGTGTGCTACGTCTGTCTCTCTGTTACGTTATTGGCTTGTCCCCGACTATCCCTGTCTGCTCGTGACCCTTGACCTTCGGCTCGTTCTTCGTTATCCTTGTCTGCTTGTGGCCCCTGACCTTCAGCTTGTTATTCGGTTCTCTCTTATCGTGTGCTGCTGCTTCCCCTCTTTTCCCCTTATCCTACGGGGCGTGAGCTAGGAAACTCCAGGGGCCGCAACCTGGTCCCAGCCTGCAGCTAACATCCTCACCACTAGAGGCCCTGGAGAAGACCAGCTGGGTCTTAGACTCCGCACCCTGGGGAATCTTGGCTCTAGCTTCCGTTTGGATCCCGGTTGTGCTCCTCTGGTCCCGCTTTCCACAACCACCCAGTTTCCTATCTGCAGAAGCCAGCCATAGGGTTCACTACCTCGCGGTGCACTCCTGTCCCCCTACGGTGTGCATCTGTCACCTGGTCACAGGTGACCCTGACACCCCTGTATTTACAGTGAGTTTTTTTTAGTTTCTCCTTTAAATTCACTACTAACGATCTTATCCTTAAAAAGGTTGTAAAGGTTCGTTTTTTATTTTCTAAATAGGTTCCTTTAAGCTAGTGCATTGTTGGTTCACTTACCTTTTCCTTAGATTTCCCTTCTAAATATTTTTTATCTTTGTTTTCTTTGTCTGAATTTTTCACTTCCTGTTCCTCCTCGGTAAGCTGTTCAGTAAGCTGTTCTGGCTGACTCCACACCACTCGGATGATGGTGTGAAGTTTAGTGAGGAGAAACAGGAAGTGAGAAATTCAGACAAAGAAAAAAAACATTTAGAAGGTAAATCAAAGGAAAAGGTAAGTGAACCAACAATGCACTAGCTTAAAGGAACCTATTTAGAAAATAAAAAACGAACCTTTACAACCCCTTTAAGAGATGTGGCTCTCTTAAAGGTAAAGAGGGGTTTAACGGGGACAAACTGTCCCAATGACGAATCAAGTAGAAGCATGTGCCAGTATTTGTCTACAATAGCTTTAATCTTTTGTTGTTGGTTGGTATACTTAGTGATGATTCTAATAGTATTAACATAATTTTTGGGTTTCTGTGAGTATAGTAGTTTCCCCCTTGATTGCATAGATGCCTGTTTATAGGATCTCTTCAAAGAGGCATGAGAGTAACCTTGTAACAATAGTCTATCTCGTAGCTTGTCTGCTTCTATCTTATAGACAATATCATCTGTGCAATTTCACCTTACCCTTAGGTACTGGCTATATGGTATTGAGTCCATAAGGGCTTTGGGATGAAAGCTTGTAGCGTGTAATATTGTGTTACCGGATGTGGGTTTTCTATAGAGTTTGCTAAGGAGAGTACCCCCTTCTCCTCTATAGATCTCCACATCCAGAAACGTGATACATTGTTGATCATAGGACATTGTAAAGCTCAGGTTGAATTTATTTCTATTCATTCTTGATAGGCATTGCTGAAGCATATCAGGGGATCCATCCCAGATGATAAAGATATCGTCAATGTACCGGTACCACCCCAGGATGTGGTCCATGTACATTAACATAGCCTCATCTGTCAGGAACACCTCCTCCCACTCCCCCAGGTACAGGTTGGGGCACAAAATGTCCCCATCGCAACCCCCTGCACCTGGAGGTAGTGGGAGCCATTGAAAATGAAAATGTATGCTCAAGATCAAACTCTAATACTGAAGTGATGAATTCCCCATAAATAGGTTCTACATTACCACTTTTTTGTATGATATGTTTTATAGCCGCTATGCCTTTCTCATGAGGGATTTAACTATAGAGGGTTTCAACGTCCACTGTGACCAGCAATGCATGATCAGGGATCTGTATCACCCCCAAGATTATTGGTCTTCCAGGTGGATTTTCTGCATCCTTATGAATTTTTGGAAGAGCATAAAAAGTGGGAGTTTGGGGAAAATTGTTTCTAATAAAATTCCAAAGCTGCTTGGTTATTATATTGACTAAAATAGTGTATAAAAAGAAATCAACTGCCCTCTTCTTCCCTTATACACTCCACTGCGCTTCGGGAGCAGGTCTGCTGAATGCAGACCAAAAAAACCTTACTAGCTGCTACTTTACAAAAAACATATAATAATAAAAGTATTTTGAATAAACAAAAATAGTAGCGCTTCTGTGTATCACACCACAAATCTAAATACTATAGCAAATATATATATGTCCCGTGAGGAAATACATATATGTGAAAAACTGCAAAACATATACTCTAAAAATATATATGTGCACATACAATAAATTAATAAGTGTCCGTAACGTTCAAATATTGTTTTCAAACCAGTTGTGAAAAAAACATTTAAAGAAAGTCCATCAGTGAGATAAGTGTTCCAATAATAGTGACTTCAACTAAAATTTGCATAAAAATCTTCCTGTGTTCTCTTGAATAAACCTTCACCACACCAGCGTGATTAGTGACTCCACTCCCTAAGGACTTGCACTCACCACTAGGATTTGCCTTGCACTCTCATGCTCGGCTTCACAGCTTAAACACCCCTCAGGGTATAAAAGATAGATCCAAACGATGTTGCTAGGTCAGTCAAGTTTTCCCACATGAAAAAGCAAAAAAGTCTCCAATAGTGAAGTACGTAAAAACTTTTATTAAACACAGCACAGGTAACCTTCAATAGTTTCACTCACATCTAGCAAATCAAAATTAGGCACTTCAGCAAAATCACTTCAAAACGCCAGACAGGCATACGACAGGTAGCCGCGATGTATTGCGGTCTCAGCGGACCAATCAATCATTTGTGTCTCACCCTCCTTCATATATGCCCGTCTCTCCACTCCAATCGAAAACACTGTGAACTTCCGTCCAAACACCGGACTGTAGATTTGATGAATGGTCGAAAAAACCGAACACCATATACTATAAAAGAGCGCCGTGTAGCTTCTCCCTGAGGGGTGTTTAAGCTGTGAAGCCGAGCATGAGAGCGCAAGGCAAATCCTAGTGGTGAGTGCAAGTTCTTAGGGAGTGGAGTCACTAATCACGCTGGTGTGGTGAAGGTTTATTCAAGAGAACACAGGAAGATTTTTATGCAAATTTTAGTTGAAGTCACTATTATTGGAACACTTATCTCACTGATGGACTTTCTTTAAATGTTTTTTTCACAACTGGTTTGAAAACAATATTTGAACGTTATGGACACTTATTAATTTATTGTATGTGCACATATATATTTTTAGAGTATATGTTTTGCAGTTTTTCACATATATGTATTTCCTCACGGGACATATATATATATTTGCTATAGTATTTAGATTTGTGGTGTGATACACAGAAGCGCTACTATTTTTGTTTATTCAAAATACTTTTATTATTGGTTATTATATTGTTGGAGTAAGCAGTATCTATTAACACATAAAATTCTCTGTTAAATTTCTCTATAATATCAGCTGGAATGCAGCGATACCAGTCAGGGTTTCTCAGTATTTTGTTACACATGTTCATATATCTTTCATTGTCTAACAAGACAATATTGCCGCCCTTATCCGCAGGCTTTATAGTGATTTTATCATTATCAGAGAGTTGTTTTAAAGCCAGTATTTCTCTCTCGTTCAAATTTTAGGGCTTTTTGTGTGTATTTTTAGCTTTTCCGACTCAATGTTCACTAAATGAAGAAACGCTGCTGCGTTGGGAATAGTGCTGGGCGCCGAACAAAAGTCCGATTTTTTTTCTTCAATGTGGATTTACTTGTCTTGGATGTATCGCTTTGTTTTTCTACTGATTCTAAAATTTGTGAGAGATCGATTCGGTCGATGAGAATAGTTTTCCTCAAGAAGGGAAAAAAGTTGATCGATTGCTTGATCTTCTTGTGGAGTACGACCTATGGATACCCCTTGCTTTTGATAGAGTTTTTTTAGAATTAATTTACGAACAAAGAGTTGGAGGTCCTTGTATATCTCAAATTTGTCCACATCTTGTTGTGTTCATCAACGTGTGCACGGGGGGTTAGAGTTCTACTTGTGTGTATGTGTTTAGATTGGGTTGTGAGGGTTGAGCGCCCGCAAGGATCCGTTCTAAAAAAGACGGATCACTGGAGATTATATCAAATGAGTCAATAGTTATAATGTTGGAATGAGAGTTGGGTTCTCTCGCTTTGGCTTGTTGTGCAGAAAGATTATCTTTTATCATAGTTGATGTGTTTCCCTGTGTTTTACGAATCGTTGGAGTTGAGTCGTGTACTAGCGTGGAGTGAGGTGATTTTTGAGAAATATCCAAAGTCAATTTCTTTGCTTGTTGGCCTTCAGTGGGGTCGCCATAGTATTGGTGCTTAGTACTCTGCCCCGTTTTGGATTTGTGCGGGAATTGAGAGGGAATAGATGAGTGATTAGGTGCCTGTTTTGAAGTAGTGGGGTAGTGTCACTGATTGGGGTTACCCTTATAATAATTATACCTATTTTGGGTCCATTTATAGGCCTTACCATCTTTAAATGCGTTCCTAACTCGGGTAAACTTCTGTCCTTTTTTGGTGAGTATGTCTCTATTAAATTCCTCCAAATGTGTTTTTAGTCTATTCTCCTTATTTATTATGGGTCTATGATTTTTAAGTTGCTGTAATTTTCCACATAGATTAGTAATATCTGAATATAGCTGTGAGCTGCTCACTTCTGGGTTTAACACGGATATATACCCCCAAAATATTCTACCCAGAGCTTCCTGAGCTGAGAGCTTGTTTGGCACACCTGTCTCAAAAAATCTCTGTTGTTTTTAACTACAAATGGAATGTTAACTCACTAGTTCACCAAAATAAATGTAAGTGTACTCTGTAAAATTATTTATGACATGTTGCACATATGTGTCTGTGTGTGTGTATATGTATATATATATATATATATATATATATATATATATATATATATATATATATGTGTGTGTGTGTGTATATGTATATATATATATATATATATATTGTGAGGGGGTTAGCTCGGTAGCGGGTGTGTGTGACCCCCTGGATGGGCTCCCCACACAAAAACAGGCCCAGCAGAAGGAGGTTGTGGTTTTCAAGATCAAAAGGTGCGGTTTATTTCTCTATTTACAGTGACAAAAACACAGCAAAGCAAAAAGAAACATAAACAAAATAAATCCTGGTCAGCTTGACCTCTGACTAAACATGCAGGTTTCCCTAACTAACAACTGGGATCAGCCTGGTGCTGTCCTAGTCCCTAAGTCCCTGGTTTAGTAAATGTCCAAACAAATAGCCACACAGGCTTTGTCTCACCGCACAGGGGTTCACTCTCCCTAGACAGTCCACACAGGTCTGGTTCCAGGCATGAGCAAACACCTAATGAAGCTGGGAGTTTTTATAGAGGCCTTAAACGAGCTGACAAGCTTCAGCTGGTCTCATCAACTCCCTGCCTGCACGACGCCCAGCACTCTCCCTAGAGGTATGAATCATCCATGAGCCCACTAGCCAAAGCTGGGCTTCATCAACTCTCTCCCTAGTTGTATAAGTCGGCATAAAGCCTGAATCTGGGAGAAATATACCTACCCCCCTGGATGCAACCAGGTGACTTTACCTTCCTGCTGTCACATACCCCCCCCTCTTGTTTTAACCTTGGGGTTGGAACACCAGCAATCAGGCATTCATGTACTCGAGACAAAGCATCCACATTCCCCATTTGAACGCCAGGGCGATGCTTTACTGTGAAGTTGAATTCCTGTAGGGCCAGGAACCACCTATTTACTCTTCTATTTGTCTCCTTGTTTTGAGCCATCCACTTTAACGGAGCGTGATCCGTAACCATGTCAAAGTGCCTACCTAGCAGATAGTACCGAAGGGAATCTAGAGCCCACTTCACCGCTAAACACTCCTTTTCAACCGTGGCGTAATTTACCTCATGGGACTTCAACTTCCTGCTGAGGTAAATGACTGGGTGCTCTTCCCCGTTCCAGACCTGGGACAATACTGCTCCTAACCCCACATCTGATGCATCACTTTGTACGACAAAGTCTTTAGAGAAGTCGGGTGAGTACAACACTGGCTGGCTACATAAGGCTTGTTTCAAGAATTGGAATGCTGCCTCAGCCTCGGGGGTCCATTTAATCATGACCGACCCTTTCCCTTTCGTCAGGTTGGTTAGGGGCACAGCCTTAGAAGCAAAGTGGGGAATGAAGCGCCGATAATAACCCGCGATTCCCAGAAAGGCTCGTACCTGCTTCTTGCTGTTGGGACGTGGCCAACTCTGGATGGCCTCGACTTTGTTGAGTTGGGGTTTTATTACTCCCCTGCCAATGGTGTACCCAAGATATTTGGCCTCCTCCTGCCCAATGGTACACTTCTTGGGGTTAGCCGTAAACCCCGCTTCCCGGATAGAGTCTAGGACTGCTTGCACTTTTGGCAGATGTGAGGCCCAATCTGTGCTATGGACAATTACGTCATCCAGGTAAGCCGCAGCATACTTCCGATGGGGCCTCAGTATCTGGTCCATTTTCCGCTGGAATGTGGCCGGCGCATTCTGTAACCCGATCGGCATTCTCTTATATTGGAATGCCCCGTCTGGGGTTACAAATGCGGTTTTCTCTTTGGCCGACTTGGCCAGGGGAATTTGCCAATACCCTTTTGTGAGGTCAAGAGTCGTCATGTATCGGGCTGTTCCCAGCCGGTCGATCAACTCATCTATACGTGGCATGGGGTAGGTGTCAAATTTTGTAACTTTGTTCAACTGACGAAAATCGTTACAAAATCGCCAGCTCCCATCCGGTTTAGGCACCAACACAATGGGACTAGTGATGAGCCGAACACCCCCGGGTTCGGTTCGCACCAGAACCCGCGAACGGACCGAAAGTTCGTACGAACATTAGAACCCTATTAAATACAATGGATGCGAACGTTCGAATTCTAAAGTGCTAATTATAACAACTATTATGCATGTTATTGTCCTAAAAAGGGTTTGGGAACCCGGGTTCTGCACCAGGGGACATGTATCAATGCAAAAAGAAGTTTTAAAAACGGTCGTTTTTCGGGAGCAGTCATTTTAATGATGCATAAAGTGAAAAAAAAAAAGTCAAATATTCCTTTAAATATCGTACCTGGGGGGTGTCTAAAGTATGCCTGTGAAGTGCCACGTGTTTCCCGTGTTTAGAACTGTCCCTGCACAAAATGACACTTCTAAAGGAAAAAAAAGCCATTTAAAACTGCTTGCGGCTAAAATGTAATGTCTGGTCCCGGTAATATGGATGAAAATCTTTAAGAAAAATGGCATAGCTACCCCATGACCCCCCCCCCCCCCTACCCCAGCCCATTACCAGCCCCTTTGGGTCTTGTATGGATATTAAGGGGAACCCCGCACATAAAATAAAAAGGCCCTATATACTCTGAACAGCCGTATACAGGCGGTGCATACAAGACAGGGACTGTAGGTTTGTTCTTATGTAGAATCTGTTTGTAATTTTGAACAGTGTGACAGCAGGAAGGTAAAGTCACCTGGTTGCATCCAGGGGGCTAGATATATTTCTCCCAGATTCAGGCTTTATGCCGACTTATACAACTAGGTGGAGAGTTGTATAAGGCTAGTGGGCTCATGGATGACTCATACCTCTAGGGAGAGTGTGGGGCGTCGTGCAGACAGAGATGAGGAGACCAGCTGAACCTTGTCAGCTCATTTAGGCCTCTATAAGAACTCCCAGCTTCATTAGATGTTAGCTCATGCCTGGAACCAGACCTGTGTGGACTGTCTAGGGAGAGTGAACCCCTGTGCGGTGAGGCAAAGCCTGTGTGGCTATTTGTTTGGACTTTTACTAAACCAGGGACTTAGGGACTAGGACAGCACCAGGCTGATCCCAGTTGTTAGTTTAGGAAACCTGCATGTTTAGTCAGAGGTCAAACTGACCAGGATTTATTTTGTTTGTTTCTTTTTGGCTTTGCTGTGTTTTTGTCACTGTACATAGAGAAATAAACCGCACCTTTTGATTTTGAAAACCACAACCTCCGTCTGCTGGCCCTGTTTTTGTGTGGGGAGCCCAACCAGGGGGTCACACACACCCGCTACCGAGTTAACCCCCTCACAGTTGGTGGAGAACCAGTGGCAGTTTTTTTTAAGCCAGCATGGAGGAGATACTGAAACAGCTGGCTCTAGCAAATGCCAATCAACAGCAGACAAATGCAGGTTTGCAAAGGAGCCTTGCAGCCCAGCAGCAAGCTCATCAACAAGCCCAGCAGCAATCTGAGGCCCGCTTCATAGACCTGTTACAGAAGCAAGAGCAGAGACTACAACAAATGGAAGCAGTAATGCAGCAACGTCCGCAGACCAGTGAGGAAAGCCGTCCCACTAATACCGCGTCCTTTGGGGTGAGTCGTTTATTGACAAAAATGACTGGAGAGGATGATCCAGAGGTATTTTTGACCACATTTGAAAGGACTGCTGAAAGAGAAAAGTGGCCTGAGGAGCAGTGGGCTGGACTGGTGGCTCCTCTGTTAACTGGTGAATCGCAGAAGGCTTACTATGACCTAGAGCCTGACCAAGCAAAAGACTATGTGATGCTAAAAGCTGAAATATTGGCAAGGCTGGGTGTCACCCTGGCGGTCCGGGCTCAGCGTGTGCATAACTGGACTTTCCAGCTTGGAAAACCCCCCAGGTCTCAAATGTATGATCTCATTCACCTGAGCAGGAAGTGGCTACAGCCAGAGACTTTGTCCGCACCGGAGATTGTGGAACGTGTTGTGATGGATCGTTTCTTGAGAGCTCTTCCTACCGCCATTCAAAAGTGGGTAAGCCATGGAGACCCAGAAACGGCCGGTAAACTTGTGGATCGTGTAGAGAGATACTTGGCTACAGAGAACCTGACGGCCTCTTCCAGAGACTCTCGGACTTTCCACCCTAAGACCAGACCATCCCCAGGGGCGGATAAGAGGATTCCAAGGGGTGAGGGTGGAGAGAGTGAGAGGGTGGGAGCTCTACCCCAAGTTTGGCGAGAACAGCCTGGGAAATCAGCGGCTCAAGAGGCCGCAAGAAGGATCGTTTGCTACCGCTGCCGGCAAGCGGGACATATTGCAGCAAATTGCCCGGTTGTGGAGGAACCCATGCAATGTGACTTTCTGATGGACAGACGTCAGTCGCTGTGTGCGACAGTCGCATGCACTGCCATTCGGGGAACTGAGAAACATTTATGCAAAATGTGTATTAATGGTAGAAATGTTGTGGTATTACTGGATTCAGGTAGCCTTGTGACCCTGATAAAGGCTGAATTAGTTAAAACAGAGGTCTCTGGGAATAGCAAGGTAGCTGTTATTTGTGTGCATGGGGACACCCGAGAGTATCCAGTGACTACAGTGTGTTTCGAGACCCCCAAAGGTACCCTCTCTCATCCAGTGGGGTTAGTATCTCAATTACCGCATGATGCCATTGTGGGAAGGGATTTTCCGAAGTTCTGGGAACTGTGGGATGATCCTGAGCCCCCCACTGGTGCCCCTATGTACCAGGAATGTGATAGCCAGAACTCCTCTGAGAGTGGTGAGGACTCTCCAGAATTTCCCTTGTCAGTATTGGCAGGGGAGACTCAAGAAACTGGAGAGGAGCCCACCTCCTCAGACGAAAACCTACCGTCTGTGGAGTTTTCTGATCTGGAGGTTCACAGGGAAAATTTTGCCACAGAACAGTTAAAAGACCCCGCCCTAATAAAGGCACGGGAAAACGTAGTGGAAATAGATGGCGAGTTAGTGAACCCAGATAATACCTGCACTTACCCATACTTCAGCGTAGAGAAGGACCTACTGTATCGGGTGGCAAAAAGGGCAGAAGAAACCGTTGAGCAGCTGGTGGTGCCCAAACCTTACAGGAAGTTGGTGTTGGAGTTGGCCCATGGGCACATTCTTGGAGGTCATCTGGGGACAGAGAAAACCCGAGAGAGGGTATTACAGAGATTCTATTGGCCTGGGGTGATGAAGGACATAGAAAATTATTGTTCCTCCTGCCCTGTGTGTCAGAGGTCGGCCCCGATGCCACATTTCCGTAGCCCGCTGGTCCCTCTACCCATCATTGAGGTCCCGTTTGAGAGAATCGCAATGGATTTGGTAGGTCCTATAATCAAGTCCGCTAGGGGGCACCAGTACATATTGGTTATAATGGACTATGCCACCCGTTATCCAGAAGCGATCCCTCTCAGAAATACCTCGGCCAAAACCATAGCCAAAGAGCTATCTCTTGTTTTTAGCCGGGTGGGTATTTGTAAAGAACTGCTTACGGACCAAGGTACACCCTTTATGTCCCGGGTTATGAAAGAGCTGTGTAAATTGTTCAAAGTGACGCAATTGCGTACATCTGTGTATCACCCCCAAACCGATGGGCTGGTTGAAAGATTCAACAAAACCCTAAAACAAATGTTGAAGAAAGTGGTGGATAGAGATGGAAAGGATTGGGACTGTCTACTTCCTTATTTGATGTTTGCTATTAGGGAGGTGCCCCAATCCTCTACGGGATTCTCCCCCTTTGAGTTACTGTATGGGAGACACCCAAGAGGGCTGTTGGATATTGCCAAGGAAACTTGGGAAAGTGAGAGTTCTCCCCACAGGAGTGTGATTGAGCATGTCGCCCTGATGCAAGATCGAATTGCACAGGTAATGCCCATCGTGAAGGAACATTTGGCCCAAGCGCAGTTGGCACAGCAGAGAGTGTACAACCGTGGAGCAAAGACCCGTACCTTTTCCCCGGGGGATAGGATATTGGTACTTGTCCCTACGGTTGAAAGTAAATTCCTTGCCAAATGGCAAGGCCCCTACGAGATAATGGAAAAAGTGAGCGAAGTGAATTACAAGGTCAGACAACCAGGAAGGCGAAAGCCCGAACAGATATATCACGTTAATCTGTTGAAAGCCTGGAGGGATAGAGAGTCCCTAGTCGCAGAAACTTGGTCACCAGCTCAAACTGGTTGCGTGATTCCGGAGGTTGGAATAGCAGCCACCTTGTCACAACCCCAACAACAGGAGGTTAAGGAGTTTGTGCTTCGCAACAAGGAGGTGTTCTCTGAGCTGCCGGGACAAACATCTGGGGTAGAGCATGATATTATTACCCGCCCGGTGAAAGGGTGAAGTTAAAACCCTATCGGATCCCAGAGGCCCGACGGGAGGCAATACGGGAGGAAGTACAGAAAATGCTGAACTTAGGGATGATAGAGGAGTCCCAAAGTGATTGGTCTAGTCCCATTGTGTTGGTGCCTAAACCGGATGGGAGCTGGCGATTTTGTAACGATTTTCGTCAGTTGAACAAAGTTACAAAATTTGACACCTACCCCATGCCACGTATAGATGAGTTGATCGACCGGCTGGGAACAGCCCGATACATGACGACTCTTGACCTCACAAAAGGGTATTGGCAAATCCCCCTGGCCAAGTCGGCCAAAGAGAAAACCGCATTTGTAACCCCAGACGGGGCGTTCCAATATAAGAGAATGCCGTTCGGGTTACAGAATGCGCCGGCCACATTCCAGCGGAAAATGGACCAGATGCTGAGGCCCCATCGGAAGTATGCTGCGGCTTACCTGGATGACGTAATTGTCCATAGCACAGATTGGGCCTCACATCTGCCAAAAGTGCAAGCAGTCCTGGACTCTGTTCGGGAAGCGGGGTTTACGGCTAACCCCAAGAAGTGTACCATTGGGCAGGAGGAGGCCAAATATCTTGGGTACACCATTGGCAGGGGAGTAATAAAACCCCAACTCAACAAAGTCGAGGCCATCCAGAGTTGGCCACGTCCCAACAGCAAGAAGCAGGTACGAGCCTTTCTGGGAATCGCGGGTTATTATCGGCGCTTCATTCCCCACTTTGCTTCTAAGGCTGTGCCCCTAACCAACCTGACGAAAGGGAAAGGGTCGGTCATGATTAAATGGACCCCCGAGGCTGAGGCAGCATTCCAATTCTTGAAACAAGCCTTATGTAGCCAGCCAGTGTTGTACTCACCCGACTTCTCTAAAGACTTTGTCGTACAAAGTGATGCGTCAGATGTGGGGTTAGGAGCAGTATTGTCCCAGGTCTGGAACGGGGAAGAGCACCCAGTCATTTACCTCAGCAGGAAGTTGAAGTCCCATGAGGTAAATTACGCCACGGTTGAAAAGGAGTGTTTAGCGGTGAAGTGGGCTCTAGATTCCCTTCGGTACTATCTGCTAGGTAGGCACTTTGACATGGTTACGGATCACGCTCCGTTAAAGTGGATGGCTCAAAACAAGGAGACAAATAGAAGAGTGAATAGGTGGTTCCTGGCCCTACAGGAATTCAACTTCACAGTAAAGCATCGCCCTGGCGTTCAAATGGGGAATGTGGATGCTTTGTCTCGAGTACATGAATGCCTGATTGCTGGTGTTCCAACCCCAAGGTTAAAACAAGAGGGGGGGTATGTGACAGCAGGAAGGTAAAGTCACCTGGTTGCATCCAGGGGGCTAGATATATTTCTCCCAGATTCAGGCTTTATGCCGACTTATACAACTAGGTGGAGAGTTGTATAAGGCTAGTGGGCTCATGGATGACTCATACCTCTAGGGAGAGTGTGGGGCGTCGTGCAGACAGAGATGAGGAGACCAGCTGAACCTTGTCAGCTCATTTAGGCCTCTATAAGAACTCCCAGCTTCATTAGATGTTAGCTCATGCCTGGAACCAGACCTGTGTGGACTGTCTAGGGAGAGTGAACCCCTGTGCGGTGAGGCAAAGCCTGTGTGGCTATTTGTTTGGACTTTTACTAAACCAGGGACTTAGGGACTAGGACAGCACCAGGCTGATCCCAGTTGTTAGTTTAGGAAACCTGCATGTTTAGTCAGAGGTCAAACTGACCAGGATTTATTTTGTTTGTTTCTTTTTGGCTTTGCTGTGTTTTTGTCACTGTACATAGAGAAATAAACCGCACCTTTTGATTTTGAAAACCACAACCTCCGTCTGCTGGCCCTGTTTTTGTGTGGGGAGCCCAACCAGGGGGTCACACACACCCGCTACCGAGTTAACCCCCTCACAACAGGTACATTGTTGAAGTGTAGCTCCAGCCCAAAAATCTATTTTTAAACTTTTTGGAAAACATAGGTAAGGGTTATCACCCCTGTAACATTTGTTTTGCTGTCTGTGCCCCTGTTCAGAACATTTCACCTCACTTTCCGTCCCAATGACAACTGTTTTTGAAATGTGGTGTTTTTCTTGAAACAAGGATTGCTGATAAAGCATCAGTACAGAGGAGACACCTTTCTCCCATATTTATTCTTACAGGAGAGAATTTTCCTTCCTAGTCGTAGATTTCCTCTCACTTCCTGTTGTCTTCTTGCGTTTGCAAGTAGGAGTCGTTTGTAAGTTGGATGTTTGAAAGTAGGGACCTGCCGTATATACTCTGCAGAAATAGGCCCCTTAGTTGTTGGTGTTGGCACAACACTGTAAGCACTCACAGTTACTCTTGGTTGGTGCTGGAACGCCCTGCTGTCAACTATTATATCAGGAATTTTAATTACATATAATTGTTGAACAGTGGTAGTAAAAATTGGGCCTTTGATGGTGGTGCTGGTGCCACAACACTGTAAGCCCTGACAGTTACTCTTGGTGGGTGCAGCAATGGGCCCTGCTGTGAATTATTAGATCAAGAATTGTAATTGCATGCCCCTGTTGAACAGGGGCTGAAAAATTGGGCCTTTCGTGGTGGTGGTGGTGGTGGTGGTGTTGCCACAACACTGTAAGCCCTCAGAGTTACTCTTGGTGGGTGCAGGAATGGGCCCTGCTGTGAATTATTAGATCAAGAATTGTAATTACATGCCCCTTTTGAACAGGGGCTGAAAAATTGGGCCTTTCGTGGTGGTGGTGGTGGTGGTGGCGTTGCCACAACGCTGTAAGCCCTCAGAGTTACTCTTGGTGGGTGCAGGAATGGGCCCTGCTGTGAATTATTAGATCAAGAATTGTAATTACATGCCCCTTTTGAACAGGGGCTGAAAAATTGGGCCTTTCGTGGTGGTGGTGGTGGTGGTGGCGTTGCCACAACGCTGTAAGCCCTCAGAGTTACTCTTGGTGGGTGCAGCAATGGGCCCTGCTGTGAATTATTAGATCAAGAATTGTAATTGCATGCCCCTGTTGAACAGGGGCTGAAAAATTGGGCCTTAGGCACTGGTGGCACAACACTACAACCCCTCACAGATACGTTACTTGGAGCACAGCAATGAGCCCTGTTGCAAAGTATTGCTTCAAAAATTGTAATGACACGCCCCTGTTAAACAGGGGCTGAAAAATTGGGCCTTAGGCACTGGTGCCACAACACTCCAACCCCTCACAGATACTGTACTTGGAGCACAGCAATGAGCCCTATGGCAAATTATTGCTAAAAAAATTGTAATTACACGCCCCTGTAAAACAGGGGCTGAAAAATTGGGCCTTAGCCACTGGTGGCGGCACCCATAAACAAAAATGATCTTCCAAGCTATCATCATCAATCGTATCATTGAGGACTCGGAGGAGGAGGATAGCCAGTCAACATAACAGCACAGGCACTCAGCATCAGCATCAGTCTTGAAGGGATGTGACATGTTAAAATCAATTAGTCTGTTATATCAGCATCAGGTGTGTGGTAGCTGGTGGTGATCCAAGACTGGTTCATCTTGATGAAAGTCAGTCGATCAACCGAGTCGGTGGACAGGCGCACCCTGTGATCCGTGACAAATCCTCCAGCAGCACTGAATGTGCGTTCCGAAAGAACGCTGGATGCAGGACAGGCCAGTAGCTCAATTGCATACTGTGCAAGCTCTGGCCAGTGATCCATCCTCAAGACCCAGTAAGCCAGAGGATTTTCGGTGGGGAAGGTGTCCAAGTCTGACCTTGCCCCTAGATATTCCTGCACCATGTTTATCAGACGCTGGCGATGGTTGCTGGAACCGATCATACTTTGGGGCTGCGGACTAAAGAATTGTCTGAACGCATCGGTCAGACGGCCACCTTCCCCACCGCTCCTTCTTTGACTGGCCGAAGCCTCAGCAACTCGTTGTCCAGGACCAGGAGTTTGTAACCTCCCAGTCTCTGGGAACGCGTTGCACAGACCTTTCTGCAAGGCCTCCCGGAGTTGTCTCATCCTCTGCTCCCTCTGCGAAGGTAACATAAGGTCCGCAACCTTACCCTTGTACCGTGGATCAAGGAGAGTGGCCAGCCAGTAATGGTCCCTCTCCTTGATCCGAAGAATACGAGGATCCTTCCGCAGACTTTGCAGGATCAGGGAGGCCATGCAGCGTAGGTTTGCTGAGGCATTCGCTCCGGAGTCCTCTGGGTCACTAAGGATGACATGATCCGCAGCCACCTCCTCCCAGCCACGTACAAGTCCACTGGTTTCTTGGGACTGTAAATCATCCCTAAAAGACTGCTGCTGATGATGCTGAGTGCCAACCTCCACCTCCATGCTGACACAATCCTCCTCCTCCTCCTCCTCTTCCTCTTCCTGTGCGATGGGTGGGACAGAAGGAACACTGTCTGGGTAAAGGGGGCCTTGAGAGGCAAGGAAGTCCTCCTCTTCCTGCCTCTGTTCTGCCTCAAGTGCCCTGTCCATTATTCCACGCAGCGTGTGCTCCAACAGGTGGACAAGAGGTACAGTGTCACTGATGCATGCACTGTCACTGCTCACCATCCTCGTGGCCTCCTCAAATGGTGCCAGGACAGTGCATGCATCCCTGATCATGCCCCACTGGCGTGGAGAAAAAAAACCAAGCTCCCCTGACCCTGTCCTGGTGCCGTAGTCGCACAGGTACTCATTGATGGCCCTCTGCTGCGTGTGCAGCCGCTGCAGCATGGCCAACGTTGAGTTCCACCTGGTGGGCATGTCACATATAAGGCGGTTCTTGGGCAGGTTCAACTCCTTTTGCAGCTCAGCCAGGCGAGCACTGGCATTATAAGATCTGCGGAAATGCACACAGACTTTCCTGGCCTGCCTCAGGACATCCTGTAAGCCCGGGTACCTGCCCAAGAACCGCTGCACCACCAGGTTAAGGACGTGAGCCACACAGGGCACATGGGTCAGTTGTCCCTGTCGGAGGGCGGAGAGGAGGTTGGTGCCATTGTCGCAAACCACCATTCCTGGCTTAAGCTGGCGTGGCGTCAACCACCTCTCGGCCTGGCCCTGCAGAGCAGACAGGACCTCTGCCCCAGTGTGGCTTCTGTCCCCCAAACACACCAGCGCAAGCACGGCATGGCATCTTTTTGCCTGCGTACTTGCGTAGCCCCGTGAACGGCTACGGAGCACCGCTGGTTCATAGGACAAACCACAGGAAGAGGCCATGGAGGAAGAAGAAGAGGAGGGGGTGGAGGAGAGAGGTGTGTCACAACCAGTAGTAGCATTTTGGAGGCGTGGCGGTGGAACAACCTCCAACACTACTGCACCTTGTCCTGCATCCTTCCCAGCTGCCAAAAGAGTGACCCAATGGGCCGTGAAAGAAAGGTAACGTCCCTGTCCATGCCTGCTGGACCATGAGTCAGCGGTAATATGCACCTTACCGCTGACCGCCCTGTCCAGCGAGGCCAAGACATTGCCTTCCACATGCCGGTAGAGAGCCGGAATAGCCTTCCGTGAGAAAAAGTGGCGTTTGGGAACCTGCCACTGAGGAACCGCACATTGCACAAACTCACGGAAGGGGGCCGAGTCTACCAACTGAAAAGGCAGCAGTTGAAGCGCTAGCAATTTAGCCAAGCTAGCATTCAACCGCTGGGCATGTGGATGGCTGGGAGTGAACTTCTTTCGACGGTCCAGCAGCTGGGGCAGGGAAATTTGCCTGCTAGAATCGGACGTCGGTGTACTGCTAGCAGAGTGGCCGCAAGTACTTGGCTGTGACACACCTAATTCTACACCTTCATTCCTCTCAGTGCATGTTTCAGAGAGGACTGAAGTTATAGTGGGGTTGGAGATCCCAGCTGATGCGGTGCAAGGAGAGGTCCGCTTTGTTCTTTGGTGTGGGTCTTTGAGGTAGGCTTGCCAACGAGCTGCATGGCAGGTCAACATATGTCTGGTCAGGCATGTGGTACCCAAGCGGCTGATGTTTTGGCCACGCGATATACGCTTGAGACATATGTTGCAAACAGCAGCTGTGCGATCTGATGCACTAGCCTCAAAAAAGGCCCACACCAAGGAACTTTTTGAATGACGGGCAGAGGCAGCGCCCTGCACAGGCGGAGCTCTGCGGTGTGATTCCGTCGGTGTACTGCCCTTACGCTGGCCACCAAAGGGCATCCTGCCTCGTTGGAGATGTGCCTCCTCCTCATCCTCCTCCTCCTCCTCTCTCCTATTAGGCACCCACGTGGAGTCAGTGACCTCATCATCCCCTCCCTCCTCATCACTGGAGCCAATCTGGCAGTATGCTGCAGCTGCTGGAACATGACTGCCAGATTGGTGTCCTTCTTGAGCATCCCCTCTGTCTGCTCTCACGCTACTGCCTTCCTGTAGCTGGGTTTCATCATCAGACCCTTCGAAACGCTGGGCATCCTCCTGGAGCATGTACCCAACACTGTGCTCAAACAGTTCGGGGGACTCCTCAGGAGGAGGACATGGTGGGTCTAGGGAAGGAGTGACTGATGATGAGTCTGACATTGATACCAGGGAAGAGGACGCTTTGGCAGCTGCTTTGCCAGTACCCTGAGCCTGGGTGAGAGAGGATGAGGAGGAGGAGGAGGGCTTGGTCATCCACTCTACCAAGTCTTCGGCATGATGTGGCTCAACATGTCCAGCTGCCGAAAAGAAGGACAAGCGTGTCCCATGGCCATGTGCTGATGACAATGCACCGCGTCCACGACCAGCACTGTTGCCCCCAGACACAGAGCCTGCTTGCCCTCTTTTATTGCCTCCTGACTGTCTGCCTCTCCTTGTTTGCCTTCCAGACATTCTAATAGATGGCCTGCAGGGAGATGGGAAAAAAGCAATAAGGGCTACCTTCAGGTGTCCTTCTCTGTCCCTTTACTTAAGGATTTCTAAATATGGTTGAGGATGATTGCTTTTGCACAGAATAGCACAACGACAATTTCCCTGACTGTCCAAAAAACAAGGATTTCAAAGATGGTTGATGAGGAATGCTTTGGCACACTATAGCACAAGGAGAATTCCCCTCACTTTCCTTCTTTGTCCCTAGAAACAAGGACTGGCACAGTGAAAGAAACTGACACTCTCCCTACCTACAGTTTTCTGTCCCTAGAAAAAATGTTTTTTTAAAGCACACTATAGCACAAGGAGAATTCCCCTCACTTTCCTTCTTTGTCCCTAGAAACAAGGACTGGCACAGTGAAAGAAACTGACACTCTCCCTACCTACAGTTTTCTGTCCCTAGAAAAAATGTTTTTTTAAAGCACACTATAGCACAAGGAGAATTCCCCTCACTTTCCTTCTTTGTCCCTAGAAACAAGGACTGGCACAGTGAAAGAAACTGACACTCTCCCTACCTACAGTTTTCTGTCCCTAGAAAAAATGTTTTTTTAAAGCACACTATAGCACAAGGAGAATTCCCCTCACTTTCCTTCTTTGTCCCTAGAAACAAGGACTGGCACAGTGAAAGAAACTGACACTCTCCCTACCTACAGTTTTCTGTCCCTAGAAAAAATGTTTTTTTAAAGCACACTATAGCACAAGGAGAATTCCCCTCACTTTCCTTCTTTGTCCCTAGAAACAAGGACTGGCACAGTGAAAGAAACTGACACTCTCCCTACCTACAGTTTTCTGTCCCTAGAAAAAATGTTTTTTTAAAGCACACTATAGCACAAGGAGAATTCCCCTCACTTTCCTTCTTTGTCCCTAGAAACAAGGACTGGCACAGTGAAAGAAACTGACACTCTCCCTACCTACAGTTTTCTGTCCCTAGAAAAAATGTTTTTTTAAAGCACACTATAGCACAAGGAGAATTCCCCTCACTTTCCTTCTTTGTCCCTAGAAACAAGGACTGGCACAGTGAAAGAAACTGACACTCTCCCTACCTACAGTTTTCTGTCCCTAGAAAAAATGTTTTTTTAAAGCACACTATAGCACAAGGAGAATTCCCCTCACTTTCCTTCTTTGTCCCTAGAAACAAGGACTGGCACAGTGAAAGAAACTGACACTCTCCCTACCTACAGTTTTCTGTCCCTAGAAAAAATGTTTTTTTAAAGCACACTATAGCACAAGGAGAAATCCCCTCACTTTCCTTCTTTGTCCCTAGAAACAAGGACTGGCACAGTGAAAGAAACTGACACTCTCCCTACCTACAGTTTTCTGTCCCTAGAAAAAATGTTTTTTTAAAGCACACTATAGCACAAGGAGAAATCCCCTCACTTTCCTTCTTTGTCCCTAGAAACAAGGACTCGCACAGTAAAACACACTGACACTCTCCCTACCTATCCTTCTCTTTCCCTAAACTAAAGGAATCCAGGTTAAGCAAGAAAGAAATAAATGTCACTGTCCCTGCCTATGCTTGTCTTTCCCTGCTCCGGAACACACTACACTAGGCCGCCGTGCTGGCGGCCTTTTATAGTGTGGGGCGTGTACTAAACACCCTCAGCAATAATTGGCCACAGGCATCCTGCCTGTGGCCAATCATTGCTCTCCTCGCTGCCGGCGCTGTGATTGGCCAAGCATGCGGGGTCACAGTGCATGCTTGGCCAATCACAGCGCCTGGATGACACTGCGATGGCGTAGTGCAGCCGATCGAACAGCCGATGTTCGAGTCGAACGTATGTTCGACTCGAACACGAAGCTCATCCCTAGATGGGACTAGACCAATCACTTTGGGACTCCTCTATCACCCCTAAGTTCAGCATTTTCTGTACTTCCTCCCGTATTGCCTCCCGTCGGGCCTCTGGGATCCGATAGGGTTTTAACTTCACCCTTTCACCGGGCGGGGTAATAATATCATGCTCTACCCCAGATGTTTGTCCTGGCAGCTCAGAGAACACCTCCTTGTTGCGAAGCACAAACTCCTTAACCTCCTGTTGTTGGGGTTGTGACAAGGTGGCTGCTATTCCAACCTCCGGAATCACGCAACCAGTTTGAGCTGGTGACCAAGTTTCTGCGACTAGGGACTCTCTATCCCTCCAGGCTTTCAACAGATTAACGTGATAGATCTGTTCGGGCTTTCGCCTTCCTGGTTGTCTGACCTTGTAATTCACTTCGCTCACTTTTTCCATTATCTCGTAGGGGCCTTGCCATTTGGCAAGGAATTTACTTTCAACCGTAGGGACAAGTACCAATATCCTATCCCCCGGGGAAAAGGTACGGGTCTTGGCTCCACGGTTGTACACTCTCTGCTGTGCCAACTGCGCTTGGGCCAAATGTTCCTTCACGATGGGCATTACCTGTGCAATTCGATCTTGCATCAGGGCGACATGCTCAATCACACTCCTGTGGGGAGAACTCTCACTTTCCCAAGTTTCCTTGGCAATATCCAACAGCCCTCTTGGGTGTCTCCCATACAGTAACTCAAAGGGGGAGAATCCCGTAGAGGATTGGGGCACCTCCCTAATAGCAAACATCAAATAAGGAAGTAGACAGTCCCAATCCTTTCCATCTCTATCCACCACTTTCTTCAACATTTGTTTTAGGGTTTTGTTGAATCTTTCAACCAGCCCATCGGTTTGGGGGTGATACACAGACGTACGCAATTGCGTCACTTTGAACAATTTACACAGCTCTTTCATAACCCGGGACATAAAGGGTGTACCTTGGTCCGTAAGCAGTTCTTTACAAATACCCACCCGGCTAAAAACAAGAGATAGCTCTTTGGCTATGGTTTTGGCCGAGGTATTTCGGAGAGGGATCGCTTCTGGATAACGGGTGGCATAGTCCATTATAACTAATATGTACTGGTGCCCCCTAGCGGACTTGATTATAGGACCTACCAAATCCATTGCGATCCTCTCAAACGGGACCTCAATGATGGGTAGAGGGACCAGCGGGCTACGGAAATGTGGCATCGGGGCCGACCTCTGACACACAGGGCAGGAGGAACAATAATTTTCTATGTCCTTCATCACCCCAGGCCAATAGAATCTCTGTAATACCCTCTCTCGGGTTTTCTCTGTCCCCAGATGACCTCCAAGAATGTGCCCATGGGCCAACTCCAACACCAACTTCCTGTAAGGTTTGGGCACCACAAGCTGCTCAACGGTTTCTTCTGCCCTTTTTGCCACCCGATACAGTAGGTCCTTCTCTACGCTGAAGTATGGGTAAGTGCAGGTATTATCTGGGTTCACTAACTCGCCATCTATTTCCACTACGTTTTCCCGTGCCTTTATTAGGGCGGGGTCTTTTAACTGTTCTGTGGCAAAATTTTCCCTGTGAACCTCAAGATCAGAAAACTCCACAGACGGTAGGTTTTCGTCTGAGGAGGTGGGCTCCTCTCCAGTTTCTTGAGTCTCGCCTGCCAATACTGACAAGGGAAATTCTGGAGAGTCCTCACCACTCTCAGAGGAGTTCTGGCTATCACCTTCCTGGTACATAGGGGCACCAGTGGGGGGCTCAGGATCATCCCACAGTTCCCAGAACTTCGGAAAATCCCTTTCCACAATGGCATCATGCGGTAATTGAGATACTAACCCCACTGGATGAGAGAGGGTACCTTTGGGGGTCTTGAAACACACTGTAGTCACTGGATACTCTCGGGTGTCCCCATGCACACAAATAACAGCTACCTTGCTATTCCCAGAGACCTCTGTTTTAACTAATTCAGCCTTTATCAGGGTCACAAGGCTACCTGAATCCAGTAATACCACAACATTTCTACCATTAATACACATTTTGCATAAATGTTTCTCAGTTCCCCGAATGGCAGTGCATGCGACTGTCGCACACAGCGACTGACGTCTGTCCGTCAGAAAGTCACATTGCATGGGTTCCTCCACAACCGGGCAATTTGCTGCAATATGTCCCGCTTGCCGGCAGCGGTAGCAAACAATCCTTTTGGCTGCCTCTTGAGCCCCCGACTTCCCAGGCTGTTCTCGCCAAACCCTGGGCAGAGCTCCCACCCTCTCACTCTCTCCACCCTCACCCCTTGGAATCATCTTATCCGCCCCTGGGGATGGTCTGGTCTTAGGGTGGAAAGTCCGAGAGTCTCTGGAAGAGGCCGTCAGGTTCTCTGCAGCCAAGTATCTCTCTACACGATCCACAAGTTTACCGGCCGTTTCTGGGTCTCCATGGCTTACCCACTTTTGAATGGCGGTAGGAAGAGCTCTCAAGAAACGATCCATCACAACACGTTCCACAATCTCCGGTGCGGACAAAGTCTCTGGCTGTAGCCACTTCCTGCTCAGGTGAATGAGATCATACATTTGAGACCTGGGGGGTTTTCCAAGCTGAAAAGTCCAGTTATGCACACGCTGAGCCCGGACAGCCAGGGTGACACCCAGCCTTGCCAATATTTCAGCTTTTAGCATCACATAGTCTTTTGCTTGGTCAGGCTCTAGGTCATAGTAAGCTTTCTGCGATTCACCAGTTAACAGAGGAGCCACCAGTCCAGCCCACTGCTCCTCAGGCCACTTTTCTCTTTCAGCAGTCCTTTCAAATGTGGTCAAAAATACCTCTGGATCATCCTCTCCAGTCATTTTTGTCAATAAACGACTCACCCCAAAGGACGCGGTATTAGTGGGACGGCTTTCCTCACTGGTCTGCGGACGTTGCTGCATTACTGCTTCCATCTGTTGTTGTAGTCTCTGCTCTTGCTTCTGCAACAGGTCTATGAAGCGGGCCTCAGATTGCTGCTGGGCTTGTTGCTGGGCTGCGAAGCTCTGTTGTTGAGCTGCAAGGCTCTTTTGCAAACCTGCATTTGTCTGCTGTTGATTGGCATTTGCTAGAGCCAGCTGTTTCAGTATCTCCTCCATGCTGGCTTAAAAAAAAACTGCCCGCATTCTCCACCAACTGTGAGGGGGTTAGCTCGGTAGCGGGTGTGTGTGACCCCCTGGATGGGCTCCCCGCACAAAAACAGGCCCAGCAGACGGAGGTTGTGGTTTTCAAGATCAAAAGGTGCGGTTTATTTCTCTATTTACAGTGACAAAAACACAGCAAAGCAAAAAGAAACATAAACAAAATAAATCCTGGTCAGCTTGACCTCTGACTAAACATGCAGGTTTCCCTAACTAACAACTGGGATCAGCCTGGTGCTGTCCTAGTCCCTAAGTCCCTGGTTTAGTAAATGTCCAAACAAATAGCCACACAGGCTTTGTCTCACCGCACAGGGGTTCACTCTCCCTAGACAGTCCACACAGGTCTGGTTCCAGGCATGAGCAAACACCTAATGAAGCTGGGAGTTTTTATAGAGGCCTTAAACGAGCTGACAAGCTTCAGCTGGTCTCATCAACTCCCTGCCTGCACGACGCCCAGCACTCTCCCTAGAGGTATGAATCATCCATGAGCCCACTAGCCAAAGCTGGGCTTCATCAAGTCTCTCCCTAGTTGTATAAGTCGGCATAAAGCCTGAATCTGGGAGAAATATACCTACCCCCCTGGATGCAACCAGGTGACTTTACCTTCCTGCTGTCACAATATATATATATATATATATATATATATATATATATATATATATATATATATATAATGTCATAGACTTACCTTTTCAATATATCTAATGCAAGAGTTTTGTATAGTATTTTATGTACAAATGGTGACAATGTTCTGGATACATTCCGTATGCTATATGTTGAATTATTTTACAATATATCGTATATACTCGAGTATAAGCCGACCCACATATAAGCCGTGGCACATAATATTACCACAAAAACTGGGAAAACGTATTGACTCGAGTATAAGCCTAGGGTGTCCATCTGCGTGCCTCACTGTGCCTCAATTTGCCTCATTGTGCCTCACTGTGTCCATGCCTCATTGTACCTCACTGTGCCCATGCCTCACTGTGCCCATGCCTCACTGTGCCCATGCCTCACTGTCACTGTGCCCATGCCTCACTGTGCCCAATCTCCTTACCTGATCTCTGGCGCTGTGTGACTAGACTGACGTTTAACATTGGAGTCTATGAAAGGGGTGCCTGGCTTTGAAAAATCGGTGCTCCCCGGCCGTAGGTCCCCTGGACAACAAACTTTGCACACTTAGATTTGCATAATTCCATAAAGACAATATTATTTTAATATTTCAGTTTAAACATTCTGACAGGTACATTTTCCAATAGGAACACCTGTCCCAGTAATAACTCCTTGAGAGGGGAAAAGCACTGGCTTTGTGGAAGTTTCATCTCACTTCCTGTTTTATCACTAACCAGAAAGTGAGGGGAAATCTAGCAAGGAGGACACAGACGTCAACAGACGCAGACAGGGTGGCTCAGGAGCGAGCCCGCACTCACCAAAGAGGAGGGGTCAGGAGTCCCCGCGGGGGACCCAAAAAGAGGAGGATCGAGGATGCTCTGTGAAAAACCATTGTACAGAGCAGGTAAGTATAACATGTTTATTATTTTTAATATAAAAAAATAGAAGCTTTAGGCTGGGTTCACCCTATTGCGAATTGTATGCGGGTTTCTCCGCATCCATTTCGCATAGCAGGTGATTGTGACCGGCTATGGAGCCGGTTCACACATCTCTGCAGCAGCTCCGGTGCTTATTGCACAGGAGTCCTGTGCGTCTTTTGGTCTGTTTCAGGTGAGAATTCAGCCAGAAAATTCAGGCTGAAATCGGACATGAAACGGGGAATGGGGATTTACCGCACTCCTGCTGTAAGCTGGAGCTTGCTGCAGTGTGAACCCAGCCTTAATATCACTTCAAATCATGTACAAAGAATATTTAAAAAAGGTTTTTACATGTTGATAGTTATCTGATCGAAGTCAACGCTCTTTCTCTATCTTACACCACGGGACACAGAGTCTCTATTCATTACATAGTGGGTTGCATAGCTCACCAGAGGTGATTGAACACTGGCACAACCAATGAAGACAAGTTCCCCTCTATATAACCCCTCCCCTAAGGGAAGTACCTCAGTTTTTTCGCCAGTGTCTAAGGTGTTGGAGGCGATTAGTAGGTGCTAGAGGAAGCTCTACCAAAGAGGCCCTTGGGGGCAAAAGAGCTACACTTCGGAACCATCCGAGATGCCTAGTTAATTATGCCAAAATCGGATGGTGTCTGGGCCTCGTGGAAGCCGAGGTGTCACTTGTAATGTCTCTCTTTTGAGGACTGGGCTCTAGGGTCCAGCACTTTCGCCTTATTAATGCTAAAAGTCCTGGCAGAGTCTTTTACAAGGCCCAGGGGAGAGGTCTTCTTTAAGTAGGAACCCATATCCCTGAAGGTTGGCACACATACCCGCCGTGATGGGTGAAGATTGGTATTTAAAACCTGCGGCGGGCATAAGCTAAGCTGGGAAAAAGTCCTAAGTATACATCTTAAGGACTTTCCCTTTTTTTGAATGGGTGTCTTCTCTTTTTCCGCCACTAGAGGGAGTAAAGAGTTGAGTTTTTACTCACCATGCTCTTGTAGAGTGTCAGCTCCTCTGCAGGACAGCACACTTCTCTGCCTGATAACAGCCACGTTCCTCCTCACAACAAGGAGGCAGGAGATCCTTCCCACCACTATGGTCACCGCCATCTCCTCTAGGACGCTCTTTATGGCGGGGGCACGCTTTATGGTGCCCTGCAGAGAGGGGGGGCGGGTCGCAAGTGTGCACGGGCACGCCATTCACATGGCGTTCAGGAAGCAGGAAGTGCTTGAAAAAGCCTCACAAGCATGGAGCTCTCCCCTTAAGGAGGACACATCAATGTTTTGGGCACGTAAGACTCTATGTGGTTGGTTTCTTGGCACTCCTAAGAAAACACCTATTTAGCATGAAACTGTGTGATTAGTTGCATACTGTATGTAGATTGCTAAACTAGCACAGGAGTATATGCATTGATTGTGCCTCGGCATTTGCTTAGTAATATGTCTTCCCAGAGGAGAAATTCAGGGACTAAAAAAGACAAAAAAGCATTGCCACTTGAGACAGGAGGCTCTAGCCGTGCCTGCTCGGTACCTTCCTCTCCAGGGATATCTGAAGCAACTATACAGGATGAGCCATTGCCTCCATCTGGAATAGCAGCCTCTCCTATGGTGCCTGTGCCTGCATATGTCACTGAGGACACTTTGGCAGCAGCCCTGAACAACTTAGAAGGGAGAATCGCTACGTTAATCGCAAAGTCCTCACAAAAGGCGAAGCAGAGCACCTTCTGTTGTTTTAGATCTCCTTTCAGAAAAATCTGAGGATGATGGGGATGAGGATGATGTAGCACCGTTAGAGGATAAGGATGAGGAGTCGGATGGATCAGGGATATCAGAGGAACCCTTTTCTGCTTCCCAGGTTCTAAAATTGCAGGTGCAGTGTTATGCTGAAACAGTGCTCTCTACATTCAAGTTACCCTCTTTGGAGTTAACTGAATCACCTGTCTCCTCCCTGGGTTTATTAAGATCCCTGCAGGCTGAGTGCTCTTTTCCGATTCATCCTTTATTGGAGAATCTGATTTACGCAGACTGGAAACATCCAAATAAGCGTTTTTCTCCTCCTAGGAAATGTGAAGTGCTTTACCCTATAGAGGAAAAGTTTACCAAGAAGTAGAGTCTGCCTTCAGTGGATGCAACTTTTTCTTGTGTAAATAAGAGCCTAACTTGTCCGGTGGACAATGCTCAAGTATTTACAGATCCTTCTGAAAAGAAATTGGAATCTTTACTAAAATCTTCCTTTCTTTTGGCTGGCGCAGTAACCCAAACCTTTTGTGGCGGAAGTTGGTATGTGTCAGGTCCTAAAGGAACAAGTGAAACAGGGGCTGAAAGATCTGCCCCCGGAGCAGATAACATTCTGGGAGAATCTGCCTAGGGCCTAATGTTTCAAGGTGGCTGCCATTAGAGATTCTATTCAGCAAGCATCTCGCCTTACGCTCCAGCTGGTGCATATGCGCAGAATTCGTTGGCTAAAGCGTTGGTCAGCGGAAGCTCCATGCAAAAAGCTTTTGGCCAGTTTCCCCTTCCATGGCAAACTACTCTATTGCCGGAGAAGAAGAAAAACAAGCACCCTTTTTTTAAGCGCTCGCTCTCTCCGGCTCCTGGTGCATCTACTTCCAGGCAGTAGCGACGGCATTTTCAGCCAGCCACAAGTACTAAAGACCAAGACCAGGCCCAGAAGAATAGGAAGCAGTGGGGTCATAGGGCTAACAAGCAAAACCCCAAGGCCTCTTTATGAAGAGGCGCCCCCGTTCGGCCGAGTGGGGGGGGGGGGCGGCTTCGGCAGTTTTCAGCAGCATGGATGACAGAGATCCAGGACAAGTGGGTAGTTTCCGCAGTATCCCTGGGGTACAAACTGGAATTTCGAGAGATCCCACCTTATCAGTTCCGAAGTTCAAGGCTCTCCAAAGATCCATTAAAAAGAAAATCCTTTTTCAAAGGATTGGATCACTTAATGTATCAAGGGGTTTTCACGGAAGTACCCCTAAAGAAACAAGGTTTAGGTTTTTACTCAAACCTCTTTGTGGCTCCGAAACCAAATGGAAACGTCAGACCCATCTAGGATCTCTGAATCAGTTTCTGAACATTCGCCATTTACGAATGGAAACTATTCGATCCGTGGTCGCCACCCTACAAGGCGGAGAATTCTTGGCATCCATAGACATCAAGGACGCATATTTACATGTGCCTATCCACCCCGCTCACCAGAAGTTCCTAAGGTTTGCTGTAGAACATCGCCACATCCAGTTTGTGGCTCTGCCCTTTGGTTTGGCAACCGTGCCCTGGGTATTTACAAAGGTTCTGGCCCCTCTGTTGGCAAAGCTGAGGGCACAGGGCATAGCGGTGATGGCCTATCTAGACGATCTACTTGTAATAGATCAGTCAGTGGCGGGATTAGATCATGCGGTGCTCAGTACAGTAAAATACCTGGAGCATTTAGGATGGATCATAAACCTTCAAAAATCCTCTCTACAAGCCCTAAGAAGGGTAGAGTATTTGGGCATGATCATAGACACAGCCCAAAGCAGGGTATTCTTGCCAGAGCCAAAGATCAAGTCTGTAAGAGAATTGATCCACAAGGTCAGGGCGAAGAAGGGACCATCGATTTGCCTTTGCATGAGGCTATTAGGGAAGATGGTGGCCTCTTTCGAGGCTGTTCCTTACGCCCAGTTTCATTCAAGACTACTTCAAGGCAGTATTCTAGCTGCCTGGGACAGGAGAACCGAAGCTCTGGATTTACCCATGCGCCTGTCGTCACAGGTGCGCCAAAGCTTCAGTTGGTGGTTAAAGACCAAGAACTTACGGAAAGGAAGATACTTTCTCCCAGTCACCTGGAAGGTGGTGTCTACGGATGCCAGGCTGTTGGGCTGGGGAGCAGTGTTAGAAGAAGCTGCAGCCCAGGGAACCTGGGCCAAGACCGAAGAGAGCCTGCCCATCAACATACTGGAGATTCGGGCAGTATACTTAGCCCTCAGAACCTGGACACACAGGTTACAGGGCCACTCTGTTTGGATTCAATACGACAATGCTACTGTTGTAGCTTATATCAATCACCAACGAGGCACCCGGAGTAGGGATGCTCAGAAGGAGGTGAATAGCATTTTGACATGTGCAGAAAAGCATGTTCCTTGTCTCTCTGCAATCTTCATTTCAGGGGTAGAAAACTGGCAAGCGGGCTATGTAAGTTGCCAGCAGCTATCACCAGGAGAGTGGTCTCTCCACCCAGATGTCTTTCAGGCAATATGCCAGAGATGGGGGACCACGGATGTAGACCTGCTAGCTTCCAGGCTCAACAGGAAGTTGGACAAGTTTGTGTCCAGGACGAGAGATCCGCTGGCCTAGGGAACGGATGCTCTGATAATTCCTTGGAATCAGTTTTCACTGATCTATGCATTCCCCCTGATCCCTCTCTTACAGAGATTGCTTTGCAGGATCAAGAAGGAGGGAATACCACTACTCCTAGTGGCCCTAAATTGGCCCAGGAGGCCCTGGTACACTGAGATCATAAAGATGGAGGTAGGAAGACCTTGGGTGCTTCCACTACGTTACGACCTGCTGTCACAGGGTCCAGTGTTCCACCCTTCCTTACAAAAGCTAAATTTGATGGTCTGGCTACTGAGACCTACATTTTGAAGAAACGAGAGCTCTCGGGTCCAGTTCTTTCTACAATTATTAATGTTAGAAAGCCAGCCTCCAGGCTTATCTACTACAGAAAAAAAACAAGGAGAGAAGGCGCCTCTGGGTGCAGTAGTTTTTTAACACAGGCTTTATTAGTAAATACAGTAGGTAAACTCACATTTTGCAGATGTAAAAAAGGCGTAGCAAAAATGATGGGAGTATGTCAAGCATGACGATCTTCAGCAGTGGGTCATCAGAGTCCTCTAGCACTGCGGTGTGGGTCCAGGAGTGTCCCTAAGCAGATGTAAGGAGCCAGCTTCCGGGGACAACAATCCAAAGGAACTCAGAATGAGGCGTGGAACGCATGAGACAGCCAGACTGCAGGAGATGGCGTCATAGGCATGGCACGCGTTTCGTGAGCATGCGCACTTGCGATGTACTGGCAAGTCGCGCTCCTTTTTCAACTGACATAAGGGCGGATATCAAGAAGACGCCATATATAGGAGAGGAGAGGATTACCAGTGGGCTGGATAAGGCGGGGCTAGGAAGTGAAGGAAAGAGAGAAAAACAAAACAAAAACAGCGATTCTGGAAATGATTATACGTGTGAAATTAGGAATAGAGTAAAAGCGGAAATTATTAATGGGCATGAGTGGACAGAAATAAATCTAATTAAGGAAGGAGTAAACATAATTTAATATTATTATAATTATTATTATAGAGGGGAATTTAAATAGCTACAGAGTGCTGGTGATTTTCAGCTCTATAGCAAGGGCTGGACCATAAAGGTGGATAATAATGAATAAATGAAATTTAACAGAGAGAAAAAAAAGAAAAAACGAGGGGGGGAGGGGAAAATAATATTATAAAATATATATATAAATTAATATGAATTATACCTATACGTAAACAAGTAGGGAGAGGGGGAAAATTAATGATGGTGATGGATACTATATAGATAATTGTTCTGCTTTGCGTTATTGAACTGTTGTATAACACTAGTCAGACAGCTTAACAATAATTCAGAAGTCAAGAAACGGGAGACATCAAATCTGTATGTATTCTTTTTCCGAATAACTTTGTAAAACTACAACATAAGCATAAACAAACATATGTGTCAGTACATTAAAACATTATACAGCAGCCTCACTCTACCAGTGAAAGTACTCACAGACAATTCCACCATTAGTCCAAGAATAGACAGGAGCTCTTCTACATGCAGTCTGCTTGGATCAGAGAGCAGACATGAAATGAAGGAAATACAGTTCCAGGTTAAAGGTTACTGCCTTAACTGTGAAGGAATTCCTTTTCCTGTGACAAAATAATAACTAACTCTGGCCACTAGATGGCAACAATGTCAAACCAACATTGCAGTATAATCTGTAACAGCACATAGCACATATTACTATGACAATATGGGCAGAACACTCCCTGCCTGGCATAATTTATTATGTCATTACATAAATACCACTGCTATGCAGAAAAACATATAAACAAGAAAATGGAATCCTAGCTAGTCCGAGATCAAAACTATAATGTCAGTTACAGGTCTGAGATAAATTCTGGTGGTCTCATTTTTCATAATCTTGACCTCCACCTTTCTGACCTTGCCATCTCTGCTTGGTAGAGCATTGACAATAAGTCCTACGGGCCACTCATTTCTGCTCTCTTGGTTGTCCTTTAACAGAACAACATCACCCACTTTTAAATTTGGGCGATCCTCAGTCCATTTCCTGCGGCGTTGCAAATTTGACAGATACTCCCTCTTCCATCTTTTCCAAAAGGTGTCTGCCAAGCATTGTACTTGCTTCCATTGTTTTGCATGAACTTGTGTTGTACTTATGGTTCCAGATGGGGCAGACAAAGAGTTCACCTTTTGAGTCAACAACATTGCTGGGGTAAGGACCATAGGAGTATCTGGGTCTGAAGACACAGGAACTATAGGCCTGGCATTCATAATAGCTGAAACCTCTGCCATAAAGGTGCTTAAAGTCTCATGGGTCAAGTGAGCAGGTTTGGTTTGTAGCAACATAGCATCCAAGATTTGTCTAGCAATACCTATAAGTCTCTCCCAGACACCACCCATATGTGAGGAGTGTGGAGGATTAAAGACCCATGTACATCCTCTGTCTTGGAGAAAGTCTTGCAATTGTGATTCACTGTCACAAATGTTAAGTTCTTTGCAGGCTCCCACAAAGTTTGTTCCTCTGTCAGAACGGAGCAGTTTTGCTGGGCCACGAATTGAGAAGAATCTCCTCAAAGCGTTAATAAAGCTTGATATTGACATGGCTTCAAGTAGCTCTATGTGTACAGCTCGGGTAGACAAACAAGTAAAAAGGACTGCCCATCGTTTACTGTCTGCACTGCCTCCTCTAGTGCGACGGGTTAAAACAGACCATGGACCAAATACATCTAAGCCCACATTGGTGAAAGGTGGTTGAGCAATTACTCTGTCCTCTGGTAGCTCTGCCATCCTTTGATTTTGTAATCTTCCCCGCAGCTTGCGACAGATGACACATTTGTGTATAGCAGCTGATACCAAGCGTTTGCCACCAAGAATCCAGAAACCTGCGGATCTAATTGCACCTTCTGTGATGTGTCGCCCTTGGTGAACTACTTGTTCGTGATAGTACCTAACAAGCAGTGCTGCAATGTGCTGATCATAAGGTATGATGACAGGCTGTTTCTGCAGGGGAAGGGTGTCTGTACTCAAGCAAAGATGTTTAAGGTCTTTAGCCCTGTCTGCTACAGGGAAGGCTTCCATTACTTTTTGGCTGTTGGAAGCGATTTTATGAAGACGCAGGTTGGATTCTGCCAGCATTTGCTTTGCTTTACTAAGGATAGAAATTGCCTCTTCAGGTGTGCTAGTAGAAGCGAGTCCATCATCTACATAAAAATGTCTCAATACAAAATGTTTGGCCTCTTGTCCATAGCACTCTGCATTTTTCTGAGCAGCCTTTTGCATGCAGTATATAGCGACAGCAGGAGAAGGGCTATTACCAAATACGTGTACTTTCATTCTGTACTCGACAATTTCTTTGTCTATGTCATGGTCTTTGTACCAGAGAAAACGTAGAAAGTCTCTGTGATCTTCTCTTACAAGAAAGCAATAAAACATTTGTTGCACATCTGCTGTGAAGGCAACGGGCTCTTTTCTGAAACGCATGAGGACACCTAGCAAAGTATTGTTTAGGTCAGGGCCACTCAACAGTACATCATTTAAAGAGACTCCTTTATACTCTACGCTGGAATCAAAAACTATTCTTATTTGGTTGAGTTTGTGTGGATGGTAAACACCGAACATTGGTAGATACCAGTGTTCCCTGTCTGCTTCAAGTGGTCCTGCCACTTCAGCGTGATTGTTGTCTAGCATCCCTTTAATGAATTCAGTGAAATCTCTTTTCACTTCTGGCCTTCTCTGCAGAGTTTTGCTGAGTGAATGCAGACGCTTTATGGCTTGCTCCCTGTTACTAGGCAAAACACGTCTTGGTGTGCGAAAGGGAAGAGGGGCTACCTAACTGTGATTGTCATCTTGGTAAGCCTCTTTATCCATAATCTGCAAGAAGGTCTGATCCTCTATAGAGAGGGCCTGTTTATCGTCATCTTTAGTTTTCTGGAACACTGTAATCCCTAGATTGTCTGTCTCAATGTTGGAATTGACTTCTTCTTCACCACATAGTGTAGGAGAGTCCAAGAGTTGTGTTGACCTATCAAAGCTTTCCTAGATAACAAAGCTGTTGTGACAGGGACTGAGAAGAGATGTGCGTCCATTTGTTAACACAGACGTCTTCAAAGTGCTGATATTGTCAGGCAGGTGCACTGTTCCCAGGCAAACTTCTCCTACAATGACCCACCCCAGGTCCAGTCTCTGTGCATAGGGGGCATTATAAGGTCCATTGATTTTCTGGCGCACCTTGTGTACCTGAAGGATGTCTCTCCCAAGAAGTAGTAGAATTGAAACATCTGGCTCAACAGCTGGGATAAGGTGAGCAATTGAGCGGAGGTGAGGGTGGTGTTGGGCTACTTCTGGAGAGGGAATCTCAGTTTTGTCGTCAGGTATCATGCCACACTCTATTAGGGTAGGAAGTGGGAGCTGTACTTTCTTATTGCAGGATTCAATGGTAAAGTCGGAAGCTCTTCTCCCTGTGGTATCAATTATCCCTGCACATGTCCTTAGAGTGTATGGAACCGCACTTGCTTTAAGATTAAAGATATCAAAGAATTCTGGCTTTGCAAGGGATCTGTTGCTCTGTTCATCTAGCACTGCATACATTTTCACTGCCCTTTCTCTCTTGCCAGTGGGATACACAGTCACTAAACAGATTTTCGAGCATGAACGTGCACTCTTGCCTTGTCCACATACTTTAGTGCAATTAGACATCACTGAGGAGAGTGGGGTCTCTTGTTGCTCCCTGCCCTGATCTTTCCCGGGTTCTACAGTCTCTAGTGAGACGTGAGCAGGACCTGGGTGTAGAGCTGCTATATGTCTCTCACTGCCACATTCTGTACATTCTACTTGTATTTTGCAGTCTTTGGCAATGTGATAAGTGGATCCGCAACACTTGAAACAGATGCCGTTCTGTTTAAGGAAGGACATCCGCTCTGCAATGGGTTTGCTTCTAAAGCCTTTGCATTTCTTTAGTGGATGTGGTTTTTTGTGTATCGGGTAGTGATGAGCCGAACACCCCCGGGTTCGGTTCGCACCAGAACCCGCGAACGGACCGAAAGTTCGAACGAACATTAGAACCCTATTAAATACAATGGATGCGAACGTTCGAATTCTAAAGTGCTAATTATAACAACTATTATGCATGTTATTGTCATAAATAGGGTTTGGGAACCCGGGTTGTGCACCAGGGGACATGTATCAATGCAAAAAGAAGTTTTAAAAACGGTCGTTTTTCGGGAGCAGTCATTTTAATGATGCATAAAGTGAAAAAAAAAAAGTCAAATATTCCTTTAAATATCGTACCTGGGGGGTGTCTAAAGTATGCCTGTGAAGTGCCACGTGTTTCCCGTGTTTAGAACTGTCCCTGCACAAAATGACACTTCTAAAGGAAAAAAAAGCCATTTAAAACTGCTTGCGGCTTTAATGTAATGTCTGGTCCCGGTAATATGGATGAAATTCTTTAAGAAAAATGGCATAGCTACCCCATGACCCCCCCCCCCTACCCCAGCCCATTACCAGCCCCTTTGGGTCTTGTATGGATATTAAGGGGAACCCCGCACATAAAATAAAAAAGGCCCTATATACTCTGAACAGCCGTATACAGGCGGTGCATACAAGACAGGGACTGTAGGTTTGTTCTTATGTAGAATCTGTTTGTAATTTTGAACAGGTACATTGTTGAAGTGTAGCTCCAGCCCAAAAATCTATTTTTAAACTTTTTGGGAAACATAGGTAAGGGTTATCACCCCTGTAACATTTGTTTTGCTGTCTGTGCCCCTGTTCAGAACATTTCACCTCACTTTCCGTCCCAATGACAACTGTTTTTGAAATGTGGTGTTTTTCTTGAAACAAGGATTGCTGATAAAGCATCAGTACAGATGAGACCCCTTTCTCCCATATTTATTCTTACAGGAGAGAATTTTCCTTTCTAGGGGTAGATTTCCTCTCACTTCCTGTTGTCTTCTTTCGTTTGCAAGTAGGAGTCGTTTGTAAGTTGGATGTTTGAAAGTAGGGACCTGCCGTATATACTCTGCAGAAATAGGCCCCTTAGTTGTTGGTGTTGGCACAACACTGTAAGCACTCAGTTACTCTTGGTTGGTGCTGGAACGCCCTGCTGTCAACTATTATATCAGGAATTTTAATTACATATAATTGTTGAACAGTGGTAGTAAAAATTGGGGCTTTGATGGTGGTGCTGGTGCCACAACACTGTAAGCCCTGACAGTTACTCTTGGTGGGTGCAGCAATGGGCCCTGCTGTGAATTATTAGATCAAGAATTGTAATTACATGCCCCTTTTGAACAGGGGCTGAAAAATTGGGCCTTTCGTGGTGGTGGTGGTGGTGGCGTTGCCACAAGACTGTAAGCCCTCAGAGTTACTCTTGGTGGGTGCAGCAATGGACCCTGCTGTGAATTATTAGATCAAGAATTGTAATTGCATGCCCCTGTTGAACAGGGGCTGAAAAATTGGGCCTTAGGCACTGGTGGCACAACACTACAACCCCTCACAGATACTGTACTTGGAGCACAGCAATGAGCCCTGTTGCAAAGTATTGCTTCAAAAATTGTAATGACACGCCCCTGTTAAACAGGGGCTGAAAAATTGGGCCTTAGGCACTGGTGCCACAACACTCCAACCCCTCACAGATACTGTACTTGGAGCACAGCAATGAGCCCTATGGCAAATTATTGCTAAAAAAATTGTAATTACACGCCCCTGTAAAACAGGGGCTGAAAAATTGGGCCTTAGCCACTGGTGGCGGCACCCATAAACAAAAATGATCTTCCAAGCTATCATCATCAATCGTATCATTGAGGACTCGGAGGAGGAGGATAGCCAGTCAACATAACAGCACAGGCACTCAGCATCAGCATCAGTCTTGAAGGGATGTGACATGTTAAAATCAATTAGTCTGTTATATCAGCATCAGGTGTGTGGTAGCTGGTGGTGATCCAAGACTGGTTCATCTTGATGAAAGTCAGTCGATCAACCGAGTCGGTGGACAGGCGCACCCTGTGATCCGTGACAAATCCTCCAGCAGCACTGAATGTGCGTTCCGAAAGAACGCTGGATGCAGGACAGGCCAGTAGCTCAATTGCATACTGTGCAAGCTCTGGCCAGTGATCCATCCTCAAGACCCAGTAAGCCAGAGGATTTTCGGTGGGAAAGGTGTCCAAGTCTGACCTTGCCCCTAGATATTCCTGCACCATGTTTATCAGACGCTGGCGATGGTTGCTGGAACCGATCATACTTTGGGGCTGCGGACTAAAGAATTGTCTGAACGCATCGGTCAGACGGCCACCTTCCCCACCGCTCCTTCTTTGACTGGCCGAAGCCTCAGCAACTCGTTGTCCAGGACCAGGAGTTTGTAACCTCCCAGTCTCTGGGAACGCGTTGCACAGACCTTTCTGCAAGGCCTCCCGGAGTTGTCTCATCCTCTGCTCCCTCTGCGACGGTAACATAAGGTCCGCAACCTTACCCTTGTACCGTGGATCAAGGAGAGTGGCCAGCCAGTAATGGTCCCTCTCCTTGATCCGAAGAATACGAGGATCCTTCCGCAGACTTTGCAGGATCAGGGAGGCCATGCAGCGTAGGTTTGCTGAGGCATTCGCTCCGGAGTCCTCTGGGTCACTAAGGACGACATGATCCGCAGCCACCTCCTCCCAGCCACGTACAAGTCCACTGGTTTCTTGGGACTGTAAATCATCCCTAAAAGACTGCTGCTGATGATGCTGAGTGCCAGCCTCCACCTCCATGCTGACACAATCCTCCTCCTCCTCCTCCTCCTCCTCTTCCTGTGCGATGGGTGGGACAGAAGGAACACTGTCTGGGTAAAGGGGGCCTTGAGAGGCAAGGAAGTCCTCCTCTTCCTGCCTCTGTTCTGCCTCAAGTGCCCTGTCCATTATTCCACGCAGCGTGTGCTCCAACAGGTGGACAAGAGGTACAGTGTCACTGATGCATGCACTGTCACTGCTCACCATCCTCGTGGCCTCCTCAAATGGTGCCAGGACAGTGCATGCATCCCTGATCATGCCCCACTGGCGTGGAGAAAAAAAACCAAGCTCCCCTGACCCTGTCCTGGTGCCGTAGTCGCACAGGTACTCATTGATGGCCCTCTGCTGCGTGTGCAGCCGCTGCAGCATGGCCAACGTTGAGTTCCACCTGGTGGGCATGTCACATATAAGGCGGTTCTTGGGCAGGTTCAACTCCTTTTGCAGCTCAGCCAGGCGAGCACTGGCATTATAAGATCTGCGGAAATGCACACAGACTTTCCTGGCCTGCCTCAGGACATCCTGTAAGCCCGGGTACCTGCCCAAGAACCGCTGCACCACCAGGTTAAGGACGTGAGCCACACAGGGCACATGGGTCAGTTGTCCCTGTCGGAGGGCGGAGAGGAGGTTGGTGCCATTGTCGCAAACCACCATTCCTGGCTTAAGCTGGCGTGGCGTCAACCACCTCTCGGCCTGGCCCTGCAGAGCAGACAGGACCTCTGCCCCAGTGTGGCTTCTGTCCCCCAAACACACCAGCGCAAGCACGGCATGGCATCTTTTTGCCTGCGTACTTGCGTAGCCCCGTGAACGGCTACGGAGCACCGCTGGTTCATAGGACAAACCACAGGAAGAGGCCATGGAGGAAGAAGAAGAGGAGGGGGTGGAGGAGAGAGGTGTGTCACAACCAGTAGTAGCATTTTGGAGGCGTGGCGGTGGGACAACCTCCAACACTACTGCACCTTGTCCTGCATCCTTCCCAGCTGCCAAAAGAGTGACCCAATGGGCCGTGAAAGAAAGGTAACGTCCCTGTCCATGCCTGCTGGACCATGAGTCAGCGGTAATATGCACCTTACCGCTGACCGCCCTGTCCAGCGAGGCCAAGACATTGCCTTCCACATGCCGGTAGAGAGCCGGAATAGCCTTCCGTGAGAAAAAGTGGCGTTTGGGAACCTGCCACTGAGGAACCGCACATTGCACAAACTCACGGAAGGGGGCCGAGTCTACCAACTGAAAAGGCAGCAGTTGAAGCGCTAGCAATTTAGCCAAGCTAGCATTCAACCGCTGGGCATGTGGATGGCTGGGAGTGAACTTCTTTCGACGGTCCAGCAGCTGGGGCAGGGAAATTTGCCTGCTAGAATCGGACGTCGGTGTACTGCTAGCAGAGTGGCCGCAAGTACTTGGCTGTGACACACCTAATTCTACACCTTCATTCCTCTCAGTGCATGTTTCAGAGAGGACTGAAGTTATAGTGGGGTTGGAGATCCCAGCTGATGCGGTGCAAGGAGAGGTCCGCTTTGTTCTTTGGTGTGGGTCTTTGAGGTAGGCTTGCCAACGAGCTGCATGGCAGGTCAACATATGTCTGGTCAGGCATGTGGTACCCAAGCGGCTGATGTTTTGGCCACGCGATATACGCTTGAGACATATGTTGCAAACAGCAGCTGTGCGATCTGATGCACTAGCCTCAAAAAAGGCCCACACCAAAGAACTTTTTGAATGACGGGCAGAGGCAGCGCCCTGCACAGGCGGAGCTCTGCGGTGTGATTCCGTCGGTGTACTGCCCTTACGCTGGCCACCAAAGGGCATCCTGCCTCGTTGGAGATGTGCCTCCTCCTCATCCTCCTCCTCCTCCTCTCTCCTATTAGGCACCCACGTGGAGTCAGTGACCTCATCATCCCCTCCCTCCTCATCACTGGAGCCAATCTGGCAGTATGCTGCAGCTGCTGGAACATGACTGCCAGATTGGTGTCCTTCTTGAGCATCCCCTCTGTCTGCTCTCACGCTACTGCCTTCCTCTAGCTGGGTTTCATCATCAGACCCTTCGAAACGCTGGGCATCCTCCTGGAGCATGTACCCAACACTGTGCTGAAACAGTTCGGGGGACTCCTCAGGAGGAGGACATGGTGGGTCTAGGGAAGGAGTGACTGATGATTTGTCTGACATTGATACCAGGGAAGACGACGCTTTGGCAGCTGCTTTTCCAGTACCCTGAGCCTGGGTGAGAGAGGATGAGGAGGAGGAGGAGGGCTTGGTCATCCACTCTACCAAGTCTTCGGCATGATGTGGCTCAACATGTCCAGCTGCCGAAAAGAAGGACAAGCGTGTCCCATGGCCATGTGCTGATGACAATGCACCGCGTCCACGACCAGCACTGTTGCCCCCAGACACAGAGCCTGCTTGCCCTCTTTTATTGCCTCCTGACTGTCTGCCTCTCCTTGTTTGCCTTCCAGACATTCTAATAGATGGCCTGCAGGGAGATGGGAAAAAAGCAATAAGGGCTACCTTCAGGTGTCCTTCTCTGTCCCTTGAAACAAGGACTTTCACAGTGAAAGAAACTGACACTCTCCCTACCTACAGTTTTCTGTCCCTAGAAAAAATGTTTTTTTTAATCACAATATAGCACAAGGACAATTCACTCACTGTCCTTACAGGTCCCTGGAAACAAGGACTTGCAGAGTGAAATAAACTGACACTCTCCCTACCTACAGTTTTCTGTCCCTAGAATAAATGTTTTTTTTAATCACAATATAGCACAAGGACAATTCACTCACTGTCCTTACAGGTCCCTGGAAACAAGGACTTGCAGAGTGAAAGAAAATAAACACTCTCCCTACCTACAGTTTTCTGTCCCTAGAATAAATGTTTTTTTTAAGCACAATATAGCACAAGGACAATTCACTCACTGTCCTTACAGGTCCCTGGAAACAAGGACTTGCAGAGTGAAATAAACTGACACTCTCCCTACCTACAGTTTTCTGTCCCTAGAATAAATGTTTTTTTTAATCACAATATAGCACAAGGACAATTCACTCACTGTCCTTACAGGTCCCTGGAAACAAGGACTTGCAGAGTGAAATAAACTGACACTCTCCCTACCTACAGTTTTCTGTCCCTAGAATAAATGTTTTTTTTAAGCACAATATAGCACAAGGACAATTCACTCACTGTCCTTACAGGTCCCTGGAAACAAGGACTTGCAGAGTGAAATAAACTGACACTCTCCCTACCTACAGTTTTCTGTCCCTAGAATAAATGTTTTTTTTAATCACAATATAGCACAAGGACAGTTCACTCACTGTCCTTCCAGGTCCCTGGAAACAAGGACTTGCAGAGTGAAAGAAAAAAAACACTCTCCCTACCTACAGTTTTCTGTCCCTAGAAAAAATGTTTTTTTTAATCACAATATAGCACAAGGACAATTCACTCACTGTCCTTACAGGTCCCTGGAAACAAGGACTTGCAGAGTGAAATAAACTGACACTCTCCCTACCTACAGTTTTCTGTCCCTAGAATAAATGTTTTTTTTAAGCACAATATAGCACAAGGACAATTCACTCACTGTCCTTCCAGGTCCCTGGAAACAAGGACTTGCAGAGTGAAAGAAAAAAAACACTCTCCCTACCTACAGTTTTCTGTCCCTAGAAAAAATGTTTTTTTTAATCACAATATAGCACAAGGACAATTCACTCACTGTCCTTACAGGTCCCTGGAAACAAGGACTTGCAGAGTGAAAGAAAAAAAACACTCTCCCTACCTACAGTTTTCTGTCCCTAGAAAAAATGTTTTTTTTAATCACAATATAGCACAAGGACAATTCACTCACTGTCCTTACAGGTCCCTGGAAACAAGGACTTGCAGAGTGAAATAAACTGACACTCTCCCTACCTACAGTTTTCTGTCCCTAGAATAAATGTTTTTTTTAAGCACAATATAGCACAAGGACAATTCACTCACTGTCCTTCCAGGTCCCTGGAAACAAGGACTTGCAGAGTGAAAGAAAAAAAACACTCTCCCTACCTACAGTTTTCTGTCCCTAGAAAAAATGTTTTTTTTAATCACAATATAGCACAAGGACAATTCACTCACTGTCCTTACAGGTCCCTGGAAACAAGGACTTGCAGAGTGAAAGAAAAAAAACACTCTCCCTACCTACAGTTTTCTGTCCCTAGAAAAAATGTTTTTTTTAATCACAATATAGCACAAGGACAATTCACTCACTGTCCTTACAGGTCCCTGGAAACAAGGACTTGCAGAGTGAAATAAACTGACACTCTCCCTACCTACAGTTTTCTGTCCCTAGAAAAAATGTTTTTTTTAATCACAATATAGCACAAGGACAATTCACTCACTGTCCTTACAGGTCCCTGGAAACAAGGACTTGCAGAGTGAAATAAACTGACACTCTCCCTACCTACAGTTTTCTGTCCCTAGAATAAATGTTTTTTTTAAGCACAATATAGCACAAGGACAATTCACTCACTGTCCTTACAGGTCCCTGGAAACAAGGACTTGCAGAGTGAAAGAAAAAAAACACTCTCCCTACCTACAGTTTTCTGTCCCTAGAAAAAATGTTTTTTTTTTAATCACAATATAGCACAAGGACAATTCACTCACTGTCCTTACAGGTCCCTGGAAACAAGGACTTGCAGAGTGAAAGAAAATAAACACTCTCCCTACCTACAGTTTTCTGTCCCTAGAATAAATGTTTTTTTTAAGCACAATATAGCACAAGGACAATTCACTCACTGTCCTTACAGGTCCCTGGAAACAAGGACTTGCAGAGTGAAATAAACTGACACTCTCCCTACCTACAGTTTTCTGTCCCTAGAATAAATGTTTTTTTTAAGCACAATATAGCACAAGGACAATTCACTCACTGTCCTTCCAGGTCCCTGGAAACAAGGACTTGCAGAGTGAAAGAAAAAAAACACTCTCCCTACCTACAGTTTTCTGTCCCTAGAAAAAATGTTTTTTTTAATCACAATATAGCACAAGGACAATTCACTCACTGTCCTTACAGGTCCCTGGAAACAAGGACTTGCAGAGTGAAATAAACTGACACTCTCCCTACCTACAGTTTTCTGTCCCTAGAATAAATGTTTTTTTTAAGCACAATATAGCACAAGGACAATTCACTCACTGTCCTTCCAGGTCCCTGGAAACAAGGACTTGCAGAGTGAAAGAAAAAAAACACTCTCCCTACCTACAGTTTTCTGTCCCTAGAAAAAATGTTTTTTTTAATCACAATATAGCACAAGGACAATTCACTCACTGTCCTTACAGGTCCCTGGAAACAAGGACTTGCAGAGTGAAAGAAAAAAAAACACTCTCCCTACCTACAGTTTTCTGTCCCTAGAAAAAATGTTTTTTTTAATCACAATATAGCACAAGGACAATTCACTCACTGTCCTTACAGGTCCCTGGAAACAAGGACTTGCAGAGTGAAATAAACTGACACTCTCCCTACCTACAGTTTTCTGTCCCTAGAATAAATGTTTTTTTTAAGCACAATATAGCACAAGGACAATTCACTCACTGTCCTTACAGGTCCCTGGAAACAAGGACTTGCAGAGTGAAAAAAAAAAACACTCTCCCTACCTACAGTTTTCTGTCCCTAGAAAAAATGTTTTTTTTTAAGCACAATATAGCACAAGGACAATTCACTCACTGTCCTTCCAGGTCCCTGGAAACAAGGACTTGCAGAGTGAAAGAAAAAAAACACTCTCCCTACCTACAGTTTTCTGTCCCTAGAATAAATGTTTTTTTTAAGCACACTATAGCACAAGCACAAAACACACTGACACTCTCCCTACCTATCCTTCTCTTTCCCTAAACTAAAGGAATCCAGGTTAAGCAAGAAAGAAATAACAGTCACTGTCCCTGCCTATGCTGCTCTATCCCTGCTCCGGAACACACTACACTAGGCCGCCGTGCTGGCGGCCTTTTATAGTGTGGGGCGTGTACTAAACACCCTCAGCAATAATTGGCCACAGGCATCCTGCCTGTGGCCAATCATTGCTCTCCTCGCTGCCGGCGCTGTGATTGGCCAAGCATGCGGGGTCACAGTGCATGCTTGGCCAATCACAGCGCCTGGATGACACTGCGATGGCGTAGTGCATTGTGGGCCGTTCGCGTCACTCGAATTTGGCGCGAACGGCCCAAATCGTTCGATCTTCGTCGAACGATCGAACAGCCGATGTTCGAGTCGAACGTATGTTCGACTCGAACACGAAGCTCATCCCTAGTATCGGGCAATGTCTATCAGGGTTCTCTATGGTGTGTACCTTGTGGATGCTTTGATAGTCTGTGACTTCTGAAGGTACAGTTGTTTTGTGTGTGGATACAGAAGTCCTACCGTGAGGTCTGTGAGGTTTCTCAGGTCTGTGCGATTGATTGCCACTGCTGGTGAAGGCGAAACTGGGATCACTTCGGATTTTCGCTTGCTGTCGGACAAATCTAGAAAACACAGAGAAAGGGGGGAAAGCAACACCATAATCTTCTTTGAATTTACCTCCCACAGACATCCACTTGTCTTGCAGATTTGAGGGTAGTTTCTCTACTATGGGATTGGTGCCTCTAGCTGTATCTAGATATGAAAGTCCTGGCAAGTAGCCATCCTCTTTGGCATATTCTATCTCTAATAGAAGATCACTTAGTTCTTGTAGACGCACATTGTCTCTGTAGCCCACCTTGGAAAAGACTTTAATGTTTTTTCAACAGTGCTCCTTCTATTACCTCAGGGGATCCATACGTTTCTTCTAGTCTTTTCCAGGTCATATTGAGTCCTGCTGCAGGGTTGAACAGGTTTGCTCTTCTCATCCTCTTAGCATGCTCTGCTGACTCGGTACCGAGCCATTTTATCATCAAATGTCTGCTGATGAAAAGTTCAGACCTTCAGTTGCATTCAGAAAGGAGGATTTCCATGCCCAATAGTTTTCAGGACAGTCATCAAATTGGAGAAAGCCTGAGCTAATCATTTCTTTGCGGATGAGATATTTGGTGACATCCACTGCACATTGTTCTTCGCCCATGTAATCTATATGTTGAGGTGATGGGAACACTTGTTTTTTGTTCTTAGGGGTTTCTGGTGCTTCCCTCTTGATTTGCTGGCAGCCGCTGACCTCATGTGGTTGATTGGGCCTGCTCAGGGGGCATGTTGATCTCGGCCTGAATTCCTTTGCTTCAGGTTTAAGAGGCTTTTCCTTCGCATGAGCATCAGTAAGGTTCTGGATGTACTTACTTGTACGATCTGTAGAGGATAGAGGTTTTTCTGGAACCTCTGGGTCTTTATACGATTTTTCACTTCCTGACCGACTAGTTCCCATGTAGGCAGCGGCCTCAGCAGCTGCAGCAGCGGTCTGTCGCTTCAGGATGAGCAATTTTGCTTCATCTTGTGCTATGGTAGCTTTCTTTTCTGCTAACTCCCGCATCATCATGGCTTCTTTTTCTGCGTACTGTAGCTGGATGCGGGCAGCTTCTGCCTTGGCACAAGCTTTAACTGCTGAGGAACTTGCTGAGGACATCTTGCTAGCCCGTGAAGATCTGGACACATGCGATTGTGCATCCTCTTGCTGGGCACTGGGAATGTTCACCCTGTCTTGCTGTGTTGGCGATAGCGTGTCATCAGCCTGGTACTTTGTTCCTGATCTTAGACTCATGCTGTACTGATGGCGTCTCAGTTTATCCCAGACTGCCACGTGGTTGTCTTTTTACTGTTCTGCTTCGCGTTATTGAACTGTTGTATAACACTAGTCAGACAGCTTAACAATAATTCAGAAGTCAAGAAACGGGAGACATCAAATCTGTATGTATTCTTTTTCCGAATAACTTTGTAAAACTACAACATAAGCATAAACAAACATGTGTCAGTACAATAAAACATTATACAGCAGCCTCACTCTACCAGTGAAAGTACTCACAGACAATTCCACCATTAGTCCAAGAATAGACAGGAGCTCTTCTACATGCAGTCTGCTTGGATCAGAGAGCAGACATGAAATGAAGGAAATACAGTTCCAGGTTAAAGGTTACTGCCTTAACTGTGAAGGAATTCCTTTTCCTGTGACAAAATAATAACTAACTCTGGCCACTAGATGGCAACAATGTCAAACCAACATTGCAGTATAATCTGTAACAGCACATAGCACATATTACTATGACAATATGGGCAGAACAATAATGTTAATATTAATTTAGAAAGCTGGATTGATATGGGTACAATTATTAATGTGGAAAAGGGGAATAAATTAGTAAATTAATATAATATATTATAATGTAAAAATGCATAAAAAAAATGCATAAAAGAAGGGGGGGGAGAGGAAGGGGGAACGGGGGGGGATAAAGGGGGGGGGGGAGTTGGTAGGACTGTACTATAATATATATGATAATGCAATATGTGAGTATAATAAAAATATATGTAAAATACATACATATATAATAAACTTAAAATATGTCTTACATACATCAATAAGGCATTTAAACCTATAATGAATATACACGTTTCAAGTCATAAAAAATGTATATAAACAATATACCTATAACTATAGAAAAATGTTAAAATATATAATAAAAATATATATATTGTAAATTAAGACAATATATATGTAGCGACCCAAAATGTACCAACTAAATAGATGGTATAGAGAGTAGGATATCACCAGCCACCAGGTGGCACACAAGGGCAGCTATAGATAAAAATAACAATAAAAACAAATAGAGAACCAATACCAATATCAAGGCAAGTGTAAATATACTGTATGTGCATGTATTATAAAATGGTAGAGATCTCAATTCCTTCATTAATTCCACCAGGCGAAAGGACATTGAGAGTGTAGATCCAGAATGTTTCTTTCGTGCAAAGTTTTTTAAAGCGTTCCGCAACTGGAAGAGAACTGGAGATCTGTTCGATCACCCAGACCTGCAAGCCACTGGTGTATTTTTGGTGGGCTACAGAAAAATGTCTGGGGACACTATGGGGATCGATCCCTCCTTCGATAAAACCTCCTATGTTCCCCAAACCTAACTCGTAGAGCTCGTATAGTGCGGCCTACATACATAAGGCCGCATGGACAACTGAGCCCATAGACAACAAAATCCGAAGAGCAGTTATGGATAGTTAGTGGATATGTGATACCTTTTCGTGGTGAAAGTTTTTTGTCCATGTTGGACATATTTACATGTTTTACATAAAGATTTATTGCACCTATACATACCAACCAATGGTATAAGAACATGGAGAAGTGTCACGAGAACGTATTTTACTAGGAGCTATTTTACCTTTAAAGTTTGGTGCTCTACGATATGTGACTTTGGGGCGTTCTGGGATGATAGATTTTAGAAAAGGATCCTGCAAAAGGATATTCCAATGATTGGCCAGTATTTTTTCCATCTTCTTGAATTCAAAATGAAAGGTGGTGGTGAAACGGAGAGAATGATTCTCTGGTTCACGAACCACTTTCGGCGGTTTGCCCTTGAGGTAGTGTTGGAAAGCTTGGTCAATAAGGTTTTCTGGATATTCCTTTTCACTGAATTTTTTCTTGAGTAGTAAGCTTTGGTCAATGTAGTCAACATCTCTCGTACAGTTCTGTCGTAACCGGCAGAACTGACCTTTAGGTATATAAGGCTGAAAAACAGTATTCAATCCTATCATAAATTGTTAATCTAAGTTATATCCCATTGAACTATCAACCAACGAAAAATACACATGGGGTTTAAAAAAAAAAATTTTGTTTGGTCTTACCCACATAGAAGCAATTACAGCTACATATGAGTAAGTATACTATTCCGGTGGCATTAATTTTTCAAATGAGTACCATCAAGGGTCAAATATCGGCTCTATCAGTCTTTTTTCAGAGACCGCTGGCGTCTCATTCCCTAGTCCGGACATTCATTCAGGGAGTACTGCGGATAAATCCGCCAGTCAAGTCTCCCTCATGTCCCTGGGATTTGAACTTAGTATTATCAGTCTTGCAAAAGCAACCTTTTGAACCTATCCGCCATATACCTTTGATTCTTTTGAGCAGGAAATTGGCCTTTTTGATTGATATCTCTTCTGCCAGAAGAGTATCAGAGTTAGCAGCTCTTTCGTGTAAAGAGCCTTATTTAATTTGTCACAAAGACAAAATTGGATTTTGCCCCCATCCTACCTTTCTTCCAAAGGTGGTGTCGACGTTTCATTTGAATCAAGACATTGTTTTGCCTTCTTTTTTTCCTGAACCGCGGACAGCGGGGGAAAATTGATTGCACTCTCCAGATGTAGTAAGAGCAGTAAAAGTTTATCTGCAGGCAACAGCTCAGATACGTAAAACAAATGTTTTGTTTATTTTGCCAGATGGTCCGAAGACGGGCCAAGCGGCATCAAAATCCACCATTTCTAGGTGGATTCGACAAGTAATTATTCAAGTTTATGGTTTAAGGAACAAGATTCCTCCTTTTTCTGTTAAGGTGCACTCTACCAGGGTGATAAGTGCTTCATGGGCAGTGCATCACCAGGCTTCTATGACTCAGATCTGTAAAGCTGCGACTTGGTCTTCAGTCCACACATTTTCCAAATTCTATCAAATAGATGTAAAAGGACATGAGGATTCCGCTTTTGGGCGTAGCGTGCTGCAGGCAGCAGTATAGGGCTTCTTGTCCATTAGCGGCCTGCTTGATCTGTGTCTCCCACCCCTCATTGAGCATTGCTCTGGGACGTCCCACTATGTAATGAATAAAGGCTCTGTGTCCCGTGGTGTACGATAGAGAAAATAGGATTTTTATAACAGCTTACCTGTAAAATCCTTTTCTTGCAATACACCACGGGACACAGAGGTCCCCCCCTTCTTATGGGAACCTTACTGCTTTGCTACAAAAACTGAGGTACTTCCCTTAGGGGAGGGGTTATAAAGAGGGGAACTTGTCTTCATTGGTTGTGCCAGTGTCCAATCACCTCTGGTGAGCTATACAACCCACTATGTAATGAATAGAGGCTCTGTGTCCCGTGGTGTACTCCAAGAAAAGGATTTTACAGGTAAGCTGTGCATACTGAAAATGCTTTACAAATTTAATAAATCAGCCAGTTTGACTCACTGGGCTTAATTTACTAATGGAATATACAGTAGGCTATTTACTTTGCAAGGGAAGTTGCACTATACAGTATAAGGAAAGATGGTGTAATTTCAGTTTGCTAAAAATACCCAATCATGTGCAAAGAAAATGTAAAAAGAAAAACAGACTTTTTGCTTGCACATGATTGGAAGATGGAATTCAGCAGATCTTCACATAATTCACTATGCAGATCAGGTATTCTGCCATGCTTTGTTGCATGTGTGTTCTGCATAAAACCCAGACAATTAGCAACTTTAAATAAGAACATTAGCGGCATCCTAGAACGGCAGTTGTCCTTTAAAATATATTTATAGTTTTGGATAAAATAGGGAATGCTTGGAGCCCATTGCTTTCTGTCCCAGAGAAAATAACAAAATGTTAGAAGAAATCTCCACAAAGTGAGAGGAAATACCTTCTCGGACAGCTATCAGCAGAACCAGTGTCCTCACTGAAAGGTTTTCCTTCTATTTCTGTTCTGGTGACTGTCACCTTCTGTCCCAAAGTCAAGGGTGACTAGAAATCAAATACAGTGGAACCTCGGATTACGAGCATAATCCGTTCCAGGAGAATGCTTGTAATCCAAAGTACTCGCATATCAAAGCGAGTCGCCCCATTGAAGTCAATGGAAACAAAAATAATTAGTTCCGCATTGACTTCAATGGCATGCAATACCGCATACGGCCATAGGCTGGGGGCGCAGGAGAGCCTCGGAAACGGCCGAAAAGGCCCGAGGACACCTCGGCAAACCTCAGAAAGACTTAGTTCTCGAGATTTGCCAAGGTCAGCAGAGCTGTCTTCGGGCCTTTCCGTGCATTTCCAAAAGGCGCTGATCGGTGATGTTCGGCTCGGCTCCGGCACCCCCCACCTCTCGCCAAATGCGGTACTGCACACCACTTTGGCCTGAATCATGCTCGTTTTGCGAGACAACACTCGCAAACCGAGTTACGATTTTTAAAAATACAGTGCTCGTATTGCGAAACGATCGTTAACCGCGTTACTCGCAATCCGAGGTTCCACTGTAGTGAGTTTTCCCAGTGAGGGCAAACAGCAATATAAACCTGACCAGGATTTATGCACATGGCAGTACAGTGGCTTTACAGTGTGCAAAGCCTGCATAATGGCATTCTCCGGACCCCCTACCACTGCGTAGAGCACATGCTGTACAGCCCCCATAAGGTCATGTGCATGCAGCCTAAGTGTTTCATACTTTACAGAATGAAAAAAAAAAAGTTTGGACTTCAGAAACACAAACAAAATGTATACTTTAATTCAATGCATGTTGTCCCATCAGGGCAGTGAAAACCACTTGAACATACATCTTTAACGTATTGGGAGTGGTATCAAACCCCCAGTTAGTCTTGACAGATATTTGTGCACAGTGGAGGCTTGTCCATAGGGGCTGCTGGGGCAGCACCCCACCAGTTTTTGTTGCAGGAAAAAAAATAAACAAATGAATCATTTTTGTTGTCGGCACTCTTTCTGTGAGCAGGTCCATTTCCCGTAGCATTGGAGGCAGATTGGTGCACAGGTACGGAAGAGGAAGAGCTGGAAGTGAAATACATGGAGCCTGCACTAGATGCACGGTGGGACCCCATGTCGTTACTGGGAGTGAGTTAGTGGTGATACACTGGACAGGTGGAAAGGGCATTGGCTCTGTGTGTCCCTTCTAAATGCAACAGTGACTGTGGTGGTGTATATTACATCAAGAGAGAGAGTTTACTAGAGTCTAGTTGTCTGTACAAGTAAAAGGTACCCATGTGTAAGGCAGTGACCCTATACAAAGTGTCTAGCGTAGCCCAGAAGAACCCACCCCAGGGTAGGCCTCTTATGTGACCCTTGCATGGCGCCCAATGAGGAGAGAAACATGGAGGATGTAACTACCACCCCACACCCCTACCCCCCTACAGACAGTCTTCAAGTGCAATTGCTCCAATGCTTAGTAAATGAGGTGAAGCTTCACTTTGCACAGACTACCCAATTACATTCAAGGAAAATAAAAACAGCCTTTTTTGCTTGCACATGATTGGATAATGGAAGTCAGCAGACATTTACTAAGCTCTGGATCAACTGCACTTGCAGAGTGCACAGTCAATTTACTTTAGTAAATCAACCCCAATGACTAGTTTCAGGGGCGACTGGTGCTCTTTTTTTGGGGGGGGGGGGCGGCAAACAAACCTGGCCCCCTCACTTCCACCACCCCCCGTCGCTTGATCAATCGCTTGCTTGATCGCTGCTTCGCTCGCCTGCTCGCTCGTAGCCCGCCAGCCCTGCACTTACCCCATCCAGGTCGCAGCTTCGACGGCTTCCCCCCTGTATCTCCTCCTGAGTCCCGGCGGCCGCTTTTCCTCCTGGCCAATCGGGTCTTAGGAGTTCCGACCAATTGGGTCTTAGGCCCCTTTCACACCAAGGCGCTTTGCATGCGTTTTAGCGCTAAAAATAGCGCGTCTATAGCGCATGAAAAATGTGTAACATTAATCACAATGGATGCTTTCACACTGAGGCGTTGCGCTGGCGGGGCGTTTGAAAAAGTCCTGCAAGCAGCATCTTTTGAGCTTGTTTGTAGCGCTAAAAATAGCGCTTCTATAACGCCAAAGTCCATTGAAATGAATGGGTAGCGCTTTAAAAACGCCTTAAAAACGCACGAGACAGTACAATGAAGCTGTGGGAAGGTCACATGACCGCAGTGCAGTATAGGAAGCTGGGATAAAAGGAAATCCTGTTGGGAGGGGTTGAGGAGGAAGAGAGCATGGATCCAGCAGATACACGGATGCAAGCCCGGGCAGCAAATGTGACCAGACCATCCAGGTCCAGAGCAACTGCAATAGAGCCGGAGGAGTTCATTCAGTCAGTGCGGGACCACCCAGAGCTTTGGGACAACAAAAATGCACTGTATGCAAACCGCAGCAAAATTTTTTTAGCTTGGGAGGCCATTGCTGAACAGCATATTGAGGACTGGACTGACCTTCCAAGAAAGCAAAAGTCTTCCAAACGTGAGTACCAATCCCATAATCCTTGCCACATAAGCAGGAGTGTGAATGTAAAGTGCCAAAAGTTCAACCGCCAAAGCATTTCTAACCCCACTCAGAGTAGTCTCAAGTGCCAAAAGTTCAACCGCCAAAGCATTTCTAACCCCACTCAGAGTAGTCTCAAGTGCCAAAAGTTCAACCGCCAAAGCATTTCTAACCCCACTCAGAGTAGTCTCAAGTGCCAAAAGTTCAACCGCCAAAGCATTTCTAACCCCAATCAGAGTAGTCTCAAGTGCCAAAAGTTCAACCGCCAAAGCATTTCTAACCCCACTCAGAGTAGTCTCAAGTGCCAAAAAATCAACCCTAATCCCACTTTTACTAGGCTTAATCCCTCAACCCTAATCTCCCTTCTACTAGTCTCCAACCCTTAACCCTAACCCTAATCTCCCTTCTACTAGTCTCCAACCCTTAACCCTAACCCTAATCTCCCTTCTACTAGTCTCCAACCCTTAACCCTAACCCTAATCCCACTTCTACTAGTCTCTAACCCTTAACCCTAACCCTAATCTCCCTTCTACTAGTCTCCAACCCTTAACTCTAACCCTAATCTCCCTTCTACTAGTCTCCAACCCTTAACCCTAACCCTAATCCCACTTCTACTAGTCTCCAACCCTTAACCCTAACCCTAATCCCACTTCTACTAGGCTTAACCCCTCAACCCTAATCTCCCTTCTACTAGTCTCCAACCCTTAACCCTAACCCTAATCCCACTTCTACTAGTCTCCAACCCTTAACCCTAACCCTAATCCCACTTCTACTAGTCTCCAACCCTTAACCCTAACCCTAATCCCACTTCTACTAGGCTTAACCCCTCAACCCTAATCCCACTTCTACTAGTCTCCAACCCTTAACCCTAACCCTAATCCCACTTCTACTAGTCTCCAACCCTTAACCCTAACCCTAATCCCACTTCTACTAGTCTCAAACCCTTAACCCTAACCCTAATCCCACTTCTACTAGTCTCCAACCCTTAACCCTAACCCCACTTCTACTAGTCTCCAACCCTTAACCCTAACCCTAATCTCCCTTCTACTAGTCTCCAACCCTTAACCCTAACCCTAATCTCCCTTCTACTAGTCTCCAACCCTTAACCCTAACCCTAATCCCACTTCTACTTGTCTTAACCCCTCAACCCTAATCTCCCTTCTACTAGTCTCCAACCCTTAACCCTAACCCTAATCCCACTTCTACTAGGCTTAACCCCTCAACCCTAATCTCCCTTCTACTAGTCTCCAACCCTTAACCCTAACCCTAATCCCACTTCTACTAGTCTCCAACCCTTAACCCTAATCCCACTTCTACTAGTCTCCAACCCTTAACCCTAACCCTAATCTCCCTTCTACTAGTCTCCAACCCTTAACCCTAATCCCACTTCTACTAGTCTCCAACACTTAACCCTAACCCTAATCTCCCTTCTACTAGTCTCCAACCCTTAACCCTAACCCTAATCTCCCTTCTACTAGTCTCCAACCCTTAACCCTAATCCCACTTCTACTAGTCTCCAACCCTTAACCCTAACCCTAATCCCACTTCTACTAGTCTCCAACCCTTAACCCTAACCCTAATCCCACTTCTACTAGTCTCCAACCCTTAACCCTAACCCTAATCTCCCTTCTACTAGTCCCCAACCCTTAACCCTAACCCTAATCTCCCTTCTACTAGTCTCCAACCCTTAACCCTAACCCTAATCCCACTTCTACTAGTCTCCAACCCTTAACCCTAACCCTAATCCCACTTCTACTAGTCTCCAACCCTTAACCCTAACCCTAATCCCACTTCTACTAGGCTTAACCCCTCAACCCCAATCTCCCTTCTACTAGTCTCCAACCCTTAACCCTAACCCTAATCCCACTTCTACTAGTCTCCAACCCTTAACCCTAACCCTAATCCCACTTCTACTAGTCTCCAACCCTTAACCCTAATCCCACTTCTACTAGTCTCCAACCCTTAACCCTAACCCTAATCCCACTTCTACTAGTCTCCAACCCTTAACCCTAACCCTAATCTCCCTTCTACTAGTCTCCAACCCTTAACCCTAACCCTAATCCCCCTTCTACTAGTCTCCAACCCTTAACCCTAACCCTAATCCCACTTCTACCAGGCTTAAGATGCGTTCTGTCACCGATTAGGGCGTTGCCATTGTCATCATTTTTTAGAGTATAAAGCTGTTTGGACATATGATTTGACAGTCAAAAGACAAGGACAAAACGACATGATTTGCCACTAATTGATGGCAATGCCCCCGCCCTAATCGGCAAAAATTTTAGTAATTACTTTATGTACTAATTTTTGTGTTCTCAAACCGCCAATGACATTGACATCCAGGGCCGCCATCAGGGGGGTACAGGCAGTACACGTGTAAGGGGCCCTGAGGTCCCCATGGCCCCGGATGGAAACCTCAAACCTCCCATTTTTTTATCAATTAATTTTAATTTTAATTTTTTTTGGGCCTGGATGGCAACCACACTTTTTTTGTTTTTGTTCGAGTTCGACAGCACCCCCCCCCGCTTCTCAATGTGGCAGCACCCACCCCCCCCCTCGGTTCTCCTCTGCTCCAGCCAGGGGGCCCATGCCTGAAGCTGTGTAAGGGGCCACAAAATTCCTCATGGCGTCCCTGTTGACATCTGTGCAGAAACATGCACAGATGTCTGTGGAATTGGTTTAGAAATCGGGACTGACCAGTGGGAGATAAATCGGGCAAGTTCACCTGAACTCGCACAGCTTCACTCCCGCAGGCCAGTGCAAACCTGGCCTTCAATAGCGTTTTCCTGGCAGCAATCCCGCATTCCAAACTGACTAATTTTAGCTACAGTGTACATGGAGCCTTAGTGCTGTACAAACTTTTGTGAGGTACTGTATAATAGTTTTAGTATTGAACTCATAAACTAAGTTGAAAAAAGGTGCAAGAAAACATATTTTTTATTTTAGGAATCATTCCAGGATATTCCAACAAAGTCAAATACAAAAAAAAGGCTGTTTTGTTTGAAAGTCTAAACTTGCAGACAACAACCCAAATTTTTTAAAAATAATTATTGATAATTAGAATGCATTACCTTTTAATTTTAGATCATATTTCCTTGCCAACTTACAGCTCCTGCAGGGCTCAAAAAATAATTTGCTAATTCATCCCTAATTCGGAAACCCAATGTTGGACCACGCACATGAGGAAAATCAGCAGACTCTAAATTGTGAGACAATGTGTCCTCAAAATTTACACCATCTCTATCCCTTACTATATTGTGCAACACACATGCTGCCTTTATTAATTTACAGGCATTTTCAACCTTGAGATTTATTGGTTTAAGGAATATTTGCCATTTGTTGGCAAGAATGCCAAAGGCACATTCAACCAGCCTACGTGCCCGACAGAGACGATAATTGAAAACTCTCTTCTGGGTGTCCAGATTCCTCCGCGAGTAGGGCTTCATTAAATGTTCGTGTATAGCGAAAGCCTCATCAGCCACAAAAATAAATGGCATATCTGGACTTTCTGTACCAGGTAATGGTTTGTTTTCTGGCAAATCAAGGCGATTATATTGAAGACGCTTACCAAATGTTGAATTATTAAAAACTGAAGAGTCTGCAGAGCTCCCAAATGCTCCAACATCAATATATATAAATTTATAGTCTGCATCAACCACAGCCATAAGCACAACAGAAAAATATTTTTTATAATTAAAAAATTGGCTACCACTGTGACAGGGTTTGATTAGTCGAATGTGTTTTCCATCAATTGCCCCCAGGCAGTTAGGAAAGTTTGTTTTGCTCCAGAAATGATTAGCAATATCATTCCATTTATCTCTATTTGGAATAGGCATGAAGGTAGTTTTCAATTTCCAAATGGCATCACATGTTAACTTAACAATTTCTCCAATTGTCGAGATTCCTGTTCTGAATTCATAGTGTAATGATGTATAAGTATTTCCAGTACCAAGATATCTGTAATTTAAAAAAACGAACAAATTATTTCAGTACGAGTAATCAAGAAAAGGTGGAAGACAATGCAAGATAATTTCCGCAGAGAACACCTTATACAAAACAAATTAAGAAGTGGTTCTGCAGGAAAGAGAAAAGGTAGAGTGTATTGCCACTACGAGGAGCTCATGTTCCTGAAGCCCGTCATGGAGTTGAGACCGTAAGTCTAAAAAATGTAATTAAGGAATGTTTAATTTCTTGGTCTAAAAATTGGATAACATAATATTCACAATTTTTTGAAGGCATGCACGGTAGAAATAGTTTTTAATTATCTAATTAAATTGCAGGACAGAAAGCAATATGGAGAGTGACACAGATGAAGAGCATGATGATGCAGAACAGACAAGGCAATTATTGGATGAAGATGAATTGTCTCACATTTCCGAAACTGAAGCGGAAACAAATGAACCACCATTGGCCAGCAACAGACTTCGACCCAAAAAAAAAAACAAACAACAAATTTCTGAGGACTTCCTTGAGGTTGTCAAAAAATTATTCGAAAAACAAGAGAAAGATGGAGGTGAATTGGAGTCCTTTGCTAAAAGCCTGGTGCCTCAAATGGCAAAAGTTCCATCTGAACACCAGTGCACCATAAGGGCAGAAATGTTAAGACTGATTCATTCTTTTCAACCCCAAACTAATCCAAATATAGATACAACATATGAGGGCAACACCAGTCAGCAGTTTTATGGGAGGCATGAGGGTCCAGGTACCTCACGAACCCAATCATACACATCATTTCCAGGGTCACGATTTCCCATCATGTCCCAACACTCCTATCCTAATTATCAAATTCCACCAAACCCACAACGTTTTCAGGGAGTACATTACGAAGTACAGCCATATTTTCACAATGTCCAAGCTCCCCCTCCCACCCCTCTAGAGGAGACACACCATCCTTCCCAATATCAAAATCTATAATTTGTTGTCTTATTCTTACTTTTGTTAAATTTGTTATTTCTTCTGAAAATTAGTAACGACTAAATGCACATGTTGATGCTGTTTGTTATTTTGTTTAATCTTTGGCACATGTTGTGCATTTTAACAATTAGATATGCAATAAATAATATATATTTTTTGGTTTTGAAATTTAAGTGCCATTTTATTACGTGTTTAAACATGCACATGTTAAGTATTCATATATATATATATATATATATATATACCTTAGCGTTATTAGTAAACGTTCACATGGTGATATTGCCAACCTGAAATTGGTATCCTGTCTTAACAAGTCAGGGGTTAAGATGTCTAGCAGAAAGTCAAATCTGCAAAAATATAATTATTATGTTTATGAATAATATTGGACAAATAAGGATTTTGCAGTCTGAAAAGTGAGATTAGGGTTAAGGGTTTGAGACTAGTAGAAGGGAGATTAGGGTTAGGGTTAAGGGTTGGAGACTAGTAGAAGGGAGATTAGGGTTAGGGTTAAGGGTTGGAGACTAGTAGAAGGGAGATTAGGGTTAGGGTTAAGGGTTGGAGACTAGTAGAAGGGAGATTAGGGTTAAGGGTTGGAGACTAGTAGAAGGGAGATTAGGGTTAGGGTTAAGGGTTGGAGACTAGTAGAAGGGAGATTAGGGTTAGGGTTAAGGGTTGGAGACTAGTAGAAGGGAGATTAGGGTTAGGGTTAAGGGTTGGAGACTAGTAGAAGGGAGATTAGGGTTAGGGTTAAGGGTTGGAGACTAGTAGAAGGGAGATTAGGGTTAGGGTGGAGGGATTATACCTAGTAGAAGGGAGATTAGGGTTAGGGTTGTGTCGTGTTAATTTAGAGAAAAGTCTCAATGTGATAGTATCTTATCACTTACGTTGCCATACTCATCCGAGTGTAATTTTTGAACTTTTCTGGGTGCTCTCTCAAGTTCTGATAAAATAACACAAATTGTCCTCTTGAGGAGTGTGTTTGGAGGATGGGATGTATCCAATAGCGACGTTCCTGCCTCTGGTTCAAGGTATGTTCCCAAAACATTAGCACAAAAAATAACATTAGCTCTGTAAAATCCATGTTCTCTTCCTTCTGTCTCTTCACCCACGGAAAACAAGGAAGTGGACAGGATGTGATGTAATTGGGGTGCGTTTTATAATCTAACGCTAACGCTTAGAAAACGCGAACAAAACGCTAGCGCGTTGGCGCTATTTTTAGCGCTAACGCGACAAAAACGCGCAAAAAATGCGGCAATAGCGCTAGTTGAAAAATAGGCGTTTTTTAAACGCCTCAGTGTGAAAGTAACCTTAGGACTCCAGGCCAATCGGGTCTCAGGACCCACTTCCTGATTGGCTGGGAGGAGAAGCAGGAAGACATTAGTGAATATTAATTCCTTAATGTCACACAAGTGGGTGGATTCGGGGTGCAGTGCTCTGCGCCTCGTTCCCACCCTTTTTGAAGCCAATTAGAGTCTCAGGCTCTAATCATGTGCTTAAAAAAAAACAATAAAATGTATGCGTCCACCATGGAGATTAGGGGCCGTGCGCATGGAATAGGAAGGCGGCGCCCCTGTGCCCCTTATGAGTGTCAGCCACTGACTAGTTTATAGCAAATGGTGCAAAGAATAGTGTAGGAGTAGCTCACAGCACCCAAAATCAACTTCCTTGGTTAGAAAAATAAAAAAAGCCAACAAAATAATTGTTTGTTGTAAACTATTCCTCCAGCTGTTCTCTCAATTTTTATAAATAGGTTCCTAGGTCTGTGGCCTGCAGCAAGTAGCATTATGCTTACTTTTAAGAGACAAAAAGTATGCTTGCAAGGTTTACAGCTCGTTTTGTACTATTTACAGCATGTTTTCTCTTATTTTCTAAACTATTCCTGAAATTGCACAAAATTCTTGTTTTTCACAATCCAGCCTCCATGTAAGAAAAATATGTGTACCGCTAAATCTAATGTTTCACAAATTTCAGTTTGGTCCAGTTGGTTGACAAAATATTGCCCTATTAAATGAGTCACAGTAAATAGGCCTCATTTGGCTTTTTTCTTGAATAAGCTATTCTAACATCAATAGAGAGAACATTACATTATAGCTGATTGCAGTCGTCCACAGAATTCCAGTTCACAAACTGCAATATATAATTCCAGAGAAATAGCTGACAGAAAAGTCTTCAATTAAATGTATTGCAGGCACTAAGGGTAACAGATTAATAGTCAATTACAATGATCACAGACTAAGCTTCCTATTTTGTAAGAAATGCAGTTGGTTTCTTGGTATGGTCATCTTCACCTTGGGGCTTGCTAAAAAAATTACTGGTAGTTACTTCCAAGAACCCAAAGTAGAAAGTAAACTGGTGATCGTATTTGCTTACAGGATATCTAAACCCACAACAAAAAAAATATATTGGGGCAGTGACAGCAGTGTCTGCAGCAGGGTAGGTGGCCACTGGCCAGTACTGGTGCTGTACAGCTAACTTCAATTGCTCCATGCATGCCACTGCCAAGTGGCCTCTGCAGTGCTGGAGCAATGAATTATGACTCATTCACACCATATACTTTTATACCATCCACCTGGACCCCTCTTCTGCACATACTACCCACCGCTATACCCTCCACACCACTCTAATACTTTATAATGTTTTTTCTCTATGTTATCTTCTTAACATTTGGTAGTCATATCCCAAAAAAGAAGTATCATTTTTTTTATCTAATGGACAAAATGTGAGAAATAACGTACCTGTATATATCATACAATCATTCCATAAACACATACGCTTATAAAATAGTTTACTATTTGCCAATAAAAAAATATATATATGTCCGCGGATTTCATTTAAAAAATCTGGTCACCTTATTTTATGTATGTAGTCACTTGTATTCTTGTATGCTAAAGCGGAGTTCCAGCAGTTTCTGTATTTATTAAAAGTCAGCAGCTACAAAAACTGTAGCTGCTGACTTTTAATAAACACACTCACCTGTCCCACGGTCCAGCGATGCGGCCACCCGAAGCCTCGGTTCTCTCCCTCTCCTCTCTGCGGCGCCAGCATCACTACTGTGGGCATCTGTCTGTGACAGCTTGCACCTGAATGGCCGAGCAATTCTCTTGGACCTGTGACTTATCCCAGAAGATTACAGGGAGGGATGGGCCACCTAGGCTGCTCGAGCAGAATTGTGAGCTGGGTACCTGTCAAAATTAGGTACCCGTTCCCCCCCCCCCCCAAAAAAATGACATGCCAAATGTGGCATGTCAGGGGACCTTAACGCAATAGTTCCACGTTTGGGTGGAACTCCGCCTTAAATGAGGATACGCAATGTCTTACCAATCAGATACTGTCAGAATGGCAGCTGATTTCTCAGTATAGATTTCCTTTGGTAAGGCTAATAAGGAATAGTGTTTAACATCAAGTTTGTTTGATCATAGAAATTAAGTTGGCATTTGCCAGCAGACCTGAGAATCATACAACTATCAGATGACAGACTCAACAACATGACCTACTGTTTAGAGGATAAGTAAACCCAAGAACACAATTTTTATATATTGCAGCTTATCAATGCTCAAATATGGTGGTTGCATTTGTTTTCTTTTTTTTTAGTACAAAAAATACCTGCTGACCTTGCCAGAAATGCATTGTCTTTTCCTGTGATATAAACTAGAAACTAGTACAATACATTTTTTTATTTTTTTTTTAACATCGGATTGAACATAAACAACATCGTTAATTAAAGCAAAATTATTATTTAGTAATCAAAGTATATTAATATGAATATTAATAATATGAAAGTATATTAATATGAACCATTTAAGATATAGAAGTAAGTTGTAACCTTAGTGAAGTCTGGTGAATTTCTGAAAATAACCCATGGTAACCATATCTTATTAAATTTCTCTATTGATCCATTAGCTGTTGCTACCAATTCCTCCATGTTGTAAAGCTCCTGAATTGTATTAATCCATTCTTTAATTGATGGAATGCAGGTAGATTTCCGATATCGTGGTGTTAGGACTTTAGCTGCTATCAATAGGTATCTTGTTAAAGATTTTTTGAATTTTTTCATAGAGCAGTCAGAAATATGAAGTAAGCAACAGGCTGGTATCAATTTAATATTAGTATCAGTAAAACTTTTTATCAATGCACAAATTTTCTGCCAAAATGGGGTTATTAGGGGGCATTTCCACCAAATGTGCACCAGAGAACCCATCTCTTGATTACAACGCCAACACAAATCAGAGGACTGTGGGAACTATTGTTTCAACTTATCAGGAGATATATACAGTACCAATGTGATAGTAGTTTGTATGAAAGTTTCTGAAAATGGGAGCTAATGGAGCATTTGTGTGCAAAGATACATGCATGTTGCCCTTGTTCATCATGAAATGTTGTATTAAAGCAGAGTTCCACCCAGGTTTGAGTGGTTCTCCACCCCTCGTTTTTGGATATTAAAAACATTATTTTTTTCTTCTATCGTACCTTTTTATGAAGTACATAGTGTACTTCCGATCCATCCGGTCCGCAGCGCAGGACGTCGTATCCTTTTTGTGCGGTGAGCCCCCCGCTGTCATCTGGGACCTGTGTGTGTCCCAGAAGACAGCGCAGTAGGAAACGGGCAGTGAAGCCAGTAAAATGGCAGCACCTGCACCCGATCCGATGGACAGAACGGCCTCGCGGGGCCGACATCGCGGGCTCCCTGGACAGGTAAGTGTCCTTATTATTACAGTGTTAGTAGCTGCTGACTTTTCAAAAAAAAACATTTCAGGGTGGAACACCGCTTTAAGAGTTAATAATTAAACCAACGAGTGATTTATTTCCCCCCACTGCTATTCCTTTATATTGGCTTCTGGAATTTACAAATGCTGAAATTTAGAAATTGGAGCAAAGGTTTAGCACTTGGAAACACTTTTTGAAAGCTAAAAAGTGCATATTCTATACAACTATATAGATCAGAAGACAGTTTTAGACCAAAATGAGAGACAAATAAGAAGGAAGGAGGAACAGAGGGAATTTGTTTTAAATCAGGGGCAGTCCCTTGAAATCAGGGACAGTTGGGAGCTATGTAAGCATGTGCAGGGATTTGTTAGAAGGCTTCTGTGCTTACAAATGACAGTGGGGAGCAGAGGGTAAGAGCCGTAGGTGGCAGAATGTTCCGGCTGCAAGACTAGGTAAACGGTCTAAAGAAAAACACAGCCCTGTGAACCTAGTATTTGTCTTGCATCGCATTATGGCCCCATTCACTTGAATATTTCAGGTTGGGCAGGGGAATTGCCTGCCGAACACCACAGGGGGAGCGGTGGGTTTATATAAATACGGCTCAACTGCCTATTTTTACTGCCCCCTCCCTGAATGACAGCATCTATACAGCAGGAACAAGTAACGTTTTACTATAAAGTGTACTACAATCCTTCCATTGTATATAACTGACCCAAAGAGGATTGATTCGTTCACAACGAAAATGGTTTCACTTTATCTACTTATAGCGCTAACTGCACCAGAAGAAAAACAAACATCTTTATTTAAATCTCAAAGGATTTCGGTTGCATCTCATCATGTCTCTTCCAGTCCATGGTGACAGGTCACATGTAGATCAGTAAATCACTGTCATGCCATGCAATATTGTACATAGTAAGCAGAAAACCAGACACCCAGGAGTCATTAAAATGCTGTCCTGTGAACATCAAAGTGCAGTTACTGTTACATCAGCTGATAAGAAGAGCTTATATTAAGGAATGATACAGAAACTTCCCTGAGGAGCTTCAAGTACATTTTCAAATAGGCTTGTTAAGGTGCCAATTACCTTATAACCTTTTTGTTTATTCGTACAAGCATATTTTATGCACCTTGTGTTTCAATTCCAATATTTTCAGCAGTTTTACAGATATCCTTTAGTGCTAAACTAAACGTTCTGCACAGTGGCGGCTGGTGCTCAAAATTTTTGGGGGGCGCAAACAAACTGAAAAAAACAAAAAAAACATCAATTGCCGCCACTGTGCCCATTAAACGCAGCCACTGTGCCCAAACGCCACTAGTTTGTCCCCCAATGCAGCCAGTTTGTCCCCAAATGCAGCCAGTTTCCCCCCAAAATACAGCCAGTTTGTCCCCCATATACAGCCAGTTTGTCCCCCATATACAGCCAGTTTGTCCCCCAAATACAGCCAGTTTGTCCCCCATAAATACAGCCAGTTTGTCCCCATATACAGCCAGTTTCCCCCCAATATACAGCCAGTTTCCCCCCAATATACAGCCAGTTTCACCCCAATATACAGCCAGTTTGTCCCCCATAAATACAGCCAGTTTGTCCCCCATGAATACAGCCAGTTTGTCCCCCATAAATACAGCCAGTTTGTCCCCCATATACAGCCAGTTTGTCCCCCAATATACAGCCAGTTTGTCCCCCAATATACAGCCAGTTTGTCCCCATATACAGCCAGTTTGTCCCCCATAATACAGCCAGTTTGTCCCCCCCAATATAAAGCCAGTTTGTCCCCCCCAATATACAGCCAGTTTGTCCCCCCCAATATACAGCCAGTTTGTCCCACATATACAGCCAGTTTGTCCCACATATACAGCCAGTTTGTCCCCCCAATATACAGCCAGTTTGTCCCCCCCAATATACAGCCAGTTTGTCCCATATACAGCCAGTTTGTCCCCCCAATATACAGCCAGTTTGTCCCCCCAATATACAGCCAGTTTTTCCCCCCCAATATACAGCCAGTTTGTCCCCCCCAATATACAGCCAGTTTGTCCCATATACAGCCAGTTTGTCCCCCAAATGCAGCCAGTTTCCCCCCAATATACAGCCAGTTTGTCCCCCAAATGCAGCCAGTTTGACCCCCAAAAGCAGCCAGTTTGTCCCCCAAAAGCAGCCAGTTTGTCCCCCAATATACAGCCAGTTTGTCCCCCAAATGCCGCCAGTTTGTCCCCAAATGCAGCCAGTTTGTCCCCCAAATGCAGACAGATTGTCCCCCAATATACAGCCAGTTTGTCCCCCAAATGCAGCCAGTTTTTCCCCCAAAAACAGCCAGTTTGTTCCCCAAATGCAGCCAGTTTGTACCCCAAATGCAGCCAGTTTGTCCCCCAAAAACAGCCAGTTTGTCCCTCAAATGCAGCCAGTTTGTCCCCCCCAGCCCTGCACTTACCTTCCTCGGGTCAGCGCCGTCCTTCTTCCGTCCTCGATGTCTTCTCCCGCCCTCAATGTCGCTTCAGCCAATCAGGTTACCGGTAACCAGACCCGGTGAACCTGATTGGCCAGGGAACGCACCCCCTGTGCGTCCTCTCATTAGGTATTTAGAAGCCGATTACAGCCCTCAGGCTGTAGTCGGGAAGGCACTTCTAAAGACCAACCAGCCGCTGTAATTCAGATGGCCGGCGCTCAAGGGGCCGGCCATCTGAATAGTGGGCGGCAGCAATACATAGGTTCATGCAATGCATGAACCTATGTATTGTTGTGGTGAGTGACGGCCGGGCGCAGAAGCGAGCGGGGGCGGCGCTTCTGCGCCCACTATGGTCGCGCCGCCACTGTGACAGTGAAAAAAAAGGACATTTAAAAAAATTAAAAAATACAACTCTTAAAGGGCCCGTTTTTGTTTTTTTTTGGTGACCACAGGAGGGGGCGGGTGCCCCCTATGGATGGGCCGCCACTGGTTCTGCATATAACAATGTATTCCCATAAAGAAGCAATCATTTGGTATTTGTTGTTTGTTTGACAGGTAACATTTTGTATTGGTGCTGGCGTTATATTGGCTCCTGAGGAAGCAGCCTCGGACCACTCAAATCATATTTTCTATGATTTGAGTTATTTGCAATGTGTGACTTTTAACAGAACTCCGTGCAAACAGCTAGAAGCAAACACAGATGATATACAGTATGGCCTGTATAAGGACTCACTTTTTTTGAAAGGACTCAATTACACTTGCAGTTGGGGGCTCTAAGAGTACTGATACTTTTTTTTTAGTACTCGCCGATACCAATTACCGATACCTACCGCAATTGGTTTGTTTTCACTTCAGCTGTTAGCAATGGTACAAAGCATTGAAAAGTCATTTACAAATAAAATAAAAACAATTTTGAAAATGCAGCAAAAACCTGCAACCTAATATAAATCAATAGGACTGCAGCTAAGACTGCAGATACACAAGCAGTGCAGCGGACTGCAGCACACCAGTGTGAGCCCAAAGACTTGAACACACAATACACCCCCCCCCCCTGTAGAACTTGGTCTGATCAATACTCCTGGCATTCATTTCACACACGGCCATACCATCCCAGATCATGAGGGGTGGGGCTCCAGGGATTTGGTTGACTATGCAGGCCCTGTCCCTTCTATTCATCCGGGCAGAGTTCTGGAGGGAGTGGCAGGTTGCTGGTGGCAAGTGGCACACTGTATCTGGTGACAGGCTGCTGGTGGTAAGTGGCACACTGTATCTAGTGACAGGCTGCTTGTGGCAAGTGGCACACTGTATCTGGTGGCAGGCTGCTGGTGGCAAGTGGCACACTGTATCTGGTGGCATGCTGCTGGTGGCAAGTGGCACACTGTATCTGGTGGCATGCTGCTGGTGGCAAGTGGCACACTGTGTATGGTGGCAGGCTGAGGGTGGCAAGTAGCACATCGTATCTGATGGCAGGCTGCTGGTGACAAGTGGCACACTGTATCTGGTGGCATGCTGCTTGTGGCAAGTGGCACACTGTATCTGGTGTCAAGTGGCATACCGTATCTGGGGGCATTCTGCTTGTGGCAAGTGGCACACTGTATCTGGTGTCAGGTTGCTGTTGGCAAGTGGCACACCATATCTGGTGGCAGGCTGCTGGTGGCAAGTGTCACACTGTATCTGGTGGCAAGTGGCACACCGTATCTGGTGGCATGCTGCTGGTGGCAAGTAGCACACTGTATCTGATGGCAGGCTATGGGTGGCATCTGGCATGCTGCATCTGGCGGCAGGCAATGGTGGCAAGTGACAGGCTGCATCTGGTGGCAAGTGACAAGCTCAGGTTCCCACTGATTCTGCATTATGGTGAGTTGGACTATTTCACTATATATTACAATGTAGTAATAGAAATAATGAAATTTGATCATCCTGACGCCATATCAAGCATGGTGTCAGCATGATTTTAAGTACTAACACCAGCCATTTGACCGAAAAATCACTACCACCACTGATTTCCCCATCAACCCCGAGACTCCATCCCCCCTCATCTTTTTTTAGGAAGGGGGGGTTGTCCCTGAATGGCAGTTTGGAAACGTAGTTGCCCTATGTTGCTATTAGTGAGAGACCGCATAGCAGGTGGTGTTGCTGCTGCTCAAAGGCTGCACAGCTGGTATTACTGGTGAGAGTATATTTAATTTGTTTTAGCAAAAAACTTTTGCATTTTCATTTTGTTTCCATAAAAAGGCCCACCAAAATCCTCAGCACCAGGCACATGATGCTCTTAATCTGGCCCTGGCTGTAACATAGACCCTGAAACACCACCAACGGACCCCACACATACCATGGGCACTGATCAGGCTGTACTGATGATGGGCACTGTCTGCACTGGTGAGGCGGCACTGATCACACTGCACTGATGGGCACTGTCTGCATGGGTGAGGCGGCACGGTCTGCATGGGTGAGGCGGCTCTGATCAGACTGCACTGATGGGCACTGTCTGCACTGGTGAGGTGGCACTGATCAGGCTGCACTGATGGGCACTGTCTGCACTGGTGAGGCTGCATTGATGGGCACTGATGATGGTGTGCTGATTCGGTGGTTTAACCACTTAAGCCCCAGAAGGATTTACCCACTTCCTGACCAGGCCATTTTTTGCGATACAGCACTGCATTGCTTTAACTGACAATTGCACGGTTGTGTGATGTTGTACCCAAACATAATTGACGTCCTTTTTTCACACAAATGGAGCTTTCTTTTGGTGGTATTTGGTCACGGTTTTTATTTTTTGCACTATAAACCAAAAAATTGCGAAATTTAAAAAAAAACAACCAATATTTTTTACTTTTTGCTATAATAAATATCCAGTCTAAGTCAATATGTATTTTTTTTTACATATTTTTGGTAAAAAAAAAAGTTATAGCGTCTACAAAATAGGGAATAGATTTATGACATTTTTATTTTTTTATAGTAATGGCAGTGATCAGCGATTTTTAGCGGGACTGCGACATTGCGGCGGACAGATTGGACACTTGACACTTTTTTGGGACCATTGACATGTATACAGTGATCAGAGCTAAAAATACCCACTGATTTTTGAATAAATGTCACTGGCAGGGAAGAGGTTAACACTAGGGGGTGATCAAGGGGTTAAGTGTTCCATAGGGAGGCGTTTCTAACTGTAGGTGCAATGTAGTGACTGGGAGTAGAGAGAGATTGATGTTCCTGATCACTAGGAACAGCAGATCTCTCTCTAACTCCCCTGTAAGAACGGGAATTAATGAAGCATAAAGGAGGTGGGAGAATACAAGATTGTAGTCTCTTTTTTTTTTTTTTTGTGTGTTTGATTTTTGATTGATATAAGCAGATGCTATAAAACATGAAAACTTGTAATGTGAAATCTATGGAAAAAGAAAAGAAAGAATTTATAAAAAAGAACGGGGATGTCTGTTTACATTGACAGATCCCCGTTCTGTCTCTCTCAGGAGAGCAGGTCGCCAGCGGATATCGTGGCCACTGGCCACGCCAACCAGCTGCTGTATAACGAAGGCGGCTGATCTGCAAGGTGTTAATGGGCCACTTGACTGGACTTGCCCCCCAGGCCTAAGGCCGCCAGCACTCCCCTGGGTTCAGGAATACCTAATGTTCAGAATGCTGTGTTCAGAAGCACGTGACACAAAGAGCACAGGGGTCAGGAGTACATTATACCCAGCGCTCGTCCCTAACCCCCTTCCTCAGCACAGATTATCTCTCAAAGCTAAAATCTTCCCCAGTCAAAAAATAATAATAAAATGGCAATTGTTTATGATACAAACGCAAACTAAATACATCTACTTTCACATAAGTGATGATATCTATGTGTGTTAATGTTTCAAAAATATAGTAAGGCTTTACAGTGCCACATACATGTTGTGTTTCAGGGTTCTTTCTAAACACTGAGTCAGCTAACATAGGTCTGTGGCTTAAAGTGGAAAAAAAGACTAACTATATCTAGTCTTAAAAATGTTCCCTCCCCCCTCCTCCTAGATGTGTGTATAATTACCTTTTTATAAGTCCGCTTTAGTCCAGTCATGTGATCCAGCAGCTTTGGCTCCCTCCCCTGTGTCAGTGAGTGGCTTCTGCAGGGAGAGGAGAGATTGCCAGCAATGGCTGGGCTATGGAATCCTATGGGTGAGGTCATGGCTCCAGAAATTCAGAGCCATTGTAAGGCACTCCCTACAAAGAGCTGTGGTATGGACTGGAGCAGATTTAAAATAGGTAATGTCAAGTCTCTGATGTGAGGCCGAGTAGCAGAGAGGGCGCCCCTTGCGGCCGAGTGCAGCACAGCCCTGAAGATGACACAGGGGGTGTGGTGCCCACAGAAGCACGGGTTGCCTGGTAGGTAGTGCTGGTTGCCAGGAACTTGGTAGGACAGGCAGACTGCAGGACAGCAGGCGTGCTTAGGAGGTCCAAAGGGTAAGGACCAGTGGAATGTTCCGATAGCAGAGTCAGAAGCCAGGCCAGGGGGTCAAACACAGCAAGACAGTCCGAGAACACAGCAGAGCTGAGTCTTAGCACAGAAGACAAGGTAAGCGGAGTCCGTTAGCCAGGCCGGGGTCAGGTATACGCCAGGAAGTCAACAGGAGCAGGTCAGGCAAGCCAGGTTTGGTACACAGGAGATCAGACAGGCAGGAGATGCAAGACACAGGAACACAGGAGAAGCTGACGATAATCCAGCAAAGACACTAGCAGACTTCCTTATATAGGCCCATGTGACCTGCTTGTAGAGATACTGGGTCCTAAAGTCCTTCTCCTGCCAGAGATGCTGGGTCCTAAAGTCCTTCGCCTGCTGTTGGTTCCCTGACAGTGCCCCCCCCAAAGGGGCAGCCTCCGGATGCCCACCCGGGCCCATCTTTCAGGGTATCTGGCACGGAATCTCTGGAGAAGTCTAGGAGCATGTATGTTGCCTGCAGGTTCCCAAGAATTCTCTTCTGCTGGATAACCCTTCCATTTAATAAGAAATTGAATAGTCCTACCTCTCTTGCGACAGTCCAGGATGGATTCTACCTCGAATTCGGCTTCATCTCCCACTGAGACTGGAGGCGGAGGGTCTTCTTCTCTTCCTGGAAAAGGACTAGAGACAACAGGTTTAAGAAGAGAAACGTGAAACACAGGATGCACTTTATACGAACTTGGTAGTAACAGTTCAAAAGCTACTGGGTTGATTTTTCGTTTAATTTCGAATGGACCGATAAATCTTGGACCCAATTTCCGGGAGGGGCAAGGGAGCCTGAGATTTGCTGAAGAGAGCCAGACCTTATCTCCAACCTCAAAGCTAGGACTCTCTCCTCTCCTCTTGTCATATTGTTTCTTGTAGTCCTCTTGCGCTTTCTGCATGGTTAGCCGGAGGGTTTGATAATCAGCCTGAATGGAACTTATCCTGTCTTGAACTGCTGGAACTGAGGCTTCCGGAATGACATTAGGTAGAAATGAAGGATGGAAACCGTAGTTGGCCCAAAACGGAGATTGATTGGTGGTTGAGTGTACTGCATTGTTGTAAGCAACAAGGGAGTAGAGAGATCCAGTCATCCTGGGAGAAGGAGCAAAAGCAAAGCAAATATTGTTCTAAGGTCTGGTTGGTCCTTTCAGTTCGACCGTTGCTTTGGGGGTGATAGGCTGAGGAGAGGCACACCTTGATTGATAATGCTTTGCAGAGCTCTCTCCAGAACCGGGAGGTGAATTGTACCCCTCTATCAGACACAATGCTATCAGGAAGGCCATGAAGCCTGACTATCTCCCTTATGAAAATGTTTGCTGTTTCTGCAGCAGAAGGAGTTCCTGCCATGGGCAAGAAGTGCGCCATTTTGGATAGACGGTCCACAACTACCAGGATTGTTGTAGATTCTTCGGATGGGGGCAGCTCTACTATAAAGTCCATAGATATATTTCTCCATGGTTGTTCTGGCACTGGCAGAGGACGTAACAGACCCCACGACTTGACGTTGGACCCTTTATTTCGCTGGCAGGTAGTGCAGGAGCTAACAAACTCCCTGCAATCAGATTTCAAGGTAGGCCACCAGAAGGATCGTTGGATAAGATCCGTAGTTTTCCGCACTCCGAAGTGGCCAGCGAGTTGGGGGTCATGCAAGGTCTTCAGTACCTGTATTCGGGTTTGTTGCGGAACGAAGATCTTGTCCTGATGCCAGAGGTACCCTCCCTGGTTTCTTAGAGAGGATGCTTCTGGTTCCTGGCATTGGAGGGAAGCCTGTTCAAGAGAAGATCTTAGATCGGGTTGGATCAGAAGAAAGTTCTGAGGTGACAGGATTGTACTAGATATTGTCTCCTCCGGAGTATCGGGAAATATTCGGGATAAGGCATCGGCCTTTCCGTTCTTGGAGCCGGGACGGTAGGTGATGTGGAAGTTGAACCTCGAAAAGAACAGAGCCCAGCGGGCTTGACGGGGTCTCAGGCGTTTGGCAGTACGGAGGTATTCGAGGTTCCGATGATCTGTAAGTATCATTATGGGGTGAGCAGACCCCTCAAGAAGGTATCTCCACTCCCCTAAGGCTGTTTTAATGGCCAAGAGCTCGCGGTCACCTACATCATAGTTCCTCTCGGGCTGGCTCATTTTCCGCGAGGAGAAGGCCACGGGGTGAATCAAGGACTTGGGTCCCTGGCGTTGTGAAAGGACTGCCCCTGTGGCTACTTCTGAGGCATCGACCTCCAAGATGTATGGCAGGGCAGGCTCAGGGTGTTGAAGGATTGGTGCAGAGGTAAACAATAACTTTAGTCTCTCGAAAGCAGTTTGGGCTTCGGAGGACCACTGGAAACGGATTTGTAAGCGGGTCAACTGGGTAATGGGTGAGATGATGGAGGAGAAGTTTCTTATAAACCTCCTATAGAAGTTCGCAAAGCCCACAAACCTTTGCACCCCTTTCTTATCTGATGGAGTTGGCCAATCCAGGATTGCCTGCACTTTCTGTGGATCCATAGCTACACCGCCCGTGGAGATGATCAGTCCTAGGAATTGTATTGATTTTTTCTCGAAGTCACACTTTTCCGCTTTCACATAAAGTCCATGTTTTCTTAGTGTGAGCAGCACTGTCTTTACATGGGTCCGGTGGAGCTCCAGAGTAGCCGAAAATATGAGAATGTCATCCAGATAGATGATGACGAAATAGTCAAGATATTCCCGGAAAATATCGTTGACGAAGTGCTGAAACGTCGCCGGGGCGTTTGTCAGGGTCACCTGTGGCCAGGTGACAGATGCACACCGTAGGGGGACAGGAGTGCACCGCGAGGTAGTGAACCCTATGGCTGGCTTCTGCGGGTAGGAAACTGGGTGGTTGTGGAAAGCGGGACCAGAGGAGCACAACCGAGATCCTAACGGAAGCTAGAGCCAAGATTTCCCAGGGCGCGGAGTCTAAGACCCAGCTGGTCTTCTCCAGGGCCTCTAGTGGTGAGGATGTTGTGCTGCAGGCTGGGACCAGGTCGCGGCCCCTGGAGTTTCCTAGCTCACGCCCCGTAGGATAAGGGGAAAAGAGGGGAAGCAGCAGCACAAGATAAGGGAGAACCGAATAACAAGCCGAAGGTCAGGGGCCACAAGCAGACAAGGATAACGAAGAACGAACCGAAGGTCAAGGGTCACGAGCAGACAGGGATAGTCGGGGACAAGCCAATAACGTAACAGAGAGACAGACGTAGCACACGGCAGGCAGGAACCCAAACACACAATGCCTAACAAACACGTTGATCAGCAAGGCAGGCTTGCAGTGCACAGGTTAATATATAGTGTTCAGTGATAGGGCCTGGGGTGGAGTCAGGTTGGGAGGAGATTATAAAGGAAGCCAGGTGAAGGAGGTCTGGTCTCTAGATGAACACATGAGGAGGAAGGTAAGATGGCAGACAGACATTAATGCATATCCATGACAGCGTTACAGAGCCCAAAGGGCATTACAAGATACTCGAAGTGTCCGAACCTCGTTCCGAATGCTGTCTTCCATTCATCGCCCTCACGGATCCGAACAAGGTTATAGGCACCACGGAGGTCGAGCTTGGTAAATACTTGGGCCGTACGGAATCTCTGGAAAAGTTCAGGAACTAATGGCAGTGGGTAGCGGTTCTTTATTGTGATTTTATTGAGCTCCCTATAATCCACGAATGGTCTTAAAGACTTGTCTTTCTTCTCGACAAAAAAGATTCCGGCACCGGCAGGAGAGGAGGAAGCTCGGATGAAGCCCTTAGCCAAATTTTCATCGATATATTGTCGCAGAGTTCCTAATTCCATTTCAGAGAGAGGGAATATTCGTCCAAATGGAATCTCGGCCCCTGGAAGTAATTCTATTGGACAGTCATATGGCCGATGTGGTGGTAGAACGTCAGCTTTTTTCTTATCAAAGACATCCAGGAATTCTTGGTATGCCTGGGGTATATTCTGGTTAGTGGTAGATACAGGGTGGACTGTCAAGCAACTGGTAATGTCTCTGGGTTCAGGAATAAAGCAATGCTGCTGGCAATAGGGAGAGGTGAACAGGACCTCCTTCTTGATCCAATTGATCTGAGGGTTGTGGGCTTGGAGCCATGGAATTCCTAGGATAACTGGAGACATAGGCGAGCTTAGAGCGTCAAAGCGTATGAATTCCTGATGGCCATCAGGAGTGGTGATAAGCAGAGGGGCAGTCTCCTGGGTAGGGATGAGCTCGGTGTTCGAGTCGAACATAGGTTCGACTCGAACATCGGCTGTTCGCGCGTTCGGAGAACAACGAACGATTTGGGCCGTTCGCGCCAAATTCGAGTGACGCGAACGGCCCACAATACACTGCGCCATCGCAGTGTAATCCCGGCGCCGTGATTGGCCAAGCATGCACTGTGACCCTGCATGCTTGGCCAATCACAGCGCCGGCAGTGAGGAGAGCAATGATTGGCCACAGGCAGGATGCCTATGGCCAATTATAGCTGAGGGGGTTTAGTACACGCCCCACACTATAAAAGGCCGCCAGCGCGGCGGCCTCGTGTAGTGTGTTCCGGAGCAGGGAAAGTGAAGGATAGGCAGGGACAGTGTCAAATCTTGTCAAATCTATTCTTTGCTAAACCTTGTGTGTAGGGACAGAGAAGGATAGGCAGGGAGAGTGTCAGTGTCATATTCTTTGCTAAACCTTGTGTGTAGGGAGAGAGACGGATAGGCAGGGAGAGTGTCAGTGTCATATACTTTGATAAACCTTGTGTGCAGGGAGAGAGAATGATAGGCAGGGGACAGTGTCAGTGTCATATTCTTTGCTAAACCTTGTGTGCAGGGAGAGAGAAGGATAGGCAGGGAGAGTGTCAGTGTCATATACTTTGATAAACCTTGTGTGCAGGGAGAGAGAAGGATAGGCAGGGGACAGTGTCAGTGTCATTATTGCTAAGCCTCCTGCACATTATACACCTGAAGTTAGCCGTATTGCTGCTTTTTCCTGGTGTGTTACACCAACAGGATTTTGCGCCACTTACAGCGAGCGGAGTGTGCCTCCTGACCATATTACACCATAACTTAGCCTGTATTGCTGCTTTTTCCTGGTGTGTTACACCAACAGGATTTTGCGGCACTTACAGCGGGCGGAGTGTGCCTCCTGACCATATTACACCTGAACTTAGCCTGTATTGCTGCTTTTTCCTGGTGTGTTACACCAACAGGATTTTGCGGCACTTACAGCGGGCGGAGTGTGCCTCCTGACCATATTACACCTTAACTTAGCCTGTATTGCTACTTTTTCCTGGTGTGTTACACCAACAGGATTTTGCGGCACTTACAGCGGGCGGAGTGTGCCTCCTGACCATATTACACCTTAACTTAGCCTGTATTGCTGCTTTTTCCTGGTGTGTTACACCAACAGGATTTTGCGGCACTTACAGCGGGCGGAGTGTGCCTCCTGACCATATTACACCTTAACTTAGCCTGTATTGCTGCTTTTTCCTGGTGTGTTACACCAACAGGATTTTGCGGCAGTTACAGCGGGCGGAGTGTGCCTCCTGACCATATTACACCTGAACTTAGCCTGTATTGCTGCTTTTCCCATTTCCCTGCAGGCCATTAGAATGTCTGGAAGGCAAACAAGGAGAGGCAGACAGTCAGGAGCCAATAAAAGAGGGCAAGCAGGCTCTGTGTCTAGAGACAACAGTGCTGGTTGTGGACGCGGTGCATCGCCATCAGCACGTGGCCATGGGACACGCTTGTCCTTCTTTTCGGCAGCTGGACGTGTTGAGCCGCATCATGCCGAAGACTTGGTAGAGTGGATGACCAAGCCCTCCTCATCCTCCTCATCCTCTCTCACCCAGGCTCAGGGTACTGGCAAAGCAGCTGCCAAAGCGTCCTCTTCCCTGGTATCAATGTCATCATCAGTCACTCCTTCCCTAGACCAACCATGGCCTCCTGAGGAGTCCCCCGAACTGTTTGAGCACAGTGTTGGGTACATGCTCCAGGAGGATGCCCAGCGTTTCGAAGGGTCTGATGATGATACCCAGCTAGAGGAAGGCAGTAGCGTGAGAGCAGAGAGAGGGGATGCTCAAGAAGGACACCAATCTGGCAGTCATGTTCCAGCAGCTGCAGCATACTGCCAGATTGGCTCCAGTGATGAGGAGGGAGGGGATGATGAGGTCACTGACTCCACGTGGGTGCCTAATAGGAGAGAGGAGGAGGAGGAGGAGGATGAGGAGGAGGCACATCTCCAACGAGGCAGGATGCCCTTGGGGGGCCAGCGTAAGGGCAGCACACCGACGGAATCACACCGCAGAGCTCCGCCTGTGCAGGGCGCTGCCTCTGCCCGTTATTCAAAAAGTTATTTGGTGTGGGCCTTTTTTGAGTCGAGTGCATCAGATCGCACAGCTGCTGTTTGCAACATATGTCTCAAGCGTATATCGCGTGGCCAAAACATCAGCCGCTTGGGCACCACATGCTTGACCAGACATATGTTGACCTGCCATGCAGCTCCTTGGCAAGCCTACCTTAAAGACCCACACCAAAGAACAAAGCTGATTTCTTCTTGCACCGCATCAGCTGGGATCTCCAACCCCACTATACCTTCAGTCCTCTCTGAAACCTGCTCTGAGAGGAATGAAGGTGTAGAATTAGGTGTGTCACAGCCAAGTACTTGCGGGCACTCTGCTAGCAGTACACCGACGTCCGATTCTAGCAGGCAAATTTCCCTGCCCCAGCTGCTGGACCGTCGAAAGAAGTTCACTCCCAGCCATCCACATGCCCAGCGGTTGAATGCTAGCTTGGCTAAATTGCTAGCGCTTCAACTGCTGCCTTTTCAGTTGGTAGACTCGGCCCCCTTCCGTGAGTTTGTGCAATGTGCGGTTCCTCAGTGGCAGGTTCCCAAACTCCACTTTTTCTCACGGAAGGCGATTCCGGCTCTCTACCGGCATGTGGAAGGCAATGTCTTGGCCTCGCTGGACAGGGCGGTCAGCGGTAAGGTGCATATTACCGCTGACTCATGGTCCAGCAGGCATGGAAAGGGACGTTACCTTTCTTTCACGGCCCATTGGGTCACTCTTTTGGCAGCTGGGAAGGATGCAGGACAAGGTGCAGTAGTGTTGGAGGTTGTTCCACCACCACGCCTCCAAAATGCTACTACTGGTTGTGACACACTTCTGTCCTCCACCCCCTCCTCTTCTTCTTCCTCCGTGGCCTCTTCCTGTGCTTTGTCCTCGGAACCAGCGGTGCTCCGTAGGCGTTCAAGGGGCTACGCAAGTACGCAGGCAAAAAGATGCCATGCCGTGCTTGCGCTGGTGTGTTTGGGGGACAGGAGCCACACTGGGGCAGAGGTTCTGTCTGCTCTGCAGGGGCAGGCCGAGAGGTGGTTGACGCCACGCCAGCTTAAGCCAGGAATGGTAGTTTGCGACAATGGCACCAACCTCCTCTCCGCTCTCCGACAGGGACAACTGACCCATGTGCCCTGTGTGGCTCACGTCCTTAACCTGGTGGTGCAGCGGTTCTTGGGCAGGTACCCGGGCTTACAGGATGTCCTGAGGCAGGCCAGGAAAGTCTGTGTGCATTTCCGCAGATCTTATAATGCCAGTGCTTGCCTGGCTGAGCTGCAAAAGGAGTTGAACCTGCCCAAGAACCGCCTTATATGTGACATGCCCACCAGGTGGAACTCAACGTTGGCCACGCTGCAGCGGCTGCACACACAGCAGAGGGCCATCAATGAGTACCTGTGCAACTACGGCACCAGGACAGGGTCAGGGGAGCTCGGGTTTTTTTCACCACGCCAGTGGGGCATGATCAGGGATGCATGCACTGTCCTGGCACCATTTGAGGAGGCCACGAGGATGGTGAGCAGTGACAGTGCATGCATCAGTGACACTGTACCTCTTGTCCACCTGTTGGAACATACGCTGCGTGGAATAATGGACAGGGCACTTGAGGCAGAACAGAGGCAGGAAGAGGAGGACTTCCTTGCCTCTCAAGGCCCCCTTTACCCAGACAGTGTTCCTTCTGTCCCACCCATCGCACAGGAAGAAGAAGAGGAGGAGGAGGAGGAGGATTGTGTCAGCATGGAGGTGGAGCCTGGCACTCAGCATCATCAGCAGCAGTCTTTTAGGGATGATTTACAGTCCCAAGAAACCAGTGGACTTGTACGTGGCTGGGAGGAAGTGGCTGCGGATCATGTCGTCCTTAGTGACCCAGAGGACTCCGGACCGAATGCCTCAGCTAACCTATGCTGCATGGCCTCCCTGATCCTGCAAAGTCTGCGGAAGGATCCTCGTATTCTTCGGATCAAGGAGAAGGACCATTACTGGCTGGCCACTCTCCTTGATCCACGGTACAAGGGTAAGGTTGCGGACCTTATCTTACCGTCGCAGAGGGAGCAGAGGATGAGACAACTCCGGGAGGCCTTGCAGAAAGGTCTGTGCAACGCGTTCCCAGAGACTGGGAGGTTACAAACTCCTGGTCCTGGACAACGAGTTGCTGAGGCTTCGGTCAGTCAAAGAAGGAGTGGTGGGGAAGGTGGCCGTCTGACCGATGCGTTCAGACAATTCTTTAGTCCGCAGCCCCAAGGTATGATCGATTCCAGCAACCATCGCCAGCGTCTGATATACATGGTACAGGAATACCTAGGGGCAAGGTCAGACTTGGACACCTTCCCCACCAAAAATCTTCTGGCTTACTGGGTCTTGAGGATGGATCACTGGCCAGAGCTTGCACAGTATGCAATTGAGCTACTGGCCTGTCCTGCATCCAGCGTTCTTTCAGAACGCACATTCAGTGCTGCTGGAGGATTTGTCACGGATCACAGGGTGCGCCTGTCCACCGACTCTGTTGATCGACTGATTTTCATAAAGATGAACCAGTCTTGTATCACCACCAGCTACCAAACACCTGAAGCTGATATAACAGACTAATTTATTTTCAAATGTCACATCCCTTCAAGACTGATGCTGATGCTGAGAGACTGTCCTGTTATGTTGACTGACTATCCTCCTCCTCCTCAATGATCCGATTGATGATGATAGCTTGGAAGAACATTTTTGTTTCTGGGTGCCGCCACCAGTGGCTAAGGCCCAATTTTTCAGCCCCTGTTTAACAGGGGCGAGTTATTACAATTTTTTATGCAATGCTTTGCAGCAGGGCTCATTCCTGCACTCCAACTAGAGTATCTGAGGGTGGTTGCAGTGTCGTGGCACCAGCACCAGTGGCTAAGGCCCAATTTTTCAGCCCCTGTTTAACAGGGGCGTGTAATTAAAATTTTTGATGCAATACTTTGCAACAGGGCTCATTGCTGTGCTCCAAGTACAGTATCTGTGAGGGGTTGCAGTGTTGTGGCACCAGTGCCTAAGGCCCAATTTTTATGCCCCTGTTTAACAGGGGCATGTAATTACAATTCTTGATCTAATAATTCACAGCAGAGCCCATTCATGCGCCCACCAAGAGTAACTGTGAGGGCTCACAGTGTTGTGGCAACACCAACATGTAAGGGGCAAATTTCAGCTGAGTATATACGGCAGGCCCCTACTTTCAAACATCCAACTTACAAACGACTCCTCCTTGCAAACGGAAGGATACAACAGGAAGTGAGAGGAAATCTACCCCTAGGAAGGCAAATTCTTTCCTGTAAGAGTTAATATGGGAAAAAAAGTGTCTCCTCTCCACTGATGCTTTATCACCAATTCTTGTTTCAATAAAAAACCCAAATTTTCAAAAAACATTTGTCATTAGGACGGAAAGTGAGGTGAACTGTTCTGAACAGGTGCACACTGCACAGACAGCAAAACAAATGTTACAGGGGTGATAACCCTTCCCTATGTTTTCCAAAAAGCTTAAAAATAGATTTTTTGGCTGGAGCTACACTTAAACAATGTACCTGTTCAAAATTACAAACAGATTCTACATAAGAACAAACCTACAGTCCCTGTCTTGTATGCACCGCCTGTATACGGCTGTTCAGAGTATATAGGGCCTTTTTTATTTTGTGTGCGGGGTTCCCCTTAATATCCATACAAGACCCAAAGGGGCTGGTAATGGGCTGGGGTAGGGGGGGGTGTGATGGGGTAGCTATGCCATTTTTCTTAAAGATTTTCATCCATATTACCGGGACCAGACATTACATTAAAGCCGCAAGCAGTTTTAAATGGCTTTTTTTCCTTTAGAAATGTAATTTTGTGCAGGGACAGTTCTAAACACGGGAAACACGTGGCACTTCACAGGCATACTTTAGACACCCCCCAGGTACGATATTTAAAGGAATATTTGACTTTTTTTTTTTCACTTTATGCATCATTAAAATGACTGCTCCAGAAAAACGGCCGTTTTTAAAACTTATTTTTGCATTGATACATGTCCCCTGGTGCAGAACCCGGGTTCCCAAACCCTTTTTAGGACAATAACATGCATAATAGTCGTTATAATTAGCACTTTAGATTTCGAACGTTCGCATCCATTGTATTTAATAGGGTTCTAAAGTTTGTGCGAACTTTCGGTCCGTTCGCGGGGTCTGGTGCGAACCGAACCCGGGGGTGTTCGGCTCATCACTACTCCTGGGTAACAGGGCCAGAACTAGGCAATGTGCCATCGGCCAGGCGGACTTCCAGTCCCTGTTTCTTTTGGAGGAGGGGCAACTTCAGGTTTCCCGCCAGGTTCAAGTCCACAAAGCAGCTGCATGCTCCAGAATCAATAATGGCCTGCAGTCGGGTCTCTTCCTTTCCAAATTGCAGCGTAATGGGTAGAACTAGGTGTGAAGGAGAAGCTCCGGAAACCTGGAAATACACTGGAGGGTAGGAAGGTGGCTTCTTGGGCCTTCTGGGGCAGTTATGCAAGAAATGTCCGCTTCCTCCACAATAGAGGCAGAGCCTTGATTGCATACGATGACGCCTTTCATCAGGGGTTAATGCGGAACGTAGCAGGCCGATTTGTCTAGGGACTGGGATAGAAGTACCAGTGGGAGCAGGCACTGATGAAGTGGAAACTTTAGGCGGCATCATGGCAGGGCTGGAGGACTGAGCTCGTTCGGACTGTCTCTCACGTAGACGTCGATCCAGCTGGATGGATGACTGGATGAGATCCTCAAGTGTAGTGGGGACCCCAATCCTGGCCAGCTCATCTTTGAGAGACTCAGAAAGTCCTAAGCGGAACTGGTGCTTGAGGGCAGCCTCGTTCCAGCCTGTGTCTGCAGACCACCGACGGAAGTCCACTGTATAGTCCTCCACTGGTCGACTACCCTGCTGTAGTGAATGCAGGGCGGCTTCGGCGGTGGCTGTACGCTGGGGGTCCTCGTAGAGTTGTGACATGACTGCCAGGAATGTTTCCACTGTGTTAATGACTGGGCTTCTTTGTTCCCATAAACTGTGGGCCCAGGTCTGGGGTTCATTGGATAGCAGGGAGATGAACAGTTTCTAAAGCAAAAGTCTGGGGCTGCAAGGATAGATACAATAGGCAGGCATTCCTGAAGGATCTAAACTTTCTTCGATCCCCGGAAAACCGTTCAGGGACGGGAACACAGGGTTCTGGAGGAGGGAGCACCATCGTAGGAGCCACAGAGGAACGTACGTGGGTGGAACTGGTAGAAGCTGGGACTGGGTCCGCAGAAGCAGATGACTCTGACAGGTGTTGCAATCTCTCTTCTAGCTGGAGGTATCCTTCTTGCAGTGTCTGGATTGCTTGGGTCAGAGTAGTGGCCTGTTGACATAATGCCTCTAACGGGGATGCACCTCTGCCGGCCTCAGACATGGCTGGATTATACTGTCAAGTCTCTGATGTGAGGCCGAGTAGCAGAGAGGGCGCCCCTTGCGGCCGAGTGCAGCACAGCCCTGAAGATGACACAGCGGGTGTGGTGCCCACAGAAGCACGGGTTGCCTGGTAGGTAGTGCTGGTTGCCAGGAACTTGGTAGGACAGGCAGACTGCAGGACAGCAGGCGTGCTTAGGAGGTCCAAAGGGTAAGGACCAGTGGAATGTTCCGATAGCAGAGTCAGAAGCCAGGCCAGGGGGTCAAACACAGCAAGACAGTCCGAGAACACAGCAGAGCGGAGTCTTAGCACAGAAGACAAGGTAAGCGGAGTCCATTAGCCAGGCCGGGGTCAGGTATACGCCAGGAAGTCAACAGGAGCAGGTCAGGCAAGCCCGGTTTGGTACACAGGAGATCAGACAGGCAGGAGATGCAAGACACAGGAACACAGGAGAAGCTGACGATAATCCAGCAAATGCAGACACTAGCAAACTTCCTTATATAGGCCCATGTGACCTGCTTGTAGAGATACTGGGTCCTAAAGTCCTTCTCCTGCCAGAGATGCTGGGTCCTAAAGTCCTTCACCTGCTGTTGGTTCCCTGACAGGTAAGTACAAAAATCTTTTTATATACATGTTAGGCATGATAGGTAGCAGGAGGGAGCGCATTTTTTTTTAACAATAGTTATAGTTAAGCTTATCTTTCACTTTAACCACTTGCGGACCTCCCCACTGTACATTTACTGCAGTAGGGCGGCCTCTCTGCGCCAGATTACATACCTAGTACGTTATCTGACACTTACGGATCTGAGGCGTGCGCACGTGTCGGCAGCGACCCACTCCTGCTGTAGTTTTACACATCGGGAGCCCAGCAGCGGGTACCACGGACTCAATATCTGCCAGCACCTGCTGATTATACAGGGCACAGGCAGAACGAAAATTTGCCTATGTGAACAAGGCAGATTGGGGCATGGCCTAGCATAGGATGTGATCAGATGTGTTCCTGAGCATCTCCGGTCTCTCCTTCTACAATCCTGCTCCATCCTGGTCGCACATTGCCGGCACACGATTCTTTTAATGCCTAATCCCTCCTGCATCCCTGGAGGGCATTTTGGTGGATGGGAAAGTGGCGTGTGAAGAAACAAGCCCCGCCGAGGATGAACATCACCACTCGCTCTGGCCAAGATGGCCGCCGCAGCACTGTCCTCGGGCCTAGTGCATCGCCAGCCTCCACTCCGGACCTCTTTGGGGACAGCCAGGAGGTGTCCCCACCACCCTCACGGAGAATCCGGACCCCGCAGCCGTACCATTGCAAACAACCCTGGGCTCGGGGGCCGCAAACCACGGTAAGGAGCCTACTCTGGTGGAGGTTCTGCCCATTATTAAGGTAAACCATGACTTTGCTATTATGCGGCAGGACATGCACAACTTGCGGGGTCGGGTCACTGAAACTGAGCAACGCATTAGTGACTTGAAGGACACGGTTGCTCCTATCCTGCCCAAACCTAATGCATATGGTGGGAAGATTGCCACCCTGGAGGATAAGGCTGATGCCCTCGAGAACCGCTTATGCAGAAATAACCTGCGCCTGGTGGGGTTACCGGAGCGGGTGGAGGGCTCTGACTCTGTTGCCTTCCTGGAGAGCTGGCTTGAACAGGAATTTGGCCTGTTCAAGCCAACCATATTTTTTTATGGTTGAACTGGATGGACTTGTGTCTTTTTTTCAACCTGACTAACTATGTAACTATGTAACAGCTTTCCCCCTGCTTTGTGATTGAAAGGGCCCACCGGGTGCCTGGGCGCCCCCTTCCTGAGGGTCGACCCCCCGTACGATGGTGATCCATCTTTTTAATTACAGGGACCGGGACTCCATTTTGGGGGCCGCCAGGAGGAAGGGCAGTCTCCGGATCAACAACGCAGTGGTGTCCCTCTTCCCAGACTACTCTGCGACGGTCCGCAACCGTAGAGCCAGCTATCAGCATGTCAAGCAGAAGCTCCGGGAGCAAGATATTCAATACTCCATGCTGTTCCCTTCCCTACCAGGGTAAAGCCTATTTTTTTTCAGTCCCCACATGATGCCCTGTCCAGGTGGGAATCGCTGCCTCGTCTTCCTAAGCCTCCTGCCTGATGCCGACCCTGCTGGATCTGATGTTTCCTTGTCACCCCTGTTCTCATGGTCGTTTTCCCACTGTTTTTTCATTTTTGGTTCTTTATTTTGTTGATTTATTGCTGCTGACTGTGGGTGATCAGACCAATCTCCTGCGGGAGAGTACCTGGCCTTGGTCCCCAAAAAGTGTCAAAAGTGTCCGATTTGTCCGGCGCAATATGCAGCTAAGTGGTGTCGGTAGAAAAAAAAACTGCGAAGCTGTGACCAAAGTTGAATGATGTCCTTGCAATAGGTGTAGGCCATTTATGTTTCTCATGAAGCCTGACCGGGAAACTTCTAGGACATTGCTAGGGATGTTTCTAAGAGAAGTCCAGCTGTAAAGCCTCGTAAACACGACCGGTTTTCTTGGCAAGAAACGACAAGAAAACTGTTGGGAGAGCTTTCTTGCCGAGAAAACCATGCGTGTGTACGAGGCTTTCAGGTTTCTCGTCAAGAATACTGCCCAGAAACTCGACGAGAAAAAAAGAAGACCTGCTTTCTTTTTTCTCGTCGTGATTCTCGTCAGACTGGACGAGAAAACCATTCGTGTGTATGCTTTTCCGAGTCTTCAAAAACTGCGCATGGTCAGAATCAAGTATGAGACGGGAGCGCTCCTTCTTGTAAAACTAGCGTTCGTAATGGAGATAGCACATTCGTCACGCTGTAACGAACTGAAGGCACGAAGACTGAAAAGCGCGAATCGTCTCTCCCCAAACTTTTACTAACACGCTGTAACACGAGATCAGCAAAAGCAGCCCAAGGGGTGGCGCCATTGGAATAGAACTTCCCCTTTATACTGCCGTTGTACGTGTTGCACGTGACCGCGCTTTACAACAACGAGATTTTGGATTGACAGTGTGTATGCAAGGAAAGCTTGACAAGAATCTCGTCAAGCTTGACAAGAAACCCGTCGAAAAACTAAGTTTTTTTTGCAACCAGATTCTCGGTCATGTGTACGAGGCTTTACTGTTCACCTTCACCATCACAGCAGCAAGCTATCATACACTGAGCTCAAAGCTAATGCATCAAGCTAGGTTCCCATCGTTGTCATTAATCCTAATGGCATGCCGCACACACTGGAAATTGCTGCTGAACTGCATTTGCGGTTCCCATGCGAGCTGTGATTCCAAGAATGGAGCAGGGAACGTTTCCCTGCGTTTCAGGAGGCACAGCAGCTTATTCAAATGAATAGACTGCTGTGTCCATGCAAAAAGAGGCTCTCAGAGCCACAGCAGTGGGAACCGGGCCACAGGGCAGAGGAAGCATATGTGGGGGCCATTTCTCCTCAGGGGAGGGAACATTCTGGCACACCTAATGCACCTTTGTGTGTTTTTTTCGCACTCACTTTTTTTTCATTTTCATTATGCAGTTTAGTAATTTTGCAACTTAAAAACAACAATTTGACAGTTGTGTCTATTCTGTATAGTGTGTGTGTGAAGTGAGAGGCAGGCAGAGCCCGGATAGCATTGCACTAAACACACCACACATGCGGTGTGAAGAGAGTGCATCGTGCACACACAAATGGCGTGCACGCATCTGAGGGATACAGCCTTTCCTTAGCCCCAGCTGCGGCTTCCAGGGCAGAAAAAATATTTGTAGGGGGTTTGAATCAGAGCAGAAGCTTGCTTCTGTGATGCTGGAGGTGAACAATAATAGCTTAGCAATGTCCTTAGCAAACTACTAGAAGTTTTCCAGTCAGGCTTCATGAGCATAGTTTCCAACATTGCAAAAAAAAAATACGGGACACTTTTTTGCATGTGGGTGGAGCCTTGTTATAATTAGGGGGCGGGACATTCGTTTTTGGCGTGACATAGCGTAATAGGAAAATGCGGCGCGCCTCTGCGAAAAATGGCCGTGGTTTATGCGGGATAGTGGGTGTGGCTTAAATGGGCGTGGCTCGGGAGGGTGTGTGGTTAGAGTCTGAGATGAATGAGGGATGGAGGGAGAAAGAAAGAAAGAAAGAAAGACAGAGGGAGAGAAAGAAAGGAGAGAAAGAGGGAGAGAAAGAAAGAAAGAAAGAGGGAGAGAGAGAGAAAGAGAGATGAAGGGACAGCAGGCCCAGATCCTACACCACAATAGAAATATGTGTACAGTATTCCAGAAAGTTTAACAAATCAGCAGATACTCCAAACACCTGGTGTTAGCACTTCAATCATCCCGGCACCATGGTTGTTATGGTGTCAGGGTGATTGAAGCGCATTATTTCTATTATTGCATTGTAATATAGAATGAAATTATTCAACTCACCATAATGCCGAATCAGTGGAAGCCCTGAGCGTGTCGCCTGTCACCAGATGCCATTAGGTGCCCCCAGAAGTGTCTGTCCTTACATCAGGTGCCCCCAGCAGAGTCTGTCCTTACATCAGGTTCCCCCAGCAAAGTCTGTCCTTACATCAGGTGCCCCCAGCAGAGTCCGTCCTTACATCAGGTGCCCCCAGCAGAGTCCGTCCTTACATCAGGTGCCCCCAGCAGAGTCCGTCCTTATATCAGATGCCCCCAGCAGAGTCCGTCCTCACTTAAGGAGCCCCCAGCAGAGTCCATCCTTACATCAGGCGTTCCCCTGTGGAGTCCGTCTTTACATCAGGCGTTCCCAGCGGAGTCCCTCCTTACATCAGGCATTCCAAGCGGAGTCCCTCCTTACATCAGGCATTCCCAGCGGAGTCCCTCCTTACATCAGCTGTCCCCAGTTACCAGTGGTGTCACTAGGGTTGGTATCACCCGGTGCGGACAAACATGGCGTTACCCCTCTCTCCCCATAGTCCTCCCTCAGTACAGACCCCCCTCCATCAGTATAGACCCCCTTAGGATAAACCACCCCCATCTGTACAGACGCCCTCCAGGAGTACAGACCCCCCCAAGATAACCCCCCATCTGTACAGACCCCCCAGGGCAACTCACCCCCCTCCATCTGTACAGACCCCCCCAGGAGTACAGACCCCCCAGGACCACTCACCCATCTCCCTCTGTACAGAACCCCCAGGACAATTCCCCCCCGCAGGAGTACAGACCCTCCCCAGGACCACTCACCACCTTCCATCTGTACAGACCCCCCCAGGACAATTCACCCCCCAGGAGTACAGACCCCCCAGGACCACTCACCCCCCTCCATCTGTACAGACCCCCCAGGACAATTAACCCCCCTCCAACTGTACAGACCCCCCAGGACAATCTACCCCCTCCATCTGTACAGACCCCCCAGGACAATTCACCACCCTCCATCTGTACAGACCCCCCAGGACAATTCACCACCCTCCATCTGTACAGTTAGAGTGAGACAGCAAAGTCTCACTCTCAGACAGGGAGCGCGGCCGGCGCTGGGACCCAGGACTCTCCATCGGCGCCGCTCAGGATGGTCACTGTTTGTCTCCGCGCCATTTACAGAACCCAAGAGGCGGAGCCTGGGTGGCAAGAAAGCAGCCAATAGAAATGGAGCTCCATTTGTATTGCAGTCGCTTTCATTGCCACCCGGGCTCTGCCTCTTGTTTCTTCCCCTACCAGCTGGTCTTCTGTAAAATGGCGACGGAGACAGAATTGACCAGTGCTGCGGACCTCTAGCGGCGGGGAAAATTTTTTTAACAAAAAAAATCGGAGAGAAAAAAATTAAATCAGGAAAAATACAAAATCGGGACAAAAATGATTTCCCGGGACATTCCCGGGAATAGTGCCTCATATGGTTGGGAGAAATACTGCCCAAAGGACCGGATAAAGGCTAGCAAAGGGCCACATCCGGCCCTCGGGCCGCAGTTTGGGATCCAGCCTTTCCTTAGCGCCAGTGTGAGTGCACCATAACATTGTACCAAACTGGACAAAAGTCACTTTTTCAGGTAAAATTATTCCTGAGGTTGGAGGCGACTATGAGTAGAGGGGTCTGCTGGGCCTAGGTTGGTTGGACCAGAGGGGTCAGGGGGAGGAACATTCTGTACACACCCAATGCACCGTTGTGTGTGTTTTTTCACACTGATTTTTTTTCACGTTCATTTTGCAGTTAAGTAATTTTGCACTTAAAAATAACAATGTGACAGTTGTGTCTATTCTGTATGAGTGTGTGTGTGTGAAGTGAGCGGCAGGCAGAGCCCGGATAGCATTGCACTAAACACACCACACGTGCGGTGTGAGGAGAGTACATCGTGCACACGCAAAGAGCGTGCACGCCGCTGAGGGATCCAGGGGATCCAGCCTTTCCTTAGCACCAGCCGCGGCTTCCAGTCTCATCCCATTCCTCAGCGGCGGCTCCCTGGACACCATTCCGCCGGCAGTGACACAGAAGGGGCAGGTTGGTGAAGTGTGGGCAGCCTCATCCCCTCACCTCTATCTGTCACAGCTCCCCCGGACCGCCAGTCATGGCTGTGCTCCTCTCTGTGCCGGGTCCTGTGACTGGAATTGGGGAGCACTCCCGCTAAGCTCCAGCAATGCCTGTGGGGTGCACTGGTCTGCAGTTCCTGAAGGGGGGTGCAACTTGCGGAGAATTTGGGGTGCCCAGCTTGTAAAGTGTGCCGAGGAATCATTCACTGACATGTCATTGGGGTGCTCTGCCCCATTCAGCCTGTAATACCTGCAGTCATGTGGCCCTAGGAACCTCTCCAAAAACAAATCAGAAGAGGGGCCCCTCACCATGGAGCTCCCCGCAGAAAGTCCATACCGGGCAGCAGAATACCTGAAGGAGCTGAACAAGATCATCGAGACTCAGCAGGAACTGCTGGAGAGGCAGAAGAAGAGGATCGATGAGCTGGAGGAACAAGTCAGCACCTTGTACAATGAGAAGAGCAGCCTCCAGGAGGAGCACAGCAAACACCTGGCTACCTGCAAGCTGCAGCACCCAGTCCCTGGAGGGACCTCCCTGGGTTCCATTCAGGAGAATGACAAGTGAGTGCCCAATCTCTTCTCCATTCACTGCCACCTGATGGCATTCTCAGGGGCAGTGCTAGGGGGCGCCCTGACACCTGTTGCTAACCTCTCCCCATCCATGGTCTGTCTCTACATTGTTTTACCATTTGTCAATGAATTAGCATCTCCTCCACCAGGGGGCAGTGTAAGTAACTAACAGATCAGGTATTGTGTTAGGTGTGTCATTTGTGTGGTTGGTGTCATTGTGCTCATGTGGTTACTGTTTGGATTGAGGAGGAGACCTCTATCATGAGAGCATCCCTTATTTAACTACCTATTCATGTTGATGCTGGTGTGGAATTACAAAAAAAAAGGCTGATCCAGAGTAACTCAAAAGTATGGGCATTAACAGGGCAAAAAAGGTTTCCTAACCATATTCCCTATAGAGCAATATATGCAGAGGCACAGACTGGTCAGGACAACACTCACTTGTCATGTAATACAATTCTTCAGGTGCAGAGCAGACAACAGAGATCTCCAATAATGAGAAACACAATGATGAAGGATCCTAGCAGGTCTCTGAAACTGTCATTCTGATGAGTTTGTAACTCTCCTAATAAATATACAAGGTCCTGCAGATTGGACTTTCTACCTTAACATGCATCTCAAAGCTATTAACGTTACATGTTCGGTGCAATTCGGTTTACCATTTCATAATAATATAGATCTGATTGATGTTGCCCTTTAAAATCTGCAAAGAACAACTTAAATATCACACCACAAACACAAGACAGTACATACCAATATATATTTTTTCAAAGCAGTTCAGTTTTCAAGATTACCATTGATAAGAATATACTGTCGATTTGATTGTAGCCCTTTAAAAGCTGTAAAGAACAACTCAAATATTACACCACAAACACACACCATAAATAAGAAAGCCACAAATACATATTCCCTGTATACCAATATATGTTTTTCAAAGAAATTCTGTTTTCAAGATTACCATTGATAACAATATAGACCTGATTGATGTATCCCTTTTAAAAAGCAGTAAAGAACAACTTGTATCTCACACCACAAATAACAGTACATAGAAAGCCACACCTAAAACACACTACCCTCAAAAGCCCTAGAATAAACCAATAATTGTTGTGGTGGAACAATAACATTCCAAAAGTGATTAATATTATTCATAAGATGTAGAGATCACCCTGTCAACAAACCATAATAAAATAACCTAAAGACATTTAAGAATCTATTTAATTTCCAAAGAAAATGGTACAGCTTTTCATCTTAGGAATCCTCGTGTTACATTCAAGATATCTCATAAAACTGATATCTCCCAAATGTATTGTTTCTCACTGGAAGAATTTTACCTTGGTTCTTTACAGACTTCCATATTACTGTATGTGACTGTCTGTCTATTTACAACAGTCATTTCTTTTTGTGCTGTTAGAATTTTTTTTGGGTTGCAGTAGCAAAGCAAAAATTTAGAAAATGGTACAGAAATCTCAGGATGTATCCATTGTGACCAGTCACACTTGACATCACTTTCTAAATGGAGTTGCAAAAATCACCGCTTGAATTTGATTGGCTGCTGGGCAATGCCTAGCACTTAATTTTTGCCAATATTTAAACATATTTTATGTTTGGAGGTTTTACAGTTTTCAAATAAGATTTTTATACTAAAAAAAGGAATGGTAGATCCAATACTGCATGGAGGGTAGGGCTGGAAATCTTGCCGAAGATGAGAAACATCTAACATACGTTATACTGGCTCTTTCATTTGACAACTTAATTTTCATACTGGGCTTACAATGCCGCTAATTAAACCTTGCCCAGTACTGGGTCCACATCATCAAGTTGTTGTCAATCTTGCCAAAAATTGGCACTTACAGTATCCACCAAAAAAGTGATATTTCAGTTATTGGTGAAACATGATGGGCCCTAACTTTAAGTATGTTTTGTATATTCTAACAGCAAAATCTGCCAGCCATAGTTCCTGGCTGCTCCCTTCACCTAGGTTTTGCGTGTTCCCTCTCCACCGTCATTATGCTCCGCCTCATCTTGTAAAATTTGCCATAGTATAAAATAAATAAAACATCTAGCAGGGACAGTGGAAACCCCTCATAATCATTACAGCACGTGTTCACACCCAGTTACTCAAGTACAGAATCTCACCAATAGCGTATTCAAGACATAGTCATGAGGTTTAACTGTCCAATATCTACCAAAAAACAGAATATCTGTTTTGAGTGGACTGACCCTTTTTAATGAGAACGCAATGGGTGATCACTATGCATAAAGTGCTGTTATCCATAGAACTGGTCAGATTTCAATTTGCTGTTATTTCAGTTGAGATGTATTTTTCAACTGGCTGCTATGGATTATTGCACTTTCCACTTATTGCTCTTCGCCTTGCCCTATTGAATACTGATTTTTTATTAATTTTTTTTATAACCAATTATTTTCTCTATACAGACGTAGGTTGGGAATGCTTGCTTAGTGGAAAGAGATTCTGAGGCTTTGGGTTTACGTCCAAATTTTCTGTAGACCAAAAATCCTGCTAGCTACATATTGGCTGTTTGTTCCACAGGTCCTAACTGGGCAGGTGAAGAGATTTGAAATTGTGACACATATGGGTTTATTTACTAAAGCTGGAGAGTGCAAAATCAGTCTCACTTCTGCATAGAAACCAATCGGCTGCTAACCTCGGCATAGTGTTGTGCTCTGTGGATGGGTTGGCACACACTGTTCAGGCACACGAAGTGTTAGTTCTTCCTGTCTTGTTAATGTGTATGGAGTGTAACCTCGCTTGTAGATGAGTTCTTATTCTCTGTCAGTGTTTTTGGATCAGAATGTCATTTATGGCAACATTGTGACTAATACGTTCTGTTATCAACTGATATATGGACTGTTTCACACAGGCTGTGGCAAGCCGTGTTATTTCATACTATAAGGAAGTCTCACCATCTGGTGTTTTGCCTAAGGGTTCATATAGACACTAATATTTCTAAAATAATCACTATGAATAAATAAATATTGCATTCTTCATGTGAATACCTGTACATCAATCATCCGTTTTATTTGTATTAGTCTTAGTTGTGTGTGTGCGCAAATATTTATATGAGGCTAGTGTCTTTTATCTTCTCAATCTAATGACAAGAAGAGATGGATGAAAGCATGTTAGAGTAATGTAATATACATAACATCAGTGGGTATCATGAATGCTTCCCATGTATATAGGCAATACAAAATTCATTAATAACTGATGGAAAAGCACCTTGGGTCCTTTTTAGAACAAATCAAGAATATTACAAGAGTATGTTTATTAAAAGCAAATACAGGAGAGTCTTCAAACAGAAATATCTGCATGTTTCACTTCCATCACAAATCCCTTAAATAATGGGCTTATTACATAGTCAGTCAGGTTGAAAAAAGACACAAGTCCATCCAGTTCAACCATAAAAAATAAATAAAATAAAAAATATCGTACAATCCCATATACCCAATTCTATACCCACAGTTGATCCAGAGGAAGGCGAAGAAACCCCAGCAGAGCATGATCCAATTTGCTACAGCAGGGGAGAAAATTCCTTCCTGATCCCCGAGAGGCAATCGGATTTACCCTGGATCAACTTTACCTATAAATGTTGGTACTCCGTTATATTATGTACATTTAGGAAAGTATCTAGGCCTTTCTTAAAGCAATCTACTGAGCTGGCCAGAACCACCTCTGGAGGGAGTCTGTTCCACATTTTCACAGCTCTTACTGTGAAGAAACCTTTCCGTATTATTCCTCACTTAAAGGGGAGTTCCAGCTTTTTTATATTTATTAAAAGTCAGCAGCTACAAAAAGTGTAGCTGCTATCTTTTAATAAACAGACACTTACCTGCTCCATGGTCCAGCGATGCGGCCGCCCCGGAGCGTCGCTCCTCTCCCCCCCCCTTTCTGCCAGCGCCTCCATTCACACTGTGGGCACCCGGTCGTGACAGCTTTCCACTTTATGGCCAGGCACGCACTGTGCATGAGCGAGTCACGCTGCGCTCTAGGAGTGGATAGGCGATCTCTTGGGACCTGTCGCGTGTCTCAGGAGATCGCCTGGAGGGAGGGGACGCCTAAGGCGAGAGGAGTCACCTAGGCGGTTTGTAGGAAGTGGGACTGGAAGTCCCACTCCTAACGAAGCCCCCACTCCCTCCCCAAAAAAATGACATGCCAAATGTGGCATGTAAGGGGGTGAGGAGTGCTAAAAGCGGAAGTTCCACTTTTGGGTGGAACTCCGCTTTAAGGATAATGGGGGATGTAAACAGTTTTTCTCTTATCATCCATGGACCGACACGGCGTGTCTTACACTTTACACGTGGGTATATGTCCCTGCTTGCAGGAGAAGACCTAGGCAGAATGTTAAATGTTAAAACATTCCAGAACAAACCAGAGCTGAACAGCCCCGCCCAGGGAGGCGGTCCCTCCGGACATTACCCTCACACCTGCAGCTAGCAGGCCTCAGTTTTTTTCTGCCTAGCAGAAGGAGAAGACGTGGCTCTCTCAGGAGCCAGTCTCCTGGAAGATTTTACTTTTAATTTTTATTCCTTTGGGAATTTTATTTTATTTTTGAGACCTTCAATCAACTGTCGGCTGGGCAACAGGTTGGGTACACTAGTATCCTTGTAGTCTTCCCTGTCCGACCATCGAGCGTGCTGATCCTCGCCTTGTGTGCGTGAGACTCAGTTCACGACATACCCCATGGCTCCAGGGGTGGCCGGGTTGCTTTCATGCTCCCGCGGTCCTCTCAAGATCGAACAGTACCTACTGTATCTTTCACGGTGGACCGGGCCGACAGCTACGCAGTACGACTCTGTGATAGGCCTGTCTGAAACAAGCCAGTGAGTTCCTCTATGGGCACCGGGGGTGTTCTCCAAGGTGCTCGCGGGACGGGTAAGTAGTCTCTCCTGCTGCAAGGTGAGTACATGCTGGCTGTGTTTCTGTGTGTGGGGGGGTTCTCCCTGTCTCCCCCTGTTATGCTGCTCTCTGCACCCTGTTGTGCTGTGTGGGGATGCTTGGGGGGGTCACTCTGCCCTGGGGGGGCCGCTCCATGACTGTTATTTTGTTTGGGAAGTGTTCTGGGGGACTGGCTGTGTTTTCTGTGCGCCATTGGCGCAGTGTTTTATTTTTTAAAAAGTGCGCCATTGGCGGGCATTTTGGCTGGGGCTTAATGCATAGTTATACTGGTGCCCGGCGGCCATTTTCTTGTAGCCGCTGCACTTTCACTTTCGTTTTCGGCCTCTAGCAGCGCTGCTGTATGGCGCGAAATACACACATCCTCACAGATTCTTCACCTCAGGCTGCACCAGCGCTACAGCGCGACTCATACAGCGCTACATCGTGACTCATACAGCGCTACAGCGCGGCTCATACAGCGGTACCGAGCGGTCCCTAGGGGTGGTGAGTACTCCAGGTATCCCCCTCCTCAGCCCCAGCACGGCCTGTGGGTGGGCTGTATTATTCACTGTAATGGTGAATAAGGTCTCAGAGCGTGGCAATATTGGAGTCTGGTTCACCTGTTTCTTCACACTGTTAGAGACAACTGGCAGTGCTCCTGCTCCTGCGGTCCTTAGGGACCAGTTGTCGGCAGTCCTGGTATCATTAATCTGACCGGGAGGAAGCCGTGTGTGAGCGCAAGGGAGCAAAAAAGCCCCTATCCCCACTTTCCCCCCCCCCCCCAAAAAAAAGGGGGGGTGTGCGCTGATTCAGATATGGGCCTAGCCACTACCGCTCAGGACCCTAGCTCTGAATATATATTTGATGGTTTTGAACAGGACATTCCTTGCAAGGAAAACTCCAGTTCTGTGTCGGTAAATGACAGGGTGCTTGTTTTGTGAACTCATTGATGCAGTGAGGGACACTCGCAAGCTAAATGCTGCGGATGCAGAACCTCAGGCGGACGGTCTCCTCTGGTTCCTTAGGGCTGGGCCTTCTAAAAAGTTTTTTTTTTTTTTAATATGTACCTTTCTTTGACCAGCTCACTGACAAGGTCTGGGGAAAAAGGCGCAGAAGACTTTTATGGTCCCGCAGCGTTTGCCTATAGATACCCCTTTGAAAATGCTCTACTTAAAACGTGGGCTTCTCCCCCAGTGGTCGACCCTCCAGTCGCCCGGTTGCACAAGGCCACCATTCTCCCGGTGGAGGGGACTCCTGCATTAAAGGACGACACTCACAGGAGGTCAGAAGTGGTGAGTAGAGCTATGTTTGCCTTGTTGGGGTCCGCCCTACGGCTTGTGGTAGCGGCGATCCTTGTGTCTCCAACACTTGCGGGATGGGCAACTAATACAGGAGCATGATCTTCCTCCAGACACTATTGCTCTGGCCCACAAATGGTGCAGGGCCTGGTTTATGTGGCGACGCCACGTTTGACGCGGCCCCTTATAACTCAGGGTATTGCATTGTCTGATCTGGTTGAAATGCTGGTCTGCTGACCTAGCTTCTAAAAAGCCTCCGAAGGGTTTACCATTGAAAGGTGGTAGGCTTTCCGGTGCTGTGCTGGATGACATCATCAAGGATGTCACGGGAGGTAAAAGCACTGTTCTTCCTCAGGCTGGCAAGGAGGCCGCTATAAGCAGGGTCATTCTTTTCCGGAAAATAGGTTTTTTTTTCGTCAATCAACGGGGAGGCCCTCCCAGACTGACAGCGGTACGGCTGGTGGACACGAGCGCCCCTGGGTGCGTATGCCGAACAAGCCGGCTCCCTAGCCCGCCTTCGCGTGAAGTCTTGCCCCCTCCCGACGCTGGGGTAGGGGGGACGACTTTGCAGGTCCACGGATCAATGGACCTCCCGGATCTCCTACTGGTGGGTGTGCGAGGTGATCACCTCAGGTTACAGGATAGGTTCCGTTCCTAATTCCAGACAGATTCTTCCCTCGAATCTTTCTCTCCTTCCTGCTCGTCGGGTGGCCCTATGGGGCCTATTCAGGTTTGAGGTCCGGAGTGATTGTGCCGGTAACGTCACAGGAGAGGTTTCAGGGATTCTACTTGAATTGTTTGTCGGCCCAAAAAAGGGACGGGGTTCGGCCTATCTTGGACCTCCAGGTCCTGAATGCCTTCGTGAAGGTGCAAAAGTTCCGCATGGAATCCATTCGCACGGTGGTCAGTACACTCCGTCAAGGGGATTTTCCGGCGACCTTGGAAATCAAGGACGCCTACTTGTATGTTCCGATCTGCGCTTGCGATCGGCAAAGTCCACTATCAATTTGTGGCTCTTCCTTTCGGCCTAGCCCCGGCACCGAGGGTGTTCACCAAGGTGCTTGTGCCGGTTCTAGCAAGGCATTGCTGTCGTGGGCTATCTGGAATCTCGGTCTGATTCTGGGCTCCTTGGAGGCAAAAGGTATTCCTACCTCCGGAGAAGCTACTGACACTTCAGTCTGCAGTGCGGATGCTGACATCCCAAAGAATGGTCGTCAATCCGTTTTTGCATGGGAGTCCTGGGACTCATGGTGACCTCTTTCGAGGCCATTCCGTATGCCCAATCACACACCAGGGCATTGCAGAAGGAGATCTTGTTCCCTTGGGACAAATCCGCGTTGTCTTTGGATTTTCCGATCCAGGTGAGCCACCTGGTCAGGGCGTCCCTGACATGGAGTTTGGGTCCCCGGCTCTTCGGTCCGGGAAGTCGTTCCTCCCCGTCCAATGGACGGTGTTCACTACGGACGCCAGCCTGAAGGGCTGGGGTGTAGTCTGGGGAGTCCTGTTGGCCCAAGGGCTTGGACTCCGGACGAAGCCCGTTTGCCGATCAATGTTCTGGAAATACGGGCCATCAGACTGTGCCTATCCTCGTGGTCTGAGAGATTGCAGGATAGTTCCATTAGGATCCTGTCGGACAAGTCACGGTGATGGCGTATGTCGACCATCAAGGGGGGACTCGGAGCTCAGCTGCGGCTTCCGAGGTCCCCCGTACCCTGAAGGGGGCAAAAAGAAGCGTGCCGGCTCTGTCAGCCGCTTACATTCCGGGCATAGAACTGGCGGACTATTGAGTCGCCAGATGTTGGACCAGGGAGAGTGGTCCTTGCACCCGGAGGTATTTCAACTCCTTTGCCACACAGACGGTGGGGCACGCCGGAGGTGGACCCGATGGCCTCTCGACTCAATTGCAAGTTGTCGAGATTTGTGGCCAGATCCAGGGATCCTTGGGCGGATGCCTCAGAGGCGTCAGTGGCCCATGGGGTCATGATCACCTGATACACGTTTATCCTCCGCTGCAGTTGCTTCCTCGCCTGCTGCGCAGGGTGGCGACCGAGGGAATTCCGGTGATCCTCATTGCTCCAGATTGACCTCGGCTTCACTGGTACGCCGATCTAGTACGTCTCGTCGCGGCCGTTCCCTGATGGTTGTCAAGGGAGGACTTTCTGTCTCAAAGTCATATATTTCACCTGCTTTTACAGTCTCTGGCCTTAACGGCATGGTTGTTTAAAGCCAGGTGTTGAGAGACCGAGGTCTCTCGGACTTGGTCTTTTCGTCCATATTAAGGACACGGAAGTCTTCCTCCAGAACTATCTCTGTACCTGGAAAAGCTTGCATCGCCATGTGCGAAGAGCTGGACTGACATCCTCGGACGTATTCCGTCCTTAGAATCCTGCGTTTCCTACAGCATGGCGTGGCCCAAAGGCTCGCTTTGAGTATCATTAAGGGTCAGTTTCGGCCTTGGCTGTCTTCTTTCGGTGACCACTAGCGGGTCATTCCTTGGTTGGCACCCTTGTGCAGGGGGTTCGCCATGGGCTCCCTCCTGTCAAGTCTCCTCTCCCCCCCGTGGGATCAGAATTGGTACTCTCGGTTCTCCAGGAACCTCCTTTTGAGAATATCAGGGATATTCCCCTCTTCACTTTGTCTCAGAGGGTGGCCCTTTTAGTGGCAATCACTTCTGTTAGACGAGTATCTGAATTGGCGACCTTGTACTGCAAGTCGCCATGTTTAGTCATCCATAAGGATAAGGCGGTGTTGCATCCGCGACTTTCTCTTTTGTCAAGGGTGATCTCGACCTTTCACCTAAAATGAGGACATTGTCCTCCCGTCCTAGAGTCCTCACCCATCGCATCCCAGAGTGTGCGCGGCACACTTTGAATGTGGTACGAGCCTTGCGGGTGTGCCTGTCTGCTGCTTCTATTCGGAAGTCTACTCTCTGGTTGACTGTCTCTGGTCAGAAACGGGGTCAAGCGGCTTCGTCTGCCACCTTTTTTCTAGGTGGATCGGACAAACCGGCTTTCAAGCCTATGCTCTCATGGGGCGGGCGCCTCCCTTCCCGGTTACGGCGCATTCCACCAGGGCAATTGGTGCTTCCTGGGTTTTCCGACATCAAGCGTCGGTTGAACAAGTGTGCAAGGCGGCGGCCTGGTCGTCTGTTCATACCCTTTCTAAGTTTTATAGGGTTGATGTGGCTGCATCTCCGGATGCTTCCTTCGGCGCAAGGGGTTGCAGGCCGCTGTTTAAAATGGCAACTCCTCCGTTGAGGAGCTCTGCCTTGTTTGGAGTGAAGTTTTTTGTTTTTTCCATTTATACTGCTCCCATCCCTCTTGACACTGCTTTGGGACATCCCACGTGTAAAGTGTAAGACACGGCGTGTCGGTCCATGGATGATAAGAGAAAATAGGATTTTTGTACTCACCGTAAAATCCATTTCTCTGACATCCATGGACCGACACGGCACCCACCCTTCCTTTAAGTTTGTGCTGCTTTGTTACGAACTGAGGCCTGCTAGCTGCAGGTGTGAGGGTAATGTCCGGAGGGACCGCCCCCCTGGGCGGGGCTGTTTAGCTCTGGTTTGTTCTGGAATGTTTTAACATTTAACATTCTGCCTAGGTCTTCTCCTGCAAGCAGGGACATATACCCACGTGTAAAGTGTAAGACACGCCGTGTCGGTCCATGGATGTCAGAGAAATGGATTTTACGGTGAGTACAAAAATCCTATTTTTTGCTCCTGGCCCAACTGTGCACACAGGGCTACAGATTTACAACACAGATACAGCCTTATAATTTACAGCCATTTATTTTAAAGTATTTGTAAAGGCAGAAGTTATTATTATTTTATTTATTTTTTTAATCTTCATGCTGTGCATGAAGATAAAAGGCCTTCTGTGTGCAGCAGCCCCCTAATACTTACTTGAGCCCCATCTCGATCCAGCAATGTTGCACGAGAAACTCAGCTGTCCGGGACTCTCCCTCCTCAATGGCTAAGACATCAGCGAAGAGCCATTGGCCCCCGCTGCTGTCAATCAAAGTCAGTGAGCTAATGAGGAGAGAGGGGGCAGGGCTCTGTGTCTGGATCGACACACGGAGCTTTGGCTCGGCTCGGGTGCCCTCATAGCAAGCTGCTTGCTGTGGGGGCACTCGACAGGAGGGAGGGGCCAGGAGTGCCGAATAGGGACCCGAGAAGAGGGGGATCTGGGCTGCTCTGTGCAAAACCATTGCGCAGAGCAGGCAAGTATGACATGTTTGTTGTTTTTATAAAAAAAACTATACTTTAGCCCTGGTTCACACTGGTGCGTTTTGACATGCAATTTGGCATGTCAAATCACATGTCAAAACGGCAGTATTTGCCGCAAATTGCCGGCAATGGCACCGTCTGCGGCGCTGCACCGATTTCAAAAAGTAGTTTCTGTACTACTTTTTTGCGATTTTGGCCCGCGATTTACATTGACATCTGTGCAGAAACCTGCACAGATGTCTCTGTAATCGTGGCCGAAATCGGGACTGACCAGCGGGAGTGAAATCGTGCTAGTTCAGCTGACCTCACACGGCATAACTCTCGCAGCCCAGTGTGAACCTGGGCTTAGTATCACTTTAAAATGCATTTAGGTGTTCTTAAACCCTGTTGCTAGACTATTTCAAAAACAATCTTCCCAAAACATTATATGTATTTAACCTATTTTCGTTATGATATTTACCTGTAAAGGCCTTCCTTGTGTAGGGACCTCAGTTCAACCCTGCTTCCTGTGCCCTTGCACCTCAGTTCAACCCTGCTTCCTGCGCCCTTGCACCTCAGTTCAACCCTGCTTCCTGCGCCCTTGCACCTCAGTTCAACCCTGCTTCCTGCGCCCTTGCACCTCAGTTCAACCCTGCTTCCTGCGCCCTTGCACCTCAGTTCAACCCTGCTTCCTGCGCCCTTGCACCTCAGTTCAACCCTGCTTCCTGCGTCTTCACTTTTTTTTAATGCATTCAATGTGCTATTCATGTGCTTTCCTTGTAGTCTGATGCCCAAAATGTACTATGACACACCAAAAGAAGTGCCTGCACCTTTTTTCCAAGTCTCACAGAAGCACATTGCATATGAGTGAACAGAACCCATAGACAATAATAGGATTCCTCTTGTGCAACAGTTAGCAGGTAATGGCAGGGGCGATGAACAGGATGGCAGATCTAGGTGAGTATAGTATGCTACGACTAAGGCTTCTGCTGAAACGCGTCAGCGCTATTGTTTTATTGTAACTCTGATGTACCAATGAACTACACTTCAAGGATTTCAGTGTTGCTAGCTCTTTCTACTGTTTATGGTGTTGGAGTGTGAATAGGATACATCGAGCTTCGGCACCTGTGAGTGAATCTGGTGTATAGATTGGGTTGCCCCTGCAGAGAGCGCTGTTGCCTTTCTACCTTCTATAGCAGGGATATGCAATTAGCGGACCTCCAGCTGTTGCAGAACTACAAATCCCATGAGGCATAGCAAGACTCTGACAGCCACAAGCATGTCACCCAGAGGCATGATGGGACTTGTAGTTTTGCAACAGCTGGAGGTCCGCTAATTGCTTATCCCTGTTCTATAGTATGCTTTAACAGGTAAAATGGGCAAAACGGTCTATCTATAAATGGTAATGTGATCATAATATGACTGGGATCCTCAAAAGCCTATGTGAGCGAGCCAGGCAACCATATCGGCCATTATATTTTCTTTTATCGTCCATTGACTGACACAGCCTCTTCATACTGAAACACGTGGGTATATGTCCCTGCTTGCAGGAGAAGATCTAGGCAGAATGTTAGATGTTATAACATACATTCTAAAAAACCAGAGCTGTACAGCCCCGGCCAGGGGGCGGTCCCTCCGGACATAACCCTCCTACCTGCAGTCAGCAGCCTCAGTTTTTTTCTGCCTAGCAGAGGAGAAGACGTGGCTTTCTCAGGAGCCAGTTTCCTGGAAGATTTTTATTCCTTTTGAGAATTTTATTTTATTTTTGAGATCTTCAATCAACTGTCGGCTGGGCAACAGGTTGGGTACAAGGTATGCTTGTAGTCTTCCCTGCCTGACCATCGAGCGTGCTGATCCTCACCTTGTGTGCGTGAGACTCAGTTCACGACTTGCCCCACGACTACAGGGGTGGCTGGTGGGCTTTTATGCTCCGCTGTCCTCACAAGATTGAACAGTGCCTGCTGTATCTTTCACGGTGGACCGGGCCGACAGCTACTCAGTACCGCACTGTGTTAGGTCTGTCAGAAACACACCAGTGGGTCCCTCTGGGACGGGTAAGTAGTCTCTCCTGCTTGCAGGTGAGTACATGCTGTGTGTTTTCTCTGTATGGGGGATTTTCCCTGTCTCCCCCTTGTTATGCTGCTCTCTGCACCTTACTATGGCGCTGTGCTGTGTGGGGGTGCCTGGGGGTCACTCTGGCCAGGCAGGGGGGGCTCAGGACTGTCTGCATGGAGCTGGGGGATTTTTTTGTGTGTGTCGGGCCTGGGCGCCATTCGGCGCCTTGTCTGTAGTGTTTTACTGTGTACATGGCGGGCATCTTGCCACGGATCGATGGCGCAGTTACACTCGGCCGGCGGCCATTTTCTTGAAGCTGCGTGCGCTTTTCACTTTACTTTGGCCTCTATCGCTGCTGGAGCAGCGCAAATCTCCTCACTGCTCACTCGCGCTGGTACAGCGCGGTACAGGCAGCGGAACTGAGCGGTTCTCTCCGGGTATCCCCTCAGTCAGCGCAGCCAGTGGGTGGACTTTTCTTCACTTTGTGCATTAAGGTCTCAGAGGGTGGCGAGTTATGGAGTCTGGTTCACCTGCTTCCCCACTCTTGTCAGAGGCAACGGGCAGTGCTCCAGCACCTGCGGTCCCCTTGGACCAGTTTTCGGCAGTCCTGGAAACATGGGATTGTGGGAAAAATTGACCTTTTAGGCCAGGGCTCGACGAAATCCGGGCGCCAGGTCGCAATTGCGACTAGAAATAGCAACCTGGCGCCTGAAGAAGGAAGCATAGGCCTGCAGAAGGCCGCAAAGACGTGGCCTCAATTACCGGCCGGCCGACGCGATTGCGCGGCGGCGGAGGTGGGGGCGCACGGAGACACAGGATACCCCATCCTCTGTCTCCGTGCGCGCCCGATCGCGTCGGACCGCGCCGGCCGGTAATTGAGGCCGCGGCTTTGCAGCCTTCTGCAGGCCTATGCTTCCTTCTGTGATCTGGCGCCATCTTGTGGTGGCCGTTGGCATGACAAGACTAATGGAGCTTCCCCTGTGTTTTCACTGCCATCTCCTTCCCTCTAATTAGAACCCCCAAACATTATAATATATATATGTGTATGTGTATATATATATATATATATATATATATATATATATATATATATATATATATATATATATATATATATATATATATATATTTTATTATTATTATTTATCTAACACCCTAGAGAATAAAATGGCGGTCGTTGCAATACTTTCTGTCACACCGTATTTGCGCAGCGGTCTTACAAGCGGACTTTTTTGGGAAAAAATACACTTTTTTTTAAATTAAAAAATAAGACAACAGTTAAGTTAGCCCAATTTTTTTTATATTGTGAAAGATAATGTTACGCCGAGTAAATTGATACCCAACATGTCACGCTTCAAAATTGCATCCGCTTGTGAAATGGCGACAAACTTTTACCCTTTAAAATCTCCATAGGCGACATTTAAAAAATTCTACAGGTTGCATGTTTTGAGTTACAGAGGAGGTCTAGAATTATTGCTCTCGCTCTACCAATCGCGGCGATACCTCACATGTGTGGTTTGAACACCACTTTCATATGCCGGCGCTACTCACGTATGCGTTCGCTTCTGCATGCGAGTTCGGCGGGACGGGGTGCGTTCCTGGCTCCTAACTTTTTTTAGCTGGCTCCTAGATTCCAAGCAAATTTGTCAAACCCTGTTTTAGGCACACGTAAATATAAAAATATTACAGTTTTTTTATTAGTACATCTGAATACATAGCATCAAATTGATTTGCATCAATGAAATGATTGCAAAGAAAATAATGACATGTAAAAAATATATATAATAGCAACAAATTGTGTAGACGCTTCCAAGGTAATACCACACATAGTGGAGATGGCTCCTTGGATTGGGGTCCAAAAGATGTTGATACACATTAAAAATTGAGCTCTACATGTTTCGCGATTTAAGTTTTATCGCTTCCTCAGGAGCTTCTAGATTAGGGTTGCCACCTCATCCCTTTTAAACTCGAACACATATTAATTACACAGGTTCTGTGGCTGATTAAGTTAATAATTAAACTCACTTGTTGCCTTATCTGCATTTAAATAGCCTCAGAACCTGTGTAATTCATATGTGTTCGGGTTTAAAGGGATGAGGTGGCAACCCTATTCTAGATTATAAAGAGAGTATATTTAGTAATTTGAATACAAAAAACATCTTATCATTACAATCTCAATATTCAGAATAAGCTGATGAGAAACTCACCACTAAATGTACTACAGATAACGAGTACAATTGGATTTGTCAAAAACCTTTCAAGATTCTGCGGTTTCGGCACAGGAAAGGAGGGCATCCTCAAGATCGAAAGGGCCAACCCCCTAGGGGAACAAAATGGTATACACCACCACCTATACCAGGGCTCGACAATCCCTGGGCGCCGGCTGGTAATTTAGGCCGCGGCTTTGCGGCCTTCTGCAGACCTAGGCTTCATTCTGTAATCTGGCGCCATCTTGTGGTGGCCGTTGGTATGACAAGACAACCAGCAATGCTTGCCTGTTTCACTGCCCGCCCATCTCCTTCCCTTTACTTAGAAGTTAACCCCCAAACATTATATATATTTTTTTATTCTAACACCCTAGAGAATAAAATGTTGGTCATTGCAATACTTTCTGTCACACCGTATTTGCGCAGCGGTATTACAAGCGCACTTTTTTGAGTAAAAAAATACACTTTTTTTAAATTAAAAAATAAGACGACAGTAAAGTTAGCCAAATTTTTTTTTATATTGTGAAAGATAATGTTACGCTGAGTAAATTGATACCCAACATGTCACGCTTTAAAATTGCGTCCGCTCGTGGAATGGCAACAAACTTTTACCCTTTAAAATCTCCATAGGCGACATTTAAAAAATTCTACAGGTTGCATGTTTTGAGTTACAGAGGAGGTCTAGGACTAGAATTATTGCTCTCGCTCTAACGATCTCGGCAATACCTCACATGTGTGGGTCAAATACTGCTTTCATATGCGGGCGCTACTCACGTATGTGTTCGCTTCTGCACGCATTGGTCGTTAAAAAAAAAAAAACCTGGCTCCTAACTTTTTTAGCTGGCTCCTAGATTCCAAGCAAATTTGTCAAGCCCTGACCTATACCATATATGCGGAGCTAGTATGGAGATGCTCACGGTAGCTATTAGAGATACTATATATTTTTTATTAAGAGACTTTTGTAGCCCATAGGGATTAATGGACCAACATTTATTAGTTAACATAGCCCCAATGTGTGGGGTGTAGAAAAACCTACTTTTCAGACGGATCTGGTCAGAAAGGAAAAATCTCCAATCCTGGACTGGATGTAGTGTATCGGGTTTGGAGTACTAAAACTGGGATACCAAAATTAAAAATAATGATAAATTATAAATAATGGGTCGCCTGGGGATTGGTGGCCAAACTAGAGTAAGATCAAGTATATCGCAAAACATTAGTATTGACTGAAAAGTACCTTGAAAGAAAAATCGACAAAAACGGGACATGCGTGTACTCAAAAATCACTCCTAGTGTACAGGGACTGAGGACTTGTATATGATCCTAGTGCCTATGTAGTCTCCAACTAAAAAACTGAAGCAGATCAATAGCCAATTAGTGAGCATGTAAGCGCATATAAAAAGATTACAGTAATACTCACTGCTAATACTAAGAAAGCCTGTACCCCTAAAAGTAGTTTAAAGGGGTAACCAGGCATAAAGGTTAAAAAGATAGTATAGGCTAAATTGATACCTTTATTGTTGGGAGGTTTGTTGAAAATTAATTGCAGACACCCTGGGAGGTAAATAAGCAGGCACCCTGCTGAGTTGATCTCCACTGCATGAATGGGCTTGAGCCGTACGCTGATGGCAGAAAAATACATAAAGGTATAGGAGATAATCTAACTAACAAAAAATAAATAAAAATAGATGCAAGGAGCCTCCCTTATGGGGAATGTTACATACCGAGTTTAGATCTCCAAAAGGCACATACATCCAGCCAGGTTCGGTCCGCCTCGCTAGGAGGGCAACTGCACTCGTCAAACACCAGCTGACGAATGATTGTTTTTGTCCTCCTTATATGAGCATCTCGCTCATGGTCACGCCGTGCATACGCACGGCGTCACCTGAGCCGGCCAATGAGTGCACTGCGCCGTCAGCGTCAGCCAGCGCATGCGTATTAAGGTGCGTAGGGGGAAAGAACAACGTAGGACAGACTGAGCCCGAAAACAGCCGCCGCGCTGCGCCTAACCATAGCAACCAGCACAGGCTAAACCAATACTGCACCGAAGAATGCAAAACCACGCATGCGCCCCATTGGAACGGGGACTAGGTTGATGTGGGCGAACGTGCTGGTATATTTCTTGATTTGTTCTGACAATTCCCTCTCAGCTAGGCGTCTTTTTGTCAGGATCAAGCAGATACTTGTATGTAAGCTTCCTCGCAAAGAGGTATAAGTCTTTATAAACTCAGGCCCAGTTTGAGGACTGCCAATTCATCATGAATTGGCAGTCCTTAAACTGGGCCTGAGTTTTTGTTCTAGCAGTACCTTTGACAAATATGAAGTCATTAAAGACTTATACCTCCTTTGCGAGGAAGCTTACATACAAGTATCTGTTTGATCCTGACAAAAAGAGATGCCTAGCTGAGAGGGAATTGTCAGAACAAATCAAGAAATATACCATGAAAGAATTTCGAGCCGATCGGGATCTAATGATCCTTTTGGATGAAAATCAAGACTCTGACCTTACCCAATCGAATGCCAATAGCCCCACATCCCCCATCCAGGCACCCAAACCATGTTTTAAAATAAGTCAGACCAATTTCCCGACCTGAACACTAACCCCCAAATATCAGCATTTTTGATTGCCATGGTCAGTGAGATCAAACATATGGGGTCTCCTATTAGGTCCTCTAATCTCACTCGAACACAACGGCAAGCCTTAACAAATTTGCAATCTAGAAAGAATACTGTCATAAAGGCATCGGACAAGGGCGGCAACATAGTACTGCTCACATGCAAGCAATAAGAAACAATGTGTTTTGATATTCTTGACAACAGGGCGTGGTATCAACCCATAACCCCTGAAGTCACAGCAAAATTCAAATTTGGAATTCAAAATGTTGCTATAATACGGCCTTTTCCGATGCCTTGATTGACAAATCTACCTACGATTACTTCAACATTGCCTTTCCAAGAGAAGCAATCTTTTACGCCATACCTAAAATACACAAGAATCCCCCCCAAAAAAACAGGAAGACACACATTATATCAGGCATTGGTTCCATCACGGAACATGCCAGCAGATTTGTTGATTTCTTCCTTATGCCCCATGTCAAAAGTTTACCATCATACATTAGAGACACATCAGATCTAGAAACATCTGGATGGCCTAGGTATTCCCCCCCGAAGCATTGTTTGTCACCATTGATGTGGAAGCATTGTACTGAAGTATTCCACACAAGTTGGGTATACAAGTGGTCAAATGGTTCCTAATGGAACACGACCATCGAGAATGGAAATTCCAAACCTTTATCTTGCAACTGTTGTCATTTATCCTAGAGCACAATTGCTTTTCATTTCTCGGCTCCCACTACCTCCAGGTACAGGGCGTCGCCAATCTGTACCGGGGGGGGGGGTTGGATCGGGAAATCTTTTCCAACGTGGAATATCGTCGGTACCTGGACCAGACTGTGCTGGTTCAGGTACATTGACGATATTTTCATGATTTGGATTGGGACAATTACATCCCTCAATGAATTTATGTCCAAGTTGAATATCAACCAATTTAACCTCAAATTCACGTTCGAGTGGCATCAGGAATCATTATCGTTCCTGGATCTTTCTATCTATCGGCACTCTGACAACAACATAGCCACCAAACTTTTCCGTAAAAGCTGTCATTTATGCCTTTACCATAAATTTGACACGTCTGCGGTCAAGTTTATGGTTTTGGTGGAGGTAGTCCCTAAAGATCCCCAGGGGGGGAATTGGGACAAACTTATTTTACAAAAAGAAACACTATGGATCGAATGCTTGGAGGCCACACGCCCTCCGGGGATCAACGAGGTTCTCTCCTACCAGCCTTTTTTATAAGGGCCGGTTGGAAATGACCGTTGACCCCCCGAGGTAGTCCATTCAAGGCCTCTTTATCTCCAGGTTCTAGGTCTAATCCAATCTTGTTACTTAGTAACCTTGTGGATTTGATATAGGCTCAATAAGCTGCTAACAATCAGTGGGCAAAAACCCATCAACCTTATTCACTAGTCTGGCCACTCCAATAATAGCCTTATCAAACCCCAAAGTTTTGACACATTAGGTATACAAATTTATGTTGCCTTACTTGCTCCCTAATATAATCTTTTTAGGCATTGAGGGATTAGATCGTCGCATGTACATGTTTCATATGGATTTCGACTCTGGGATAATAACAGTTATCTGGAATAGGCTTTGTGACTATTCATTATTACTATATATGTTAAGTTTCATTATTATTATTATTTTTTTGTATATACAATGTTCACAGTTCACCCGGACCAATACTGGACTAGCCTAGTCGGCCCAGTTTTTTGAGCATTGGGGTTTACAAAACCTAGTCACATATGGCTCAGTCTGCTTGCACTATGCAGACAGATTTAGCCGTTTTTTTACTGTCGTGGCTCTTTCATAGGTTTTCTTGCGTTTTTTTTTTTTTTTTTTGCACAATGTTAGAGGTACATACTATAAATGGGGATGCACCTGCACCATACATTAATGCGGGTAGTATGTGGCCACCCAAGCCGCTGGAGGCATTGTTTGGTCACTTTGTGACCAACACCAAGTCCTACCAGTGGCAACCGGGATGTAATACTTTGGCGTCTCAGAGCAGCACGTTCACCCACATCAACCTAGTCCCCATTACAATGGGGCGCATGCGTGGTTTTGCATTCTTCGGCGCAGTAATGGTTTAGCCTGTGCTGGTTGCTATGGTTACACTCAGCGCGGCGGCTGTTTTCAAGCTCCGTCTGTCCTACGTTGTTCTTTCCCCCTACGCACCTTAATACACATGCGCTGGCTGACGCTGACGGCGCAGTGCACTCATTGGCCGGCTCAGGTGTAGCCGTGCGTATGCACGGCGCGACCATGAGCGAGATGCTCATATATGAGGACAAAAACAATCACTCGTCAGCTGGTGTTTGACGAGTGCAGTTGCCCTCCTAGCGAGGCGGACCGAACCTGGTTGGATGTATGTGCCTTTTGGAGATCTAAACTTGGTATGTAACATTCCCCATAAGGGAGGTTCCTTGCATCTATTTTTATTTATTTTTTGTTAGTTAGATTATCTCTTATACCTTTTATGTATTTTTCTGCCATCAGCGTACGGCTCAAGCCCGCTCATGTGGTAGAGATCAACTCAGCAGGGTGCCTGCTTATTTACCTCCCAGGGTGTCTGCAATTAATTTTCAACAAACCTCCCAACAATAAGGTATCAATTTAGCCTATACTATCTTTTTAACTTTTATGCCTGGTTACCCCTTTAAACTACTTTTAGGGGTACAGGCTTTCTTAGTATTGGCAGTGAGTATTACTGCAATCTTTTTATATGCGCTTACATGCTCACTAATTGGCTATTGATCTGCTTCAGTTTTTGAGTTGGAGACTACATAGGCACTAGGATCATATACAAGTCCACAGTCCCTGTACATTAGGAGTGATTTTTCGAGTACACGCAGGTCCTGTTTTTGCTGATTTTTCTTTCAAGGTACTTTTCAGTCAATACTAATGTTTTGCGATATACTTGAGCTTACTCTAGTTTGGCCACCTATCCCCAGGCGACCCATTATTTATACTTTATCATTATTTTTATTTTTGTATCCCAGTTTTAGTACTCCAAGCCCGATACACTACATCCAGTCCAGGATTGGAGATTTTTCCTTTCTGACCAGATCCGTCTGAAAAGTAGGTTTTTCTACACCCCACACATTGGGGCTATGTTAACTGATAAATGTTGGTCCATTAATCCCTATGGGCTACAAAAGTCTCTTAATAAAAAATATATAGTATCTATTATAGCTACCGTGAGCATCTCCATACTAGCTCCGCATATATGGTATAGGTGGTGGTGTATACCATTCTGTTCCCCTAGGGGGTTGGCCCTTTCGATCTTGAGGCTGCCCTCCTTTCCTGTGCCGAAACCGCAGAATCTTGAAAGGTTTTTGACAAATCCAATTGTACTCGTTATCTGTACTACATTTAGTGGGGAGTTTCTCATCAGCTTATTCTGAATATTGAGATTGTAATAAGATATTTTTTGTATTCAAATTACTAAATATACTCTCTTAATCTAGAAGCTCCTGAGGAAGCGATAAAACGTAATTGCGAAACATGTAGAGCTCAATTTTTAATGTGTATCAACATCTTTTGGACCCCAATCCAAGGAGCCATCTCCACTATGTGTGGTATTACCTTGGAAGCGTCTAAACAATTTGTTGCTATTATTATATATATTTTTTACATGTCATTATTTTCTTTAATCATTTCATTGATGCAAATCAATTTTATGCTATGTATTCAGATGAACTATTAAAACTTTAATATTTTTATATTTACGTGTGCTTAAAAAGTAATTTTTTTCCACAATCCCTTTGTTCAAATACTATTAGGATGTGGCACAGTCATTACCAATAGGTGTTGATTGCCACCTCCCAGGGCATTTGCAATCAATCAAGTCCTGTAAACATTTCTTGTCAGGATGGAAGCAGTGTGCGAGCGCAAGGGAGCTATAAAGCGCCCTCTCCCCACACAATCTCCACATGGGGAGTGCTCTGATTCAGATATGGGCCTAGCTGCTGCTGCTCAGGACCCTAGCTCTTTATATTTTGATGTGTTTGAACAGGACATTCCTTGAGAGGAAGACTCCAGTTCTGAGTCAGTAATTGACAGGGCGCTTGTAAGTGAAGTCATTGATGCTGTGAGGGACACTCTCAAGCTGGATGCTGCGGCTGCCGAACCTCAGGTGGAGGCTGTCTCCTTTGGTCCTTTTAAGGCCATGCCTTCTAAAAAGGTTTTTCCATATACACGTTTCTTTGATAGGTTCATTGATCAGGTTTGGGAAAAGCTGCAGAAGACTTTGACGGTCCCGCAGCATCTATCTATTAGGTACCCCTTTGAGGAGGCCCTGGTTAAGAAGTGGGCCTCCCCCCGGTCGCCCGTTTTAATGAGGCGTCCACTTTCCCGATGGAGGGGACTCCTGCATTTAAGGACCCCACTAACAGGAGGTCAGAAGTGGTGAGCAGAACTATGTTTGCCTTGTTGGGATCCGCCTTACGTCCTATCGTAGCGGCGACCCTTGTGTCTCAGACACTCACGGAATGGGCAAAGATTTTGCACCAGACTGTGCAGGAGCATGATCTCCCTCCAGATACCATTGCCCTGGCCCACCAACTTGTGCAGGGTCTGGTGTATGTGTGCGATGCCACTTTGGACACGGCCCCCTTAATATCTGGGGCCTCTATCTCTGCGGTGGTGTTGCGTCGTCTTATCTGGTTGAAATGCTGGTCGGCTGACCTAGTCTCCAAGAAACTCCTGGCTGATTGGCCCTTTATGGGCAGTAGACTGTTTGGGGTTGCCTTGGATGACATAATTTAGGATGTCACAGGGGGTAAGAGCACCATCCTTCCTCAGACTACTAAGAGAAAGGAGCCCCGCCGTAAGCCGGGCCCCCCCTGTCCAGCAAGAAAGGTTTTTTTTGTCAGTCAGAATCCGCGGGTATGCCCTCCCAGACTGACAACAGTGCGGCTGGTGGACAGAAGCGTCCCTGGGTGCGTAAGCCGCACAAGCCGTCTTGCCCCGCCCGACTCTGGGGTGGGGACGACGACTTTGCAGGTTCACGGATCGGTGGACCTCCCGGATCTCCAACCGGTGGGTGTGCGAGGTGGTCACCTCAGGGTTCAGGATAGAGTTACGTTCATGGCCCCCAGACAGATTCTTCCCCTCAAATCTCCCTCTCCTTCCTGCCCATTGGGCGGCCCTCTTGGGGGCTGTACAGGATTTGCTCAAGTGCAAAGTAATTGTGCCGGTGCCGTCACAGGAGAGGTTTCAGGGGTTCTACTCGAATCTGTTTGTTGTCCCGAAAAATGACGGGGTCCGGCCAATCCTGGACCACAAGGCCTTGAATGCCTTTGTGAAGGTGCAAAAGTTCTGTATGGAATCCATTCGCATGGTGATCGCTGCATTCCTTCCAGGGGACTTTCTGGCGTCCTTGGATATCAAAGACGCCTATTTGCATGTTCCGATCTGCGCAGGGCACCGGAAGATTCTGCGCTTTGCGATAGGCGAAGTCCACTATCAATTTGTGGCCCTTCCCTTCGGCTTAGCGTCGGCACCGCGGGTTTTCACCAAGGTGCTTCCCCCGGTTCTAGCTTTGCTGAGACAGTTAGGCATTGTTATCGTGGGCTATCTGGACGATCTTCTTTTAAGAGCAGATAATGGCTCAGAGTTGGAAGAAAATGTGTGACAATAGTCAGGCAGACCCTACGGGACTTCGGGTGGCTCCTGAACATTCAGAAGTAGGTCCTGGTCCCAACTCAGAATTTGGAGTATCTGGGTTTGATCCTGGACTCCTCGGAGGCGAAAGTATTCCTGCCCTCGGAGAAGTTGCAGACGCTTCAGTCTGCAGTACGGGTCCTGACGTCCCGAAAATGGTCGTCAATCCGTTTCTGCATGAGAGTACTGGGACTCATGGTGGCCTCCGAGGCCGTTCCGTATGCCGAATCACACTCGGGCATTGCAGAAGGAAATCCTGTCTACTTGGGACAAGTCTCCGTTGTCATTGGATCTTCAGATCCAGGTGAGTCACCCTGTCAGGGCGTCCCTGACGTGGTGGTCCCACGGCTCTTCGGTCCAGAAGGTCGTTCCTCCCCATCCAGTGGACGGTGATTACGACGGACACCAGCCTGACGGGCTGGGGCGGAGTTTGGGGAGTCCTGTCAGCTCAGGGGCTCTGGACTCCGGACGAATCCCGTCTGCCGATCAATGTCCTGGAACTACGAGCAATCAGGCTGTGCCTCTCCTCGTGGTCGGAGAAGCTACAGGGCCGCTCGATCAGAATCCAGTTGGACAACGCCAAGGCCGTGGCGTATGTCAACCATCAGGGGGGAACTCGGAGCTCGGCTGCGGCATTCGAGGTCGCCCACATCCTAGGGCTGGGAAAAAAATCGATTTTAATCTTGAATCGAGTTTTGAGCTCAAATCGATTCAGTTTTGAAGAAAATCGATTTTTTTTTATTTTTTATTTTTTTTTATTTTTTTTGAAAAAAAACAAAAAACAAAAAAAAATTTTTTTTTTCCTTCAAAGTTTCCGTAGCAGGACTGCAGGGGGCGTATCCGGAATGGCACTGGGCAGCGTTACCCCAATTACATCTACTCGCTGCAGCCGCCGTCTGCCTACCTGATCAGCGTGTCATGCAGACAGACGGCGGCCATTGCAGTGTTCAAAAGCCGCGCCTCCCGAGTCCTCGTCGTCTGTGATAGGCGGAACACTCAATTTCACAGCAGGCAGTATTCAGCCTATCACGGACATCCTCTCATCCTCGTCTGTGTTATGAGGATGACCATGATAGGCGGAACACTGAATGCTGGGAAATTGAGTGTTCCGCCTATCACAGACGAGGAGGAGGCGCGGCTTTTGAATACTGGAATGGCCACCGGTATAGCAGTAAAATCTGTATACCATGAAAATCTGCATCAGGTACGGGCACAGTGATTGAAGCACGGGCACAGTGAGACAAGGGTACAGTGAGACACGGGCACAGTGAGACACGGGTACAGTGAGGCATGGACACAGTTCAATTCAACTAAGAGTAACCTCAGGATTTTTTGTTGTTTTATTAGCTAAATCCAAATACAGTATTAATAATTTGGATGTTTAACAATCTTTGTTGCACACTGCAAAAAACAACAAAAGGTCACAAGCGCTAAATTGGTGGATAAAGAAAAAAATATAATGGATGATAATAATAATAATAAGAAAAAAATCCCAAATATTTTGGGAAGTACAAAGTATCCAAAAGGGGGAAAAAACAGGATCCAGCGCAGCAAGAAAAAATCCGTACCCAGAAGTACAAAATACACAACATGCACACATGATAATCCAGCGCTCATGGAACATACATTATTAACTATTGAAAACTCTTGAAGAATTGATAAAAAAGCTTAGTCCATTTATCACAATAAAGAGAGGGATCCAATCCCAAATGTGCAGAGGGCAAATGAATCTTAACTCTCCAGTTGCCAGTGGTGACAAACTTGTTAAACTTGCAGTGACATCCGTGGAGCAAGGAGGGGTTAAAAAAGTCAAAACAAAGCCTGTGGCATGATCTCTGTGTGAGCACAGTACCTTGAATGATGGACAACAGGCAGACCAGCGTGTGGAGGGCCCTCCAACACAAAAGGATGCAGAGCCAGGATCGCAGCAAGCCTGGGACAGAAGGAATCGCACACAGAGTTTCAAGAGTTTTCAATAGTTAATAATGTATGTTCCATGAGCGCTGGAATATATTGTGTGTTTGTTGCACACTGACTTTGCAGTTAGAGAAAGGGTTTGCCTTTGCAATTTTGTTTGTTGATGCACTTTAATATAATAATAATTAAAAAAAAAAATCGAATCGTAAATCAAGTTTTTTATAAAAAAATCGCAGATTTTTTTTTGGGGGAAAATCGCCCAGCCCTACCACATCCTAAGGTGGGCGGAAAGAAGCGTGCCGGCTCTGTCGGCCGTCTACATTCCGGGCGTAGAAAACTGGCAGGGGGACTTTCTGAGTCGCCAGACACTGGACCAGGGGGAGTGGTCCTTGCACCCGGAGTTTGCTGGCGGTGGGGCACGCCGGATGTGGACCTGATGGCCTCTCGACTCAATCACAAGGTGTCAAGGTTTGTGGCCAGGTCCAGGGACGCCTCGGACGCGTTGGTTGCTCCGTGGGGTCAGTATCGTCTGATATGTTTATCCTCCGCTGCAGTTGCTTCCTCGTCTGCTGCGCAGGGTGGCAGCCGAGGGAGTTCCGGTGATCCTCATTGCTCCGGATTGGCCTCAGCGTCATTGGTACGCCAATCTGGTACGTCTCGTCATTGATGTTCCTTGGCGACTGCCAATGAGGGAGGACCTTCTGTCTCAAGGTTCTATATTTCATCCTGCTTTACAGTCTCTGGCTTTAACGGCATGGCTTATTGAGAGCCAGGTGCTGAAGGACCGAGGTCTCTCGGATTCGGTCATTTCGACCATGCTGAGGGCACGGAAGTCTTCCTCCAGAAAGATCTAGCACCGTACCTGGAAGGCTTACATCGCTATGTGCGAGGAGCTAGACTGGCGTCCAAGGACATATTCCGTCTCCAGAATCCTGCGGTTCTTGCAGCGTGGTGTGACCCAAAAGCTGGTTTGAGAACCATTAAGGGTCAGATTTCGGCCTTGGCTGTTTTCATTCAACGACCGCTAGCAGGCCATTCCTTGGATGGCACCTTTTGTGCAGGGTGTTCGCCATGTGCTTCCCCCTGTCAAGCCTCCTCTCCGTCCTTGAGATCTGAATTTGGTGCTCTCAGTTCTCCAAGAGCATCCCTTTGAAAATATCAGAGAGATTCCTCTCTTGACCTTGTCCCAGAAGCTTTCTTAGTGGCCATTACTTCTTTTAGACGGGTGTCTGAGTTGGCGGCCTTGTCCTGCAAGTCGCCTTATTTGGTCATCCATAAGGATAAGGCGGTGTTGCGTCCGTGACCTTTTTTTGCCAAAGGTGCTCTCGGCCTTTCACCTAAATAAGGACATTGTCCTCCCGTCCTTGTGTCCTCACCCATCGCATCCCAGAGAGTTTTCGCTTCGCACATTGGATGTGGTACGATGATGTGGACTCATCCAGATAAGCTTCTCAAATTTGTTCGTTTGTGAGTGTTATACTTGCATCTGGTTTTATTTCCATTAAATTTATATTGACTGCTACGCTTAGTAGGCGCTGCTTTTTTTTTCCTCCAGGTTTTCATTGCGGTCTGTGCCCCCGTTAGGATTTACTTTTTCTATTTGTCCTGTTTCCCATTACCATCAAAAGTGAAAGTAGAAGAAACCCCAGATTTTGGGTTGTCCCCAGAAAAGTAATAGGGGGGATTTTCTAATGGGGATACTAGTTCTGATGACCCGGGTGTCCCCAAAGAATTCCCTTAATTTGCAGAGGTTTTCTCACTTCCTGTTTTGCCTATGGGATGGGACACACATGGCAAAAAAAAATCTGACGGGTTATACCCCTCCCTTATTCTATCCAAAATGAAAGAAAAAGTTTTGCCGATGGTTCTACTTTAAGTCACATTTCTACAAGGGTCTGCAATTTAAAAGTACCTGCTATCTCAACTCTGGAATAGCAAATACCATTCTGCTGGCCTTTACTTAGCAGGCATAATAATACCCATTTGCCAGAACTGTAAATATCTAACTGAGGTCTTGATAGGAGAAAGTCTGTCAGGGTTTGCTGATCATCTCAATGGGGTTTATTTACTAAAGGCAAGTGCACTTGAAAGTGCAGTCGCTGTAGATCTGAGGGGAAAATCTGAAATGATTCCAATCGTGGAAGCTAAAATGCTGTTTTTAATTTTTCTTGCATGTCCCTCTCAGATCTACAGCGACTGCCCCTTCAAGTGCACTCGTAGTGCAAAGTGGATTTGCCTTTAGTAAATAACCTCCAATGTCTGCTAACAATACACAGACAGACAATGAGAGCTAACACACAGTTGAAGATTATCACTTTGCGCTAAAGGAATTGGGATTGACTTATCGTAAAACTGTAACAAAATCTTTCAGTTCTGTTACTCATGGTTTGAAGGGTAAATAAACCCATAAGGAGTACATGGCATGCAATAAAATGATGATCCGCCCCGTGAACATCCGCTTGTTCAGCGGGGATCGCTCCGTTGATCCCCGCTGAGCCGGCGGATGACTTGTCCGTCTCTGCACACCGTGCAGAAACGGAATGGTCAGATCGCCGCTTTCCTCTATGGGGGGGATCGGATGAAAACTGACCGTCTGTCCGTTGTCATCCGATCCGCAGACGGATGGAAAAGTAGGATTTTCCTCCGTCATGCTAAACGGATCATAGCAGAGATTGATGTCAGCGGATGTTCATCCGCTGACATCCGCTATCCCATAGGGATACATGTATGTCCGTTTTTCATCCGAAAACGGATGGATGAAAAACGGACATACGGAACGTCCGTGTGAAAGAGCCCTTACCCAGGGCTAAATTATATAAAAAAAGGCAAGCAGATATCCTTTCAGATAACTCCCCCCATTTATAAATATTTTAGCCAAATACACATTGCTGTCCATCTTTCTGATAGAATCAAACTATAGCATAGTTCATAATCTCTGTGATAACAGTACAGCCAGAATAAAAACATACTTATCTGTATCAGTTTATTAGAAGCATTTTAAGCTTAAATGCCACTATGAGGTATGAGAGCGGTTTAGGCCCATCACCTCTCTCAGGTGAAATAGCCATCCAATACCCATCATATGTGGATTCATTTAAAACGGTGGTTCTCAAACTTTCTAGGGCCGTGACCCCTTGATAAAATTTCCCAAGTTGTGGGGACCCCTAACAGTAGAATTTTCGTAGTGTGGGTTGTCGGCACCCAAGGCAAGACAAGTAATTTTGCGCCCCTAACCCACGGACGTTTAGCTCTCCCTGAGTCCCTTCCACTCGTACAGTATTAAAACCCCTTTTATGGTACATTTTAGGATCACTCTCTCTTTGTTCTCCTTTCTTTTCCTTTTATCTCTCTCTATCTTAATTTCTTGTCCCCCCCCCCCCCATCCTTCTCTCTAGCAGTTTTTCCTGTTCTTTCTCTCCCTTTTTTCTTTTGGTCCTCCCCTTCTTTTCCTCTCCCTTCCTTTCCTCTCCCTTCCATGTATTCTCTTTTTTATTCCTTCTCTTAGAGCCCTTTCACACTACTGCCGCCCATAGCATCGGCGGTAAAATAGAGGTAAAACGCCACTATTTTACCGTCCCTTTTAACCCCTGCTAGCGGCCGAGAAAGGGTTAAAACCGCCCGAAATGTGCCGATACAGCGGCGTATTGCCGGCGGTACGGCGGCGCTGCCCCATTGATTTCAATGGGCAGGAGCACATTAGAAGCTGCTGGCAGGACTTTTTCTGACGCCCTGCCAGCGCACCGCTCCAGTGTGAAAGCCCACGGGCTTTCACACTGGAGACTATAGAGCAGCAGTTTAAGGGTGGATTGCAGGCGCTATTTTTAACGCTATAGCGCCTGCAATACGCCCTCAGTGTGAAAGAGGTCTCAAGCTTCGTACACACGACCGAGAATCTCGTCAAGAAAAAACACGTCGTTTTTCTTGACGAGATTCTTGGACAAGAAACTTGTCCCGGCCGAGTGTACAGACGCTCCTTTCAAAGAACCCGCGGTTCTTTGAATGGAGCGAACGCGGTGACGTAATCGACTACGACGAGCGTGCGCGCGTCACATTCGATGCCGTCGCCACCATCTTGCTACACCCTACCTATGCCTAGGAAGCTACAGCGCATGCGTCAAAGTCATTTCGAGCATGCGCGGGCTTCCCGAAGGACAGGTAAGTGTACACACACACTTTTCTCGTCGAGAAACAGGCTGACAAGAATCTCGACGAGAAAATAGAGAGCAGGTTCTCTATTTTTCTTGTCTAGATTCTTGTCGGTTTTCTTGACGAGAAACCTGATAGCCGCGTACACACGACCGATTTACTCGGCAAGAAAGCTCTGCCAGCAAGTTTCTTGTCGTTTTTCGACGAGAAACTCGGTCGTGTGTACGAGGCTTTTCTCCTTGGGGGGGGATTGGGATGAGTGTCAGTGCTGGGGGGAGTTCTGATCAGCCAGCTTAGGTGCTCTTGATCAAGATCATCTGCTGATCTGAGAACTGTAGTGAGGCAACTCTAATCACAGGTAGTGTTACTCACTGTGTCTCCAGCTCTGCGGTGTCTCGCAGCAGTGACACCTATGCCGAAATCAGGAGATAGGGTCTCCTCCAGCCCCTCACACTTCACATTTCTCACCAGTCGGCTGACCTCTAGTCTCTGCCCCCTTGGCCATGCCATGAACTGAATGGGCGGCTGAGGGCTCCAGGGACTGCCCTGCTGGGCGGCTGCGAGCGCTGCAGACTTGAGGAACAGCCCAGGATTTGGTGACCCCTGGCAAATCGTCATTTGACCCCCGAGGGGGTCCCCACCCCCAGGTTGAGAACCACTGATTTAAAAGGTATTTTCATACCTGGACAATAATATTATATAATATAATATAGTCACCAGACTGTAGCCTGTAGGGATTTAAAGAGGAAGTAAACCCTGATGGGTTTTAATTCCTCTTTTCCCCTGCAAAGTAAAAGCATAATGGGTTAGTAGAAAGTAAGGATACTAATGCGAAAACCAACAATAACAAAAGGGAGGCTAATGAGTAGCTGCCACCGGGGGGGTTCACAGCAACTCGGGATGCAATATGCAGTGTAGGAAGCCTCGATATTTTCATCATAAATGACATCATCAAGCATCGACGATCGTTTCATCATAAATGACATCATCAGAGGTACCCCTGATGATTTAATTTATGATGAAACGATCGTCGGGATAGCGACATACACATGTTACTGCACTTGCGCGATCGCTGCTTGAAACTAACAAGGATTTTATCTGTTTGATCTGTTGATTGTGACATGATCATAGCTTGGACTTTTATGTAAAACCTCATACACACGATCGGATTATCCAACAGGAATTGTGTGATGACAGGCTGTTGTCGGAAAATCCGACTGTTTGTATGCTCCATCGGACAATTGTTGTTGGATTTTCCGCCAACAAATGTTGGATAGCATGCTTTAAAATTGTCCGCTAACAATTGTGTGTTGTCGGATTTTCCGATCGTGTGTACACAAGTTCGGACAAAACTCCAAAGTACAAACGCATGCTCAGAAGCAATGCTCACCATAAAACAACATTACCAGAAGTTGCCCAAAGAGCTGAAAAACCTTGTAGTTTCGTGTTTGTTGGGCGACAATTCTTTGCCGTTTGTATGCAAGACAAGTTCCTGGCCAATGCCCTTTGGACAAAAGTTCTACGCTTTGTCCACAGAAAATCCGATCGTGTGTATGAGGCTTTTAGTGTACTGCTTAATAAACTGGATGTATCAGTATCACATTTTGTGGAGTCCTTTTGTTTCCCAAACATTCTGATATCGAGGCTTCCTACACTGCATCTTGCAACCTGAGTTGCTGTGAACTCCCTGGTGTATACCATCCAGGGCCATAGGAGAGGAATGTCCGGACTTCTTTCTCAGTGGATCAGAGATCCAACCAAGCGCTGTGTGACCTCTCTGAGTAATGGCTCTTTCACACGGGACGGATCAGTCATGATCCGCCCCGTGAAGCTCCGCGGGGATTGCTCAGTTGATCCCCGCTGAGCCGGCGGATGACTGGGCGGTCCCCGCACACTGTGCAGGGACCGCCCTGTCCGAGCGCTGCTCTCCCTTATGGGGAGATCGGATGAACACGGACAGTCTGTCCGTGTTCATCCGATCCGCTCCGCCGACGGAAGGAAAAATAGGGTTTTCCTCCGTCACACTTTGGCGGAGCGGATGTCAGCGGACATGTCACCGCTGACATCCGTGGCTCCATAGGGCTACATGGAGCGTCCGTCCAGGTCCACCTAACAAACTGACAGGCGGACCTGAACGGACCCTCCGTGTGAAAGGGGCCTAAGAGGAGTCTATGGCTTTCCGGAGCTTGGAAACAGTTCCCTAAGTCAACGTTATCTGGCCTTGGATACCCCTGGATATCAATTGATTGCATTGGAGGCTTGACTTGACCTGTGGGGGTCTTTGTATGAGGTGAGAGGCTGGGGCAAACCATTAGCGCACCACAGATGGTTGAAATACTGGGATGAATGGGATTCCATTGCTTTATGCACATGCACTTTACTCTAGGAACTTTGTTTTTTCTGATTATTTTTGCACCAATTATCACTTTTTTGGCGCATATTTCACTTTTTACCTTTGAAGAGTAAATATTGAACAGCTTTTTTGCACATTATTGCTTATTTGCAAGTCGTATGAAGAACTTCTTCCTTAAATATTGCACTTTAGTAGATTTGTTTATTATTATTAGCTCTGATTATTTAGTATTTACCACTTGCCGACCATGGGCGGATCCAGAGTCTAGTCTCGGGAGGGGCACTGTCAGAAAATATGTTTTTTTTTATTTTTTGCGGGAAATTTATCGTGACAGTGGCTGGTGTTGGCGCTTTTATCATCCCGGCACCACCGGTTGTTATGGTGTCAGGATGATTGGAGCACATTATTTCTATTATTACATTGTAATATAATATGAAATGGTACAACTCACCATAATGCAGAATCAGTGGGAGCCCTGAGTGTAATATAATATGAAATGGTACAACTCACCATAATGCAGAATCAGTGGGAGCCCTGAGTGTGTCACGTGCCACGTCCCTGCCACCAGATGCTGATTGTCACTTGCCACGTCACCTGCCACACGTTGAGAATTGTCACTTGCCACGTCACCTGCCACACGTTGAGAATTTTCACTTGCCACGTCACCTGCCACACGTTGAGAATTGTCACTTGACACGTCACCTGCCACACATTGAGAATTGTCACTTGACACGTCACCTGCCACACGTTGAGAATTGTCACTTGCCACGTCACCTGCCACACGTTGCTGATTGTCATTGGCCTGCTAATGCTAAGGTGTAGATTGTCACTTGCCAGAGTGAAGGCAGGCAGCAGAGAGATGATGTAATCTCTCTGCTGCTCGCGGCTGCACAGTGAGGGCGGAACTGCAGTGATGCAGGGCGGGCAGTGAGAGAAGATGTCATCTCTTTGCTCCCCGCTCGCTGACTGGCCTGCACTTCCGCTCTCACGCCGACCGGCCCGCCCACTAATTTGATGAGTGCCCTGCCCGCCTGCACACTCACCTACTGACCCCCCCTTACTCATCCGCCGACCTGCCTGCTCAGGCGCTCACTCACCTGCCTACCCCCGCTGACTGGCTAGTAGCTCCGCTCTCACGCCGACCGGCCCGCCAACTCACTCAAAGACTGTGCTGCCCACCTGCACACTCACCTGCCGAGTGCCGACTCCCGCTGGTTAACCCACCCGCACACTCGTCGCCTGACTGGCCTGTTCATCAAAAATTTCTCGGAGGGGGCAATTGCCCCATTGCCCCCCCCCGGATCCACCCCTGTTGCCGACCAGCTGCTGCAGTTTTACTGCGGCAGCATGGCTCGGCTGGGCGAAACAACGTTATGTTACATCGCTTTGCCCTGTGGCCACTAGGGGCACGCGCGTCCCGCCGGAGGCACGCGCTTGCGCCCGTTGCTCGCCTCCGGAGCCGATGCGAGTGCCTGGCGGGCGCGATGATCGCCGGGCAACCGCGATCACTCGTGACAGAGAGAGAGAACCGGGATGTGTGTGTGTGTGTGTGTGTGTGTGTGTGTAAACACACACATCCCGATTCTCTCAGGGGAGAAATGACTGATTGTATGTTCATACAAAGGCGGAACAGCGATCTGTCATTTCCCCTAGTAAGTCCCACCCCCCCTTCAGTTAGAACACAGAGAGGGAACACAGTTAACCCCTTGATTGCCCCCTAGTGTTAACCCCTTCCCTGCCAGTGACATTTTTACAGTAATCCGTACATTTTTATAGCACTGATCGCTGTAAAATTGTCAATGGTCCCAAAATGTGTCAAAAGTGTCCGATCTGTCCGCCATAATGTCGCAGTCCCGATAAAAATCACAGATCGCCGCCATTACTAGTAATAAAATAAATAATATAAATGCCATAATTCTATCCCCTATTTTGGAGACGCTATAACTTTTGGGCAAACCACCAAATATACGCTTATTGCTATTTTTTAAAAAAAATATTTTTTTTCGTTTTACCAAAAGTATGTAGAAGAATACATATGGGCCTAAACTGAGAAAAAAATTTTTGGGGGGGGGGGGGGGGAAATTGGGATATTTATTATAGCAAAAAATAAAAGATGTGTTTTTTCTCAAAATTGTCGCTGTTCTTTTGTTTATAGCGTAAAAAAATAAAAAACGCAGATACCACCAAAAGAAAGCTCTATTTGTGGGAAAAAAAGGACGTAAATTTTGTTTGGGTACAGTGTCGCACGCCTGCGCAATTGTCAGTTAAAGCGACGCAGTGGCAAGTTGTAAAAAGTGCTCTGGTCAGGAAGGGGGTAAAATCTTTCGGGGCTGAAGCGGTTAATTAGTATTGAGTAAGCGCCACATTTTTCAGCTTTTTTATAATGGGCTAGTATTCATTGCATACTAGCCCATTATGTTTAGAGGTCGACCGATATATCGGCCGATATTTGGCCATTTTGGAGAAATCTGCATCGTCCGATTATTATCCAAATTAGGCCAATATAACACTGACCGCAGTCACCGCACCTCTGCCAGCAGAGTGTGGAGAATCCTCCTCCCTTCTCCACACTGTTGGCAGAGCAGCGCGTGGTGTGTGAAACTGTAGGGAGAGAGAGAGGAGCTGTCAAAATTGAGGTTGAATGTCGGGGGTGGGTGGGACCCGGGGTGGGCGGGACCCAGCTATCCAACACCTGCCAATTGGATGGTATCTGGGCGGGCTGCTACGTGTATGTGACCCGCCCCTTTCTTAAAACGCCCAATCATTGGCTGGATAGATGCTGGGTCCCACCCACCCCGGGTCCCACCCACCTCCGACATCACGCAGAATGCTTTAGCACCTCTCTCTCCATACAGTTTCACACACGCGGCGCTGCAGAGAGCATTTAGTTTCACAGCTACACAATCGGCTGTGAAACCTGCCAGTGCCATCTGCCAATGCCAACCAGTGCCTGCCAGTACCATCTGCCGGTGCCACCTGCCGGTGCCAATCCGTGCCTGCCAGTGCCCGCTATTGCCACCTGCCAAAAAAAAATAAAAAATCGACCTTAAATATCATATATCCACCATCGGCCGCCCTGATTTCTAAATCTCGGCATCGGCCAGAGAAAAACCCATATCGGTCGACCTCTAATTATGTTGCACTTACCTGCAAACGAAGCCTGCAATGTTCCTGAGGTCCCCACTGGTGGCCGCGTCCATCTTCACCCAAATTCCTTCCAGGTCCGTGCACTCCTGCTCTGTGACTGGCCAGAGTTGCATACGCTCTGGAGCCGACGGTCTCGGCATGGGCCCTCTAGAAACGGCGCGATCGTGCCCTTTATTCAGTGCGCATGCACTGATTACGTCGGCGCAAGCATATATGGTAAATATTGCCTAAACCAGGTTTAGGAGATATTTCCAGTACCTACAGGTTAGCCTTATTATAGACTTACCTGTAGGTAAAAGTGGTGTGTAAGGATTTACAACCACTTTAAAAAATATTATTACCTATAGAAACTGTACCTGTGGGAGGGCCACTACATGATCATAAACAAGGTGACATTCCATCGGCCACCCCTCTGACTTCAGATCATTTCTGTCAACGCCCTCCTCAAGGTTCAGAAAAGAGGGTCTGAATCTACAGTCTATAGCTCTTTTTACGATCAAAACCAAAAACACCTGCCAAGACTGATGAAAGCCACTGAAATATCTTGCTCGTTGATTGGACTTTGCCAACTGGACTAAGTATTTTCATTCTTAAATCAAAAGGTTTTGTTTGCCCTGTTGTTGTTGTGTGTTTTTTATTTTTTTTTACTGATAAACAATATTTCCAAATCATTAAATGGACACTAAAGGTTCCCGTTTAAAAAAAATAAAAATAACAAACATGTTATACTTCCACTGTGCAGCTCGTTTTGCACACAGTGGGCCCCGATCCTTGTCTTCTGGGGTCGCTCGGCAGCTGTCTCGGCTCCTCCCCGCATCAGCTAACCCCCTTCATGGGAAGCGCTCTCCCAAGGGGTTAGCTTAAAGGCGCGCTCCCGTGATACAGCCGGCGGCCATAGCCGCCAACTGTATTACACGGCCAAGCGCGCCGCGTCATTACATGTGATTGACAGCAGCGCAAGCCAATGGCTGCGCTGCTATCAATCTAGCAAATCTAGCCAATTGACTGCCAGACTCTGAAGAGAAGAGGACGACTTTTTTCCCCACAAATAGAGCTGTCTTTTAGTGGTATTTGATCACCTCTGCGTTTTTTTATTTTTTGCGCTATAAACAAAAAAAGAGCGTAAATTTTGAAAAAAACACTATTTTGTACTTTTTGCTGTAATAAATAGCCCCAATTCTTTTTTAAAAAAAGCAATTTTTTTTCCCTCAGTTTAGGCTGATATGTATTCTACATATTTTTGGTAATAAAAATCGCATGTTGATTGTTTTGCGCTAAAGTTATAGCGTCTACAAAATAGGGAAAAGATATTTATGGCATTTTAATATTTTTTTACTAGTAATGGCGGCGATTTTTATCGGTACTGCGACATTATGGCGGACATATCGGACACTTTTGACACATTTTTGGGACCATTGGCATTTATACAGCGATTAGTGCTATAAAAATGCACTGATTACTGTGTAGGGAAGGGGCTAACACTAGGGGGCGATAAAAGGGTTAACTGTGTTCCCTATAGTGTATTCTAACTGTAGGGGGATGGGACTCACTATAGGAGATGACAGATTGTGAGTTGCTACAAGCTGGGAACCACAATCTGTCCTCTCCTCTAAGATCAGGGATGTGTGTGTGTGTGTGTGTGTGTGTGTTTACTCGCTCATGGCCGGCGGTCATCACGAACGCCGGTCACAAGCATCAGCACGCCCGCTATCCCGCTTAAAGGGACCGACTTGCAGCTAAGGCGGTCCGAGGGAACAAGCCGACCTGCAGCAGTATAATGATGGCGGCTGGTCGGCAAGTGGTTAATAACACTACAGTTTTTGCTTTTCTGAGTCTCCCATTTTTTTCCCCCCACTTTTTATAATGGGGTGACAGTGCTGTTTCATTCTGCAGTGCAGTTGTGAAGCAGTGTTGTCAAATTGTATATGGCCAGAATTACCCCTGGTAGATGGTAGAAGAAAACACTTGTGCTACCATAGGTAGCTTGCAATAAGCCCATGGGAAACGTTTGGACTGGGTATGAATAGCATGCCTAAGTTTTATGGTAAATCCTATAAAGAAGTAAAGTCCTGCAGTTTTTAAAAGATTGTCTAGAAATAGAGATCAAATTTTTTAATGCATAAAGAACTTTTGTGTCAAAACAGTCAAAATAAAATCACCTATACGGTTACATAGTGTCAGTTTCTGGCCAGTCAGTATTGTTTTGCTTGAAATTGGAGACCCTGTACCTCCAAAACCTCCATTTATTAGATGCTATATTTATTGCGTTGCTTACCTGTATTTGGGTAGGTGTAATTTGGCTCAAATCACAAAATGTATAATGATTTGTGTTGTCCCGAAGATACTACATTTGTGTAACAATCACTGTTGTGCGCCTTGGGAATTACATGGCAGATTTTGTTTTCAATACATTATATCCATATCAAAATCATCAATTTACAAGAATATTTTGGCTTTTGTAGATCTAAAACCTGTTTACTAGCTTATAACTTGTTAAAAAAGGACAATTGTTTGCCTTGAAGATCAGAAATCATCAATTTACAGACATACACAAACGCATAGTGACCCTTGTGGTTGAAAATAACACTTAAAGGTGGCCATAGGAAAACATCTGAACACCTGGCTTCCTGATGACGCATGTCTTGTGCGAAACGCGTTGAGGCTAATTTTGTGCAAGACGCTGACATCGTATCCTGCCTATGAACCGTGCTCACATTGAGGCTCCTTGCACACAGAGTGGCCGTTACAGGCCATTACTGGAACGCTGGACAGACTAAGGCAAAATAGCATGTGAGTGCACAATTTTATAACTTTATACAATAAAAACCATATGTAGAATCTTGCGCAATGATGGCCGTTTTTGTTTTTTTATGAGAATTTAAGAAGCCACATTGGAGGAATTTGAGAATATAACTTCTGTATCTGGGGGAAACAAGATACACTGGGTGTTAAAGAAATACACACAGGCATTTTTCTTTCTGCTTTCTGGTAAGCGTTAAATTTGGAAGGTGGTCGTATATCAAGGATCACAATATTATTTCTGGATGCACAATTGATTCAAGCACGGTGGATAATTTTATGAAGAACACAATCGATTGGACTTTTAGAAACACATTATTATTTTGTAAAAGTGTTTTGTTTTCTTACTTATTTTTTCAATGTTTTTTCTGTCTACATGAATTTTGTATTTCTCTTATCGTCCATGGACCGACGCAGCTCTCATACTGATTACATGTGGGTATATGTCCCTGCTCGCAGGAGAAGACCTAGGCAGAATGTTAGAGGTTAAAACATTCTAGAACAAGCCAGAGCTGAACAGCCCCGCCCAGGGGGGCGGTCCCTCCGGACATTACCCTTCCACCTGCAGCTAATCAGCCTCAGTTTTTTTCTGCCTAGCAGAAGGAGAAGACGTGGCTCTCAGGAGCCAGTCTCCTGGAAGATTTTACTTTTGATTTTTATTCCTTTGGGAATTTTATTATTTTATTTTTGAGACCTTCAATCAACTGTCGGCTGGGCAACAGGTTGGGTACACTAATATCCTCGTAGTCTTCCCTGTCCGACCATCGAGCGTGCTGATCCTCGCCTTGCGTGCGTGAGACTCAGTTCACGACATACCCCATGGCTCCAGGGGTGGCCGGGTTGCTTTCATGCTCCCGCGGTCCTCTCAAGATTGAACAGTACTTGACTGACTGTATCTCTCGCGGTGGACCGGGCCGACAGCTACGCAGTACGACTCTGTGATAGGTCTGTCTGAAACAAGCCAGTGAGTCCCTGAAAGGGACGGGTAAGTAGTCTCTCCTACTGCAGGTGAGTACATGCTGGCTGTGTTTCTGTGTGTGGGGGTTTCTCCCTGTCCCCCCCCTGTTATGCTGCTCTCTGCACCCTGTACTGGTGCTGTGCTGTGGGGTGTTTGGGGGTCACTCTGGCCTGGTTGGGCGCTCATGTCTGCAGTTTTTTCTGGTGTGTGAGGTGATTATTGCGTGCGCCATTGGCGCTGTTTGAGGTGGTTATTGCGTGCGCCATTGGCGCGCATTAGAGCTTTGAATTTTGCGCTCGGCGGCCATCTTGGCGTTCAGTGGCACAGTTATAGCTGCGGACGGCGGCCATTTTCTTGTGGCCGCCGCGCATTTATTTCTGGCGGCGGCGCGAATCCCCTCACAATCTCCTCACAGACTGAGCTGTCCTTAAGGGTTGGTGGGTCCTCCCGGGTATCCCCTCCTCAGCGTAGCCAGTGGGTGGACTGTATATTCACTGCATAGTGTATAAGGTCTCAGAGGGTGGCGTTATGGAGTCTGATACACCTGCTCTCCACATTGCCTGGGGCAACTGGCAGTGCTGTACAGTTAAACATGTTCAAATGTTTCCTGCACCTGCGGTCCTTATGGACCAGTTGTCAGCAGTCCTGGAATCATTCCTGTCAGAATGGAAGCGGTGTGCGAGCAAAAGGAGCTATAAGCCCCCTCCCCCCACAAAAATCTTTAGTGAAGGAGTGCTCTGAGTCAGATATGGGCCTAGCTACTATGCTCAGGACCCGATCTCTGAATATTTAATGTTTATGAACAGGACATTCCCTTGTGAGGAAGACTCCAGTTCTGTGTCAGTGAATGACAGGGCGCTTGTAAGTGATCTCATTGATGATGTGAGAATCACACTCAGGCTGAAATTGCTGTGACAAGCTTTTCTTTTACACAGTTTCCTCAGTTTTCCTCACACGCTGCCTCAAGAGCAGCATGGATGAGGGAGGACTTTATTCATTTATGTCTCTAATCCCTGTGAGCCTTGTGTGTGATACCTGAGGTAACATTTCCCGCCATTTCCTGGGGAATGATTTGAGCTCTGACAGACACACGGTCTGAGGATCAGAGGTTACCTGTATGCTGCTTCAGCAGCACAGTCAAGCAGGTTGGAATGATACAGAGAAGATTATGCGCCTCTGCGCCATAATTTAAACTCATCCTATACCTCTACACTGCATACATTCACAGTGTATGTATGTGTTATTGGTCTCTGTGTCTCTGTGTCTGCGTGGCTGTCCCCACGTTCCAATGCTGTGTTTCAGTGCCATACATGATATAAACGTACAAAATATGCTACTCTTTCGTCCATGGACCGACACAGCTTCTCTATTGACAAAGTGGGTATTATCCGTTAATTAGGAGTGACTAGGCAGAAAAACTTGTAAAAAGTGTTGCATCACACCTTCTACAGTACCGCCCAGGGGGCGGACCCTCTGGGTATACCCTCTCAGTCTGCACATCGCAGATCAGTTTTTTTCTGTCTAGCAAGGAGTAGGACAGGGCTCCCTTCGGGCTCATTGGTCCGGGGAAAAAAGATATATATATTTTTTATTTTTTTGCTACATTTGTTGTTTCCTGCGATCTTCGATCAACTGCCGACTGGGTGACAGGCTGGATCCTCGATCCTTGTAGTCTCCCCAGTTTCGGCCATCGAGCGTGTGCCGACCCTAGCTACGCGCTGGGTTTTCCACGACATGCCCGTCGCTCCACGGGTGGCCGGTGAGCCTACGCTCCAGGGCCTGCATCGGACCGCTCAGCTTCGGCTGACCTTACGGCCGAGTCGCAGCAGCCTGGCCGGTGAGCTTACGCTCCAAGGCTTGCATCGGACCGCTCAGCTTCGGCTGACCTTACGGCCGAGTCGCAGCAGCCTGTCCGGTGAGCGTCATGCTCCAGGGCATACATATGATCGTCCCTTCTGGGTCCAATCACAGCATGCCTGGCCAACAGTCACCTTCCGTGTGCGGACGATGATCTGTTTGGAATGTCTTCCAGCAGAATACATGCAGGATAGGTAAGTAAAACTCCCCTGCCTCGGCTGGGTGATTTAGCTGGACATTCCTGGAGAGATCAAGTAAGTGGTTGTGGCCCCTTTCTTCCCTCTCTCCCTGCCTTTCCCTCCTCCCTGGGCTTCTAGCTAAAGGTTGCTGGGTGCTGGGGGTCACCTAGGGGGTCCCACTGGAGCGGGGCTGGCTGTAACTAACATTTAAAAGAAATGTCATTTTTGCTTACCTGTGTTTCTGTGTCTCCATGCTGTCGGCGGCCATTTTGAGGTGGTCCATGCCAAGTTTGGCCTCTTGTAACTGCCTGGCGGCCATCTTCCTGTAGTTCGGCCACACCCACTGGCCCCTATCAGGTGATCGGCGGCCATGTTTGTCCACCCTGTATGCAGATATTGCCGTTCGGCGGCCATCTTTTTTGTGGGCTATGGCTGCCTGACCTCTATCTTCTGTCGGCGGCCATTTTCTTAGAGCCCACATTATCTTCCATACAGACGGTTTTGGCAACCATTTTGCGAGAGCCTCCGGCCTCTAGGGTGCATTACACTGGCGCGAAAATTCACACAGGAAGTGCTGATAAAAGAAGCAGACTGACACAGCAGCAAGGGGACAGCATCACAGGCGCAGCATAGCAGTACCTATCCAGGGTGGTGAGTCCTCTGGGTAACCCAGCATCTCTGCAGCGCAGGAGGGTGGCCTAGTGATATCTTGCCTGGAGCCCTGTGAGTGTCAGCGTGTGGTCAGCATGGCATCTGAGCCAGATGTCTTCTCCCCTGAAACACCAGATTTAGCAGCTGGTGTCCCTGAGGTGTCTATGGACGCTATGTCGGCAATCCTAGAGGCGTTTGCTGCCAGGGTGGAAGCAGCACACGGGAATACAGGGGGTAATAAACGCCCCCGTCCCCTGCAATCTTCTGGGGATATTTCTGATGCAGAACCAGGTCCAGCTACGGCTCATGGCCCAGATTCTGATGCATCAGAGACTGCAGACCGTGACCGATCGGACAGTGAGGAGGACTCCAAGTCCAGGTCAGTACGCGAGACGGCTTTGGTATCTGACCTTATTACTGCAGTGCGGGATACGCTAAAGTTGGAAAGGACTGAAGAAGTAGCAGATACTCCAGTCCCCTTTGGGTTTCGTAAACCTGCCCGCACTGCTAAGGTGTTCCCTTGTGTGTCTTATTTTGACAAACTCTTATACAAGGAATGGGAGAACCCACTGAGGGTCTTTACAGCCCCAAAGAGGTTTGCAGTACGGTACCCCTTTGAGGAGAGTTTTCTGAAGATATGGACCTCTCCCCCTATAATGGACCCTTCGGTGTCCAGACTTAATAGAGCCACCACTATTCCAGTAGAAGGGGCTCCTGTTTTCAAGGACCCTGTGGATAAGAAGGCTGAAGCACTCGCTCGCTACCTATACTCAGTGGTAGGCTCAGCAGTACGCCCGGCATTGGCGGGGGCCCTAGTGTCTCAGACACTTACTGAATGGGCAAAATTGCTACTCCAGGGGTTAAAGGAGCGAGATGCTCCTCCTAATGAGATAACTTTGGCCGACCAGTTGGTCCAGGGCCTTAAGTTTGTCTGCGAGTCAGACATGGATACTATTCCCCTGCTGTCAAGAGCTTCGGTTTATGCAGTAGCAATACGCCGCCTGATCTGGCTAAAGGGCTGGTCTGCGGACCAGACTTCCAAGAAAGCCCTATTGGATCTGCCTTTTAAGGGCGACAGACTTTTTGGGGCTTCTCTGGATGACATCATCAAGGATGCTACGGGAGGTAAAAGCACTTTGCTTCCCCAAACTAGCAAGGGTAGGGGACCACGCCAAGGGCAAGGGCCCTCCTTTACTGCACGTAAGCGTTTTTTTCGCCCTCTTAAGGCGACAGGGAAAAGACCCCAGGCCGATAAAGCGCCTGCCCAAGGACAAAAGCGTCCTTGGTCCCGCAGACCCAACAAGCCTGTGGACAAATCTGCGTCCACATGAAGGTCCGCCCCCACCCAGCTCTCGGGTGGGGGGACGTCTTCGCAAATTCGCGACTCAGTGGACTGCTCTAGTCTCCGACAGGTGGGTTTGCGAAGTAATCTCCTCAGGCTACAAGATAGAATTTCTCTCTTGTCCACCAGACAGATTCATCACCTCCAATCTCCAGCTACTACCGACCCGTCGGGAGGCCCTGTATGGGGCGGTCCAGGGTCTACTGGAACGCGGGGTAGTTATTCCAGTTCCAGAACAGGAACGGGGTCAGGGTTTTTACTCAAATCTGTTCATTGTGCCAAAGAATGAGGGGGTTCGTCCAATCTTGGATCTCAGAGCCCTCAATTGCTTTGTAAAGGTACAAAGATTTCGGATGGAGTCGGTTCGATCCGTAGTCACGGCTCTCCATCCGGGGGACTTTCTGGCCTCCTTGGACATCAAGGACGCATACCTGCATGTCCCCATATACTCCAGACACCAGAGGTTTCTGCGATTTGCTATCGGGAAGAACCACTACCAGTTTGTGGCCCTCCCGTTTGGCCTTGCCTCAGCACCCAGGACGTTCACCAAGGTGCTCGCTCCGATTCTGGCACTTCTAAGACAGCGGGGTATCGCTATCACAGGTTACTTGGACGACCTTCTGCTGAAGGGCCCTTCAAGCTCAGAATTAGAGGTAAGCGTGTCCATTACCTGTCAGACTCTTCGAGACTGTGGTTGGATACTAAACACGCAAAAGTCAGTATTGGTGCCCACTCAACGCCTAGTGTACCTGGGGTTGATTCTGGATTCCTCAGAGGCAAAGGTATTCCTCCCTGTGGAGAAGTTGCAGACCCTCCGGGCTGCAGTACGGCAGCTGACTTCCAGGAATTGGTCGTCACTCCGTTTTTGCATGCGAGTGTTGGGCCTCATGGTAGCCTCCTTCGAGGCGGTCCCATATGCTCAATACCACACTCGAGTGTTACAGAGGGAAGTTCTGTCCAGATGGAACAGATGCCCTTCATCTCTGGATTATCAAATCCGAGTGAGCCACCTAGTCAGGAGATCCCTGGTATGGTGGCTGACAGCACCGGCTCTAATGGCCGGGAAGTCATTTCTTCCGGTTTACTGGATAGTGATCACGACGGACGCCAGCCTTACAGGTTGGGGGGGAGTCTGGGGTGTCCAGTCGGCGCAAGGTCGCTGGACCCCAGAGGAAGCCCTCCTGCCGATCAATGTCCTGGAGATCCAGGCGATCAAGCTGTGCCTCTTCAAATGGTCTCAGAGACTGCAAGGGCGTCCAGTCAGGATCCAGTCAGACAACGCCACAGCAGTGGCATATGTCAATCATCAAGGAGGAACAAGAAGCTCAGCTGCAGCATCGGAGATCGCTCGCATCCTGAAGTGGGCAGAGAGGAGCGTACCGGCACTGTCGGCCGTGTACATTCCGGGTGTGGAAAACTGGCAGGCGGACTACCTGAGCCGCCAGATGCTGGACCAGGGAGAATGGTCCTTACACCCGGAGGTGTTCCAACTCCTCTGCCAAAGATGGGGCACACCAGACGTAGATCTTCTGGCTTCCCGACTCAATCGGAAGGTATTGAGGTTTGTGGCCAGGTCAAGAGACCCATGGGCAGACGCAACGGACGCGTTGGTAGCATCGTGGGGCCAGTATCGGCTAATCTATGCCTTCCCTCCCTTAAGGCTTCTTCCTCTTCTGCTCCGCAGAGTGGAGGCAGAGGGAATTCCAATGATCCTAATCGCTCCAGATTGGCCTCAGCGTCCTTGGTACGCCGATCTAGTACATCTGGTAGCAGACGTCCCCTGGCGCCTACCACTACGGAAGGACCTGCTGTCGCAAGGTCCCATATTCCATCCTGCTTTACAGTCATTGGCTTTAACGGCATGGCTGTTGAGAACCAGGTACTGAGAGACCGGGGCCTGTCAGACTCAGTAATTTCTACTATGAGAAGTGCTCGGAAACCGTCCTCTAGGAAGGTCTATCACCGCACTTGGAGGGCCTACATCTCCATGTGTGAGGAAATGAAATGGCATCCGCGTACCTATTTGGTTTCCAGAATCCTGCTGTTTTTACAGCATGGGGTAGACCAAAGGCTTGCCCTAAGTACGATTAAGGGACAGATATCTGCCCTGGCTGTCTTTTTTCAGCGACCCCTGGCGACTCACTCTCTCGTGAGTACATTTGTGCAGGGGGTTCGACATGTGGCCCCTCCGGTCCGCCCCCCGTTACCTCCGTGGGACTTGAACCTGGTCCTCTCGGTGCTTCAGAAGGCACCGTTTGAGAATATTAGAGATATTCCCCTGTTGACACTTTCTCAGAAGGTGGTCTTTTTGGTGGCTGTTACGTCAGTTAGACGAGTCTCTGAGCTGGCAGCCTTGTCCTGCAAGGCTCCCTATTTGATTTTCCACAAGGATAAGGTGGTGCTGCGGCCGCAGCCTTCCTTTCTTCCGAAGGTCGTTTCGGCTTTTCATCTCAACGAAGACATTGTACTTCCATCCTTGTGTCCTCAGCCGTCGAATCCTAAGGAGTCGGCGTTGCATTCCTTGGACGTTGTCCGAGCTTTGAGAGTATACATATCTGCTACTTCCCTGTTCCGGAAGTCAGACTCACTGTTTGTTTCGGTGGCTGGTCCCAAGAAGGGCCAAGCAGTCTCATCGGCCACCATCTCTAGGTGGATTCGACAGATAGTAATCCAGGCTTACGCCTTAAAGGGTCAGGCGCCCCCCTTTCCTGTCACGGCGCATTCGACCAGGGCAATAGGTGCCTCTTGGGCTTTCCGACATCAAGCGTCTGTTTCCCAACTATGTAAAGCGGCGACTTGGTCGTCCGCTCACACTTTCACAAAATTCTACAAAGTTGATGTAGGTGCATCTTCGGATGCCTCTTTCGGCCGCAAGGTTTTGCAGGCGGCTGTTTAGAGTTGCAACTCCTCCGTTGGAGGAGTGCTGTTTTGTGTTTTGGGGTGAAGTTTGTTTTTATGCTGTTACCACCCCTCGTTTTTTCTCTGACACTGCTTTGGGACGTCCCACTTTGTCAATAGAGAAGCTGTGTCGGTCCATGGACGAAAGAGTAAATAGGATTTTTTACTCACCGTAAAATCCTTTTCTCTGAGTCCATGGACCGACACAGCACCCACCCCTCCTTTTAAGTTTGTACTGCTTTTTGACGAACTGATCTGCGATGTGCAGACTGAGAGGGTATACCCAGAGGGTCCGCCCCCTGGGCGGTACTGTAGAAGGTGTGATGCAACACTTTTTACAAGTTTTTCTGCCTAGTCACTCCTAATTAACGGATAATACCCACTTTGTCAATAGAGAAGCTGTGTCGGTCCATGGACTCAGAGAAAAGGATTTTACGGTGAGTAAAAAATCCTATTTTATGCACGACTCCAGATACATTCACAGTATATGTATGTATCATACTCTCTGGGCTGGCGGGGGCTCCGGTGTCCTCCCACACTCTCATGGTATGTGCGCTTCGGCTCTCTGCACAGTATAGACATGTTCAATATGTTTATTGCACATATTATACATGTTTACAGTATGGGTATACTGTTTGCGTGGGGTTCCTCCGGGTACTCCGGTTTCCCCCCACGCTCCAAACATGTGCAATATTATGTTGATTCACATGCTATCATTCCTACACGGTATCTGTGTGCTGTCTGCGTGGAGTTGTACCGAGTGGGCGCTTCGGCGCTATGCACAGTCTAAATTTGTGCGATTGGACCTACCCGGTATGTCTTTGCAGTCTGCGTGGGTTTCCGCCCACGCTACATGACATGCATGCCTTTGGTGCAATACACGATGTAAACATATGTTTATACACTACACTAAATACATTCACAGTAGTTGTAGGTATTGCATTCTCTGAGTATGTGTGGGGTACTTCGGTTCCTCCCACGCGCCAACAGTGTGCGCGCCTTCGGTGCTATGCACACATGGGCTTGTGCAAAATGTTTAGCACACATACTATAATACCATACACGGTATGCGTATGCAGTCTGCATGGGTTTCATCCGGGTGCTCAGGTTTCTCCCCTGCGTTCCAATGGTGTGCGCATTCTCAGCGCTATGCACAGTATAAACATGTGCAATTTGTTTATTCGCAGGCTAACATACCTACACGGTTGTGTACGCAATCTGTGTGGCTGGTTTACGTCCAGGCCCCGATGATGTGCACGCTTTCGTCGCTGGCACAGTATATACGCGTTTAATAGGTTTATCCACAAATACTAAATTACATACGCCGTATCTGGTGGTATTATGCTCTTTGTGGCTGGGTGGGTTTCCTCCCACACTCTCCATTTGTGAGTTTGACGCAATACAAAGTATAAACTTATGTGTTTGCACAATCAGCACCTATCCATGGGTAGCTGCTGGATGGAGCATTGTCACAAGGATCCCTGGTTTCAGGGGTATCACTTTCCACCTGCTTTCAGTGGTGATCAGAAGCGCTGGCTTAGACTGTGTTCGCCAGGCTGGGGTTGGCGTTGCGCCCGTTAGTGGCTGCGTCTCTGGCATTTTTTGTAGCTCAATGACTGGGCAAAAGCCTCTGCTTCATTCATCAGTCGTCTAGCAGGTGCACTACAACTGCTTTAGCCTTTAGGGTCTCTGTGAACCGGGGTGGGTTTGCGCCACCTGTGGAGGCTGAGGTACTAGTCCTCTGACCGGGTTTCTAGGGAAGTTCCGTCAAGTTGCCTTTATTGGCCAACATTTGAGGCACCCTGTACACTGGGGCCTCCCTTCTCCGATACATTGCGGAGTCTCTTTGGGATTTTCATACGTCTCGCTGCAAGACGGTCCTGTCGGCTGTGTGCATTGCAGGCGAAGGGTCCTTGCATCCGGAGGTGTTTCCACCTTCTTTACCGGAGGTGGGGCACCGGAAGTGGACCTTGTGGCCTCTCGACTCACTCGCAAGGTGGCAAGATCGTGGTCAGGTCCAGGGACTCCTGGGCGGATGCGTTAGACGTGTTGGAAGCCCCTGGGGGCAGTATCGCCTGATATATGCTTACCCTCTGCTACTGTTGTTGCCTCGCCGGCTTCGCAGAGCATACTTCATCCTGCTTTACAGTCCTTGTCTTTAATGGCATGGCTGTTTAAAGCCAGGTGCTAAAGGACCGAGTTCTCTCGTATTCGGTCATCTCTTCTATGTTGTTGACACGGGAATCTTCCTCCAGGAAGATATCTCACCGTACCTGGAAGGCTTACATCGCTATGTGCGAGGAACTTGAGTGGCATCCTCGGATGTTTTCCGTTCCCAGGATTTTGCTGTTCTTACAGCGTGGTGTGACCCAAAAGCTGGCCTTGCATACCTTTTTTTTGAGGGTCGGATTTCGGCCCGGACTGTCTTTTTTTTTCAACGACCGCTGCCGGGCTATTCCTTGATTAGCACCTTTTGGGCAGGGGGTTCGCCATGTGGTCCCCCCTGTCAAGCCTCCTTTCCCTACTTGGGATCTGATTTTGATGCATCTCGGTTCACCAAGAACATCCCTTTGAGAATATCAGAGAGATTCCTCTCTTGACCTTGTCCCGGAAGTTGGCCTTATTGGCCATTGCTTTGGTTAGACGGGTGTCTGAGTTGGCAGCCTTGTCTGGCAAGTCGCCTAACTTGGTCCTCCATAAGGATATGTTGGTGTTGCGCCCACGACCATCCTTCTTTTCTAAGGATGGTCTAGGCCTTTCACCTTAAGAAGGACATTGTTCTTCCGTCCTTGTGTCCTCACCCATCGCTTCCCTGAGAGTTTGCGCTTCCTGCATTAAGATGGGTACAAGCCTTACGAGTGTACCTGTCTGCTACTGTTTCCATTCGGAAATCTGTGTCTGGTCCGAAACAGGGCCGAGCGGTGTCGTCTGCCACCGTCTTTAGGTGGATCAGGCAGACCGTCATACAGGCCTATGCCCTTAAGGGGCGGGCGCCTCCCTTTCCGGTTGCGGCGCATTCCACCAAGGCAATTGGTGCTTCTTGGGCCTTCCGACATCAAGCGTCGGTTGCACAAGTGTGCAAGGCGACGACCTGGTCGTCCGTTCATACCTTTTCAAAGTTCTACAAGGTTGATGTGGCTGCATCTTCGGATGCTTCCTTCGGCCGCAAAGTGTTGCAACTCCTCCGTTGAGGGGCTCTGCTGGTTTGGAGTGAAGTTTTGGTTGTTCCTTACTTTTTTTGCTCCCACCCTTTTCTTATACTGCTTTGGGACATCCCACATGTAATCAGTATGAGAGCTGCGTCGGTCCATGGACGATAAGAGAAAATAGGATTTTTGTACTCACCGTAAAATCCGTTTCTCTGACGTCCATGGACCGACGCAGCACCCACCCTTCCTTTTAAGTTTGTACTGCTTTGTTACGAACTGAGGCTGATTAGCTGCAGGTGGAAGGGTAATGTCCGGAGGGACCGCCCCCCTGGGCGGGGCTGTTCAGCTCTGGCTTGTTCTAGAATGTTTTAACCTCTAACATTCTGCCTAGGTCTTCTCCTGCGAGCAGGGACATATACCCACATGTAATCAGTATGAGAGCTGCGTCGGTCCATGGACGTCAGAGAAACGGATTTTACGGTGAGTACAAAAATCCTATTTTTTATCATTTTTTTTTTCCCACAAATAGAGCTTTCTTTTGGTGGTATTTGATCACCTTTGCAGGTTTTATTTTTTGCGCTATAAACAAAAAAAGACAGAAAATTTTGAAATTTTTTTTTTCTTTTTGCTATAATATCCCATTTTTTTTATTTCTTTTTTTAAAACTTTTTTTTCTCAGTTTAGGCCGATACGTATTCTTCTTCATATTTTTGGTAAAAAAAATTGCAAGAAGCGTATAGTGATTGGTTTGCGCAAAAGTTATAGCGCCTACAAAATAGGGGATAGTTTTATGACATTTTTATTATATATTTTTTTTTACTAGTAATGTGGGTTATCTGCGATTTTTGTCAGGCCTACGATATTGCGGTGGACATATCGGACACTTGACACTATTTTGGGACCATTCACATTTATACAGCGAACAGTGCTATAAATATGCACCGATTACTGTATAAATGTGATTGGCAGGGAAGGGGTTAACACTAGGGGGCGATCAAGGGGTTAAATATGTTCCCTGGGAGTGATTCTAACTGTGTGGGGGAGGGGAGTGACTGGGGGAGGTGACCGATCGGTGTCTCTATGTACAAGGGACACAGCATCGGTCTCCTCTCTCCCTGACAGGACGTGGATCTCTGTTTACACACAGAGATCCACGTCCTGCCTCTGTAACAGCCAATCGCGCGTACCTGGCGGACATCGCGGCCGCCAGGCACGCGCATTGGCAACACGTGACATTGCGGGCACAGCTGTTCCCCGCCGCGCGCCCTCGGCGGCGCGCGGGGGGGGATGTAAACAGCAGGACGTCCACGGACGTCCACTCGGCACTTGAGAGCCGCGCTGCAGACGTCTTTCGTCTATAGCGTGAGTCTCAAGTGGTTAAAAGCAAGTAACCAAAAAATAACTAATGATTGTTTTACCATGTTGAATAATATTTTTTAATGGTGTTTTGTTCATAATATAAATAAGACCGTAAAAGTCCACAATAAAACTGTAGCAGCGCTCCTCTGAGCGTCTTCTATATAACAGTTCATATATAGGTGATGTAAATAATGAATGGAAGTGGAGTTGGTTGTGATTGGTCACTACTTCTAGAACAAGTGCTCCTTCCACCAAAGAAATTTGTCACCGCGTGGGGGGTAAAATTCCCCTTTTGGGATGCACTCACCAGATGTAGTTTAAAATTGAGCATTCATATACCATCCACCTCCAGCATTCTCTGTCTTTCCACTGTATATTCAGCTTTATTAGATACCATTTGTCATGTGAGGAAACAAACACATCTCATAGGGCAGTACTGTTATGTAAAGTTTATTGACATAAAACCCCCCCAGTGCCCCCCTTCTTACAAAATGTGTACCAAATAACAAGTAAAAATAGGCAAATAGAACGTGAACGCTTGGAGCACTTGCCCCTGATGATCGCTTTCTCACGTTTCCTTCAGCGTCTCTCTGGTTGCAGGCTCCTGGAGCGCAAACGTCACTTTCCGGTTGTGTGGTTGTGTAGTCACGCCCTGACGTTTCGTCACTACCGACTTCTTCTGAGGGCGTGATCTACCACCACAACAAGTGGAATTAAATATGTAAAGCCTCCGCCCCCTGGGCGGCAACAGACCTCTCGATCCACGTCGTGCATCATCACGCCGGCACATCCGAGCGTCATTACCTTTTCCCGGGCTGTGGGCGGAAGTGTTCGGCTAGCATGCATCTCTGTTCTATGAATTGAAAACACAGATACCGTACCAGCTGGGGCCGCATGTCACTTTTCTTTTTCGTACATCACGGGACACAGAGCGACTTAGTCATTACTAATGGGTTATATAGATTACCTTCAGGTGTTGGCACTGGCCAATTCCAAACCGGAAGTACCCTCCCCTATATAAGCCCCTCCCATCCGGGAGCACCTCAGTTTTTTGCCAGTGTCTAAGGTGTTGGCCAAAGAGTAACATGTGTTTTCACTGGGCTTGCGTACAGGTTCTTTTGGGCCTTAGTAAGCTGTTCCGGATCCCACCAAAAAAGCTTCATAGCTAAACGGTCGGTACCCGGGCCTTGCAGCAGAAGAGCAAGGTTTTGCCTGTAATGCTTCTCTTAGGAGGGCTGGACCCTGGGATCCAGAGCTCTGGTCATACCCACGACCAAGATGTTGTCTGTGCAGGGTGCTATACAGGTCCAGGGGAGTGGAATCCTTGGGAACCCGGTCCCTGAAGGTTTAATTACAATGCCTGCCGTGATAGGTGAAGTTTGGACTTCTGTGGACCAAACAAAGTCCTGCGGCGGGGATCAGGTAAGTGGGGGCCCCCAGGAACTTGGTTCTATTGGGGGACCCCCAAGCCTAATTTGTCTTTCTGTCTTTTACCTAACGGTATTCCCGCTAAATATCTGTGTTTGCCTGTAACTACTGATAATGTAAAATTTTAATAGTAGTCAAGAAAAAAAAAAAAAAGGGGGCCGCGGTACCTGTGTTAAACCACTAGAGGCCGCTGTAGTCCATTTTTCTTGTCATGTGGATCTTTGGTTTTCTCAATTCAAAAGATCCAGGCAGCTGGTAAGTTTCTCTGTGGGAATCCACTTCCTCTGCCCTGTTGCTGCGCTCATCCACCGCACAGGCCCTCCGGCAAAAAGGGCCCTGGCTCCTAGTCCCCTGTTTGATTTCGAAAAGGGCGCCAATGGCGCACGGGCACGCGCGCGGGCGCGTGCACGCGCCTCCTATGAAAAAAAGGGGCGGGGCGGGTGGATGACGCTCGATGCGCGCCGCGGCGCTTCTGCGCATGTGCGGGCGTCCCAGCATGGTTAAAAGTCACAGTACAAGTGTCAGCTGGATGCAAACAGAGCTAGCAACAAACAGTGGCACACAGAGGCGGTTGATGCAGGCATCCCCATAGAAAGGCACTTTAGTGGACACCAGCTGGTATATAGCAGCAACTTTGTTAGACTATTACCAGCAAAATTGGTGTATGACGACGGGAATACCTCAGCTTTGTGCTTAAAGGATATGTCGTCCAGACGCTCCGGAAATAGATCTTCCAGGAAGCCAAAGGGGTCTCCATCGGGCTCTGAGGATATTGGGCATGCTTGTACTGCACCAATCTCCCCTGAGAATTCAGAGGTCAGTAGCCGTAGAAACCCCGCAGGAATGCCTGGTGCTGCGGCTGTCCCCAGTCCACCTGCTCCTGTATATATAACAGAGGAGGTTTTATCCTCCACTCTGGGAGGATTGGAAGAGAGATTAACAGCATTGATCGCTGCTTCCCTGTCACAGGAAAAGCGCGTCCGATCTCCGTCTCCTCCTTCAGAGTGCCTGTTAGTGGAGGAACAGCCCCACACAGAGATCGACCTACCTGAAGGGGATCAGGATGAGGTTGATTCAGTTATGGAGGAATCAACAGTGGAAGAACCTTTCTCAGCATCTCAGGCTGAAAGATTATGGGTTCAGTCTCTGACTAATATGGTCCGATCAGCATTTAAAATGCCTCTGGCGGAACCACCATCCACTACGGTTTCCTCGCTGGGGTCGCTAAAAGCTCCCCAGGCTGTCTGTTCCTTCCCAATCCACCCTTTATTAGAAGGGCTTATTTACCAGGATTGGGAGCATCCTGATAAAATATTTGCTCCCCCCAAGAGATTTCCGGTGATCTATCCCATGGAGGATAAGTTCATAAGAAAATGGAGGGTCCCTACAGTGGACGCAGCCATCTCTTCTGTTAACAAATCACTGACATGTCCAGTAGATAATGTTCCAATGTTCAAAGACCCAATAGATAAAAAATTGGAGTCTTTACTAAAATCTGCTTTCTCTACAGCAAGCATGGTGACACAACCTGCGGTAGCAGCGATTGGAGTCTGCCAAGCAGTGAAAGATCAGTTGAAACAAGTCTTAAGGGACTTACCAGATCAGCAGGCTCTTGCCCTAGCTGACCTGCCTAGAGCCTTGTGTTTTGCGGTGGACGCCATAAAGGATACAATCCAACAGGCCTCCCGCTTTACGCTGTCTATAGTACATATGCGTAGGCTTCTGTGGCTCAAAAACTGGTCTGCTGAAGCTCCCTGTAAAAAACTGCTGGTTAGCTTCCCATTTCATGGAGAACGCTTATTTGGAGAAGATCTGGACAAATATATCCAGAAAATTTCTGCCGGTGTAAGTTCACTCTTACCGGTTAAGAACAAGGGTAGAAGTCCTTCTTTTAGGAGGCCTACTTCTCCAGTCCCTGGCACATCGGCTGTGAAACAGTTCCGACGGCCTCCGCGGTCAAATCCAGGGGGCAGAAATCAGGGACAATCACAGGGTAACAAGAAACCCTGGGTCAAGAGAGGTACAAAACCTCCCCCTAAGTCATGAAGGGTTGCCCCCACTCAGTCGGGTGAGGGGAAGACTTCAGTTGTTCACAGAGACCTGGCGGGACACCATCAGAGATGGGTGATCTCCGCAGTAAGTCTGGGATACAGGCTGGAGTTAAAAGACATTCCTCCTGCCCATTTTATAAGGTCAAACGTGCCAAGCGATCCCCAGAAGAGTGGATCCCTCCTTCTGGCACTAGAGCAACTATTGCCCCAAGGGTAATCATGAAGGTTCCCTTGGAAGAAAACGGGTTCGGGTTTTACTCGAACCTTGTCACAGTCCCCAAACCAAATGGGGACATGAGGCCCATATTAAATATAAAAGGGCTAAACAAGTTCCTACATTTCAGGACTTTTTCGGATGGAGTCGATCCGATCGGTGGCCACCGCCCTACAAGGGCAGGAATGGTTAGCCTCGATCGACATAAGGGATGCTTATTTGCATATTCCCATCTGTCCGGCCCACCAGAAATTTCTACGCCTTGCAGTAGAAGGGCGCCATTTTTAGTTCAGAGCCTTACCTTTCGGTCTGGCCACGGCACCACGAGTGTTCACAAAAATTTTGGCCCTACGATTGGCCAAACTAGGAACACAAGGTGTAACGATAATGGCATATCTAGACGACTTGTTGCTGATAGACCACTCAGTGAAAAAAAAACTAGAAGTGGTCGTTCACAAGACAATCAAGTATCTGGAATCTCACGGTTGCATTATCAACCGAGACAAGTCAGCCCTAAAACCAGTCAAAAGCCTGGAATACTTGGGGGCTAAGACTGGATTCAAATCAGAGAAAGATTTTCTTACCTCCAGAGAAGGTGTCGTCTTTGAAAGATTTGACCCACTTAGTGGGTACAAAAAAGAAAAACCATCCATACGCCTGTGTATAAGGCTGCTGGGAAAAATGGTGGCTTCATTCGAAGCAGTACCTACGGTCAATTCCATTCAAGGAACTTGCAGAGGGCCATACTGTCAGCCTGGAACAAAAAAGTTCAGGCTTTAGACTTACCAATGTCCCTGTCCCCTTCCATTCGCAAAGAGCCTCCATTGGTGGTTGGTACCAGAATCTGGAAAAAGGGAAACCCTTCAGTCCGGTTTCTTGGAAGGTGGTCACTACAGATGCCAGCCTCATAGGCTGGGGGGCAGTACTGGAGCAATGGTCTCTCCAGGGCAAGTGGTCAGAAGCAGAGAAGGCCCTGCCCATCAATCTCTTAGAGATACGAGCAGCCCGGTATGCCCTAGTAGCATGGACATCCAAACTCCAAGGGTCACCTGTCAGAATTCAATCAGACAATGCCACAGCAGTGGCATATATCAATCACCAGGGTGGCACCAGGAGTCGTGCAGCCCAGAGGGAAGCGAATTGCATCCTGGAATGGGCAGAAAGGTATGTCACAGCCATATCCGCGGTTTTCATCCCAGGAGTGGAAAATTTGGAGAGCGGACTTTTTTAGGTCGCCAGCAATTAGGCCCGGGGAATGGTCTCTTCACCCCGAGGTTTTCCAGGCAATATGCCAGCGGTGGGGAACACCGGATGTAGATCTGCTAGCATCCAGATTCAACGCAAAGGTGGACAGATTTGTGTCTCGCACAAAGGATCCCCTAGCTTGCGGTTCGGATGCCCTAGTGTTCCCTTGGGATCAGTTCAAGCTGATATATGCATTCCCACCGCGATTAATCCGCAGAATCAGGGTAGAAAAGAAACCAGTGATTCTGGTGGCTCCAGCGTGGCCCCGAAGGGCATGGTACGCGGAGATTGTAAAAATGTCAGTGGGAAGTCCTTGGACCCTCCCACATCGTCCGGACCTGCTTTCGCAAGGACCGATATACTACCCTTCCTTACCAGCCCTAGGTTTGACGGCCTGGCTATTGAAGCCCACATTCTAAAAAAGAGAGGGCTCTCTAATCCTGTGGTATCTACCATGATCAATGCCAGGAAGCCGGTATCCAGGCAGATCTATTATAGGATCTAGAAGGCGTACATTATGTGGTGTGAGGCCAGGAAATGGCATCCACGTAAGTATGTAATAGGTAGGATTCTGGACTTCCTACAGTGGGCTGTACATAGGAAGCTTGCCTTGAGTACTATCAAGGGTCAGACGGCCTTGTCAATATTTTTTTCAAAGGCCCTTGGTTTTGCATTCATTAGTCAAAGCTTTCATACAAGGAGTGATGCGTATTAGCCCTCCGGTTAGTATTCCCATATGTCCATGGGACTTAAACCTGGTTCTGTCGGTTCTACAGAAACAACCATTTGAACCATTGCGGCACGTTTCCTTGGTTCTTTTCACCAGGAAATTGATTTTCTTAGTAGCCATTTGTTCGGCTAAAAGAGTATCGGAATTAACCGCCTTGTCCTGTAAGGAGCCATATCTGGTTATCCATAAGGACAGAGTAGTATTACGTCCTCATACAGCCTTTCTTCCTAAGGTGATATCGAGGTTCTATTTGAACCAAGATGTGGTTCTTCCTTCCTTTTTCCCCAAACCTAGTTCGGTAGAGGAAAAGTTATTGCATTCTTTGGATGTAGTAAGAGCAGTTAAAGCTTATCTAAAAGCCACTGCTCAGATTCGCAGAACGGATACTTTGTTTGTTCTGCCGGAAGGCCCCAGAAAGGGTCAGGCAGCATCAAAAATCTACTTTAGCCAAGTGGATTCGACAGGTCATAATACAAGCCTATGGCTTGAAAAGGAGACCGCCTCCGTTCAAAGTTAGGGCGCACTCCACAAGAGCAGTTGGATCTTCATGGGCAGTGCATCACCAAGCCTCCCTGGCTCAAATCTGTAAGGCCACAACATGGTCTTCAGTACACACGTTTACTAGGTTCTACCAGGTAGACGTCAGAAGTCAGGAGGATGTCGCCTTTGGGCGCAGTGTGTTGCAGGCCGCAAAAGAGCCTCATGCCTGATGGCGCCCAGCTTATGTATCCCTCCCCTCATTTGGCATTGCTTTGGGACGTCCCATTAGTAATGACTAAGTCGCTCTGTGTCCCGTGATGTACGAAAAAGAAAAAGGGATTTTTATAACAGCTTACCTGTAAAATCCTTTTCTTGGAGTACATCACGGGACACAGAGCTCCCACCCCTCTTTTTGGGACACTTATTGCTTGGCTACAAAACTGAGGTGCTCCCGGATGGGAGGGGCTTATATAGGGGAGGGTACTTCCGGTTTGGAATTGGCCAGTGCCAACACCTGAAGGTAATCTATATAACCCATTAGTAATGACTAAGTCGCTCTGTGTCCCGTGATGTACTCCAAGAAAAGGATTTTACAGGTAAGCTGTTATAAAAATCCCTTTTTCTATATTGTGAATCAATGTATGCTGCAAGAGACTGATTACCAACTGATTACTCACAACAGATTCCAACCTCTTGAGCATCTTAACAATGCCCCGCCACCCTGTCCTTTTTTTAGGGAGAGGAGGAAGGGGACAAAGAAGGGGTCGGGGATATCCACCATACAGGGGCAAACCCCAACCCACAAATTACAGGGACCAAGAATGGAGAGAACCACAATCGGAACACCAGTGGACAAGGGACCAAACTCCCTACACATACCAAAGGAACGTGGAACCAGAGGATGTAGGGCCGGAAGGACGGTCCAGTAAAAGGAGAAATCAGTAGAACTTACACATCAGGAATTAAACATCCTTAATATGGGACTAAAATGTGGAATAAAACAACCGGTTAACAAATTCAATGTCTATATAGACATCCATAAATACATTAGAAAACTTAACATAAAAAAACACTTTGTGGGGCGAAACAGAGCCAATACAACTAACTATATCAATTCCCAGGGGATCCAGAACAGTGGTCTAAAAAACAAGTCCCTGTTCAACCCCTTGAACAACCCCAACCACCAGGTGGAGGTCTTCAAAAGTTTAGTTATAAAAGACCTGGACCACCTGAAGCCAAAAAAGAATGTAAACGCAAGACACATTTGCGAAGGGATTGATTCATTAGAGAAAAGGAGGGATATCATTATAAGACCAGCTGATAAAGGAGGAGGAGTTGTGGTACTTCCAAAGGAATTTTACCACAATCAAATCATGGAAATGTTGGCAGATGAACTAACGCATACAAAACCTTGGACCACGACCCTACGCATGCGTTTAGGAGCCAATTAGAAACGTTGGTGGGGATTGGCACGAAATTAGGAGTCTTATCTGAAAAAAGACATTACCTACTACCTGCCAGCAGTAAAATTCCCACTATATACACACTACCTAAAATCCATAAGGACTCCAAAAATCCACCTCCAAGGCCGATTGTAAACAGTATTGACTCCATAGCATCAAGAATGGGACAATATTTAGATAAGTTCTTACAAAAAAGCGTAACAATGACACACTCATATCTGAAAGTCACTAAAGAATTCTTAAACTGTTTACAAAATATGACGTCATAGAGGGACAGGAACTTTGGCTGGTAACAACAGATGTGTCCTCTCTCTACTCGATTATCCAGCATGATGATGCCTTACTAGCTCTAAATTGGACTTTGAGTCAGAGAGATGACCTGCCCCACAATCAAAAAGTGTTCATAGGCCATGCCCTAGATTTCTGCCTTTCGCATTATTATTTTTGGTATGCCAATAAATTCTTTATACAACGCTGAGGGGTTGCAATGGGGGCTAAATTTGCACCTAGCATAGCAAACCTTTTTATGGCCGAGTGGGAAGATAAAGTAATTTTTAAAAACAGACGGGCATAACTCATCTTTTACAAACGTTTTATTGATCTATTTTTTTATCTGGGCTGGACCTATAGACTCTCTACAAGAGTTTTTAAAGGTTTTAAATGAAAATAGTAACAACATCAGGCTCACATCAGAATGGCATAGTGTATCAATTAATTTTCTGGATGTGACTGTCTATCGCTGAATTTTGACATTGGAGACCAAAGTTTTTTTTTTTAAACCAACGGACAGAAACAGTTATCTGCCAAGTGCCAACCACCAGTGGGCATCATCCCCAATGGCTGAAAAATATCCCTAAAGGACAGATAACGAGAGTGAAACGCAACTGCTCGGAGGTTGAGAATTTTTTTACACAATCTAAAGTATTAACCGATTTGTGGCCAAAGGCTACAACCCAGTAGCTCTGGAAAAAATCGTAGAAGAAATATCACTGGTGCCCAGGGAATTAACCCTACAAACGAAACAAAAACCAGTACTTGGAGAAGCCACTACCAAAGAATGGGGCTTCTTGTCGCAATTCCACGCCCAATATAAAGAAGTGGAGAACATTTTCAAACAACGCTGGCATATACTGTTACTGGACAAGAAATTGGGACCGGTACTACCTCCAAAACCACAATTCCTGTACAGAAAAGCACTATGCTGGCTGGGATATATACTGGATCACTAGGAATCACTAATACAGCAATTGATGTCCAATTCTACGTTTAGACCTTTTAGGCACTAGGACATCTGTCCGGTATATCCAATTCGTCTCAAGTTTGGACAATTCATGTACTCTGTGAGATCCTCTCCAATGCTGCTCCAAACACTCAATGCCCCAGAATTCTAGCCCTGTTGCATCTTGATTATGTTTAAGCTTGAAGTGCAGAGAAACGTTCCTTAAAACCAATCTTTATATTGTGTATATGTTCAGCAATGCGTATTCTGAGTAGTCTCTTAGTCCTTCCTATATAAAGGAGGCCACAGGAGCATTTTAAAGCATATTCTACGAAACTGCTATTGCATGTGATAAACTGTTTAATATCAAATTGTTGGTGTTTCATAGGGGATGTAAAATTCTCTATGCCTCTTATTGGACGTGCGACTTCTCTGCATGCCTTACATCTTCTACATGCAAAAAATAGGATTTTTGTACTCACCGTAAAATCCGTTTCTCTGACGTCCATGGACTGACACAGCTCTCATACTGATTACGTGTGGGTATATGTCCCTGCTTGCAGGAGAAGACCTAGGCAGAATGTTAGATGTTAAAAAAATTCTAGAACAAACCGGAGCTGAACAGCCCCGCCCAGGGGGCGGTCCCTCCCGACATTACCCTCCCACCTGCAGCTAGCAGCCTCAGTTTTTTTCTGCCTAGCAGAAGAAGACGTGGCTCTCTCAGGAGCCAGTCTCCTGGAAGATTTTACTTTTAAATTTTATTCCTTTGGGAATTTTATTATTTTTATTTTTGAGACCTTCAATTAACTGTCAGCTGGGCAACAGGTTGGGTACACTAGTATCCTCGTAGTCTTCCCTGTCCGACCATCGAGCGTGCTGATCCTCACCTTGTGTGCGTTAGACTCAGTTCACGACATACTCCATGGCTCCAGGGGTGGCCGGGTTGCTTTCATGCTCCCGCGGTCCTCTCAAGATTGAACCGTACCTGACTGTATCTTTCGCGGTGGACCGGGCCGACCGCTACGCAGTACTACTCTGTGAAAGGTCTGTCTGAAACAAGCCAGTGGGTCCCTCTAGGGACGGGTAAGTAGTCTCTCCTGCTGCAGGTGAGTACAGGCTGGCTGTGTTTCTTTATGTGGGGGGTTATGCCTGTCTCCCCCCTGTTATGCTGCTCTCTGCACCCTGTTCTGGTGCTGTGCTGTGTGGGGGTGCTTGGGGGGTCACTCTGCCCTGGGGGGGGTGCTCATGGCTGTTGGTGAACTCTGGGAAGTGTTCTGGGGGAGTGTGTGAGGCCTTATTGCGTGCGCCATTGGCGCTGTGTTTTAATTGTAAAAAGCGTGCTCGGCGGCCATCTTGCCGCGGCTCAAATGCGCAGTTATACAGGCGCCCGGCGGCCATTTTCTTGTAGCCGCGGCGCTTTCGCTTTCGGCCTCTAGCGGCGCTGCTGAACGGCGCAAAATACCTGTCTCCTCACAGATTCTTCACTCTCCTCAGGCTTCACTCGTGCTGCAGCGCGGCTCATACAGCGGAACCGAGCGGTCCCTAAGGGTGGTGAGTCCTCTGGGTATCCCCTCCTCGGCCTCAGCACAGCCAGTGGGTGGACTGTATTATTCACTGTAATAGTGAATAAGGTCTCAGAGGGTGGCAGTATGGAGTCTGGTTCACCTGCTTCTCCACACTTGTCAGAGGCAACTGGCAGTGCTCCTGCACCTGGGGTCCCTATGGACCAGTTGTCGGCAGTCCTGGAATCGTTCCTTGTCAAGCTGGAAGTGGTGTGCGAATGCACGGGGGCTGTAAAGCTCCCCCTCCCCACACAATCTCCACATGGGGAGTGCTCTGACTCAGATATGGGCCTAGCTACTGCTGCTGAGGACCCTAGTTCTGAGGATTTTGATGTCTTGGGACAGGACCTTCCTTGTGAAGAAGACCCCTGTCTTGAACCACCAACTGACAGGGTGCTTGTAAGTGAACTCATTGATGCTGTGAGGGACACTCTCAAGCTGAATGTTGAGGCTGAGGAACCTCAGGTGGAAGCTGTATCCTTTGGTTCCTTTAAAGCCGTTTCTTCAAAAAGTTTTTCCATATGTGCCTTTTTTTTTAATACATTCATTGACCAAGTCTGGGATAAGCCGCAGAAAACTGACGGTCCCGCGGCGCATAGCCTTAAGGTACCCCTTTGAGGAGGACCTGGTTAAGAAGTGGACTATCCCCCCAGTGGTCGACCCCCCGGTCGCCCGTTTGAATAAGGCTACCACGCTCCCAATGGAAGGGACTCCTGCATTTAAGGATCCCGCTGACAGGAGGTCAGAAGTGGCGAGTAGAACTATGTTCACCTTATTGGGGGCCGCCTTACGCCCTATAGTGTCACAGACACTCACAGGCTGGGCAAAGATAGTGCACCAGACAGTGCAGGAGCATAATCTCCCTCCTGAAACCATTGCCCTGGCTCACCAACTTGCGCAGGGTTTAGTCTTTGTGTGCGATGCCACTTTTTAGATGCGACCCCTTTAATAACGGGGGCCTCTATCTCTGCTGTGGTGATGCGTCCCCTTATCTGGCTGAAATGCTGGTCGGCCGACCTAGCTTCCAAAAAGCTCCTGGCTGACTTGCCCTTTAAGGGCGGTAGACTGTTTGGGGCTGCCCTGGATGACATTATTAAAAATGTCACAGGAGGTAAGAGCACCTTCCTTCCCCAGTCTATTGGGGGAAAGGAGCCCCACCGCAGGCCGGGCCCTTCCTTTCCGGCGAATACGTTTTTTCGTCAGTCAGATTCCACGGGTAAGCCCGCCCAGACTGAAAAGAATGCGGCTGGGGGACAAAGACGTCCCTGGGTGCGTAAGCCTACCAAGCAAGCTCCCAAGCCCACCACCGCATGAAGTCTTGCCCCTGCCCGATGGGGGGGACGTCTTCGCAGGTTCTCGGTGCGGTGGACCTCCTGGATCTCCGACCAGTGGGTGTGCGAGGTGGTCACCTCGGGATACAGGATAGAGTTCTGCTCATGGCCACCAAACAGGTTTTTTCCCTCAAACCTCCCTCTCCTTCCTGCTCGCCGGGCGGCCCTCTTGGGGGCCGTACATGATTTGCTCGGGTGCGGAGTAATTGTGACGGTTCCGTCACAAGAGAGGTTTCAGGGGTTTTACTCCAACCTGTTTGTTGTCCCGAAGAAGGACGGGGTCCGGCCAATCCTGGACCTCAAGGCCCTAAATGCCTATGTGAGGGTATTAAAATTCCGGATGGAATCCATTCGCGCAGTGATCGTGACACTCCACCAAGGGGATTTTTTGGCGTCCTTGGATATCAAGGACGCTTACTTGCACGTCCCAATCTGCGCAAGCCACCAGAGGTTTCTGCGCTTTGCCATAGGCGAAGTCCAGTATCAGTTCGTGGCTCTTCCCTTCGGCCTAGCATCGGCACCACGGGTTTTCACCAAAGTGCTCGCCCCGGTCCTAGCATTAGTGAGACAGCGAGGAATTGTTATCGTGGGCTATCTAGACGATCTCCTTCTCAGAGCAGAAAATGGCTCAGAATTGGAGGAAAATGTGACAATAGTCAGACCCTTCGGGACTTTGGATGGATTCTGAACACGCAGAAGTCGGCTCTAGTCCCGACTCAGCACTTGGAGTATCTGGGTCTGATCCTGGACACTTCGGCAGGGAAGGTGTTTCTACCCTCAGAGAAGTTACTGACACTTCAGTCGGCAGTGCAGGTTCTGACGTCCCGAAAATGGTCATCAATTCGCTTCTGCATGAGAGTCTTGGGACTAATGGTGGCCTCCTTCGAGGCGGTTCCGTATGCTCAATCATACACTCGGGCATTGCAGAAGGGAATTCTGTCTGTTTGGGACAAGTCCCCATTATCATTGGATCTTCAGATTCAGTTGAGTCACTCTGTCAAGGCATCCCTGACGCGGTGGCTGTGATCCCCGGGTCTTCGGGCCGGGAAGTCGTTCCTCCCCATCCACTGGACGGTGATCACGACGGACGCCAGCCTGACGGGCTGGGGAGGAGTGTGGGGAGTCCTGTCAGCTCAAGGGCTCTGGACTCCAGACGAATCTCGTCTCCCAATCAACGTCCTGGAATTGCGGCGATCAGACTGTGTCTCTCTGCATGGTTGAAGAGGCTACAAGGCCGCTCGGTCAGAATCCAGTCGGACAACGCCACGGCCGTGGCGTATGTCAACCATCAGGGGGGCACTCGGAGCTCGGCTGCGGCGTCCGAGGTCGCCCACATCCTAAGGTGGGCGGAAAGAAGCGTGCCGGCACTGTTGGCCGTCTACATTCCTGGCGTAGAAAACTGGCAGGCGGAATATCTGAGCCGCCAGTTCCTGGACCAGTGGGAGTGGTCCTTGCATCCGGAGGTGTTTCAACTCCTTTGTCGGCGGTGGGGCACTCCGGATGTGGACCTGATGGCGTCACGACTCAATTGCAAGGTGTCGAGGTTTGTGGCCAGGTCCAGGGACCCCTGGGCGGATGCCACGGACGCGTTAGTGGCCCCGTGGGGTCAGTATCGCTTGGTGTATGTCTACCCTCCGCTGCAGTTGCTTCCTCGTCTGCTGCGCAGGGTGGCGGCCGAGGGCATCCCGGTGATCCTCATTGCCCCGGACTGGCCTCGGTGTCACTGGTACGCCGACCTGGTACGTCTCATCGCGGACGTCCCTTGGCGCCTGCTCTTGAGGGAGGACCTTCTATCTCAAGGTCCTATCTTTCATCCTGCTTTACAGTCTCTGGCTTTAACGGCATGGCTATTGAGAGCCAGGTGCTGAAAGACCGAGGCCTGTCGGATTCGGTAATTTCAACCATGCTTGGGGCAAGGAAGTCTTTTTCTAGGAAGATCTATCACCATATCTGGAGAGCTTACATCGCTATGTGCGAAGAGCTAGACTGGCGTCCACGGACGTACTCTGTCCCCAGAATCCTGCGGTTCTTACAGCATGGTGTTGCACAAAGGCTGGCTTTGAGCACTATTAAGGGTCAGATTTTGGCCTTGGCCGTTTTTTCTTTCAAAGACCCCTAGCAGGTCATTCCTTAGTTAGCACTTTTGTGCAGGGGGTACGCCAACGTCCTTACAGGATGTCGCCAATTTACAAACCGACCTCAATGCTCTGTCTAATTGGGCGACTATGTGGCAGATGAGGTTTAATGTTGATAAATGTAAAGTTATGCACTTGGGGGCTAAGAATATGAATGCATCATACATACTAGGGGGAGTACAACTGGGGGGATCCGTAGTGAAGGATCTGGGGGTTTTGGTAGATCATAAGCTCAATAATGGCATGCAATGCCAAGCTGCGGTTTCCAAAGCGAGCAAAGTCCGTTTCTTGTATTAAGAGAGGAATGGACTCCAGAGAGAGAGATATCATTTTGCCCCTGTTCAAATCATTAGTAAGACCTCATCTGGAATATGCAGTTCAGTTTTGGGCACCAGTTCTCAAAAAGGATATCGGGGAACTGGAGAAAGTGCAGAGAAGGGCAACCAAACTGATAAGAGGCATGGAGGAGCTCAGCTATGAGGAAAGATTAGAGGAACTGAATTTATTCATTCTTGAGAATAGGAGAATAAGGGGGGATATGATTAACATGTACAAATATATAAGGGGTCCATATATTGAACTTGGTGTGGAGTTATTCACTTTACGGTCAACACAAAAGACAAGGGGGCACTCTTTACGTCTAGAGGAAAAAAGATTTCATCTCCAAATACGGAAAGGTTTCTTCACAGTAAGAGCTGTGAAAATGTGGAACTGACTCCCTCCAGAGGTGGTTCTGGCCAGCTCAGTAGATTGCTTTAACCACTTCCCGACCGCGCCATGTACAAAAGACGTCCACAGCGCGGTCGAGTTATCCTGAGTGGACGTCCCAGGGACGTCCTCACAGAATCTTGCTCCCGCGCGCCCCCTGGGGCGCGCTCCAGGATATGTCCGTGACCGCCGGGTCCGGAAGACCCGGCGCATCACAGATCACGGTAGATGGCCGCTAATCGCGGCCGTTTACCACGTGATCGCTCCGTCAAATGACGGAGCGATCACTTGTAAACAGACCGGCGTCATGTGATGACGCCGGTTCCTCCCTCCCCTCTCTGTACCGATCGGTACAGTGTGAGAGGAGAGGGGAGGGAGCGGATCATGTCCGCTCCCTCCCCCATGTCAGAACATGTCAGCTGTGGGCTGGATCTGTGACAATTGCAGTCACAGATCCAGCCATCCATCCATCCCTGCTCAGCCATCCCTGTGCAATACTCTGCAATACACCCTGTGCAATACTCTGCAATACACCCTGTGCAATACTCTGCAATACCCTGTGCAATACTCTGCAATACCCTGTGCAATACTCTGCAATACACCCTGCCAATACTCTGCAATACACCCTGCCAATACTCTGCAATACACCCTGCCAATACTCTGCAATACACCCTGCCAATACTCTGCAATACACCCTGCCAATACTCTGCAATACACCCTGCCAATACTCTGCAATACACCCTGCCAATACTCTGCAATACACCCTGCCAATACTCTGCAATACACCCTGCCAATACTCTGCAATACCCTGTGCAATACTCTGCAATACCCTGTGCAATACCCTGCCCATACTCTGCCCATACTCTGCAATACCCTGTGCAATACCCTGCCCATACTGTGCAATACCCTGCCCATACTCTGCCCATACTGTGCAATACTCTGCCATATTCCACAATACCCTGCCATATTCCGCAATACTCCTCAATACCCTGCAATACTCCTCAATACCCTGCAATACTCCACAATACCCGGCAATACTCCACAATACCTGGCAATACTCCACAATACCCTGCAATACTCCACAATACCCTGCAATACTCCACAATACCCTGCAATACTCCACAATACCCGGCAATACTCCTCAATACCCGGCAATACTCCTCAATACCCGGCAATACTCCGCAATACCCGGCAATACTCCGCAATACCCGGCAATACTCCGCAATACCCGGCAATACTCTGCAATAACCACTTCCCGCCCGCCGGCCGTCATATGACGTCCTTGACTTTGTGCGGAGATATCTGAATGATGGGAGCAGCTACAGGCATCATTCAGATATTCGCTTTTTCAGCTGGCGATTCCCTGCACCATAAGAACGATCATAGCGGCTGTTCCACCGCTTGATCGCTCTTACGGAAGGTGAGAGGGGATGCCCCCCCCCCTCCCGCTGCCCTCCGGTGCTTCTACCGACTCACCGCTACGATCAAAGCCAGGATTGTTTTTTTTTTTTGTTTTTTTTTTCAGGCTTCCCAGCCTAGAGGTGAGATGTGGGGTCTTATTGACCCCATATCTCACTGTAAAGAGGACCTGTCATGCCATATTCCTATTACAAGGGATGTTTACATTCCTTGTAATAGGAATAAAAGTGATCAAAAAAAAATTTGGGGCGGAAAAACATGTCAAACTAAAATAAATAAAGTAAAATGAACAATAAAATATATATATTTTTTTTAAAGCGCCCCTGCCCCCGGGAGCTCGCATGCAGAAGTGAACGCATACGTAAGCCCCGCCCACATATGAAAACGGTGTTCAAACCACACATGTGAGGTATCGTTGCGAACGTTAGAGCGAGAGAAATAATTTTGGCCCTAGACCTCCTCTGTAACTCAAAACATGTAACCAGTAAAAATATTTAAAGCGTTGCCTATGGGGATTTTTAAGTAGCGAAGTTTGGCGCCATTCCATGAGCGTGTGCAATTTTTAAGGGTGACATGTTAGGTATCTATTTACTCAGCGTAACTTCATCTTTCACATTATGCAAAAACATTGGGCTAACTTTACTGTTTTCTTTCTCGTACATCACGGGACACAGAGCGACATAGTCATTACTAATGGGTTATATAGATACCGTCAGGTGCTGGCACTGGCAACTTCCAAAACCGGAAGTACCCTCCCCTATATAAGCCCCTCCCATCCGGGAGCACCTCAGTTTTTTGCCAGTGTCTAAGGTGTTGGCCAAGAAGAAACATGTGTTTTTCACTGAGCTTGCGTACAGGTTCTTTTGGGCCTCAGTAAGCTATTCCGGATCCGACCAAAAAAGCTTCATAGCTAAACGGTCGGTACCCGGGCCTTGCAGAGAAGAGCAAGGTTTTGCCTGTAATGCTTCTCTTAGGAGAGCTGGACCCTGGGATCCAGAGCTCTGGTCATACCCACGACCAAGATGTTTTCTGTGCAGGGTGCTATACAGGTCCAGGGGAGTGGAATCCTTGGGAACCCGGTCCCTGAAGGTTTGATTACAATGCCTGCCGTGATAGGTGAAGTTTGGGCTTTTGTGGACCAAACAAAGTCCTGCGGCGGGGAACAGGTAAGTGGGGGCCCCCAGGAACTTGGTTCTATTGGGGGACCCCCAAGCCTAATTTGTCTTTCTGTCTGTTACCTAATGGTATTCCCGCAAAATTCTGTGCATGCCTGTAACTACTAAAAAAATGTAATAATTTTTAATAGTGGTCAAGAAAAAAAAAAAAAAAAAAAATGTTTTTATATATATTTAATATATTAGACTGCGGTACCTGTGTTTGTCCACTAGAGGCCGCTGTGGAATGTTTTCTTGTCATGTGGACTAGCTTCTTCTCAGCAGAGCAAAGTCCAGGCAGATGGTGAGTTCTCTTATAGGAAACTGCTTCCTCTGCCATGTTGCAGTGCTCGTCCATCCCCCGGCCTGCGGCAAAGAGGGGCCCTGGCTCCTGTCCCTTGTTACCATATTTGAAATTAGCGCCGAAGGCGCACGTGCCCGCGCGCGTGCGCGTGCACGCGCCTCTATATATAGAGGTGAGCCGGGAAAGGGGGCGGAGCCTGGGGGATGACGCTCTGTGCGCGCCGCAGCGCTTCTGCGCATGTGCGGGCGTCCCAGCAGTTTTAAAAAAACCACAATATTGTAGTGAGCTGGCTATGAAGTACAGAGACAGAGCTGGCAACATTTAAAGGCATACAGCAAGCGGTTGATACAGGCATCCCCTAGAAAGGCACATTAGTAGACACCAACTGTGATATAGCAGCAATTGTGCTAGACTATTCTCAGTAAAAGTGGTGTATTACGGCTGGAATACCTCAGCTTTAGGCTTAGGAATATGCCGTCCAGAAGCTCCGGAACTGAATCTTCCAGGAAGCGAAGGGGGTCTCATCGGGCTCGGAGGATCTTGGGCATACTCCTGCTGCACCAGTCTCCCCTGAAGTTCAGAGGTAAGTGACCGTAGAGACCCCGCAGGGTACTTGGTACTGTGGCTGTCCTCAGTTCACCTGCTCCTGTGTATGTAACAGAGGAGGTTTTTTCCTCAGCTCTGGGAGGATTCGAGAGAGATTGTCAACATTTATCGCTGCCTCCCTGTCAGGGAAAGCACGCCCGATCTCCGTCTCCTCCTTCAGAGTGCCTGTTAGCAGAGCAACAGTCCCATACAGGGATCGACCTGCCTGAAGGGGATCAGGATGAGGTTGATTCTGTTATAGAGGAATCAACAGTGGGGGAACCTTTTCTCAGCATCTTAAGCTGAAAGATTATGGGTTCAGTCTCTGACTAACATGGTCCGATCAGCATTTAAAAATGCACCTTGCGGAACCATCAACCACTACTGTATCCTCGTTGGGGTCGCTAGAAGCCCCCAGACTGTTTGTTCTTTTCCACTTCACCCTTTACTGAAAGGGCTCATTTACCAGGATTGGGAACGTCCTGAGAAAATATTTATTCCCCCAAGAGATTTCCGGTGGTCTATCCCATGGAGGATAAGTTCATCAAAAAAAAAAAAAAAAAATGGAAGGTCCCTACAGTGGACGCAGCCATCTCTTGTATGTATAAATCACTGACATGTCCAGTGGATAATGTCCAAATGTTCAAGAACCCAATAGATAAAAGATTGGAGTCCTTATGAAAATCTGCTTGGTGATACAACCAGCAGTAGCAGCTATTGGGGTCTGCTAAGCAGTGAAGGATCAGTTGAAACAGGTCTTGAGGGACTTGACAGATCAGCAGGCTTTGCCCTAGCTGATCTACCTAGAGCCTTAGGCTTTGCGGTCGACGCCATAGAGGATTCAGTCCATCAGGCCTCCCGCCTTACGCTGTCTATAGTACATATGCGTAGGCTCCTATGGCTCAAAAACTGGTCTGCTGAAGCTCCCTGTAAAGAATGGCTGGTTAGCGTCCCATTTCATGGTGAACGCTTATTCAGGGAAAACCTGGACAAATATATCCAGAAAATTTCCAGCGGTAAAAATACGCTCTTGCCGGTTAAAAGCAGAGTTAGAGGTCCCTCTTTAAGAGGCCTGCTTCTCCAGTCCCTGGGGCATCGGCTGTGTAACAGTTCCGACGGCCTCCTCGGTCAAATCCCGGGGGTAAAAAACAGGGACAGTAGCAGGGTAATGAGAAACCCTGGGTCAGGGGAGGTACAAAACCTCCCCCAAAGTTAAATTCATTGAAGCCCCCACTCAGTCGGGTGGGGGGAGGACTCCAGTTGTTCGCAAGAGACCTGGCGGGACACGATCAAGACAGATAGGTGCTCTCCGCAGTAGGTTTGGGATACAGTTTGGAGTTAAAAGACTCTCCTTCCCATTTTTGAGGTCAAACGTGCCAAGGGATCCCCGGAAGAGAGAGTCCCTCCTGTTGGCACTAGAACAACTATTGCTCCAAGGAGTAATTATGGAGGTTCCCCTGGAAGAATGAGGGTTCGGGTTTTACTCAAACCTCTTTACAGTCCCGAAGCAAACGCGGTCGGGAGGCCCATATTAATTCTAAAAGGGCTATACAAATTCCTGTATATCAGGACTTTCCGATGGAGTCGATCCGATCGGTGGCCACTGCCCTACAAGGGGAGGATTGGTTAGCCACGATCGACATCAAAGATGCTTATTTGCACATTCCCATCTTTCCAGTCCACCAAAAATTTCTACGCTTTGCAGTAGAAGGGCGCCATTTTCAGTTCAGAGCCTTACCCTTCGGTTTGGCCACAGCACCACGAGTGTTTACAAAAATTCTGGCCCTTTATTGGCCAATCTAAGAACACAAGGTGTAATGATAATGGCATATCTGGATGACTTGTTGCTGATAGACCACTCAGTGAAAAAACTAGACGTGGTCGTTCACAAGACGATCAAGTATCTGGAATCTCACGGTTGGATTATCAACTGAGACAAGTCAGCCCTAAAAACCAGTCAAAAGTCTGGAATACTTGGGGCTAAGGTTGGATTCAGGCCAGAGAAAAATATTCTTGCCTCGAGGAAAGGTGTTGTCTTTGAAAGATTTGATCCACTTAGTGGGTGCAAAAAAGACAGCCGTCCATACGCCTGTATATGAGGCTGCTGGGAAAAATGGTGGCATCATTCGAAGCAGTACCCTACGGTCAATTCCATTCAAGGAATTTGCAAGGGGCCATACTGTCAGCCTGGAACAAAAAAGTTCAGGCCCTAGACTTACAATGTCCTTGTCCCCTTCCGTTCGCAAGAGCCTCCGTTGGTGGTGGGTTCCCCAGAATCTGGAAAAAAGGAAATCCTTCAGTCCGATTTCTTGGAAGGTGGTCACTACAGATGCCAGCCTTATAGGCTGGGGAGCAGTACTGGAGCAATAGTCTCTCCAGGGCAGATGGTCGGATGCAGAAAAGGCCCTGCCCATCAATCTCTTAGAGATACGAGCAGCCCGGTATGCCCTAGTAGCATGGACATCCAAACTCCAAGGGTCCCCTGTCAGAATTCAATCAGACAATGCCACAGCAGTGGCATATATCAATCATCAGGGGGGCACCAGGAGTCGTGCAGCCCAGAGGGAAGTAAATTACATCCTGAAATGGGCAGGAAAAATATGTCCCAGCCATATCTGCGGTATTCATTCCAGGAGTGGAGAATTGGAAGGCGGACTTTCTAAGTCGCCAGCAATTAGGCCCAGAGGAAGGGTCCCTTCACCCCGAGGTTTTCTGGACAATATGTCAGCGGTGGGGAACATCGGATGTAGATCTTCTAGCATCCAGATTCAACGCAAAGGGGGACAGGTTTGTCTCTCGGACAAGGGATCCCCTAGCTTGCGGCTCGGATGCCCTAGTGTTCCCTGGGGATCAGTTCAAGCTGATATATGCATTCACACCGCCACAATGGTTACCTCGATTACTCCGCAGAATCAGGGTAGAAAAGAAACCAGTGATTCCGGTGGCTCCAGCATGGCCCCGAAGAGCGTGGTACGCGGAGATTGTAAAATTTCAGTGGGGAGTCCTTGGACTCTCCCACGTCGTCCGGCTTTCGCAAGGACCGATATACCACCCTTCCTTACCAGCCCTAGGTTTGACGGCCTGGCTATTGAAGCCCACATTCTAAAAAAGAGAGGGCTCTCTAATGCTGTGGTATCTACCATGATCAATGCCAGGAAGCCGGTATCCAGGCAGATCTACTATAGAATCTGGAAGGCGTACATCGCGTGGTGTGAGGCCAAGAAATGGCATCCACATAAGTACGTAATAGGTAGGATTCTGGACTTCCTACAGTGGGCTGTAGATAGGAAGCTTGCCTTGAGTACTATCAAGGGTCAGATTTCGGCCTTGTCAATATTTTTTCAAAGGCCCTTGGCTTCGCATTCACTAGTCAAAGCCTTTATACAAGGAGTGATGCGTATTAGGCCTCCGGTTAATATTCCCATATGTCCATGGGATCTAAACTTGGTTCTGTCGGTTCTACAGAAACAACCATTTGAACCATTACAGCATATTTCCTTGGTGCTTCTCACCAGGAAATTGATTTTTCTAGTAGCCATTTGTTCGGCTAAAAGAGTATCGGAATTAGCAGCTATGTCCTGTAAGGAGCCATATCTGGTTATCCATAAGGACAGAGTAGTGTTACGTCCTCATCCAGCCTTTCTTCCTAAGGTGGTATTGAGGTTTCATTTGAACCAAGATGTGGTTCTTCCTTCTTTTTTCCCCAAACCTACTTCGGTAGAGGAAAAGTTATTGCATTCTTTGGATGTAGTAAGAGCAGTTAAAGCTTATCTAAAAGCCACTGCTCAGATTCGCAGAACGGATACTTTGTTTATTCTGCCGGAAGGCCCCAGAAAGGGTCAGGCAGCGTCAAAATCTACTTTAGCCAAGTGGATTCGACAGGTCATAATACAAGCCTATGGCTTGAGAAGGAGACCGCCTCCGTTCAAAGTTAGAGCGCACTCCACGAGAGCAGTTGGAACTTCATGGGCAGTGCATCACCAGGCCTCCCTGGCTCAAATCTGTAAGGCCGCAACATGGTCTTCAGTACACACGTTTACTAGGTTCTACCAGGTGGACGTTGGAAGTCAGGAGGATGTCGCCTTTGGGCACAGTGTGTTGCAGGCCGCAAAAGATCCTCATGTCTGATAGCGCTCAGCTTATATATGGTGTATCCCCCCCCCCCCCTCATTTGGCATTGCTTTAGGACATTCCATTAGTAATGACTATGTCGCTCTGTGTCCCGTGATGTACGAGAAAGAAAATAGGATTTTTATAACAGCTTACCTGTAAAATCCTTTTCTTGGAGTACATCACGGGACACAGAGCTCCCGCCCCTCTTTGGGGACACTTATTGCTTTGCTACAAAACTGAGGTGCTCCCGGATGGGAGGGGCTTATATAGGGGAGGGTACTTCCGGTTTTGGAAGTTGCCAGTGCCAGCACCTGACGGTATCTATATAACCCATTAGTAATGACTATGTCGCTCTGTGTCCCGTGATGTACTCCAAGAAAAGGATTTTACAGGTAAGCTGTTATAAAAATCCTATTTTTTTTTCTTTTAGGCACAAAACAGTTTTTTTCCGTAAAAAACGCGTTAGAAAAATTTCTGCGCAAATACCGTGCAAGATAAAAAGTTGCAATGACCACCATTATATTCTTTAAGGTCTTTGCTAAAAAAACATATATAATGTTTTGGGGTTCTATGTAATTTTCTAGCAAACAAATTATGATTTTTACATGTAGGAGAGAAATGTCAGAATTGGCCTGGGTTCTCCAGAACGCCTGATGGTGCTCCCTGCATGTTGGGCCTCTGTATGTGGCCACGCTGTGTAAGTCTCACACATGTGGTATCGCCATACTCGGGAGAAATAGCAGAATGTGTTTTGGGGTGTAATTTGTGGTATGCATATGCTGTGTGTGAGAAATAACCTGCTAATATGACAATTTTGTGGAAAAAAAAAAAAGAAAAAAAAATCTTGATTTTTGCAAAGAATTGTGGGAAAAAATGACAACTTCAAAAAACTCACAATGACTCTTTCTAAATACCTTGGAATGTCTTCTTTCCAAAAAGGGGTCATTTGGGGGGTATTTGTACTTTTCTGGCATGTTAGGGTCTCAAGAAATGAGATAGGCCGTCAGTACTTCAGGTGTGATCAATTTTCAGATATTGGCACCATAGCTTGTGGACTCTATAACTTTCACAAAGACCAAAAAATATGCACCAATTTGTACTTATTTTTACCAAAGATATGTAGCAGTATAAATTTTGGCAAAATGTATGAAGAAAAAATACTAATTTGCAAAATTTTATAACGGAAACCAAGAAAAATGCATTTTTTTACAAAATTTTCAGTCTTTTTTCTCTTATAGCGCAAAAAATAAAAAAACCATCAGTGATTAAATACCACCAAAAGAAAGCTCTATTTGTGTGAAAAAAAGGACAAAAATTTCATATGGGTACAGTGTTGTATGACTGAGTAATTGTCATTCAAAATGTGAGAGCACCGAAAGCTGAAAATTCGTCTGGTTAGGAAGGGGGTTTAAGTGCCCAGTTGTCAAGTGGTTAAGAAAGGCCTGGATACTTTCCTAAATGTACATAATATAACTGAGTACTAACATTTATAGGTAAAGTTGATCCAGGGTAAATCCAATTGCCTCTCGGGGGATCAGGAAGGATTTTTTTCCCCTGCTGTAGCAAATTGGATCATGCTCTGCTGGGGTTTTTTGCCTTCCTCTGGATCAACTGTGGGTATAGAATTGGGTATATGGGATTGTACGATATTATTATTTTTTATTTTTTTATGGCTGAACTGGATGGACTTTGTCTTTTTTTCAACCTGACTAACTATGTAACTATGTAACCATGTGGTTCCACCTGCTCCCTCCTTGAGATCTGAACTTGGTGCTTTCGGTTCTTCAGGAACCTCCTTTTGAAAATATCAGAGATATTCCTTTTTTAACTTTGTCCCAGAAGGTGGCATTCTTAGTGGCCATCACTTCGGTTAGACGAGTGTCTGAGTTGGCGGCTCTGTCATGCAAGTCGCCTTACCTGGTCCTCCATAAGGATAAGGCGGTATTGCGACCGTCTTTCCTTCCTAAGGTGGTTTCGGCTTTTCACCTTAATGAGGACATTGTCCTTCCGTCCTTGTGCCCTCATCCATCGCATCCTAGAGAGGTTGCGCTTCACAATTTGGATGTGGTGCGTGCCTTACGGGTATACCTGGCGGCTACTGCTTCTATTCGGAAGTCTGACTCGCTGTTTGTATCTGTCTCTGGTCCGAAACAGGGCCAAGCAGTGTCGTCTGCCACCATTTCTAGGTGGATCAGACAGACTGTTATTAAAGCCTATGCCATTAAGGGGCGGGCGCCTCCCTTCCCGGTCACGGCGCATTGCACCAGGGCAATCGGTGCTTCCTGGGCTTTCCGACATCAAGCGTCGGTTGCACAAGTGTGCAAGGCGGCTACATGGTCGTCCGTTCATACCTTTTCAAAATTCTACAAGGTTGATTTGGCTGCATCTTCGGATGATTCCTTCGGCCGCAAAGTGTTGCAGGCCGCTGTTTAATGTTGCAACTCCTCCGTTGAGGAGCTCTGCTGGTTTGGAGTGAAGTTTTGGTTGTTACTTACTATTTTGCTCCCACCCTTTTCCAAAACGTCTTTCAGGACAGCACCCGAGAGATCATGGCTTCTCCTCCTACAGGAAACACCTCATCAATTAAGTCTTTAATTGGAGGCCTCCACGTTGCTTCCATCAGTTTTTTTGTGTTTCCTCCAGCCGGAGGAACACCTCTGGTGAGAGCCACGATCTCTCAGGGCTTTCCTGGGAGACAAAGGTTCTCAGTCAGTTTTTTTCTCTTAGGAGAGTGATCCTCCCACTTACCTCCTAGCATGGATGGTCCCATGGGCTCCCTCTCCCTCTTCCGTGCTCGGGGAGAGCCTGTACAGCCCGGGAGGGCTGCCTCCTTTTTTTCTACAGAGCGGTGGTTTGCTGTATTCTCGCCGGCCGCTTGCGAATAGCGGCGTGGAGCTTTACAGCGGCCGCCATTGTTCTGGTGGCCGAGGAGAGCTTCGGCCGCATCCTGTATGGGAAGAGGCAGCACTTCCGGGTCGGTGCGCGTGTCATTTCCGGCCGCAAAGCGCAGTGGGAGAGGGCAGGGTCACCTGGTGCCTTTAAAGTTCCGGTTCCAGGTCAGCGCGGCGGCGTTTTCGAATCTGGAACCAGCGTTTTCCTCACCACACGTCCGCAGACAGCTATGGATAGCGATGCAGCGGATAAGGGGGCAAGCCAAGGCACCAGCAAGGCTAAGGTAAGGGACTGTGTCCTATTTACACTGGGCCGTTTTCTCCTGTGGGGGGGGTTATTCACCCGCTTCCCCCCCATCCCCCATCTCCCTGGTGGTGCAGTGGCTGGTGATTTAGCATGTCTGCATAAGATCTAGGGGTTTTGTAAAAGGTGGTGGTGGTGCATGGCTTGCGGGGCACAAGGACGTGAAGGTGTTTTTTTCCTATGTGCACCTGGGTGTATTGATTTGTACTGTGTAACAGTTTTTCTTAGTGTGGTCCCTGGTTTTTTATTTTCTGTTTGTGCAGGCCAAAAGTTCTGCTCAACCAGTGAAGAGAAGGTGCCCTGTCTGCAAGGAAAAGTTAAGCGAGGCTTGGACCAAGTCGCTTTGTGCAGATTGCACTGCAAATGTAGGCAGGGAAGAGTCCTTTTGTGGCGATCTAGTATCTACAATAAGGATGAACTCTGTGCCACCTTTCAAGCTTTTAGGTCAAACCTAAGAGAAGAACCAGGCCCCTCAAGGGAACCTAGGGCTCCGCAGCCTTCTTCAGAACCCCAAGACGGCTCTCAAATATTATTAGGAGGTCCGATAGACGCTTCCCAAGAATCTGCTTCCCTTGCTCCAGATGGAACAGACTCTGAGGAGGAAGAAAATGAAGCAGAGAGCGCTTCTAAGTACAAAATGTCGCTTGAAGAAGTCGCAGGACTTTTAAAAGTAATCCATGCGACTTTGGGGATTGAAGAGGAAAAGAAGGAGCTCTCCCTACATGACCGCATGTATGCAGGTTTGGGTGATCCAAAAAGCCGTGTTTTTCCAGTCCATTCAATAATCTCGGACATGATTAAAAAAGAGTGGTTGGAACCTGAGAAAAAGCCATTTTTTTTTTTCCCCGTTCTCATAAGAGAAGATTTCCATTTTGAGGACAACCCGGATTCCATCTGGAACAAGGTTCCAAAACTGGACTCTGCTTTTTCACAGGTCTCAAAATCAACTGACCTTGCCTTTGAGGACATGGGCATGTTAAAGGAGCCCATGGACAAAAGAATGGATTTGCTCCTTAAAAGGGCCTGGCAGTCCGTGATGAACAATCTAAAACCAGCAATGGCAACAACCTGTGTCGCTAGGAATTTAGAACACTGGATTAACCAGATGAAGGCCCATGTTGCGGCGGATTCCCCAAAACAGGAGATTCTGGACTCATTTACAACGCTTTCTGCAGCAGTATTGTATATTGCGGATGCTTCAGCAGAATCCATTCGTATGTCAGCCAGGTCAGCGGCTTTGACCAATTCTGCTAGGAGAGCCTTGTGGCTTAAAACTTGGCCAGGAGATGCTGCATCTAAAAACAGACTGTGTAGCATTCCCTTTGCAGGGGATTTGCTATTTGGTTCTGAGCTGGAGTCCATTCTTGACCGTACGGCTGACAAAAAGAAGGCGTTTCCGGTCAAAAAACAACAGGTACAGACCCGTAAGCGTTTTTTTCGTCCCCCAAAAAGGACAACAGGAAGGAAAAACGCAAACCAAAAGGAAGCAGTGGTCTTCCCAGAAACCAAAAGGTAGGAGTGGAGTGCTCTTCAATCCTCCTGCGACCTCCGGAAAGCCGCAGTGACAATCCACCCCAAGTAGGGGGAAGACTCCAGGAGTTCATTCCCCAGTGGAGAGACATCACTACAAATCAGTATATTGTAAACATGCTCTCCCAAGGATACGTGGTGGAATTCACGGAAGAACCCCCAAAGAGATTCCTAGTGACAAACGTCCCGAGGGATCCGGTCAAGGCACTCGCCATGAAGTCCCTAATTCAGGAACTGATATCCCAGAGAGTCATTGTTCCGGTTCCAACAAAGGAGTTCTTCCAGGGGTTCTATTCTCACGTTTTCCTTGTACAGAAACCTTCAGGAAAGTACCGCCTCATCCTAAATCTAAAAATGCTGAGTTTGTCAGTAGAATACAAAAGATTTCGGATGGATTCCATTTTCTCAGTAAGAAGCCTCCTGAGTCAAGGATGCTTCATGGCGTCAATAGATTTGCAGGACGCATACCTCCACATTCCTATTGCTGCCAGATCTCAGAGATATCTGAGGTTAGCACTGAGATAAGGGAAGAAGGTGGTACACCTGCAATTCAGAGCTCTTCCATTCGGCCTGTCATCTTCTCCAAGGGTGTTCACGAAGGTAATGGCCGAAGCTCTAGCACCCTTGCGTCTAGAGGCAATTTCAGTGATTCCTTATCTAGACGACCTGCTACTGTTTGCCCAAACCAGAGATGGACTTCAGAGAAACTTGGACAGAGCACGTGCTCACCTAGAATCCATCGGATGGATACTAAACCTCCAAAAGTCCAATCTGATTCCCTCTCAGGAGGTGTTATTCCTGGGTTTCCGTATCAACTCTGTGGAGCAAAAAGATTTTTCTCCCAGAAGAAAAACGGGAAAAGCTGTTAGAGGTTGTGTCACTCTTACAATCCAGTCAGCTTCTGTCCATCAGGAGAGTCATGTCAGCATTAGGAACCCTGACCTCTTCCATACCGGCAGTACAGTGGGCAAAGCTCCATTTCAGACTGCTGCAAAAGTTTCTGTTAAAAATCTGGGATCGCCAGCAAAATTCACTGGACTCACTGGTGAAGATCCCCACCAAAGTAAAGAGGAGTCTCTGGTGGTGGAAGAACCAGGCAAGACTCTCAGCAGGCCTGTTATGGTCCTTTCCAACCCAGGTAAGGCTAACAACCGATGCCAGCTCCTGGGGTTGGGGGGCTCACATGAGCGGTCGTTGGGCTCAGGGATCTTGGTCCACAAGGGAAGCACTGAGATCTTCAAACTGGAGGGAACTAAAGGCGATAGAAATGGCCTTATTGTTCTTTGCAGAAGAAGTCCAAGGGCGACATACACAAATACTGTCGGACAATGCCACGGCGGTGGCTTACATAAACCGACAAGGGGGCACCAGAAGCAGAATACTTCAAGGCCTAGCAGAGAGCATTCTAAATTGGGCAGAGCTCCATACTCAATCCTTGTCCGCGGTCCACCTAAAAGGGACCCTAAACAGGATAGCGGATTTCCTCAGCAGGAACCAGGTGTACGAAGCGGAGTGGCAATTGAATCCAGATGTCTTCAATCTAATAGTGAAAAAATGGGGACAGCCAAGAGTGGATCTCTTTGCGACTCAGGAAAATACACAAATTTCCCTCTTTTTTTTCCCTAAACAGGAACGAGTCATCTCTGGGGGTAGATGCTCTGGCGCACAGTTGGAATTTTCACCTCGGCTACGCCTTCCCTCCATTTCAGCTGATTCCGCAGGTCATAACAAAAATCCGGAAAGAGGATATGACAGTAATCCTCATCACTCCCTTCTGGCCCAAAAGGCCTTGGTTTTCGGCTCTTCTACAGATGCAGATCAAACCATACTGGCACCTTCCATTGAGACCAGACCTTCTGTCACAAGGTCCTCTTTTTCACCAAGAAGTAAAAAAGCTAAAACTCACAGCTTGGCTTCTGAGGAGCAACTCTTAAGGAGAAAAGGATTCTCTGATAGGTTGGTGGCTACCCTCCTATCTAGCAGAAAGAATGTTACCAGAGCAATATATCACAAAGTCTGGAAAGTCTTTAACTCCTGGTGCACTACATCCGGCAGACCATTAAAGCAGATTTCTTCTATCTTGGAATTCCTACAAGAAGGAGCAGACAAGGGCCTAGCGGTCAGTACCCTAAAAGTTCAGGTGGCCGCACTGGGGGTATATTTTGAGAAATCTATTTCATCAGAACCCCTAGTAATCAGATTCTTTAAAGCCCTCACTCGGGCTAGACCGATAGTGATCAAAAACTGTCCGTCATGGGACTTGTCAGTCGTTCTACAGGCCCTGACCAGGGAACCTTTCGAACCTCTTAATTTAACCTCCCTGAAACGAATTACTTTGAAAACAATTTTTCTAGTAGCTATTAGAGCTGCACAATTAATCGTACATTAATCGCAATCTCGATTCACCCCCCCCCCCCCCCACGATCTCCGGCCTGGATTACCTCGATTTTTCATGTCTCCCCCGGGATGTAGACTGGACCGAGGAGAAGCCGTCGAAACCAGCGTAGAACGCAAATGGCGCTGATATCGGAACTGACGTCAGCAGCCTGCGCCGCTGGATGGATGCCTGGGCGTGGGCTTCCTTCTTTCTCACAGTTCTGTACAACTGTAGAGTGTATCCATGCGCCACCCAGTGGACTCAGGACAGCATCGTTCTCGTCTCCTCCTACATGTCAGCGGTCACTGTCTCTAGTGGTTGCCAGCGGTACTGCTTCTGAAAGATTTAAAAATTGGGTTGTTGGTGCTGCTTGTATAAAATCCAGCTGAATGCAATCCATGAACAAATGTATGATTTATATAAAACAAACCTGTGATATATATGAATGTATAAAAAACAGACCAGTGATATGTCTATAATGTTAAAGACCATATAACTCTTATGAAAAAAGCAGAATCAAACTTTGATTCTGATTTTTTCATAGGAGTTATATGGTCTTTAACATTATAGACATATCACTGGTCTGTTTTTTATACATTCATATACCGTATATACTCTAGTATAAGCCGACCCGAATATAAGCCGAGGCACCTAATTTTACCACAAAAACTGGGAAAACGTATTGACTCGAGTATAAGCCTAGGGTGTGCCTCACTTTGCCTCACTGTGTCCATGACTAGACTGACGTTTAACATGGGAGTCTATGGAAGGGGTGCCCAGCTTTGAAAATCGGTGCTTCCCGGCCGTAGGTCCCCCGGACAAGAACCTTTGCAAACCTGTAGAGGAAGAGTGGGGCTACATCTGTGCCAAGTTTGGAGTCCAGAGGACCTACGACCGGCCGGTACCGGGTCCCCAAATTTATCAGAGAAATTACCGTTTAACATGGGAGTCTATGGAAGGGGTGCCCGGTTTTGAAAATTCGGTGCTCCCCGACCGTAGATCCCCCGAACAAGGAACTTTGCACACTTATAGAGGAAGAGTGGGGCTACATGTGTGCCAAGTTTGGGGTCCAGGAGACCTACGGACGGCCAGTACCAGCTCCCCAAAGTCCGGGAGATCAGGCGCAAAAAGGTGACTCGAGTATAAGCCGAGGGGGCATTTTCAGCACAAAAAATTGTGCTTAAAAACTCGGCTTATACTCGAGTATATACGGTATATCACAGGTTTGTTTATTTATTTGGGGGGGGGGGGGGTTCTGGCATTCAGTTTTTGAGAATCGTGAGAGAATCGTGATCTTTAGTCTAAGCAAAAGAATCGTGATTCTCATTTTGCCCAGAATCGTGCAGCTCTAGTAGCTATTACAACAGCTCAAAGATTCAGTGAGCTGCAAGCTTTATCTATCAGGGAGCCATTTTTTTCTATTCTTTCAGACAGGATTGTGCTGAAGACGGATCCTAATTTTTTACCAAAGGTTGCTTCAGTTCAAAATAGAACCCAGGAGATAATACTTCCTACGTTTTGTTCTAATCCGTCAGGTAAGAAGGAAGAAGAATTCCATACCCTGGATGTTAAAAGAGCAGTCTTAAGTTACCTGGAAGCTACTAAAGACTTTAGGCGTTCAGACGCACTATTCATTTTATTTTCCGGAAATAAAAAAGGAAGACAAGCTTCTAGAGGAACCATTGCCAGATGGTTGAGAATGGCTATCTCGGACGCCTATTCCCTTACAGGCCAGGAGAGTCCAGTAAGTATCCGGGCTCATTCTACTAGAGCTTCGGCGGTGAGTTGGGCAGAAAAAGCTGGTGCCACCTCCGAACAAATCTGTAAGGCAGCTACATGGACAAGTCTGACGACCTTTGCCCGTCATTATAGATTAGATCTCATGACGGCTGGGGACCAGGCTTTCGGAAGGAAAGTCTTACAGGCTGTTGTCCCACCCTAAATGGGGTAAGTCTCGATTATCCTCTCGGGTGCTGTCCTGAAAGACGTTTTGGAAAAATGCAAGTTAGACTTACCGGTAACTTGTTTTCCAATAGGCTTTCAGGACAGCAGGATCCCGCCCTTTTTTTATGCTGTTGCTGTAATACTATGTAATAACTGTCGCTTATGTGTTTCAGCTGGGGCTGGAGGTTCTCTACAAACAACTGATGGAAGCAACGTGGAGGCCTCCAATTAAAGACTTAATTGATGAGGCGTTTCCTGTAGGAGGAGGAGCCATGATCTCTCGGGTGCTGTCCTGAAAGCCTATTGGAAAACAAGTTACCGGTAAGTCTAACTTGCATTTTTCTTATACTGCTTTGGGACGTCCCATACGTAATCAGTATGAGAGCTGTGTCAGTCCATGGACAATAAGAGAAAATAGGATTTTTGTACTCACCGTAAAATCAGTTTCTCTGACGTCCATGGACTGACATAGCACCCACCCTTCCTTTTAAAGTGGTTGTAAACCCCTATAAAAAAATTTCTTTTTTTTTAAACCACCTGTAAGAGAAAGGCATAATGAGCTATTATGACTAGCATAATAGCTCATTATGCATCACTTACCTTAGATCGGGGCCCCCGAAGCCGTCCTCGTCTCCCTCTTCAGCCGCAGCCATCGCTGCGGCGATAGCCGGAATGTTACTTCTGGGTATCCCCGCTCCATCCAATCACAGCGCCGCTCCGGCGCTGTGATTGGCCGGAGCGGCGAAGACGTCACGCCGCACAAGCGCGCGGGAGCCATCAAATTCGGCTAAGCCCAAGCATTGCTGGGACTTAGCCGAATTTGTGAATGGGATTTACCCCATGAATGCGCCGTTGTCTACAGCGCGCATGCGCCGTAGATACGGAGCAATGTCATTTTTAGCAAATGTCTCCTAAACCGTGTAGGTTTAGGAGATATTTCTTGCACCTACAGGTAAGCCTTAATCTAGGCTTACCTGTAGGTGCAAGTTGCAAAAGTGGGTTTACAACCTCTTTAAGGTTTGTAGTGCTTTGTTACGAACTGAGGCTGCTAGCTGCAGGTGGGAGGGTGATGTCCGGATGTCAGCTCTGGTTTGTTCTAGAATTTTTTAACATCTAACATTCTGCCTAGGTCTTCTCCTGCAAGCAGGGACATATACCCACATGTAATCAGTATGAGAGCTGTGTCAGTCCATGGACGTCAGCGAAACGGATTTTACAGTGAGTACAAAAATCCTATTTTTTGCACGTAGAAGATGTAAGGCATGCAGAGAAGTCGCACGTCCAATAAGAGGCATAGAGAATTTTACGTCCCCCTATGAACCACCAACAATTTGATATTAAACAGTTTATCACATGCAATAGCAGTTTCGTAGAATATGCTTTAAAATGCTCCTGCGGCCTCCTTTATATAGGAAGGACTAAGAGACTACTCAGAATACACATTGCTGAACATATACACAATATAAAGATTGGTTTTAAGGATCGCAACGTTTCTCTGCACTTCAAGCTCAAACATAATCGAGATGCAACAGGGCTAGAATTCTGGGGCATTGAGTGTTTGGAGCAGCATTGGAGAGGATCTCGCAGAGTACGTGAATTGTCCAAACGTGAGACGAATTGGATATACCGGACAGATGTCCTAGTGCCTAAAGGTCTAAACGTAGAATTGGACATCAATTGCTGTATTAGTGATTCTTAGTGATCCAGTATATATCCCAGCCAGCATAGTGCCAAATTTCTTCTTTTAGGTTTTACATGATTTTTTTATATATGTTTTATGTATGAAATTGTATGTAAAAACATTTTATTCTATATACACATTTTATCCACACATTATATTTTCATACAGTTTTTATATCTTTACTTGCACATTCACATCAATATCCTATGTAATTTCATTTATGCCTGTATTATCATTGATTTTAATGATATTTATAGCTCATCCCAGCCTGCCTGGTTTAATGCAAAAACCTGCACTCCTAGGTGGGATGAAAGCAGCCTCTCTACTAACCATTAGGATTTACTGAGTTACAGTGGAGAGAAGCTAGATTTGAATATTATGGTTATATATGCACCTAATTCCATGATCACTGTCTAAATGTCAGCACACTAAAGAATTTCTTCACATTGTTTGGCATACCAGGGCTTCATGTAGCGTAGCTAATGAGTCACTGAGATGAGGAAACTGATGGTATTTGAGCGCATAATGTCTATGCTAAACATATATGGCCCAATCAGATGCATATTGGCATATTTAGACATTGATTCATTCACGGTGACCATGGAGCAAAAGATGAGCACAATAATCATAATGTTTGGGCCAGGAGGGTAATATACACCCCTTGCCACCAATGGCCGGATGTCTCCCTGCGCTATTGAGCTAGCAACAGTTGGTAATCAGTCTCTTGCAGCATACATTGATTCACAATATAGAAAATTGACATGCGGCCCAGCTGGTACGGTATCTGTGTTTTCAATTCATAGAACAGAGATGCATGCTAGCCGAACACTTCCGCCCACAGCCTGGTAAAGGTAATGACGCTCAGATGTGCCGGCGTGATGACGCACAACGCGGATCGAGAGGTCTGTTGCCGCCCAGGGGGCGAAGGCTTTACATATTTAATTTCGCTTGTTGTGGTGGTAGATCACGCCCTCAGAAGAAGTCGGAAGTGACGAAACGTCAGGGCGTGACTACACAACCACACAACTGGAAAGTGACGTTTGCGCTCCAGGAGCCTGCAACCAGAGAGTCGCTGTAGGAAACGTGAGAAAGCGATCATCAGGGGAAAGTGCTCTAAGCGTTCACGTTCTATTTGCCTATTTTTACTTGTTATTTGGTACGCATTTTGTAAGAAGGGGGGCACTGAGGGGGTTTTATGTCAATAAACTTTCCATAACAGTACTGCCCTATGAGATGTGTTTGTTTCCTCACATGACAAATGGTATCTAATAAAGCTGAATATACAGTGGAAAGACAGAGAATGCTGGAGGTGGATGGTATATGAATGCTCAATTTTAAACTACATCTGGTGAGTGCATCCCCAAAAGGGGAATTTTACCCCCCACGCGGTGACGAATTTCTTTGGTGGAAGGAGCATGTGTTCTAGAAGTAGTGACCAATCACAACCAACTCCACTTCCGTTCATTATCTACATCACCTATATACGAACTGTTATATAGAAGACGCTCAGAGGAGTTTTTGATCGTAGCGCTGCTACAATTTTATTGTGGACTTTATTCTTTTTAAAGTTTTTAAATTTTACTGTCTTACTGTTTTATGCATGTCCTTTTTTAAGCAGCTGCTAAACCTATTCACATTGTCAGCAGACTGTACACTTTTTTCATTAGAGTGTTAATCCCAAGCGCAGAGTGATACTATTAGGTAGGGCCACGCTGATTGTAGTATCCTTTTTATCCATATTATAAATAAAGCTGGTTCACAAATTAGTTTTCTCTTATCGTCCATGAACTGACACAGCTGGGTACTGTAAACGTGTGGGTATATGTCCCTGCTCGCAGGAGAAGATCTAGGCAGAATGTTAGATTGTTAGAAACATACATTCTAGAACAAACCAGAGCTGAACAGCCCCGCCCAGGGGGGCGGTCCCTCCCGCCATTACCCTCCCACCTGCAGCTAGCAGCCTCAGTTTTTTTCTGCCTAGCAGAAGGAGAAGACATGGCTCTCTCAGGAGCCAGTCTCCTGGAAGATTTTACTTTTAAATTTTATTCCTTTTGGGAATTTTATTATTTTATTTTTGAGACCTTCAATTCACTGGGTACACTGGTATCCTTGTAGTCTTCCCTGTCCGACCATCGAGCGTGCTGATCCTCGCCTTGTGTGCATGAGACTCAGTTCATGACATGACTACAGGGGTGGCTGAGTTGCTTTCATGCTCCCGCGGTCATCTCAAGATTCAACAGTACCTGACTGACTGTATCTCTCGCGGTGGACCGGGCCGACAGCTACGCAGTACTGCTCTGTGATAGGTCTGTCTGACACAAGCCAATGGGTCCCTGAAAGGGACGGGTAAGTAGTCTCTCCTACTGCAGTACTGCAGGTGAGTACATGCTGGCTGTGTTTCTTTATATGGGGGGGGTTCTCCCTGTCTCCCCCCTGTTATGCTGCTCTCTGCACCCTGTACTGGTGCTGTGCTTGGGGGTCACTCTGGCCTGGCTGGGCGCTCATGTCTGGAGTGGGTTCTGGAGAGAGGGGCAGTTTTTCTGGTGTGTGAGGTGATTATTGCGTGCGCCATTAGCGAACGCATTAGCGGTTTTTGAGGTGGTTATTGCGTGCGCCATTAGCGCGCATTAGAGCTTTGAATATCGCGCTCGGCGGCCATCTTGGCGTGGTTCAATGGCGCAGTTATAGCTGCGGCCGGCGGCCATTTTCTTGTGGCAGCCGCGCATTTACTTTCGGTTTTGGCCTCTAGCAGCGTCGTTGCGGCGCAAATCTCCTCACAATATCCTCACAGATTCTTCACTCTCAGGCTCACAGCGCAGGACTGAGCGGTCCTTAAGGGTTGGTGAGTCCTCCGGGTATCACCTCCTCAGCCTCAGCGTAGCCTGTATAGTCACTGTATAGTGTATAAGGTCTCAGAGGGTGGCGTTATGGAGTCTGATACACCTGCTCTCCACAAAAAAAAAAATTGCCTGGGGCAACTGGCAGTGCTGCACAGTTAAACATGTTCATATGTCTCCTGCACCTGCCATCCTTATGGACCAGTTGTCGGCAGTCCTGGAATCATTCCTTGTCAGAATGGAAGTGGTGTGCGAGCGAAAGGAGCTATAAGCCCCCTCTCCCCACAAAAATCTTTAGTGAAGGAGTGCTCTGATTCAGATATGGGCACTGAGCACAGTAGCTAGGCCCATATCTGAATCAGAGCACTCCCTCACCCTAGCTCTGAATATTTAATGTTTTTGAACAGGACATTCCCTTGTGAGGAAGACTCCAGTTCTGTGTCAGTAAATGACAGGGCGCTTGTAAGTGAACTCATTGATGTGAGGAACACTCTCAAGCTGGGTGCTGTGGCTGAAGTGTGGAAAAAATATATAGGGGGCGCTAATAAGTGCAAGTGAAAAACCAATAGTGATAAATTAGTTGTGCGTGTACCAATATCTCAATTAATATAAATGCAATATTGAATACTGTATATAGGTGTCCCAATATATTATATAGACAAAAGTTCAACAGAAAAAATGTCCAAAGTTTGCTGCTGAAAAAGAAATCCTCAAGTTTTCATGTGACTCCAATACTCGGTGCTGACAACTCGGTGCTGACAACTCAGTGCTGACAACCAAAAACTTGAAGTGATGTGGATTGTGCTCCTTCACCAAGGAAAACATACACCCAAAGTGCTGTAGTAAATTTTGCTTACCAGAACTAATTGACCACTTTAACTAAAAAGTAGGTCAAAATCGCTTGTACAGGGTAGTGCCTGTTCACATGGATTGGACCTGGAAAAAATCCTTCCTCCTCATAGTGCCATGACCGGAAAATTAAGATGGAAACATTCCATAGTGTAAAACCATTTATTATTCCGTTAAAAGAAACATAAAAGAGCCACCTCCCTCCTTCCGCTAACCACACAGGCCGGAAGGAGGGAACGCACGCCGTCCATGGAAGTGGACCGATCGTAGCTGACTTTCCCATTCAATTCCTCTGAGAGCCTGCAGCCCCAGTGCCGGGATTAGGCACTTGTAAATGTGAGTAGCCATTTGGCTCTTTTTATGTTTCTTTTAACGGAATAATAAATGGTTTTACACTATGGAATGTTTCCATCTTAATTTTCCGGTCATGGCACTATGAGGAGGAAGGATTTTTTCCAGGTCCAATCCATGTGAATAGGCACTACCCTGTACAAGCGATTTTGACCTACTTTTTAGTTAAAGTGGTCAACTAGTTCTGGTAAGCAGGATTTACTACAGCACTTTGGGTGTATGTTTTTCCTTGGTGAAGGAGCACAATCCACATCACTTCAAGTTTTTGGTTGTCAGCACTGAGTTGTCAGCACTGAGTATTGGAGTCGCATGAAAACTTGAGGATTTCTTTTTCAGCAGCAAACTTTGGACATTTTTTCTGTTGAACTTTTATCTATATAATATATTGGGACACCTATATACAGTATTCAATATTGCATTTATATTAATTGAGCTATTGGTACACGCACAACTAATTTATCACTATTGGTTTTTCACTTGCACTTATTAGCGCCCCCTATATATTTTTTCCACACATCACTGGGAGTTATTCACTTCTCAGGGGAGCAGCTTTAGTTTAGTTTTGAGGTCAATTCATTTGACCTGGTGGTTTTATACTTATTATCTAATATTACGCTGTGGCTGAAGTACCTCAGGTGGACGCTGTTTCCCTTGGTTCCTTCAAGCTTTTCTTTTACACAGCTTCCTCACTGTTTTCCTCACACGCTGCGTCAAGAGCAGCATGGATGATACAGTGGTACAGTGTTTCCCTCCCTCTGGTCGGTGCAGCATGGTGGTGGGGGGGGACCTTATTCATTTATGTCTCTAGTCCCTGTGGGCCTTCTGTGTGATGTCCTAATGCAACAGGGTCTCTGCACCTGTGGTTTCCCGCCATTTCCTGGGGAACGCTCTGAGCTCTGACAGACACACGGTCTGAGGATTAGAGGTTACCTGTTACCTGCATGCTGCTTCGGCAGCACAGTCAAGCAGGTTGGAATGATACAGAGAAGATTATGCGCCTCTGCGCCATAATTTAAACTCCTCTTATACCTCTACACTGGATACGTTCACAGTGTATGTATTATTGGTCTCTGTGTCTGCGTGGGTGTCCCACTACGTTCCAATGCTGTGTTTCAGTGCCATACATGATATAAACGTACAAAATATGTTTATGCACGACTCCAGATACATTCACAGTATATGTATGTATTATGCTCTCTGGGTTGGCGTGGGTTTCCGCCGGGGGCTCCGGTGTCCTTCTGCGCTCTCATGGTATGTGCGCTTCGGCTCTCTGCACAGTATAGACATGTTCAAATATGTTTATTGCACATACTATACATGTTTACAGTATGGGTATACTGTTTGCGCGGGGTTCCTCCGGGTACTCCGGTTTCCCCCCACGCTCCAATGGAAATGCACAGCATAAACATGTGCAATATGTTTATTCACATGCTATCATTCCTACACGGTATCTGTGTGCTGTCTGCGTGATGTTCTTCCGGGTTTTCCGGTTTCCTCCCACGCGCTGACGGTATGTGCGCCTTTGGCCTTCTGCACAGTTAAACATGTTCAATGTTTATCACGCATGCTATAATACCTACACAGTATGTGTATGCAGTCTGTGTGGGTTTCCTCCGGGTGTTCCGGTTCCCTCCCACACTCCATTGGTATGGGCGCTTCGGCGCTATGCACAGTCTAAATTTGTGCGATTGGATATCCACATACTAACATACCTACCCGGTATGTCTGTGCAGTCTGCGTGGGTTTCCTCCGGGTCTCCGCCCACGCTACATGACATGCGTGCCTTTGGTGCAATACACGGTGTAAACATACACATTATGTTTATACACAACACTAAATACATTCACAGTAGTTGTAGGTATTGCATTCTCTTGACTATGTGTGGGGTACTTCGGTTCCTCCCACGCGCCAACGGTGTGCGCACCTTCGGTGCTATGCACACATGGGCTTGTGCAAAATGTTTAGCACACATGCTATAATACCTACACGGTATGCGTATGCGTATGCAGTCTGCATGGGTTTCATCCGGGTGCTCAGGTTTCTCCCCTGCGTTCCAATGGTGTATGCATTTTCAGCGCTATGCACAGTATAAACATGTGCAATTTGTTTATTCGCAGGCTAACATACCTACACGCTTGTGTACGCAATCTGCGTGGCTGGTTTACATCCAAGCCCCGATGATGTGCGTGCCTTCGTCGCTGGCACAGTATAAACGTGTTTAATAGGTTTATCCACACATACTAAACTACATACCCCGTATGTGGTTGTATTATGCTCTTTGTGGCTGGGTGGGTTTCCTCCCACACTCTCTATTTGCGCGTTTGACGCAATACATAGTATAAACTATGTGTTTGTACAATCAGCACTTATCTATGGGTAGCTGCTGGATGGAGCATAGTTACAAGGATCCCTGGTTTCAGGGGTACCACTTTCCACCTGCTTTCAGTGGTGATCAGAAGCGCTGGTTTGGACTGTGTTCGCCAGGCTGAGGTTAGCGTTATGCCCGTTAGTGGCTGCGGCTCTGGCGTTTTTGTAGCTCAATGACTGGGCAAAAGCCTCTGCTTCATCCATCAGTCGTCTAGCTGGTGCACTGCAACTGCTTTAGCTTTCAGGGTCTCTGTGCCCGGGGTGGGTTTGCGCCACCTGTTGAGGCTGAGGTACTAGTCCTCTGACCGAGTTTCTAGGGAAGTTCCGTCAAGTTGCCTTTATTGGCCAACAGTTGAGGCACCCTGTACACCGGGGCCTCTCTTCTCCGATACATTGCGGAGTCTCTTTGGGATTTTCATACATCTCGCTGCAAGACGGTCCTGTCGGCCGTGTGCATTGCAGGGGAAGGGTCCTTGCATCCGGAGGTGTTTCCACCTCCTTTACCAGAGGTGGGGCACCGGAAGTGGACCTCATGGCCTCTCGACTCACTCGCAAGGTGGCAAGATCGTGGCCAGATCCAGGAACCCCTGGGTGGACGCATCAGAAGTCCGTGGGGGCAGTATCGCCTGATATATGCTTACACTCCGCTACTGTTTTTGCCTCGCTTGCTTTGCAGAGTAGGGGCTGAGGCCATTCCGGTGATCCTCATTGCTCCGGAACGGCGTCATTAGTACGCCGATCTACAGACGTTCCTTGGCAACTGCCTATTTGGGTGGACCTTCTGTCTCATGAACTTCATCCTGCTTTACAGTCCTTGGCTTTAATGGCATGGCTGTTTAAAGGCAGGTGCTGAAGGACCGAGTTTTCTCGTATTCGGTCATCTCTTCCATGTTGTTGACACGGGAATCTTCCTCCAGAAAGATTATATCACCGTACCTGGAAGGCTTACATCGATATGTGCAAGGAACTTGAGTGGCGTCCTCGGATGTATTCCGTTCCCAGGATTTTGCTGTTCTTACAGCGTGGTGTGACCCAAAAGCTGGCCTTGCAAACCTTTTTTGACGGTCGGATTTCGGCCCGGGGTGTCTTTTTTTCCAACGACCGCTACCGGGCCATTCCTTGATTAGCACCTTTTGTGCGGGGGGTTCGTCATGTGATCCCCCTGTCAAGCCTCCTCTCCCTACTTGGGATCTGAATTTGATGCATCTCGGTTCTCCAAGAACATCCCTTTGAGAATATCAGAGAGATTCCTCTCTTGACCTTGTTCCCGAAAGGTGGCCTTCTTGGTGGCCATTGCTTGGGTTAGACTGGTGTCTGAGTCGGTGGCCTTGTCCTGCAAGTCGCCTTACTTGGTCCTTCATAAGGATATGGCGGTGTTGCGCCCACAACCGTCCTTCTTCTTTTCAAAAGATGGTCTCGGCCTTTCACCTTAAGACGGACATTGTTCTTCCGTCCTTGTGTCCTCACCCATCGCATCCCTGAGAGTTTGCGCTTCATACATTAAGATGGGTACAAGCCTTACGGGTGTACCTGTCTGCTACTGTTTCCATTCGGAAGTCTGTGTCTGGTCCAAAACAGGGCCGAGCGGTGTCGTCTGCCACCATCTCTAGGTGGATCAGGCAGACCGTCATACAGGCCTATGCCCTTAAGGGGCTGGCGCCTCCCTTTCCATTTGCGGCACATTCCACCAAGGCAATTGGTGCTTCCTGGGCCTTCCGACATCAAGCGTCGGTTGCACAAGTGTGCAAGGCGGCGACCTGGTCGTCCGTTCATACCTTTTCAAAATTCTATAAGGTTGATGTAGCTGCATCTTCGGATGCTTCCTTCGGCCGCAAAGTGGCCCAAAACAGGTTCTTTCCCTCGAACCTCCCTCTCCTTCCTGCCCGCCGGGCGGCCCTCTTGGGGGCCGTACAGGATTTTCTTGGGTGTGGAGTAATTGTGCCGGTTCCGTCGCAAGAGAGGTTTCAGGGGTTTTACTCAAACCTGTTTGTTGTCCCGAAGGAGGACGGGGTCCGGCCAATCCTGGACCTAAAGGCCCTGAATGTCTCTATGTGAGGGTACTAAAATTCCGGATGGAATCCATTCGCACGGTGATCGCGACACTCCACCAAGGGGATTTTTTGGCGTCCTTGGATATCAAGGACGCTTACTTGCACGTTCCAATCTGCGCAAGCCACCAGAGGTTTCTGCGCTTTGCCATAGGCGAAGTCCACTATCAGTTCGTGGCTCTTCCCTTCGGCCTAGCATCGGCACCACGGGTTTTCCCCAAAGTGCTTGCCCCGGTTCTAGCTTTGCTGAGACAGCGAGGAATTGTTATCGTGGGCTATCTGGACGATCTCCTTCTCAGAGCAGAAAATGGCTCAGAATTGGAGGAAAATGTGACAATAGTCAGTCAGACCCTCCGGGACTTAGGATGGCTTCTGAACACGCAGAAGTCTGTTCTAGTCCCGACTCAACGATTGGAGTATCTGGGTCTGATCCTGGACACTTCGGCAGCAAAGGTGTTTCTACCCTCAGAGAAGTTACTGACACTTCAGTCGGCAGTGCGGGTTCTGACGTCCCAAAAATGGTCGTCAATTTGCTTCTGCATGAGAGTCCTGGGACTAATGGTGGCCTCCTTCGAGGCGGTTCCGTATGCCCAATCACACACTCGGGCATTGCAGAAGGGTATCCTGTCTGTTTGGGACAAGTCCCCATTGTCATTGGATCTTCAGATTCAGGTGAGTCACTCTGTCAAGGCGTCCCTGACGTGGTGGCTGAGATCCTCGGCTCTTCGGGCCGGGAAGTCGTTCCTCCCCATCCAATGGACGGTGGTCACGACGGACGCCAGCCTGACGGGCTGGGGAGGAGTGTGGGGAGTCCTGTCAGCTCAAGGGCTCTGGACTCCGGACGCTCCGTCAGAATCCAGTCGGACAATGCCACGGCCGTGGCATATGTCAACCATCAGGGGGGCACTCGGAGCTCGGCTGCGGCGTCCGAGGTCGCCCACATCCTAAGGTGGGCGGAAAGAAGCGTGTCGGCGCTAACGGCCGTCTACATTCCGGGCGTAGAAAACTGGCAGGCGGACTATCTGAGCCGCCAGTCCCTGGACCAGGGGGAGTGGTCCTTGCATCCGGAGGTGTTTCAAATCCTTTGTCGGTGGGGCACTCCGGATGTGGACCTGATGGCGTCTCGACTCAATCGCAAGGTGTCGAGGTTTGTAGCCAGGTCCAGGGACCCCTGGGCGGATGCCTCGGACGCGTTAGTGGCCCCGTAGGGTCAGTATCACTTAATGTATGTCTACCCTCCACTGCAGTTGCTTCCTCGTCTGCTGCGCAGGGTAACGGCCGAGGGCATCCCGGTGATCCTCATTGCCCCGGACTGGCCTCGGCGTCACTGGTACGCCGACCTGGTACGTCTCATCGTGGACGTCCCTTGGCGCATGCCCTTGAAGGAGGACCTTCTATCTCAAGGTCCTATCTTTCATCCTGCTTTACAGTCTCTGGCTTTAACGGCATGGTTATTGAGAGCCAGGCGCTGAAGGACCGAGGCCTGTCAGATTCGGTAATTTTGACCATGCTTAGGGCAAGGAAGTCGTCTTCTAGGAAGATCTATCACCGTACCTGGAGAGCTTACATCGCTATGTGCGAAGAGCTAGACTGGCGTCCATGGACGTACTGTCCCCAGAATCCTGCAGTTCTTGCAGCGTGGTGTTGCACAAAGGCTGGCTTTGAGCACTATTAAGGGTCAGACTTTGGCCTTGGCAGTTTTCTTTTAAAGACCTCTAGCAGGTCATTCCTTAGTGAGCACTTTTGTGAAGGGGGTACGCCATGTGGTTCCACCTGCCAAGCCTCTGCTCCCTCCTTGGGATCTGAACTTGGTGCTCTCGGTTCTTCAGGAACCTCTTTTTGAAAATATCAGAGATATTCCTCTTTTAACTTTGTCTCAGAAGGTGGCTTTTTTAGTGGCCATAACTTCTGTTAGACGGGTGTCTTAGTTGGGGGCTCTGTCATGCAAGTCGCCTTACCTGGTCCTCCATAAGGATAAGGCGGTGTTGCGACCGCGACCGCGACCGTCTTTCCTTCCTTAGGTGGTTTCGGCTTTTCACCTTAATGAGGACATTGTCCTTCCGTCCTTGTCCCCTCATCCATCGAATCCTAGAGAGGTTGCGCTTCACAATTTTGGATGTGGTGCGTGCCTTACGGGTATACCTGGCGGCTACTGCTTCTATTCGGAAGTCTGACTCACTGTTTGTGTCTGTCTCTGGTCCGAAACAGGGCCAAGCGGTGTCGTCTGCCACCATTTCTAGGTGGATCAGACAGACTGTTATACAGGCCTATGCCATTAAGGGGTGGGCGCCTCCCTTCCCGGTTACGGCGCATTCCACCAGGGCAATTGGTGCTTCCTGGGCTTTCCGACATCAAGCGTCGGTTGCACAAGTGTGCAAGGCGGCGACCTGGTCGTCCGTTCATACCTTTTCAAAATTCTATAAGGTTGATGTAGCTGCATCTTCGGATGCTTCCTTCGGCCGCAAAGTGTTGCAGGCCGATGTTTAATGTTGCAACTCCTCCGTTGAGGAGCTCTGCTGGTTTGGAGTGAAGTTTTGGTTGTTCCTTTACTATTTTGCTCCCACCCTCTTACACTGCTTTTTGACGTCCCACATGTAATCAGTGTGAGAGCTGTGTCAGTCCATGGACGATGAGAGAAAATAGGATTTTTGTACTCACCGTAAAATCCGGGAAATTACTTGCCAGAGCTCTCCTTTCTAAAAAAAAAGCTGCCACAACCATTCATTCCATTACAGATCCCTCTGGCAATAAGTTATTCACTTCATCTGAAATTGCCATTCAATTTAAGAATTTCTATTCTAAACTATATAATTTACTTTTACAAACCTCGCAAGAAATACCCACAGATAGAAAAAAATTGATTTTCAGATTTTTTATCTCAATATAGCCCAACTCCCATTACTCCATCAGAAGCTACAGATTTAGACAAACCAATTAATTTGGATGAATCAATTAAAGCCCTGAAACAACTGAAGACAGGCAAATGTCCTGGCCTGATGGTTTCTCGGTCAGTTATTACAAGTCTTTTAAAGATACAGTTCTGCCGTATTTTTTAAAATCTTTTAACTCTCTCCCTACCTCTTATCCCCCTAACAAAGATATACTCGAAGCTCATATAACTATGATTCCAAAACCGGGTAAAGATGCTACGATAGTCTCAAATTATAGACCAATTTCACTCCTAAACGTTGATATAAAACTTTATGCAAAAATCCTTGCAAATCGCTTACTTCCCTTACTCCTTAACTTAATTTCCCTGGATCAGATAGGATCAATTCCCGGGAGAGAGGCAAGGGATAATACCCTAAAAGCCATTAGTGTTCATCATTGGGTAACCAAATCCTCTACACCTGGCTTCTTCCTCTCTCTGGATGCGGAGAAGGCGTTTGACAGGGTAGCATGGGATTACATGATTGAAGCACTGAAAGCATTGGGGTTACAGAATCGTATGCTTCAATATATACTTGCTCTTTATTCTTCCCCAACTGCTAAAATAAAAGTCAACGGATGCCTGTTGGATGCCTTCTCCGTATCGAACGGAACACGCCAGGGTTGCCCCTTATATCCCCTAATCTTTGTTCTCGCGTTAGAACCTATCCTTCGCAGACTTCGAGCTAATCCAGACATCAAGGGAGTGGAAATTAAAAATAAACATTATAAGCTTGCCGCTTATGCTGATATTTTGCTCTTCCTTACTGATCCCATCACCATGTTGCCCAATCTTTTAAAAAAAAACACATTTTTTTCATTTAATATACAACCTACAAATTAACTTTAATAAATCCAAAGCTCTAAACGTTTCTTTACCTACTAATTTAATATCACTCTGCCAACATAACTTCCCGTTTGGTTGGGAAACGCATGCCCGGACATATCTTGGAATCCGAAAAACCTGTACAACTGGATAATCTTTATTCATCTAACTTTGTCCCTATACTAAAAACTATTCAGGATAATCTTCAAGAATGGAATAAAGGTTTCTTTTCATGGTTCGGGAGGGCAGCAATATTAAAAACTAATGTTCTTCCTAGACTTCTTTATCTCCTACAAACAATACCAATTAAATTACCAGCCTCTTTCTTTACTACTTATAAACAAATATGTTTGAAATTTATTTGGGCTTCCAAACAACCCAGAGTAAAATGGGATAAATTAACTACCCCCAAATTATTAGGTGAAATTGACCTCCCCGACATTCAAAAATATTGGTCCTGTCACTTATCCCGTATTATTGACTGGCACCTCCATAATGCAACCAATGCTTGGATAGAACTAGAAGCTACAGTTTCCTATATACCACTACATCATTTACCTTGGATCAATCCTCGTAAAATTCCTAACAGATATAAAAATCACCCCCTTACTGGCCCTACCCTGATGATCTTTCGGTTACTTTGTAGAAAATTTGATATTGCCTCATCTCCTGGACCCATTTCTCCAATTGACCGTAATCCAGACTTCCCCTTAAAGATATCTGAACTTGACATACACGGTTCACCTTTCATTTCTTCTATTAGAGCAAATTCATTTCATTCGACGACTTCATTGCACAACATCCTGATAGAAATATTCCCTTTCTCAAATATATCCAGATTAAAAACCTCTTACTTGGTTCTGAATTACCTTCTCAATGGTACAAAGATCTATCACCATTTGAAAAAACATGCACCAGGTCAGAACCACACACACACACAGTTTCAACCATGTATGCTTTGATTTTCGCTGACATCAATGCTAAGGAAGACATAACTAACAAAAAATGGGAAAGAACTTGATACAAACCTTTCTAGAAATGAATGGGAACATATTTTTACATACATTCATAAAGGTTCTTTAAATGTACTGACTCAAGAGAACGGATTTAAGATATATTCCAGGTGGTATAAAATGCCTGACATAATTCATAAATTTAACCCTGATACCAGTCCTCTGTGTTGGCGATGTACAGCTACCCAAGGAACACTCCTTCATACAGTGAGTACAGAAAGTATTCAGACCCCCTTAAATTTTTCACTCTTTGTTATATTGCAGCCATTTGCTAAAATCATTTAAGATAATTTTTTTTCCTCAATGTACACACATCACCCCATATTGACGGAAAAACACAGAATTGTTGACATTTTTGCAGATTTATTCAAAAAGAAAAACTGAAATATCCCATGGTCCTAAGTATTCAGACCCTTTGCTCAGTATTTAGTAGAAGCACCCTTTTGATCTAATACAGCCATGAGTCTTTTTGGGAAAGATTCAACAAGTTTTTCACACCTGGATTTGGGTATCCTCTGCCATTCCTCCTTGCAGATCCTCTCCAGTTCTGTCAGGTTGGATGGTAAACGTTGGTGGACAGCCATTTTTAGGACTCTGGCTGAGCCATTCAAGAACAGTCACGGAGTTGTTGTGAAGCCACTCCTTCGTTATTTTAGCTGCGTGCTTGGGGTCTTTGTCTTGTGGGAAGGTAAACCTTTGGCCCAGTCTGAGTCCTGAGCACTCAGGAGAAGGTTTTCATCCAGGATATCCCTGTACTTGGCCGCATTCATCTTTCCCTCGATTGCAACCAGTCGTCCTGTCCCTGCAGCTGAAAAACACCCCCACGGCATGATGCTGCCTCCACCATGCTTCACTGTTGGGACTGTATTGGACAGGTCATGAGCAGTGCCTGTTTTTCTCCACACATACCGCTTAGAATTAAGGCCAAAAAGTTCTATCTTGGTCTCATCAGACCAGAGAATCTTATTTCTCACCATCTTGGAGGCCTTCAGGTGTTTTTTTTTTTAGCAAACTCCATGCGGGCTTTCATGTTTTTTGCACTGAGGAGAGTCTTCCGTCGGGCCACTCTGCCAGAAAGCCCCGACTGGTGGAGGGCTGCAGTGATGGTTGACTTTCTACAACTTTCTCCCATCTCCCGACTGCATCTCTGGAGATCACCCAAAGTAAGGATAATCTGCTTACCAGAAATGTTGGACCTATTGAGTGAACAAAAGGTCAAAAGTGCTTGTTTCCACCATGAGGGGAAGAAGATTTCCAATGAAGAGGATCCACAGATGTATTAGGCTCAGCATCAGATGCAGATATAATGAAGAAAAAAGAGGAATCTAAGTGTAGACTGCTTTTTATTGCTCCAAAAACATAATACAAAAATTGAATGAATAAAAATAAAAACGAAGATGCAGTAACACTGACTGCTGGAAAACTATGACAAGTTCAGGTAAGATGATAAAGCAGCTGCTGATCCAAACAAGAGGTGTAGCTGAGTGGCGTACACAGCTCTCCCTGGAGAGTGTGTGTAAAGTACAGCCTGCTCAGACACTGGCAGTCCTGCTAGGTGATGATGTGCAGAGGCTGGCACAAATAGCTCAGTTCAGGCCCGGACTGGGACAAAAAATAGGCCTGGGCATTTTAGACTGAGCAGCCCGGGGGGGGGGGGGGGGGGGGCGGGCACGGCGGCGGAGCGGCGGCGGTTAATGATGGGATGTGGGGTTCCAGCACCCTGCACCTCTGGACCCCTTTACATTACACAGCACCCTGCACCTCTGGACCCCTTTACATTACACAGCACCCTGCACCTCTGGACCCCTTTACATTACACAGCACCTTGCACCTCTGGACCCCTTTACATTACACAGCACCCTGGACCCCTTTACACTACACAGCACCTTGCACCTCTGGACCCCTTTACATTACACAGCATCCTGCACCTCTGGACCCCTTTACATTACACAGCACCCTGCACCTCTGGACCCCTTTACATTACACAGCCCCCACAGTTTGTTACACAGACACCCCCTAACAGTTCTGGACCCCCTGCATGTTACACAGACCTCCCTACAGTGCAGTCCCCCTCCCTACAGTGCAGTCCCCCCTCCCTACAGTGCAGTCCCCCCCTCCCTACAATGCAGTCCCCCCCTCCCTACAATGCAGTCCCCCCCTCCCTACAGTGCAGTCCCCCCTCCCTACAGTGCAGTCCCCCCCTCCCTACAGTACAGTCCCCCCCTACATGACAGAACCCCCCCTACATGACAGAACCCCCCCCCTTCAGACCCCCCCTTCAGACCCATAATGTACCTCAGATCAGCGGGGGACTGCATGTTGGGTCCCCTCCCCCTGTGTGGACATAAAGGAGGAGGGGTAGGTGGCTTCACTCTGCTCGGCTGTGTGAGACAGCCGAGCCGAGACTGATCAGATAATCAGTGCCGCGGCCACCTTGTCAGAGAGAAGGGGATCGTTGCAGGTCCCAGCCCCCTGATGTGCCGACGGGTGTCACTGTCACTCGCGTGCGGCTCCTACTCGCAGCTGAGAGTGCACTGGGGCAGTGGCATCACTAGGGTTGGTGTCACCTGGTGTGGCAAAACATGGTGTCGCCCCCCCCTCCTGTCTATCCTGCCCAGCGCCCTGCAGGCAGCGCACGGTCACGAGGCGCACCCCCAAATGACCCCTGTAAATTAAAGTATAGGGTGGTATTTGGCCGGCTGGGGCGATATAGGGCAGGTTGCGGTAGCATAGGGCAGGCTGGGGTGGCATAGGGCAGGCTAGGGTTGTATAGGGCAGGTTGGGGTTGTATAGGGCAGGTTGGGGTGGTATAGGGCAGGCTGGGGTGGCATAGGGCAGGTTGGGGTAGCATAGGGCAGGTTGGGGTGGTATAGGGCAGTTTGCAGTGGTATAGGGCAGTTTGCAGTGGTATATGGCAGGGTGTGGTGTCATAGGGCAGGTTGGGGTGGCACGCATAGGGCAGGGTGCGGTGGCATAGGGCATGCTGGGGTGGTATGGTGCCAGGGTAGGACTCTATGTGGTGACATGTGCAGCAGTGCAGTAACTTAGAGCATGCCTGGAGATGAAGACACTCTGGCTGCTGTGTCCTTGTTTCTTTCTCCTTCAGCTGTGAGATCAGCCAGAGTGAACGGTTCTGTTGGAGGAGTGGAGGGGGCAGCCACACCCCCAGCTCCACCCACCTCCGGAGACATTGGAGATGATGGGGAAGATGTGACATGCTGTCGCAGCCCACAGGGCGGTATGCCCTATGGCCAGTCGGGGTCTGGCTCAGTTTGGCCGGACGGCCAGCTCTAGGAAGGGTTCTGGTCCTCCCAAACGTCTTCAGTTTAAGGATTATGGAGGCCACTGTGCTCTTAGGAACCTTAAGTGCAGCAGAAATTGTTTTGTAACCTTGGCCAGATCTGTGCCTTGCCACAATTCTGTCTTCAAGCAGTTCCTTTTGACCTCATGATTCTCATTTGCTCTGACATGCACAGTGAGCTGTAAGGTCTTCAATAGACAGGTGTGTGGCTTTCCTAATCAAGTCCAATCAGTATAATCAAACACAGCTGGACTCAAATGAAGGTGTAGAACCATCTCAAGGATGATCAGAAGAATTGGACAGCACCTGAGTTAAATATGAGTGTCACAGCAAAGGGTCTGAATACTTAGGACCATGTGATATTTCAGTTTTTCTTTTTTAATAAATCTGCAAAAATGTCAACAATTCTGTGTTTTTCTGTCAATATGGGGTGCTGTGTGTACATTAATGAGGAAAAAAAATGAACTTAAATGATTTTAGCAAATGGCTGCAATATAACAAAGAGTGAAAAATTTAAGGGGGTCTGATTACTCTCCGTACCCACAGTATATGGTGGGAGTGCCCTCGAATACAACCCTTTTGGTAGGCAGTACATCACCTTATATCCCACATAACGACATTTAAACTAGATTTTACTCCTGCCCAATACTTGTTGCACCACACATCCTTACCAATCTCAATTTACAAAAAATCTCTTGTTATACATCTTCTTAATGCAGCGAAACTATGTGTGCCTATACATTGGAGAGCTATTTCTCCTCCATGCATCTCTGAATGGTTAAAAAGAGTCCAGAAAATTGCTGAAATGGAAGATTTAATACAACAGGCCAATGACTCACCATTTAAGTTCCTTAAAACTTGGGCTAACTGGATACTCTTTACTAATTCTTCAGAATATCATACCTTATCTTCTATTGTTACTTGACTTGGGGATATTTATTTTGCAAGAAACCCTTATATTAATATTGTTTCATTCATAATAACATTTATCCATTTTTTCCATTTACAAATGTACATATGAACAATTCAAATATGAATAAACAAGCATTTACAAACACGTGTTATTTAGGGACAAAGATTTTAACAATGAATAAAGCAAAAAAAAAAAAGTGTATTAAGTCCTTAAAGATGGATACCTATCCTGGTGAACAGTCAAAAATCAAGATGGAAAATCGCAAAGGATAATAAGAGACACTTCAAAGTGTGAGATAAAAAACATTCAGAGAAGCAGAAATAAAGGGTGGCAAGGAATTGCACCACCCTTGTGTAAGGTAAACTCTTTACCAGAAACACTGATCCCACATAGAGATCATCAGGCGCCTTGCTGTCCCAAAGTACCAAATGTTCAGACACACCACTCCATCTAGGTACGATCTTGTGTAAATGTGCTCAGCATAAAGGGATTAAAAGCAAGAAGGGACCACCATAGTGCAGTATTTTTAAAATCATGGACTTTTGATAAGGTAAAGTGCTTACAATACGAAGACAATCACAGGCATGTAACAAACATTAAGCATCGCTGGATTCCCACCAGCATGCATAAAGACATCACGTGTCCAGCCACACCCAACACGTTTCCCTGTTAAAAGCATCTTCAGGAGATGGACGCACCTAATGGATACAACACTCAGGTTCGTTTAGGTCTTGGCATTTTTCGATGTATGGGTATGTATTGAGGGCCTATTAGAATTGAATATATGTGCTGTTTTAGTTGACTCTTCACATACTTTGCGTAATAAATTCATTTGAAGGGAATTTTGCTTCACTTCTGTACATAGAAACTACTATCCAGGCATGGTAGGAATATGGAAACAAATCTATTTTAACATTACAATAGTATTTATTATGGCATAGCATAGGTATGACTGTGTCAATTTTTATAATGTGGGATATCATAGGTATGACTGTCAATTTTTACAACAAAACTTCTTGTTTGAACCCTTGTAACACCATTTTAGATTTTTATGCTTCCTATTTGTTAGTCAAATTGTATAGCCACAGGTGGCCAGCACCCAACTGTGCAGCCGGCAATGAAAACCTTGGAGGTATAATAAATTACGTTCACTAAATAGGAGTTATCACATGGGAAAACCAGATCTTTACAGAACTTTATTTTTCATGGAAAAAAAAAACATTGATAGAAACAGGCAGAATATAGCCCAGGGGTGACTATGCGAACAAATGTGTGGTAATGGCTAGGATAAGTGTATTCATTTACCATGTCAGCTGTCTTAATAATTTGATAGTGGTTCTTTATGAACATTTTTGTCACAAAGTGGGGTAGTACATTCCCATCTCCCAGAGGCTCATGAATCTCAGGACAAGATTTGGGCATTTAGAGGTGTGTATTCCCTTTGGAGCAATAATGCCAAGTACACACGATCAGAAAATCGGAGGAAAAATACCACTTTCTAAACAATCGTATGATAATCTGATCGTTGCTACACAGCTTTCGAGAGCCGATCACCACAGTTCGTCCGAAATTATCTGAAGGGACAAACAGGAAAAGTGTTCTTGTATTATACCAGATCGTACAAAAGACCATGTATGCTCGGAAATGAAAGAATAGAATAAAATACAATACAGTACATCACTTCCGAAAATCTGTCATAATGAAAATTTTCTTCATTTTTGATGTGAGACTAGAATGCAAAAAAAAAAAAAAATGGACGATCATTCGTCGGATATTCTCATCGTGTGAACGAGGCTTTAGAGCAGGGGTCCTCAAACTTTTTAAATGTGGCAAGTTTACAGTCCCTTAGACTGTTGGGGGGCAGGACTATAGTTTGAAAAAAATATGAACAAATTCCTATGCACACATCTTATTTGTCGTGCAAAAAAACAGGTAAAAAACAATACAATATTTAAAATAAAGAACAATTTTAATCAACATAAACTTATTAGTATTTCACAGAATCCCCCCATCACAGAACCCCCCCTTTCCTATCACAGACTCCTCTCTATCACAGACTTCCCCCCCCCCCCATCACAAATCCTAAAACACAGAGCCCCCCCATCACAGACTCCTCCAACACAGAGCCCCCCCATCACAGACTCCTCCAACACAGAGCCCCCCCATCACAGACTCCTCCAACACAGAGCCCCCCCATCACAGACTCCTCCAACACAGAGCCCCCCCCATCACAGACTCCTCCAACACAGAGCCCCCCCATCACAGACTCCTCCAACACAGAGCCCCCCCCATCACAGACTCCTCCAACACAGAGCCCCCCCATCACAGACTCCTCCAACACAGAGCCCCCCCCATCACAGACTCCTCCAACACAGAGCCCCCCCCATCACAGACTCCTCCAACACAGAGCCCCCCCATAACAGACTCCTCCATCACAGAGCCCCCCCATAACAGAGCCCCATCACAGATCCCCCATTACAGAGCCCTCTAACAGATTCACCACATCATAGAGACCCCATCAGATTCCCCCATTGCAGACCCCCCCCCCATTGCAGACTCCCCCCCAACGCAGACTCCCCCCCCAATGCAGAATCCCCCCATTGCGGACTCCCCGCAACGCAGAGGCCCCCATTGCGGACTCCCCGCAACGCAGAGGCCCCCATTGCGGACTCCCCGCAACGCAGAGGCCCCCATTGCGGACTCCCCGCAACGCAGAGGCCCCCATTGCGGACTCCCCGCAACGCAGAGGCCCCCATTGCGGACTCCCCGCAACGCAGAGGCCCCCATTGCGGACTCCCCGCAACGCAGAGGCCCCCATTGCGGACTCCCCGCAACGCAGAGGCCCCCATTGCGGACTCCCCGCAACGCAGAGGCCCCCATTGCGGACTCCCCCCCCCCCCAACGCAGAGGCCTCCATTGCAGACTCCCCCCCCAACGCAGAGGCCCCCATTGCAGACCCCCCCAACGCAGAGGCCCCCCCCCATTGCAGACTCCCCCCCCCCCATCACAGATCCCCCCCCCATCATCACAAACTCTCCCAACACAGATCCCCCCTATCACAGAGCCCTCCATAACAGATCCCCCACATCACAGATCCCCGATCAGAGCCCTTCCAGCAGTATTACATTGCCCCTTCTTTAACATTGGAGCACTCCCCCTTCCCTCTGCTACCTTAATCATACAAGATGCGAAGCATGGCAGGTCCAGACAAAGGGCAGGACTTTGCAAGTGAAAGGCAGGTGATTGCTTGCTGGGACCGCCCCGCTGCCTAATGACCAATCACCCGCTTCTTAACTCAAAAGGTCCTGCCCTTTGTCCGGTCCTGTCATGTTTCTCGTCTTGTATGATTAAGGTAGCAGAGGGGAGGGGGAGTGCTGCGATCTTAAAGGGGCAGTCTGCGGGCCGGGTAAATCATCCTGGAGGGCCATCTCTGGCCTGCGGGCCGGAGTTTGAGGACCTCTGCTTTAGAGGGAAGGAATGGATGGAAGAGAAAATGTGGAATAGGTAAAGGTTTAGTGTATATCGTAGGAGGCCAGGGAGACAGCAGTGATGGTTCATTAAACTTTTTGCCACTTATTCTCCTGTTTATCTCCTCAAAGAATTGTGTCTTCAGATTTGTTTGATTGGTTACAGGAAACCTGGAGGTAATCTACTTCCTCTTCCTACCATAAAGCCCACTTACTTTTCTATTTGGAAGGGCTTGCCTTGCCGTGGATTTCTCTGTATGTTGCAAAAGAAGACTTTTGAGATTATAAATCTGATTCAAAGGTATTAAAAGGATCTTATCCTACCAAATTTTTTATTACTTTTTTTTTTATCTGAACCTAAATTAAATAGCCTTAAAGGGCATCTAAAGCCAAAATGTGTTTTATTTTTTTTAGTAACTTTTCAGTAGAGTGAGTAAGAGTTAGCAACCCTGTTTTTTTTGCTGTCCACTCTTTAAAGGCTTTCTCTATTTGTTCTGGTAACCATTGTCACTGGAACATTCAAAATGTTGAGTTGTCACCAGAATAGGAACAAAGAGAAAGTCTAGCAATGCGAACACTTGTTTAGGTGATGACTTTCTGAAAAAAGGATTTCCCTGACCTTTCGAGTGTTTTCCTCACGGTGGCCATCTCCCCCATGAGAAACAGATGGCAAGCAAAACCCCGGCAATTTCACTCTATCCCAAACTGAGAAAATAGTTTGGATTTTAGAGATGCTTTAATAAAGAATACTCAATAAATTACTTTTTTTTTTTTTTTTTCAGATGTAAGGCCGCATGCACACGAGACGCTGGTAAACGCGCGTTCAGAGGCAGTTGGGCGCTTTTTTCAACTGCCCCTGAACTCATTCAATGTTATCCTATGTGTCCATGCACACAGTCTCATTTTTTGGCGTTCTTAAGCAGTTGCGTTTTTAACCTCGTTTTTTCAGAAGCAAAAAAAGGGTTCAGACGCAAAAGTTTTCTACGTTTCAGACGCAAAATGCGGCTAAACGCGGTACCGGCGTTTTGCCACGATTTAGTTTATAAGCGTTTTTAAAGGTGACCTATTTTTTTACATTAGAAATCTCAAAAATTATGGCAAATGATGAAAAACCATTAAAAAAATATAAAAAAACTGTAATTGCTTGCATTGCATTGTGGACAATCCACAACTTGTGGCCAGGTGACGTGGCCAGTGGACAATCCACAACTTGTGGCAGGTGACGTGGCCAGTGGACAATCCACAACTTGTGGCAGGTGACGTGGCCAGTGGACAATCCACAACTTGTGGCCAGTGGACAATCCACAACTTGTGGCAGGTGACGTAGCCAGGTGACGTGGCAAGTGGGCAATTCACAACTTGTGGCCAGGTGATGTGGCAAGTGGACAATTCACAACTTGCGGCAGGTGACGTGGCCAGGTGGACAATTCACAACTTGTGGCCAGGTGACGTGGCAAGTGGACAATTCATAACTTGCGGCAGGTGACGTGGCCAGGTGGACAATCCACAACTTGTGGCAGGTGATGTGGAAAGTGACACGCTAAATACAAGTACACTGCTGCTCTCTCAGCTGCTGCTACTCACTCTGGTCTCACAAAATGGCTGAAATGGTTAAATAATACTGTTTTTTGAGCTTAGGGAGGGTCTTATGATGTTTCTTAACTAAGCGCTTATAGACGCAAACGCGGTAAAACGTCGCTAAACACGGCTGCAATCGCGGCAAAAAAGGCGTTTCTAAACGCCGGTTTCAGCCTTTAAAAACGTGCGTTCAGCAGTTTGCACTGGCGTCTCGTGTGCATAGGGCCTTAATCTATTTTTGTGAGGGGAAAGAAATACAAGCAATAGAAACTGTGTGTGTCTTGTGAGCATCCAGACCAAAAAGAGAATACCATTGTTTCTGTTACAGGTGTACCATAACAAATGAAATATATAGCAAGACATAAAACCATTTTGTTTCAGTGCATGATAAACTGTAAAGATGATTTATTATTGTGTTACCGTAAATTTTATTTGAGATTGAAATATCTCTGATATGGTTTGGGTTAATGAGAGTTCTTTGACCATGAGTGAAAGCTGTAACACAATAACAAAAATGTTATTGGTAAATGGTAAGAAGGCCTAAACCATGGGTGCCCAACCTTTTGAGGAGCGAGGGCCACTTTAGCGACTTGGTAACCGGTCACGGGCCGCAATGAGCGTAGCGGGTGGATGGCAGGTCTGTGTCCATTCTCTATATGTAGAGCAGACACAGATGCAGCCCGGTCTACCCTAAGGGCCCTCCGATCTGCTCAGACAGAAGGGGGCAGATCTCCTTCCGTTTTTTTTAAGCAGATCGATTGTAGATAGGCGAATGTAAGCAGACACGTGTCTGTTTACATCTGCCGCTCTATAGAGGTGAATGGAGGGTCCGATTGGGTCCGCCTGAAAAACAGACAGGCAGACCCGATCGGACCAATCCTCTGAAAGGGGCCTAAGGCTGCTTTCACATTGATGCATAGCGGTTTACCTGGACCTCAACTGACCTCGATCTTCACTTCTTCCTCAGGATTCCTGGTACTGCTGGCGGGTACTGGTACTGCTGGCGGGTACTGGTTACTGCTGGTGGTTACTGCTGGTTGGTACTGCTGGCTGGTACTGCTGGTGGGTACTGGTACTGTTGGCTGGTACTGCTGGTGGGTATTGGCACTGCTGGCGAGTACTGGTGGCTGGTACTGGTGGCTGGTACTGGTACTGCTGGCTCTGGCACTGCTGGCTGCTGTCCGAGATCGCCCCCCCTGGGGAGTATGAGAGGGCTGTGCAGTGTATAACAGACAGTGTGTCCATCTTCCCAAATCCTGTCCTCTGACCCTGCCAGTGATTGGCTTTCTCCATGGCATCAGCTCTGCAGTAGAGCGCAGAGCCGATGCTTCCTTGTCACAGGCGGAGTACATTTGGTATCACTCTGCCTGTGAGGGAGCCGGCGCTATACAGGAAGCATCGGCTCTGCTTCCTTTAGCGGCGGCTCCGTTCTTAGCGCTGATGCTCGGAGATGGCGGGTCGGGAACCCGCGATCTGGGCTTGCCGACCCGCCATCTCAGAGCAAGATATGGCAGGCCACATCGGAAGGCGCCGCGGGCCAGCGGTTGGGCACCCCTGGCCTAAACTAATACAACACAATCTATCGTACAGGAAAAGGGTAAAAATTTACGGATTACATAAAGGAATACACAGTTTAATACTCAAAACATTAATCTACAAAACAACAGGACAGAAAAGACCTAAGACAAACATTTAAATACAAGTACATGGGAGATTTTCCATAGTTGGCATGCTACTGCCCACAAAGGTTCCATTCTGGTGACTGCTCTACCAGAGAGTGTTGTCTCCCCTCCCATTTAGTCTGTGTATATCATTACAGGCCGATGCCTCATTGGTTGGCAAGACATGCCTCTGATTGGTGGGCCTCCCTATTCCTGGTTAAGGATTGGCTAAATCTCCAATCCCTATACTTTGCATAAATCAGCACCCAAATTCTTGGCACAAACTATTGAGAGTGGGAGATTTAACTTGTAGGTATATGACCTTTTTCGGGGAAGTTAAGTATTAATGACGGGCTGGCCAACTTCATTGCATATCTAAACGAGGGATCCTTTGAAGTGAATATTTGTATCACAAAGAGGTTTGGGTCCCATTAGGCACGAATCGTCTGTATAACAGGGACTTCTTGGAAGCTATATTGCACACCCACATATCTATACAACTCTAAATAAAATATATTCATAATTACAATATTTTACAGCTGTTAATGGAGATTTCACATAAACTCACGAGGCAACAATTGTCTACTTTGACCCACTATATTTTGCTGTTCCACTGGTGAGCAATATGAAGAGCCAGAGATCCATGCAAGGCCTCATCAAGTGATCAGGAATCACACATGTTTGAATTATACACAGCATGGGATAAGTGAAGACCTACTAATATGTGGCATGTTCTGCCTGTTGTGATCTTTTAACTCTATTCTGAGATTAAGAGTAAAACATTTCCAGGTTGAAGAATAGCATGTGTTTATAGAAGAGTTTCTGGCTAGATTTACTGCAAATAAACCATATCCTGCAAAGGGTTTTACTATTCCTGGTGACCTGGGTGCATGGATTATCCATGTTTCCGTAGAGTGTTCATTTGGGAGTAAGGTAAAAAATTGAGAAGGCAAGTTTAATTACTGAACCCCTAAACCTCTTGTTTGACAAGCCCATAAAAGAATCATCTCGATCTGCTTATTCCTGACCTAATTTTTGGCATCTTTTTCTGAGAGACCCATTAACAGAAGCCAGTGTGGGGAAATGTACTGTATGTGTCACGACATATTCATAGCCATGTCTTCCTATATGTTGTAGCCAGTAATGTTTTCTAGGAATAACGTAGTGATTAGATAATGCTTTCAGGATTTAATTTTGCAAATTTATTCCTAGTGAGACCAAGGCACAGTGGCGAAATTTGTGTATATTTCTAAAAGTGTACAGAACCTCGATACAGTCTGTTGGGAGTAGTTTGGTCAATAGTCAGTTAGAACATGGGGTATAGGTTTACACAATCTATATGTTACAGCAGGATATTTATTGAAAGATTTCCCCTCTATTTATTTTCTCGGGACAATTCAAAATTTGGGCTTTTCTTTTAATTTCACTTTCAATGATAATGGTGAACATGACATATATAAAGAGGGTGAATCTCCTTAACCACTTCCGGACCGCCCGCCGCCGTTTTACGTCGCTTCTTTGAAGAGGAATACCGTTATGGCAGAAGCTAGCTACCATAACCCCAGTATCCTTTTTTTAAAATATTTTTTTTATGAGATCTATGAAAGCGAAGAGTGTAGCGTGGATGAGATGTATGAAAGAGCACAGGGGAGAGAGAATGCGAAGTTTTGAAAGAGCAGAGTGCATAGCAGAAGAGATGTATGAAATAGCAGAGCATGAGATGTGTGAAAGTGGAGTGTAGAGTGAATGAAATGTGTGGAACAGCGAAGTGTGGAGTGGGATGGGTTGTATAAAAAAGCAGACCGTATAAGATGTATGGAAGGGGGAAGTATATAGTGGAAGTGAAGAGTGTAGAGTGAATGAGATATATTGACAAATGGAGTGTAGAATCTAACAAACTAGACAACATGAGATGTATGGAAGAGAGAAGTGTACAGTGGAAGAGATGACTGGAAGAGCAGAGTGTAGAGTGGATGAGATGCAAGAAAGTGCAGAGGGCAGAAAGCATGAGATATATGGAGGAGCAGAGTATAGACTGGATGGGATGTGTAACAGTAAAATGTTGCTTTGATGAGATGTAAGGTAGCGAGGATAAGATGTAGAGAGCAAATTATGTTTGTGTAATCAACTGTAGAATAGATGTGATGTGTGATAGACAGGATGAGATGTAGAGAGTAGAACGAAGTGGAAAGTAAATGTGATGTGTTGTACAGAGGACTATAAAGTTGAGTGAAGAGCAGATGAAGCTTAGGAAAAATTAAGTCTACAGTGAATAGGACCTCCTGAGAAGGGAAGTAGAAGGATCTTTGGAAGAGCGGAGAAAGTACTGGATGAGGCCATTGGTGCAATGCTGTATAGTGGATGAAATCTTCAAATCTAGGAATGGACAGCAAATGTTTTTTTTATGGAAGAGTGCAGAGCGGATTGACAAATATGACAAAAAAGTGGATGGGATTTGAGAAGGAGTGGACTGGAGCAGATGAGACCTTTTAGAATGGTGGGCACAAAAAATATTTATCGGGAAGGGTTCGCTTCTAGTTAAAATGGAATAATTTTGTGTGTGAAAGGTACACATCATGATCCACAAAAACAAAAGAATTGGGCTCAGGGTCATTGACTAACACTGGCCCAGGTCATTCAAATCAGCAGAAATGGTTTTAATGGACAACTTGATTAAAAAGTAAATATGAATTCTTGTGATCTACACTGCAAGCTGTAAAACACCAACTGTCAGACTCAGCAACACATCGATCACACACTCTTTGGAACCTGAACCTCTACTCATACATCAACACTTGCATTCCCACACAGTACTCCTATCCTTCATGCACACCAACAATGACATATATATAACACACACAATCACAAATGTACAGACTGGGGGAGGGAGTCACTGCTCCTCCAGCCATGAGGGTTTGTCACTGGCCGCACTGCTAAGCTTGATGTTAAACTGCTGCAGTGAAGCTTCCAGTTGTTGATTCCCAGCAAAATAGGAGGAGGTGGTATCATGGAAGAGAAGCAGCTGCTTGTGCATGACCTTCACCTTATTTTCCTGCAGGAAGCGCAGTTTTATGGTTACATCTCCTTTAGAGGTCGACCGATATGGGTTTTTCTCTGGCCGATGCCGATATTTAGAAATCGCGGCGGCCGATATATGATGCAGATTTTTTTTGGGCCGATATGTTGGGCTGATTTTTTTCGTTTTTTTTTTCCTTTCATCTCATAAAAGCTAACAGTTGGACCCCTTTCACACTGGGGTGTTTTTCAGGCACTTTTGGGCTAAAAATAGCACCTGTAAAAGTGGCTGCAAAACAGCTCCCCTGCAGTCTCAGTGTGAAAGCCCGAGTGCTTTCACACTGCCAGCGCACCGCCTCAGGGCGTCAAAAAAAAGTCCTGCCATCAGCATCTTTGGATCGGTGTATACCGCTCCTCCACCACTCCTGGCCATTGAAATGAATGGGCACTGCTGCCGAAGCGCCCGCAAAGCTCTTCGGCAGCGGTGCTACATGGGCGCATTTAACCTCTTCATCGGCTGCTAGCTGGGTTATAAGCGCCCCGCTAGCAGCCGAATAGTGCCGCTAAAATTATGGTAAAGCGCCACTAAAACTAGCAGCGTTTTACCGTCAACGCCTACCCGCTCCAGTGTGAAAGCAGAGTTCCACCGAAAAATAAAGATATTAAAAGTCAGCAGCTACAAATACTGCAGCAGCTGACTTTTAATATATGGACACTTACCTGTCCTGGTCGCCCGCGATGTCGGCACACGAAGCCGATCTCTCCCTCGGCTCTCGGGTGCATGCCGCCGCCATCTTCGGTAAGGGATTTAGGAAGCAGGCACAAAAACAGGTAATTAAAACTTTTAGACGAAGAAAAAAAAACTTTACTGTTAAGTTTTATTTAAAATTCATTAAAGTGTATTTTTTCCCCAAAAATTGCGTTTGAAAGACCGCTGCGCAAATACCGTGTGACATAAAATATTGCAATAACCACCATTTTATTCCCTAGGGTCTCTGCTAAAAAAATAAATATATGTTTGGGGGTTCCAAGTGATATTCTAGCAGAAAATACAGGATTTTTACTTGTAAGCTACAAGTGTCAGAAAAGATTTAGTCTTTAAATGGTTAAACTGAGAACTTCTACACAGGAGTTCAGTTCATTGATAAGAAGAAACTTTGTATTCTTTTCTTAGCCTTGGCAGGCTGCCCAGAGACAAGTCGCTCCATGGGGAAACTTCAGGCAACTTGCATTGACTTCTATGAAAAAACGTATTTGCAAGTCGCGCTGAAGTTTTTTAACCACTTCCATACAGGGCTTTTTATACCACTTCAATATCGGGCCTATTCTGGCACTTCTCTCCTACATGTACAAATCATCATTCTTTTGCTAGAAAATTACTCAGAACCCCGAAACATTATATATATATATATATATATATATGTTTTTTTAGCAGACACCTTAGGGAATAAAATGACGGTCGTTGCAACTTTTTATCTTGCACGGTATTTGCGCAATAATTTTTCAAACGCCTTTTTTTGGGGAAAAAAATGGTTTCATGAATTAAAAAAATAACAAAACAGTAAAGTTAGCCCAATTTTTTGGTAAAATATGAAAGCTTATGTTACGCCGAGTAAAAAGATGCCTAACATGTCACGCTTTAAAATTGCGCACACTCATCGAATGGCGCCAAACTTCGGTACTTAAAAATCTCCATAGGCGACGCTTTGAAAATCTTTACAGCTTACCAGGTTAGAGTTAGAGTAGGTCTAGTGCTAGAATTGTTGCACGCGCTCTAACGCACGCGGCGATACCTCACATGTGTGGTTTGAACGGCGTTTACATATGCGGGCGGGACTTACGTGTGTGTTCGCTTCTAAGAGCGAGCTATTGGGGACGGGCGTTTTAAAAAAAAAAAAAAAAAACATTTATTTATTTTTTACTTATTTTTTTTTATTTTTACTTTTTTTATTTATTTTTTTACACTTTTTTTTTGGATCACTTTTATTACTATTACAAGGAATGTAAACATCCCTTGTAATAGGAATGTGTGTGACAGGTTCTCTTTATGGAGAGATGTGGGGTCAATAAGACCCCACATCTCTCCTCCAGGCTGGAAAGCATGAGATCAGTGAATTTTTTTTCACAATCTCATACTTACAGCCGCAATGGCGGCTTTGTTTACATTTGAGGACCCGGGCGTGACGTCATTACATTGCGCCCAGGCCTCCGATGATCATAGAGATGACTGGTGACCATCTGGTCACCAGTCATCTCTATGCTCATCACGTGACCCACCACCGGCGCCGACGATTCTCTCCGGGTCCCCGATCGCACGGGAGAGCCCGGGGAAGCACCGGATGGTGGCGGGAGGGGGGGGATGTCCCCTCCCGCCGCCTATAAGATCGATCAAGCGGCGGAACCGCCGCTATGATCGTTTTTATGGTGCGCAGGATCGCCGGCTGCAAACAAGGATATCTGAATGAAGCCTCTAGCTGCAGGCATCATTCAGATATCCCTCCTCAAACCCAGGACATCATATGACGTCCACCCGGAGGGAGAGAGGGTTCCTGCCGGCGTCATTTTGCTATGGCCTGGTATGGGAAGGGGTTAAATCTGCTTTTTTTTTTCAGCACTATCAGCCGATGCCGATTAATTAAAAAGTGCCAAAAATCGTCCGATATATCGGTCGACCTCTAATCTCCTTGCAGCTTCTCATATTTGTTACGGTGTATCTGGAAGTTTTGTTGGGTTATCTGAATGTGGCACAAGGTGGCTGCATCCCGTGGACCCAGGCTCAGCTCCTCCAAGTCAGCTCGATAAGCATCAAATTCAAGTCTGTCTGTCTCGAATTGCTTGACGATCATCAGGGTGTCTTCCATGGTCTTGTTGATGAGGGTGTTGATACTGGACACAAAGAAGTTAATGGCCCCCAGCAGGGTCTCCCCGTTTTTACACAGGAGCTTCTGAGTCTCTGCATTGTAGCCAAACTCTTCCTGCAACTCTGGTGACTTCTGACTGAGGTTGGAGAAGCGCCTCCAGCACTCGCTGCGTCTGAACCAGGCTGTAGAAATAAGAGGTCAGGGCTCTGGCCAGCAGCAAGACTCCTTCATATTTCCTTTTCGTGTCCCTTAAGAGTTCAATCTGAGTCTCCAGCTCCAAATACACTGTGCTTTGTGCATTTGTAAGTAGGGATGAGCTCCGCGTTCGAGTCGAACATACGTTCGACTCGAACATCGTGTGTTCGATAGTTCGACGAAGATCGAACGTTTTGGGTCGTTCGCGCCAAATTCGAGTGACGCGAACGGCCCAAAATCCCGGTGCTGTGATTGGCCAAGCATGCACTGTGACCCCGCATGCTTGGCCAATCACAGCGCCGGCAGCGAGGAGAGCCATAATTGGCCACAGGCAGGATGCCTGTGGCCAATTATAGCTCAAGGGGGTTTAGTACACGCCCCACACTATAAAAGGCCGCCAGCGCGGCGGCCTTGTGTAGTGTGTTGGCTTGCAGGGAAAGACGTACATAGGCAGGGACAGTGTTAGAGAAATTGTGTGTAGGGAGAGAGAAGGATAGGTAGGGACAGTGTCAGTGATATTGTGTGTAGGGAGAGAGAAGGATAGGTAGGGACAGTGTCAGTGATATTGTGTGTAGGGAGAGAGAAGGATTGGTAGGGACAGTGTCAGTGATATTCTGCTAAACCTTGTGTGCAGGGAGAGAGAAGGATAGGTAGGGACAGTGTCAGTGATATTTTTGCTAAGCCTCCTGCACAGTATACAACCGAAGCTAGCCCTTATTGCTGTGATTTCCTGTTGTGTAACACAGGCAGGCATCTGCAGCACTTAAAGCAGGCGTAGTGTGATTCCTGCAAAATATACACCTGAAGCTAGCCCTTATTGCTTGTAGTTTTTATTTTTTTTGTGTTACACTAAGGGCTCTTTCACACAGGACGGATCAGTAATGATCCGCCCCGTGAAGCTCCGCTTGCTCAGCGGGGATCGCTCCGTTGATCCCCGCTGAGCCGGCGGATGACTGGGTGGTTCCCGCACACTGTGCAGGGACCGCCCTGTCAGAGCGCCGCTCTCCCCTATGGGGGGATCGGATGATGACGGACCGTAGAGTCCGTTGTCATCCGATCCGCAGACGGAAGGAAAAATAGGGTTTTCCTCCGTCACACTTTTGCGGATCGGAGCTGGTCGGATGTCAGCGGACATCTCACCGCTGACATCCGTGGCTCCATAGGAGGACATGTAGCATCCGTTCAGGTCCACCTAAAAAACTGACAGGCGGACCTGAACGGACCCTTCGTGTGAAAGAGCCCTAACAGGCATGTGCAGCACTTAAAGCAGGTGTAGTGTGATTCCTGAAAAATATACACCTGAAGCTAGCCCTTATTGCTGTGTTTTCCTGTTGTGTAACACAGGCAGGCATCTGCAGCACTTAAAGCAGGCGTAGTGTGATTCCTGCACATTATACACCTGAAGCTAGCCCTTATTGCTCATAGTTTTTTTTCTTTTGTGTTACACTAACAGGCATCTGCAGGGGCATATAAAAAATATATAATGTGGCGCTTTGAGAGAAGTAGTAAAAAACCCTACTTTATGTATAGCACAATGGTGCACATAAAAATATGGTGTCAAACAAAACGTTTGCACACAATAGGTGTACACAAATGAATGTGATAAAAATGTAAGTGAATACTAACAGTGAAATAATTGGTATGGGGTATAGGTGCACAACAAAAACCAGCAATTAAACTGGAATATTGATCATACCCATAATAAACAAAAATGAAAATATAATGTAGGTGGAGACAAACTCATATAAGGCGTCACAGATGAGTATGTAGAATAATGTCCAATCTTATCACATATGAAACGAAGTTCATAGGTCAAAATCCGACAAGGAGCTGCATCGTTTGAAAATAGGTTTGAAGGGTGCATCTATCACATTTTCTCTCACAGCGCCACATTATATATTTTTTATACGTTCTATATGTCCTGTCTGATTTTATGTTTGGCTGCTTCATTTAGTATTTAGAGTTGGCGCAGTATTATTATTATTTAATCTGCAGGGGCATGTAATTACAATTATTGATCTAATAATTCACAGCAGGGCCCATTCCTGCGCTCACCAAGAGTAACTGTGAGGGCTTAAAGTGTTGTGGCAACACCACCACCACCAAAGGCCCAATTTTTCAGCCCCTGTTCAACAGGGGCATGCAATTACAATTCTTGATCTAATAATTCACAGCAGGGCCCATTCATGCGCCCACCAAGAGTAAATGTGAGGGCTTACAGTGTTGTGGCACCAGCACCACCACCAAAGGCCCAATTTTTCTGAACAGGGGCACAGACAGCAAAACAAATGTTACAGGGGTGATAACCCTTCCCTATGTTTTCCAAAAAGCTTAAAAATAGATTTTTTGGCTGGAGCTACACTTAAACAATGTACCTGTTCAAAATTAAAAAACTGATTCTACTTAAGAACAAACCTACAGTCCCTGTCTTGTTTGCACCACCTGTATACTGCTGTTCAGAGTATATAGGGCCTTTTTATATTTTGTGTGCGGGGTTCCCCTTAATATCCATACAAGACCCAAAGGGGCTGGTAATTGGCTGGGGTGGGGGGGGGGGGGGGTGATGGGGTAGCTATGCCATTTTTTTTAAAGATTTTCATCCATATTACCGGGACCAGACATTACATTAAAGCCGCAAGCAGTTTTGAATGGCTTTTTTTCCTTTAGAAATGTCATTTTGTGCAGGAACAGTTCTAAACACGGGAAACACGTGCCACTTCACAGGCATACTTTAGACACCCCCCAGGTATGATATTTAAAGGAATATTTGACTTTTTTTTTTCACTTTATGCATCATTAAAATGACTGCTCCAGAAAAAACGTCAGTTTTTAAAACTTCTTTTTGCATTGATACATGTCCCCTGGTGCAAAACCCGGGTTCCCAAACCCTTTTTAGGACAATAACATGCATATTAGTCGTTATAATTAGCACTTTAGATTTCGAACGTTCGCATCCATTGTATTTAATAGGGTTCTAACGTTCGTGCGAACTTTCGGTCCGTTCGCGGGTTCTGGTGCGAACCGAACCCGGTGGTGTTCGGCTCATCCCTATTTGTAAGTATTAATGCCCCATTTCTTCATCAAGTCAAATTTCTCCACAGCGAGAGAAGTGTGCAAAGATTGCCGAGACATTGAGCCTTGTCCCTCTGCCGTCAAGAATCGGAGTCCAAGGTAGCGGGGATTTATGTGCACCACAGGCCCATTCATGCTGCCGGTGGGAATGATCCCCTCTGTGCTTCCACCGTATCCACCGGACACTATACTTGCCTCGTTCAGGTTCGGGCCAGAAACCATAACTTGTTGCAGATCCTGCTCCAAACTCTCATCTTCATTGAGGGTCCCGGAGACACACCATTGCTGCTGATGGGGATCTCCATGGTGGCAGCTTTACTCATAATTTCATCAGACATGGTGACCCTGATGCTTAGAAGATGGACATTCGGCGGTCTTCCTCTCTTATTAGCGGCGGTGTCTCATCCTGACAGAGTGCTGTCTCTCCATCCCTGGAGGTGTTTGCAGTGTGTCCTCTCTCTCTCTCTCTCTCTCCCCCTCTCCCCCCCTCTCTCTCTCTCTCTCTCTCCCCCTCTCCCCCTCCCCCTCTCCCCCTCTCCCCCTCTCCCCCTCTCTCCCTCTCTCCCTCTCCCCCTCTCTCCCTCTCTCCCTCTCTCCCTCTCTCTCTCTCTCTCTCTCCCCCTCTCTTCCTCCCTCTCTCCCCCTCCCTCCCTCCCCCTCCCTCCCTCCCTCCCTCCCTCCCTCTCTCTCCCTCCCTCCCTCCCTCCCTCCCTCTCTCCCCCTCCCTCCCTCCCTCCCTCTCTCTCCCTCCCTCTCTCCCTCCCTCCAGCTGTCTCTCCTCCCCAGGGATCTCTATCTCTTTCAGGTCTCTTCCTCAGCTCTCCCTAGTATCCTTTTCTTCTGTGGGCGGTCCGCTTCAAGATAAAAATGGTCTCTGCGGCAGATTTGCAGCAAGATCACTTTCTCTTATCGTCCATGGACTGACACAGCTCTCATACTGTTTACGTGTGGGTATATGTCCCTGCTTGCAGGATAAGACCTAGGCAGAATGTTAGAAGTTAGAAACATTCTAGAACAAAACCAGAGCTGAACAGCCCCGCCCAGGGGGGCGATCCCTCCGGACATAACCCTCCCACTGCAGTCAGCAGACCTCAGTTTTTTTTCTGCCTAGCAGAAGAAGACGTGGCTCTCTCAGGAGCCAGTCTCCTGGAAGATTTTACTTTTAATTTTTATTCCTTTGGGAATTTTATTATTTTATTCTTGAGACCTTCAATCAACTGTCGGCTGGGCAACAGGTTGGGTACACTAGTATCCTCGTAGTCTTCCCTGTCCGACCATCGAGCGTGCTGATCCTCGCCTTGTGTGCGTAAGACTCAGTTTACGACATGCCCCATGACTCATGGGGTGGCTGGGTTGCTTTTAGCTCCTGCGGTCCTCTCAAGATTGAACAGTACCTGTCTGTATCTTTCGCGGTGGACCGGGCCGACAGCTTCGCAGTACTGCTCTGTGATAGGTCTGTCTGAAACAAGCCAGTGGGTCCCTCTGGGACGGGTAAGTAGTCTCTCCTGCTACTGGTGAGTACATGCTGGCTGTGTTTCTTTATATGGGGGTTTCTCCCCCCCTGTTATGCAGCTCTCTGCACCCTATACTGGTGCTGTGCTGTGTGGGGGTGCTTGGGGGTCACTCTGCGGGCCTCGGCCTGTGGAGTAGTGGTTAGCATTAATGCTTGGCAACGCTAAGCTTCACAGGTTCATTTCCTGATTGGGGCTGCTTGTGTCTAAACAGCTGTCCCAGCGCGTGCCGTGCCACAGCCAGTGACAAAGGGGGCGCTCATGTCTGTTTTAATGGCCCTGGGAGAGGTGCAGTGTTCTGGTGTGTGAGTGTTGTGCGTTACTGTGTGCGCCATTAGCGCTGTAAGGTGATTTGAAAACGGCGCTCGGCGGCCATCTTGCCGTGGATCGATGGCGCAGTAATGTATGCGGCCGGTGGCCATTTTCTTGAAGCCGCTGCGTTTTTGCTTTCGGCCTCTATCGGCCGCTGCTGTGGCGCGAATCTCACAATCTCCTCAGTCTCCTCACAGTTTACTCACCATCACCGTCTCCTCACAGTCTCCTCACTCTCCTCAGGCTTCACCAGCGCGGCAGCGCGGTTTCATATGGTGAGTACTCTGGGTATCCCCTCCTCAGCTTCAGCATAGCCAGTGGGTGGACTGTGTTACTCACTATGATAGTGTTTAAAAGTCTCAGAGGGTGGCAGTATGGAGTCTAGTTCACCTGCTTCTCCACACTTGTCTGAGGCAACTGGCAGTGCTCCTGCACCTGCGGTCCCTAGCGACTAGTTGTCGGCAGTCCTGGAATCATCCTTGTCAGGATGGAAGCGGTGTGCGAGCGCAAGGGAGCTGTAAAGCACCCCCTCCCCACACATCCTCCTGTAGGGAATGCTCTGTCTCAGATATGGGCCTAGCTATTGCTGCTTAGGACCCTAGCTCTGAGGATTTTCATGTTTTTGAACAGGATATTCCCTGTGAGGAAGACCCCAGTTCTGAAAAACTGACAGGGTGCTTGTAAGTGAACTCATTGATGCTGTGAGGAACACTCTGAAGCTGAATGTTGAGGCTGAGGAACCTTCAGGTGGAAGCTGTCTCCTTTGGTTCCTTTAAAGCCGTTTATTCAAAAAGGTTTTTCCATATGTGCCTTTTTTTGATACATTCATTGACTAAGTCTGGGATAAGCCGCAGAAGACTTTGACGGTCCCGCGGCGCCTAGTCATGAGGTACCCCTTTAAGGATGACCTGGTTTTGAAGTGGGCTTTCCCCCCAGTGGTCGACCCACCGGTCGCCCATTTGAATAAGGCTATCACGCTCCCAATGGAAGGGACTCCTGCATTTAAGGATCCCACTGACAGGAGGTCAGAAGTAGTGAGTAGAACTATATTTACCTTTATTGGGGTCTGCCTTACGCCCTATAGGGGCGACGACACTTGTGTCTCAGACACTCACAGGATGGGCAAAGATTTTGCACCAGAGAGTGCAGGAGCATAATCTCCCTCCTGAGACCATTACCCTGGCTCACCAACTGGCGCAGGGTTTAGTCTCTGTGTGCGATGCCACTTTGGATGCGGCCCCTTTAATTTCTGGGGCCTCTATCTGCTGTGGTGCTGCGTCGCCTTATCTGGCTGAAATGCTGGTCGGCCGACCTAGCTTCCAAAAAGCTCCTGGCTGACTTGCCCTTTAGGGGCGGTAGACTGTTTGGGGCCGCCCTGGATGCCAGTATTATGGATGTCACAAGGGGTAAGAGCAACTTCCTTCCTCAGTCTGTTACAGAAAAAGGAGCCCCACCGTAGGCAGGGCCTTTCCTTTCCGGCAAAGAAGAATGATTTTTTTTCGTCAGTCAGAATCCACGGGTAAGCCCTCCCAGACTGGAAAACGTGCGGCTGGGGGACATAAGCGTCCCTGGGTGCGTAAGCCTACCAAGCAAGCTCCCAAGCCCGCCGCCGCATGAAGGCTTGCCCCTGCCCGTCTCTGGGGTGGGGGGACGTCCTTGCAGGTTCACGGTTCGTGGACCTCCCGGATCTCCGACCGGTGGGTGTGCGAGGTGGTCACCTCAGGATACAGTATAGAATTCCGTTCCTGGCTCCCAGACAGATTCTTTCCCTCAATTCTCCCTCTCCTTCCTGCCCGCCGGGCGGCCCTCTTAAGGGCCGTACAGGATTGATCAGGTCCGGAGTGATTGTGCCGGTTCCGTCACAGGAGAGGTTTTTCAGGGTTTCTACTCGAATCTGTTTGTAGTCCCGAAAGGTGGATGGGGGTTCGGCCAATCCTGGGCCTCAAGACCTGAATGCCTTTGTGATGGTGCAATAGTTCCGCATGGAATCCATTCGCACGGTGTTTGCTACACTCCATTAAGGGGATTTTCTGGCATCTTTGGACATCAAGGATGCCTACTTGCATGTTCCGATCTGCGCACGTCAACAGTAGTTTTCTGCGCTTTGCGATCGGCGAAGTCCACTATCAATTGTGGCTCTTCCCTTAGGCCTAGCCTCTGCACCAAAGGTTTTTTACCAAGGTGTTTGCTCTGGTTCTAGCCTTGCTGAGACAGCGAGGCATTTCTATCATGGGCTATCTGGACGATCTTCTAAGAGAAGACAATTGCTCAGAATTGGAAGAAGTGTGACTATTGTCAGTCAGAGTCAAAAATAATAAAAAATGCGCTACCAGAACAATGTGCAAAAAACAAAGTGCAAAATAAACAATATTGGATGCAATTATATGCAAAAAAAGTTCCAGGTGAAAGGCTGTCAGTGTCCTAATAGACAAAAACAGGCTGTGAAGTGACTCGCTGCATTCAAAACCAAATGGGAGAAGTAATGATTGAAGGGGAAAGTTGATATCTTCCTCCAAACTTTTCCAGCAAGATGAGACAGAATAGTAAAAATGGGCGCTTACCAAATCCGGTGGATCTCTATTACGGAGATCATAAAGGCTCAGCACATCATAGGACTCCACGGTATACCGGCATCAGTCCCGCAACAGATCCGCTCTCTCCTCAGGCTGTCCAGGGGCACAGCTTCCTTGTAGCCAGGATCGGTTCCCAATGTTTGGTATAATAAGCGTGGATATCATAAAAGAGATAAGGGGAGACTCATGGTGCAGTATAACGAAAAGTCCCTTTATCTCTTTTATGATATCCACGCTTATCATACCAAACATTGGGAACCGATCCTGGCTACAAGGAAGCTGTGCCCCTGGACAGCCTAAGGAGAGAGCGGATCTGTTGCGGGACTGATGCCGGGATACCGTGGAGTCCTATGATGTGCTGAGCCTTTATGATCTCCGTAACAGAGATCCACCGGATTTGGTAAGCGCCCATTTTTACTATTCTGTCTCATCTTGCTGGAAAAGTTTGGAGGAAGATATCAACTTTCCCCTTCAATCATTACTTCTCCCATTTGGTTTTGAATGCAGCGAGTCACTTCACAGCCTGTTTTTGTGTATTAGGACACTATCTGACAGCCTTTCACCTGGAACTTTTTTTGCATATAATTGTATCCAATATTGTTTATTTTGCACTTTGTTTTTTGCACATTGTTTTGGTAGCGCATTTTTTTATTATTTTTGACTATTATTGTATAGCTGTATATTCCAGCTATTTTTTAAATGCAGCACCTATCATTTATGTTTGAGAAATCTTTTTTTCCATTATAGCCTTTCATATAAGGAATAATTCTTTCACATTTCAAAACGCTTTCACATTGTGTTTTATGTATATGTTTTTGTATTCATTGCACTAGTGGTGTTTTTGTGAACAATTGCCTGTTTGCACTATAGGGGATGCGTGGATTATCCACGCTTTACAATATTATCAGTCAGACCCTTAGGGACTTCGGGTGGCTCCCGAACATTCAGAAGTCGGTCCTGGTCCTGGCTCAGCATTTGGAGTATCTCGGTCTGCTCCTGGACTCCATGGAGACGTAGGTATTCCTAATCCTGGAGAAGTTACTGACTTTTCAGTCTACAGTGCCGGGTCCTGACGTCTCGAAAATGGTCGTCAACCCGTTTTTTGTATGAGAGTCCTGGGACTCATGAGGGCCTCGTTCAAGGCTGTTCCGTATGCCCAATCACACACACGGGCATTACAGTATGAGATCCTGTCCACTTGGGACAAATCCCCGTTGTCCTTGGATCTTCAGATACAGATGAGTCACCCACTCAGGGCATCCCTGGCGTGGTGGTTGGGGTCCCCGGCTCTTCGGTCTGGGAAGTCGTCCCTCCCCATCCAGTGGACGGTGTTCATGATGGACGCCAGCCTGACGGGCTGGGGTGGAGTCTGGGGAGTTCTGTCAGCCCCAGGGCCAGGGCTTTGGACTCCGGACGAAGCCCGTTTACCGATCAATGTTCTGGAAATACGGGCAATCAGACTATGCCTCCCCACGTGGTCTCTATCGGCCGTCTACATTCAAGCGTAGACAATTGGCAGGTGGACTATCGGAGTCGCCAGACGCTGGACCAGGAAGAGTGGTCCTTACACCTGGAGGTCTTTAAAATTCTGTGCCGGCGGTGAGGCATGCCGGATGTGGACCTGAGGGCCTCTCGACTCAATCGTAAGGTGTCAAGGTTTGTGGCCAGGTCCAGGGATCCTTGGGCGGATGCCTCGGATACGTTGGTGGGCCCCATGGGGTCATTATCACCTTATATCTGTTATCCTCCGCTGCAGCTGCTTCCTCGCCTGCGGCGCAGGGTTGTGGCCGAAGGGATTCCGGTGATCCTCTGTGCGCCGGGTGGGTCTCTGCGTCATTGGTACGCTGACCTGGTACGTCTCATCGCGGACGTTCCTTGGCGGTTGCCAATAATAGAGGACCTTCTGTTTCAAGGTCCTATTTTTCATCCTGTTTCACAGTCTCTGACTTAACGGCATAGCTATTGAAAGCCAGGTGCTGAGAGTCCGAGGTCTCTCGGATTCGGTCATTTCGACCATGTTCAGGGCACGGAAGTCTTCCGCTTGAAAGATATATCACCGTACCTGGGAAGCTTACAGCACTATGTGCGAAGAGATGGACTAACGTCCACGGACTTATTCCGTCCCCAGTATCCGGCGGTCCTTGCAGCGTGGTGTGACCCAAATGCTTGCTTTGAGTACCATTCGGGGTCAGTTTTCGGCCTTGGCAGTCTTCCTTCAGCAACCGCTAGCGGGTCATTCTTTGGTAGCACCTTTGTGCAGGGGGTTCGCCATGTGCTCCCTCCTGTTGAAACCTCCTCTCCCTCTTTGGGATTGGACTTTGGTGCTCTCGGTTCTCCAGGAACCTCGCTTTGAAAATATCAGAGATATTCCCCGCTTGACCTTGTCTCAGGAGGTGGCCTTCTTAGTGGCCATTACTTCTGTCAGACGGGTGTCTGAGTTGGCGGCCTTGTCCTGCAAGTCGCCCTATTTGGTCATCCAAAAGGATAAGGCGGTGTTGCTTCCGCGACCTTCCGTTTGCAATAGGTGGTCTTGGCTTTTCTCCTACATGTGGACATTGTCCTCCCGTCCTTGTGTTCTCACACATCACATTCCAGAGGGTTTGCGCTTCATACATTTTATGTGGTACGTGATATGACTCACTAGTTGTGTCTGTCTCTGGTCCGAAACAGGGCCGAGCGGTGTCGTCTGCCACCTTTTCTAGATGGATCAGACAGACTGTTATACAGGCCTATGCCATTAAGGGGGTGGCCCCTCCCTTTTTTTCGGTTACGGCACATGCCACCAGGGCAATTGGTGCTTCCTGGGCTTTCCGACATCAAGCGTCGGTTGCACAAGTGTGCAAGGCGACGACCTGGTCGTCCGTTCATGCCTTTTCAAAATTCTATAAGGTTGATGTGGCTGCATCTTCGGATGCTTCCTTCAGGCCGCAAAGTGTTGCAGGCCGCTGCTTAATGTTGCAACTCCTCCGTTGTGGAGCTCTGCTGGTTTGGAGTGAAGTTTTGGTTGTTCCTTTACTATTTGCTCCCACCCTTTTCTTATACTGCTTAGGGACGTCCCACACGTAAACAGTATGAGAGCTGTGTCAGTCCATGGACGATAAGAGAAAATAGGATTTTTGTACTCACCGTAAAATCCGTTACTCTGACGTCCATGTACTGACACAGCACCCACCCTTCTTTTCAAGGTTTGTACTGCTTTGTTACGAACTGAGGTCTGCTGACTGCAGTGGGAGGGTTATGTCCGGAGGGACCGCCCCCCTGGGCGGGGCTGTTCAGCTCTGGTTTTGTTCTAGAATGTTTCTAACATCTAACATTCTGCCTAGGTCTTCTCCTGCAAGCAGGGACATATACCCACACGTAAACAGTATGAGAGCTGTGTCAGTCCATGGACGTCAGAGAAACGGATTTTACGGTGAGCACAAAAATCCTATTTTTATCGGCGACGGGAAAGGACTCCCACAACACTCTGGTGCCCTCCGTTGCTTACCGGAGCCGCCGACAGTGGCGGAGGCGATTGCGTCCTGTCCCTGGCTTGACATGGAGACGAGTGAAGGGGAGATGGCCCCCACCCGTCTCCATATCATTGCAGGGCAGAAGGGATGTCTTTAAAGGGCCATTTTTTTTTATTGCATTTTAGTGTAAATATGAGATCTGAGGTCCTTTTGACCCCAGATCTCATATTTAAGAGGTCCTGTCATGCTTTTTTTCTATTTAAATTTTAACGCGCCTCCTCCCGCCGAGCTCGCGTGCAGAATCGAACGCATACGTGAGTAGCACCCACATATGAAAACAGTGTTCAAACCACACATGTGAGGTATCGTTGCGATCGTTAGAGCAAGAGCAATATTTTTAGCCCTAGACCTTCTCTGTAACTCAAAACATGCAACCTGTAGAATTTTTTAAACGTCGCCTATGGAGATTTTTAAGGGTAAAAGTTTGTCGCCATTCCACGAGCGAGCGCAACCTTGAAGTGAGACATGTTTGGTATCAATTTACTCTGCATAACATCATCTTTCACAATATAAAAAAAAATTGGGCTAACTTTACTGTTGTCTTATTTTTTAATTCAAAAAGTGAATTTTTTTTTAAAAAAGTGCGCTTGTAAGACCGCTACCGCTGCGCAAATATGGTGTGACAAAAAGTATTGCAACGACCACCGTTTTATTCTCTAGGGAGTTAGAACCCCCAAACATTATATATTTTTTTCTAAGTAATTTTCTCACAAAAAAAAAAAACAGTTTTTAACTTGTAAACACCAAATCGCAGAAAGAGGCTTAGTCCTTAAAGCAGTCGTAAACCGCGGATGTTAAAAAAAAAAAAAAAAAACTGCAGGGCAATGGCATAACCACTTGCCGACCGGCTCATGTACATATACGTCGGCACTTTAAAGAGGGATATCTCGGTAACGGCAGCAGCTGTTGCCACAACCGAGATATCCATCTCTTCAGGAGCCGGTCCTGTAAACGATAATGGTGGTCTCTGTGGCGCATTTGCCGCGAGATCACCGTTATCGGCGGCGGGAGAGGGCCCCCCTCCCGCCGCTCTCCCACGCCCTCCGCCGCTTACCGGAGCCGTCGGTAGCGGCGGAGGCGGTCGGGTCCTTGTCCCTCTGTGGTATGGATATGAGTGAGGGGAAGATGGCCCCCACCCGTCTCCATACCATAGCAGAGCGGAAACTACGTCAAAACATCAGCTCCGCCCATGCGTCTTAAAGGGAAAATTTTTTGCTGTCATTTTTTCAAATGACAATTTTTTTTTTTGCATTGCATTTTAGTCTAAATATGAGATCTGACCCCAGATCTCATATTTTAGAGGACCTGACATGCTTTTTTCTATTACAAGGGATGTTTACATTCCTTGTAATAGGAATAAAAGTGACCAATTTTTTAAAAAAATTAATAAAATCAAGTAAAATATTTTTTTAAAGCGCCCCATCCCCACGAGCTCGCGTGCAGAGTAGCGCCCGCATATGAAAACTGTCTTTAAACCACACGTGCGGTATCGCCGCAATCGTTAGTGAGAGCAATAATTCTAGCCCTATACCTCCTCTGTAACTCAAAAGATGCAACCTATAGAATTTTTTAAACGTCGCCTATGGAGATTTTTAAGGGTAAAAGTTTGACACCAGTCCACGAGCGGGCGCAATTTTGAAGCGTGACATGTTGGGTATCAATTTACTCGGCGTAACATTATCCTTCACAATATAAAAACAAAATGGGCTAACTTTTCTCTTATTTTTTAATTAAAAGTGAATTTTTTCTAAAAAAAAAAATGTTCGCTTGTAAAACTGCTGCGCAAATACGGTGTGACAAAAAGTATTGCAATGAACGCCATATTATTCTCTAGGGTGTTAGAAAAAAAAAACAATATATAATGTTTGGGGGTTCTAAGTAATTTTCTAGCAAAAAAACCTGTTTTAAACTTGTAAACACCAAGTCTGAAAAACAGGCTTGGTCCTTAAGTGGATAATGTGCTAGTATGCATCACATACTAGCACATTATGAAATATTCATCTTGGAACAAAGCCCTCCAGCGCTGTTCCCCCCCCCCTTTTTATTCCGGTTTTGCGAGTTCCGACGCTGTGATTGGATGGACCCACAATGACATCACTCCTGCGCATGTGCAAGATTCCGTTGCGAAGTTCTGAAGTTCCAGCAAGGTATGCCAGACGTTCAGAGCGAATGCGCCAGTGATGTCACTGTCTGTCTGCATGCAGGGCGAATATCTCCTAAACGGTGCACGTTTAGGAGATATTCATTTTACCTAAAGGTAAGCCTTATAGGCTTTCCCTGTAGTTATACTTTAATGTCATCTGCAAGCTACATGTGTCAGTTGATACAAGCCAATCTCTGTATCTGTAATTTTAAGGCCACTTATAATGATAGGTACAACACATACACCTAGTATGCAGTGATGTTTTTCTTAGATTAACTCCCACAATCTTTTATCCTTTTTTTTTTTTTTTCTTCTGTAACAGTAGATGTAATGATTTGAAGTAGAATGGTTGAGGAAATTATATTCTTTAAAATAGCCACATGCCCCATCAATAAAAAGAAACCTTGGGTCATATGGTTCATTGATCTTGAAATGCTTTTATAGCTTGGAGGTAGCCTACATTATATTGATTAAATGCATTTGGCTTCGGTGACACTGAGGTATTACATTGTTCTTTGGAAAAATAGTTAAAAGAAGAGCTAAAGGCAAAACGTTTGTTTTTTATCTTTTGTGGATAGCAAAAGAAAGGGTTATAATAACCCTTGTCAGATGTTGTGTTTTTTTTTTTTTTTGTCCCATTGGGGGGATTTCTCTTATCGTCCATGGACCGACGCAGCTCTCATACTGATTACATGTGGGTATATGTCCCTGCTCGCAGGAAAAGACCTAGGCAGAATGTTAGAGGTTGAAACATTCTAGAACAAGCCAGAGCTGAACAGCCCCGCCCAGGGGGGCGGTCCCTCCAGACATTACCCTTCCACCTGCAGCTAATCAGCCTCAGTTTTTTTCTGCCTAGCAGAAGGAGAAGACATGGCTTTCTCAGGAGCCAGTCTCCTGGAAGATTTTACTTTTACATTTTATTCCTTTGGGAATTTTATTATTTTATTTTTGAGACCTTCAATCAACTGTCGGCTGGGCAACAGGTTGGGTACACTGGTATCCTCGTAGTCTTCCCTGTCCGACCATCGAGCGTGCTGATCCGCGCCTTGTGTGCGTGAGACTCAGTTCACGACATACCCCATGACTCCAGGGGTGGCCGGGTTGCTTTCATGCTCCCGCGGTCCTCTCAAAATCGAACAGTACCTACTGTATCTTTCGCGGTGGACCGGGCCGACAGCTACGCAGTACGACTCTGTGATAGGTCTGTCTGAAACAAGCCAGTGGGTCCCTCTATTGGCACCGGGGGTATTCTCCAAGGTGCTGCGGGACGGGTAAGTAGTCTCTCCTGCTGCAAGGTGAGTACATGCTGGCTGTGTTTCTGTGTGTGGGGGGTTCTCCCTGTCTCACCCCTGTTATGCTGCTCTCTGCACCCTGTTGTGCTGTTGTGCTGTGTGGGGATGCTTGGGGGGTCACTCTGCCCTGGGGGGGCCGCTCCATGACTGTTATTTTGCTTGGGAAGTGTTCTGGGGGACTGGCTGTGTTTTTTTCTGTGCGCCATTGGCGCGTGTTTTATTTTTAAAAAAGTGCGCCATTGGCGGCCATTTTACTGGGGCCTAATACGCAGTTATACTGGTGCCCGGCGGCCATTTTCTTGTAGCCGCGGCACTTTTGGTTTCGTTTTCGGCCTCTAGCAGCGCTGCTGAATGGCGCGAAAGGCACACATCCTCACAGATTCTTCACCTCAGGCTGCACCCTCACTACAGCGCGACTCATACAGCGCGGCTCATACAGCGCTACAGCGCGGCTCATACAACGGTACCGAGCGGTCCCTAGGGGGGGTGAGTACTCCAGGTATCCCCTCCTCAGCCCTAGCACGGCCTGTGGGTGGGCTGTATTATTCACTGTAATGGTGAATAAGGTCTCAGAGGGTGGCAATATTGGAGTCTGGTTCACCTGTTTCTTCACACTGTTAGAGACAACTGGCAGTGCTCCTGCACCTGCGGTCCTTAGGGACCAGTGGTCGGCAGTCCTGGAATCATTAATCTGACCAGGGGGAAGCAGTGTGTGAGCGCAAGGTAGCGAAAAAGCCCCGCTCCCCACTTTTTTTCCCACCAAAAAAAAAAAGGCGGGTGTGCACTGATTCAGATATGGGCCTAGCCACTACCGCTCAGGACCCTAGCTCTGAATATATTTGATGGTTTTGAACAGGACATTCCTGGCAAGGAAGACTCCAGTTCTGTGTCAGTAAATGACAGGGCGCTTGTTTTGTGAACTCATTGATGCAGTGAGGGACACTCGCAAGCTAAATGCTGCGGATGTAGAACCTCAGGTGGACAGTCTCCTCTGGTTCCTTAGGGCCAGGCCTTCTAAAAAGTTTTTTTTCCTTTCTTTGACCAGCTCATTGATAAGGTCGGGGGAAAAAGCCGCGGAAGACTTTTATGGTCCCGTGGCGTTTGTCTATCAGATACCCCTTGAAGATGCCCTACTTAAAACGTGGGCTTCTCCCCCAATGGTCGACATTGCAGTCGCCCGGTTGAACAAGGCCACCATTCTCCCGGTGGAGGGGGCTCCTGCATTTAAGGACCCCACTCACAGGAGGTCAGAAGTGGTGAGTAGAGCCATGTTTGCCTTGTTGGGGTCCGCCCTACGGCTTGTGGTAGCGGCGACCCTTGTGTCTCCAACACTTACGGGATGGGCAAAAAAAAATAAAAAATGTTTGCACCAAACTGTACAGGAGCATGATCTTCTTTCAGACACTATTGCTCTGGCCCGCAGATGGTGCAGGGCCGGGTTTATGTGGCGACGCCACGTTTGACAGGGCCTCTGTCTTGACGGTGGTATTGCGTTGTCTGATCTGGTTGAAATGCTGGTCTGCTGACCTAGCTTCTAAAAAGCCTCTGAAGGATTTACCATTTAAAGGTGGTAGACTTTTCGGTGCTCCGCGTGAAGTCTTGCCCCCGCCCGACTCTGGGGTAGGGGGGGGAAGACTTTGCAGGTCCACGGATCAATGGACCTCCCGGATCTCCTACTGGTGGGTGTGCGAGGTGATCACCTCAGGTTACAGGATAGGTTCCGTTCCTAATACCAGACAGATTCTTCCCTCGAATCTTCCTCTCCTTCCTGCCCGTCGGGCGGCCCTATGGGGCCTATCCAGGTTTGAGGTCCGGAGTGATTGTGCCGGTTCCGTCACAGGAGAGGTTTCAGGGATTCTACTCTAATTCGTTTGTCGTCCCAAAAGAGGGACGGGGTACGGCTTATCTTGGACCTCCAGGTCCTGAATGCCTTCGTGATGGTGCAAAAGTTCCGCATGGAATCAATTCGCACGGTGGTCAGTACACTCCGTCAGGGGGTTTTTCTGGCGACCTTGGACATCAAGGACGCCTACTTGCATGTTCCGATCTGCGCTTGCGATTGGCGAAGTCCACTATCAATTTGTGGCTCTTCCTTTCGGCCTAGCCTCGGCACCGAGGGTGTTCACCAAGGTGCTTGTGCCGGTTCTAGCTTACTGAGACAGCAAGGCATTGGATGATCTTCTTCTCAGAGCAGGAAATGGCTCAGAATTGGAAGACAGGGTGACTATTGTCAGTCAGACCCTCAGGGACTTCGGGTGGCTCCTAAACATTCAGGAGTCAGTCCGGGTCCCGACTCAAGATTTGAAGTATCTCGATCTGATTCTGGACTCCTTGGAGGCAACGGTATTCCTACCTCCGGGGAAGCTACTGACGCTTCAGTCTGCAGTGCGGATGCTGACATCCCAAAAAATGGTCGTCAATCCGTTTTTGCATGGGAGTCCTGGGACTCATGGTGACCTCTTTTTCGAGGCCGTTCTGTATGCCCAATCACACACCAGGGCATTGCAGAAGGAGATCTTGTTCCCTTGGGACAAATCCCTGTTGTCTTTGGATTTTCCGATCCAGGTGAGCCACCTGGTCAGGGCGTCTCTGACATGGTGGTTTGGGTCCCCGGCTCTTCGGTCCGGGAATTCGTTCCTCCCCGTCCAATGGACGGTGTTCACTACGGACGCCAGCCTGAAGGGCTGGGGTGTAGTCTGGGGAGTCCTGTTGGCCCAAGGGCTTGGACTCCGGACGAAGCCCGTTTGCCGAACAATGTTCTGGAAATACGGGCCTTCAGACTGTGGCTCTCCTCGTGGTCTGAGAGATTGCAGGATCACTCCATTAGGATCCAGTCGGGCAAAGTCACGGTGGTGGTGTATGTCGACCATCAAGGGGGGACTCGGAGCTCAGCTGCGGCTTCTGAGGTCCCCCGTACCCTGAAGTGGGCTAAAAGAAGCGTGCCGGCTCTGTCGGCCGTTTACATTCCGGGCATAGAACTGGCGGACTATTTGAGTCGCCAGATGTTGGGCCAGGGAGAGTGGTCCTTGCACCCGGAGGCATTTCAACTCCTTGCCACACAAACTGTGGGGCACGCCGGAGGTGGACCCGATGGCCTCTCGACTAAATCGCAAGTTGTCGAGATTTGTGGTCAGATCCAGGGATCCTTGGGCGGATGCCTCAGAGGCGTCAGTGGCCCATGGGGACATTATCACCTGATATACGTTTTATCCTCCGGCAGTGGCTCCCTCGCCTGCTGCGCAGGGTGGCGACCGGGGGAATTCCGGTGATCCTCATTGCTCCAGATTGACCTCGGCTTCACTGGTACGCCGATCTGGTGCGCCTCCTCGCGGCTGTTCCCTGATGGTTGCCGACAAGGGAGGACTTTCTGTCTCAAAGTCATATATTTCATCCTGCCTTTACAGTCTCTGACCTTGTAGGCAGGGCTGTTAAAAGCCAGGTGTTGAGAGACCGAGGTCTCTCGGACCCGGTCATTTCGTCCATATTAAGGACACGGAAGTCTTCCTCCCGAACTATCTCTGTACCTGGAAAGCTTACATCGCCATGTGCGAAGAGCTGGGCTGACATCCTCGGACGTATTCCGTCCCTAGAATCCTGCGTTTCCTACAGCATGGAGTGGCCCAAAGGCTTGCTTTGAGTATCATTAAGGGTCAGTTTCGGCCTTGGCCGTCTTCTTTCGGCGACCACTAGTGGGTCATTCCTTGGTTGGCACCCTTGTGCAGGGGGTTCGCCATGGGCTCCCTCCTGTCAAGTCTCATCCCCCCGTGGGATCGCAATTGGTACTCTCGGTTCTCCAGGAACCTCCTTTTCAGAATATCAGGGATATTCCCCTCTTCACTTTGTCTCAGAGGGTGGCCCCTTTTTTAGTGGCGATCACTTCTGTTAGACGAGTATCTGAATTGGCGACCTTGTACTGCAAGTCGCCATATTTAGTCATCCATAAGGATAAGGCGGTGTTGCATCCGCGACTTTCTCTTGTCAAGGGTGATCTCGTCTTTTCACCTAAATGGGGACATTGTCCTCCCGTCCTAGTGTCCTCGCCCCTTCACATCCCAGAGAGTGTGCGCGGCACACTTTGGATGTGGTACGAGCCTTGCGGGTGTGCTTGTCTACTGCTTCTATTAGGAAGTCTGACTCTCTGTTTGACTTTCTCTGGTCAGAAACAGGGCCAAGCGGCTTTGTCTGCCACCATTTTCTAGGTGGATCGGACAAAACCGTCTTTCAAGCCTATGCTCTCATAGGGCGGGCGCCTCCCTTCCCGGTTACGGCGCATTCCACCAGGGCAATGGTGCTTCCTGGGTTTTCCGACATCAAGCGTCAGTTGCACAAGCGTGCAAGGCGGCGACCTGGTCGTCCGTTCATACCTTTTCAAAGTTCCACAAGGTTGATGTGGCTGCATCTTCGGATGCTTCCTTCGGCCGCAAAGTGTTGCAGGCCGCTGTCTAATGTTGCAACTCCTCCGTTGAGGGGCTCTGCTGGTTTGGAGTGAAGCTTTGGTTGTTCTTTACCTTTTTTGCTCCCACCCCTTTCTTATACTGCTTTGGGACGTCCCACATGTAATCAGTATGAGAGCTGCGTCGGTCCATGGACGATAAGAGAAAATAGGATTTTTGTACTCACCGTAAAATCCGTTTCTCTGACGTCCATGGACCGACGCAGCACCCACCCTTCCTTTTAAGTTTGTACTGCTTTGTTACGAACTGAGGCTGATTAGCTGCAGGTGGAAGGGTAATGTCTGGAGGGACCGCCCCCCTGGGCGGGGCTGTTAAGCTCTGGCTTGTTCTAGAATGTTTTAACCTCTAACATTCTGCCTAGGTCTTCTCCTGCGAGCAGGGACATATACCCACATGTAATCAGTATGAGAGCTGCGTCGGTCCATGGACGTCAGAGAAACGGATTTTACGGTGAGTACAAAAATCCTATTTTCTCTTCACTACCTGTCCCATAGCCAAACCAGTAAGTGAGAGGAAAACCCATCAAAGTAAGGGAATCCCTGGTTGTCACCAGGACTACTGTCCCCATTGGTATTCCCCTCTATTTATTTTCTGGTGATGACTCAAAAATTTGTATTTCTCTTTTCATCCATGGACGGACACAGCTCCTTAATTCTTGCCAGTTGGGTTATGTTCCTGTTCTGTAGGAGAGGACTAGGCAGAACATATTAGATATTTAAATACATGTTACTTTAACAGAGTTGAACAGCCCCACCCAGGGGGCGGTCCCTCCGGACATAACCCTCCGCCCTGCAGTCAGCAGCTCAGTTTTTTTCTGCCTAGTAGAGGAGAAGGACCTGGCTCCCTTTGGGCCCATTGTTCGTAAGAAATTTTTATTATTGGGGCCCCCCCCAATCCATACCAGGTCTGGTATAGATTTTACGAGGGATCCTATGCCAGAATGTAAATAAAAACCGGCGAGGAGTCCCCCCCCCCCCCCCAAAATCAATACCTGACCCTCATCCAAGCATGCAGCCTGGCAGATTATAAAAGGGGGGAGACGTGTGACCTGACGTATGCCATCAACATGGGGGGGTGCTTTGGGGCAGGTAGGCTCTGCTCCCCCATAGCACCTTGTCCCCATGTTGATTGGGACAAGGGCCTCTTCCCCAAAGCCCTGGCCGCTGGTTGTGGGGGTCTGAGGGTGGGGGGCTTATTGGAATCTGGAAGCCTCCTTTAACCTCTGCGGCTCCCAGATCCCACCCCCCCATGTGAATGAGTACTCATTCATTTAAAAAAGTGTAGTGGAAAAAAAGCCAGTAGTCAGTTTTTGTCAAGTTCTTTATTAAAAAAATAAAAAAGAATGTCCTCTGGAGAAGGTGTCACAGGGAGGAAACGGAACGGGGGAGAGTGGGAGGATGCTCAAAATGTTACACCCTAATTACGGGTGTAATATGTTGAGGAGGGTGGACTTATCCTTTCATCTAGTGACAGCCATGTAACTTGCATTTTCAAAAGGAGGTCAGCAATGGTAAAAAGGAGGGGGAGTTCAGGTAGCCCTGGGAGATTCTGGTGCATATCAATAATTGGTCAATAATAAGTAGTGGGTTATATACATATATACAGTATATTTACAATATAGTGTGTGTGTGAAACACTGTACAATCACTTTAATCATATCCTTTCTCTATAATATATATATATATGTAGCGGGTATGTACTTTTAAATCTGGTGAGGACACCAGTGATGCGTGGTTCCCTGCGGCCCAGCAGGTGGCGCTGTCACTTTGGGCCGGGGTTGAGCCATCGCTGCAGTGCCGTACCCTTTGTGACCTCTCGCAGCGGTTGTACGGCGGGGCGGGAAACCCGCCGTGCTTGCTGGGAGAGGGTATAAAGGGGGCGGACTTCTTCACCACGAGGTTCGAGTCCCAGGCACCTTCAGCCTGAGGGCTGCTGTGCGGTCGGTGTCCAGGCGGCCTAGGCCTGGACACTTGGAGTTCGTGTTCCATCCCAGACACCTTCAGTCTGGGGTGAGGTTCTCAGCCGGAGGCCTGGGGCCCAGTACCTTACGCTGGGTCCCGCGAGGGAGGGATTGTCCTAGGGGGCCCCAGGAGTGGGGCACCCGAATCCAGAGGCATAAGGGACCAGAGGAGGGACTCACCCGAAGACCTGGTGCAGCAGATTGCCAGTGCCAGGTGAACCTCTGGAGACCGCCCGGAGGGATATCTCTCCCGAACAGGGGCCAAGTTCAGAGAGGAAGTTCAGTCCATGTTCAATGACCGGTGGCAGCGGTCCAACTATTCCAATCAGGTCAGTGGCAGAGACCTGCTGTTAGGCCTGTGGCAGGGGCCTCAACAGTTCATCCGGTCGGTGGCAGCGACCAAAACTCACGGTCGGTGGCAGAGACCGTGCGCCAGGCCTATTCGCTAGCAAAGGAATAGGAGAGTTCAGTTGTGCCTGGGCCTACTCCTACCCACACCCCCTTGTTCGTCTGTTATTGGAAGTTCAACTGATTGTGTTCACCGTATTGTACGAGAAAGGAGTGTTGGAATTTCGATTGGTGTGGGGCTCTATTATTGGCAGACACATCTCCACAGAACAACTAAGGCTTCGTATGCAGTGGACAGACCCGGAGGTAATTGAACTAACTCTGCTCAAACCTCATACACATACGAGGGGAGAGCTTGGCGTAGTGTTCCTGCACTCTCCTCTCCCAGGTACCCCTAGACACAAGTCCCTCACATGAGGAAACACAGAGAGGGAGAGTGAGGCTCCGATATATATATATATATATATATATATATATATATATATATATATATATATATATAATGTATGTATATACTCAAGTATAAGCCGACCCGAATATAAGCCGAGGCACCTAATTTTACCACAAAAAACTGGGAAAACGTATTGACTCGACTATAAGCCTAGGGTGAGAATGCAGCAGCTACTGTAAGTGGAAAAGAGGGTCAACAATGCCCATCTGCAGCTTCACTGTGCCCATTGCATACCTGATCAGCCCATTGCAGCCTCACTTCGTTCCTCCATATTATAAGATGACCATATAGCACTAGAAGCAAAGCTCTGGTCTCCATATTATAAGATACACATATTATACCATAAAGCGCTGTCTATAGTGTAATGAAACTGTCTGCTGTGATGGGAAGTTTCAGTGTCCTTGGTAACTTAATGTGATTTTTATCTCTGGTGATAGAAGCAGTCCGGGGGGAGAGGGTGTAGTGCAAGTACTCCCGGACATTTTGCTGCTAGGTACATATGTATGTGGAATTACATTAATTTTCAATGCACCTGCTTGTGGTTATGATCACGTAGAGAACTGCACATTTTCTTGCAGTTGAGAGGCTTTGTATTATACCGTATTGGTTTATCCAGCTTTTGCATACCTGATCAGAACGTCATGCTCAGAAGGCGGCGCTCCAGTGTAAAAAAATCTGCGCCTCATCCTCGTCCTGGTCTGTGATAGGGGAACACTCGGTTTCCCAGCAGTGAGTTAGTGTTCTGCCTATCACGGACATCCTCTCGTCCTCGTCCGTGGGACAAGGACGAGAGTATGTCCGTGATAGGCGGAATCACACAGGCTGATCTCACTGCTGGGAAACTGAGTGTTCCCCTATCACGGACCAGGACGAGAAGGAGGCGCGGCTTATTTTATACTGAAGCGCCGCCGTCTGAGCATGACACGGGCTGATCTCACTGCTGGGAAAGGAGGAGGAGGCGGCGCAGCTTTTTTACACTGGTCGGCCGGGAGCATGACATGGCGGATCAGGTATGCAATGGGCACAGACTCGAGTATAAGCCGAGGGGGGAATTTTCAGCACAAAAAAAGTGATCAAAAACTTGGCTTATACTCAAGTATATACGTACGGTATGTATGTGTGTATATATTGTGTGTGTATGTGTGTGTGTGTATGTGTATATATATATATATATATATATATATATATATAAAATTATTTTTTTATGATTAAAGTGATTGTAAAGTCTTGTTAGTTATTTTTAAGCAAAAAAAAAAAATAATGTTATACTTACCTGCTCTGTGTAATGGTTTTGCTCAGCGCAGCCCAGATCCTCCTTTTCTCAGGTCCATCTTCGACGCTCCTAGCCCCTCCCACCTCTTGAGTGCCCCCACAGCAATCAGCTTGCTATGGGGGCACCCGAGGCGAGTGACAGCTCCTTGTGTCCATTCAGACACGGAGCTGCGGCCCTGCCTGGCCCCACCCCCTTTCTCTTCTCATTTGCTGATTAACTGACATCAGCTGGAGCCAATGCACCGTACTGCGGTCTTAGCCAATGAGGAGGGGAGTCCCAGGCAGCCAAGACACTCCTACAACATTGGTGGATAAAGAGGGGGCTCAGGTAAGTACTAGGGGAGCTGCTGCACACAGTAGGTTTTTTTGTATCCTAAAGCGGACCTTCCATCGATTTAAATCTTCTGTCCTTGTTTTAACTGAATAGTAAGTAAAACATTTTTACTCTTTCGTCCATGGACCGACACAGCTTCTCTATTGACATAGTGGGTATTATCCGTTAATTAGGAGTGACTAGGCAGAAAACTTGTAAAAAGTGTTGCATCACACCTTCTAAAGTACCGCCAAGGGGGCGGAACCCTCTGGGTATATCCCCTCAGTCTGCATCTCGCAGATCAGTTTTTTCTGTCTAGCAAGGAGTAGGACATGGCTCCCTTCGGGCCCATTGGTCCGGGGGAAAAATATATTTTTTTGCTACATTTTTTTGTTTCCTGCGATCTTCAATCAATTGCCGGCCGGGTGACAGGCTGGATCCCCGATCCTTGTAGTTTCCCCAGTTTCGGCCATCGAGCGTGTACTGACCCTATCTACGGGCTGGGTTTTCCATGACATGCCCGTCGCTCCACAGGTGGCCGGTGAGCCTACGTATGCTCCAGGACCTGCAACGGACCGCTTAGCTTCGGCTGACCTTATGGCCGAGTCGCAGCAGCCTGTCCGGTAAACGTCGCACTCCAGGGAATACATATGATCGTCCCCTTGGGTCTAATCACAGCATGCCTGGCCAACAGTCACCTTCCGTGCGTGGACGATGATCTGTTTGGAATGTCTTCCAGCATGATGCATGCAGGATAGTTAAGTAAATTCCCCTGCCTCGGCTGGGTGATTTGGCTGGATATTCCTGGAGAGACCAAGTAAGTGGTTTAGGCCCCTTTCTATCCTCTCTCCCTGCCTTTCACTCCTCCCTGGGCTTCTAGCTAAAGGTTTCTGGGTGCTGGGGGTCACCTAAGGGGTTCCACTGGAGCGGGGCTGGCTGTAACTAACATTTAAAATAAATTTAATTTCTGCTTACCTGTATGTGCTTCCTTCTCCATGCTGTTGACGGCCATTTTGCGGTGGTCCATGCCGGTTTCGGCCTCTAGTGACTGCCCGGCGGCCATCTTCCTGTGGTTTCGGCACCATTTTCTTGTTCCACACCCACTGGCCTCTATCGACTGATTGGCGGCCATGTTTGTAATGATCCACACTGTATGTATATATTGCCGTTCGGCGGCAACTTTTTGTGGTCTACGGCTGCTTTGGCCTCTATATTCGGCCCGGCGGCCATTTTGCGAGAGTCTCCGGCCTCTAGGGTGCATTACACTGGTGCGAGAAATTCACACAGGAAGCACTGATAAAAGAAGCAGACTGACACAGCAGCGGTGGGACAGCATCACAGGCGGTGAGACAGCATAGCGGTACCGATCCAAGGGTGATGAGTCCTCTGGGTGACCCAACATCTCTGCAGCACAGGAGGGTGGCCTATTGATATCTTGCCTGGAGCCCTGTGGGTGTCAGCGCGTGGTCAGCATGGCATCTGAGCCAGATGTCTTCTCCCCTGAAACACCAGATTTAGCAGCTGGTGCCCGTGAGGTGTCTATGAACGCTATGACGGCAATCCTAGAGGCGTTTTCTGCCAGGTTGGAAGCAGCACTCAGGAATACAGGGGGTAGTAAACGCCCCCGTCCCCTGCAAGCTTCTGGGGATAATTCTGATGCAGAACCAGGTCCAGCTACGGCTCATGGCCCAGATTCTGACGCATCAGAGACTGCAGACCGTGACCGGACAGTGAGGATGACTCCAAGTCCAGGTCAGTACGCGAGACGGCTTTGGTATCTGACCTTATTACTGCAGTGCGGGATACGCTAAAGTTGGAAAATACTGCAGAAGCAGCAGAGACTCCGGTCCACTTTGTTTCATAAACCTGCCCGCACTGCTAAGGTGTTCCCTTGTGTGTCTTATTTTGATAAACTCTTATACAAGGAATGGGAGAACCCACTGAGGGTCTTTACAGCCCCAAAGAGGTTTGCGGTACGGTACCCCTTTGAGGAGAGTTTTCTGAAGAAATGGACCTCTCCGCCTATAGTGGACCCTCCGGTATCCAGACTTAAAAGAGCCACCACAATTCCAGTAGAAGGGGCTCCTGTTTTCAAGGACCCTGTGGATAAGAAGGTTGAAGCACTCGCTCGCTACCTATACTCAGTGGTAGGCTCGGCAGTACGCCCGGCATTGGCGGGGGCCCTAGTGTCTCAGACACTTACTGAATGGGCAAGATTGCTACTCCAGGGGTTAAGGAGCGAGATGCCCCTCCTGATGAGATAACATTGGCCAACCAGTTGGTCCAGGGCCTTAGGTTTGTCTGCGAGTTAAACATGGATACTATTCCCCTGCTGTCAAAAGCTTTGGTTTATGCAGTAGCAATACGCCGCCTGATCTTGCTTAAGGGCTGGTCTGCAGACCAGACCTCCAAGAAAGCCCTGTTGGATCTGCCTTTTAACGGCGACAGACTTTTTGGGGCCTCTCTGGATGACATCATCAAGGATGCCACAGGAGGTAAAAGCACTTTGCTTCCTCAAACTAGCAAGGGTAGAGGCCACGTCAAGAGCAAAGGCCCTCCTTTACTACACGTAAGCGTTTTTTTCGTCCCCCTAGGGCGACAGGGAAAAGACCCCAGGCCAACAAGGCACCTGCCCAATGACAAAAGCGTCCTTGGTCCCGCAAACCCAACAAGCCTGCGGACAAATCTGCGTCCGCATGAAGGTCCGCCCCCACCCAGCTCTCGGGTGGGGGGACGTCTTGGCAAATTCGCGACTCAGTGGACAGCTCTAGTCTCTGACAGGTGGGTTTGCAAAGTACCGTATTTATCAGCGTATAACACGCACTTTTTTCCCCTTAAAAACAGGGGGAAATCGTGGTTGCGTGTTATACGCCGATACTCACCTATCCGCGTCGAATCTCCGCTGACTGTGAGCGGAGCGCAGCGATTGTCGCCGAGATACACATAGCCGAGTGTACTCGGCTTTTCTCGGCTCCGCTCACAGTCACGCCCAGTCCCGCCATTGGACCTGTGTTATGTCCATCATAGGGCGGGACTCGGCGTGACTGTGAGCGGAGCCGAGAAAAGCCGAGTAGAGCCGAGTACACTCGGCTATGTGTATCTTGGCTCCGCCCAGTCCCTGCGTTCTCTGCGGCGTTCGCTCACGCTCGGCGGCGCCAAATTTAAATTCGGCCAAGGCCGCAATGGACACTGGGGGGGGGGGGCAAGGCTGCAATGAAAACTTTGGGTTTGCAAGGCTGCAATGAAAACTTTGGGTTTGCAAGGCTGCAATGGACGCTGACAAGGCTGCAATGGACGCTGACAAGGCTGCAATGGACGCTGACAAGGCTGCAATGGACACTGGGGCAAGGCTACACTGTGACAAGTCTGCAAATGACACTGATAAGGCTGCATTTAAAGGGAAGTTGTTTTTTCCTTAAACTTCCCTCCTAAAAGTTTTTTTCCTTAAAATTCCCTCCTAAACTTGGGGTGCGTGTTATACGCCGATAAATACGGTAATCTCCTCAGGCTACAAGATAGAATTTCTGTCTTGTCCACCGGACAGATTCGTCACCTCCAATCTCCAACTACTATCGACCTGTCGGGAGGCCCTGTATGGGGCGGTCCAGGGTCTGCTGGAACGCGGGTAGTTATTCCAGTTCCAGAACAGGAACGGGGTCAGGGTTTTTACTCAAATCTGTTCATTGTGCCGAAGAAGGATGGGGTTCATCCAATCTTGGATCTCAGAGCCCTCAATTGCTTTGTGAAAGTACAAAGATTTCGGATGGAGTCGGTTCGATCTGTAGTCACGGCTCTCCATCCGGACGTTCACCAAGGTGCTCGCTCTGATTCTGGCACTTCTAAGACAGCGGGGTATCGCTATCGTGGGCTACTTGGATGACCTTCTTCTGAAGGCCCCTTCAAGCTCAGAATTAGAGGTAAGCGTGTCCATTACCTGTCAGACTCTTCGAGACTGTGGTTGGATACTAAACACGCCAAAGTCAGTATTGGCGCCCACTCAACGCCTAGTGTACCTGGGGTTGATTTTGGATTCCTCAGAGGCATAGGTATTCCTCCCTGTGGTGAAGTTGCAGACCCTTTGGGCTGCAGTACGGCAGCGGACTTCCAGGAATTGGTCGTCACTCCGTTTTTGCATGCGAGTGTTAGGCTTCATGGTAGCCTCCTTCGAGGCGGTCCCATATGCTCAATACCACACTCAAGGGTTACAGAAGGAAGTTCTGTCCTGATGGAACAGATGTCCAATCAGCTCTGGTTAATCAAATCCGAGTGAGCCACCTAGTCAGGAGATCCCTGGTATGGTGGCTGACAGCACCGGCTCTTCTGGCCGGGAAGTAATTTCTTCCGGTTTACTGGATAGTGATCACGACGGATGCCAGCCTTACAGGTTGGGGGGGGAGTCTGGGGTGTTCATTCGACCCAAGGTCGCTGGACCCCAGAGGAATCCCACCTGCCGATCAATGTCCTGGAAATCCGGACGATCAGGCTGTGCCTCTTCAAATGGTCTCAGAGGCTGCAAGGGCGCCAGTCAGGATACAGTCAGACAACGCCACAGCAGTGGCATATGTCAATCATCAAGGAGGAACAAGAAGCTCAGCTGCAGCATCGGAGGTCGCTCGCATCCTGAAGTGGGCAGAGAGGAGCGTACCGGCACTATCGGCCGTGTACATTCCAGGTGTGGAAAACTGGCAGGCGGACTACCTGAGTCGCCAAATGCTGGACCAGGGGGAATGGTCCTTACACCCGGAGGTGTTCCATCTCCTCTGCCAAAGATGGGGCACGCCAGACGTAGATCTTCTGGCTTCCCGACTCAATCGGAAGGTATTGAGGTTTGTGGCCCGGTCAAGGGACCCATGGGCAGACGCAACGGACGTGTTGGTGGCATCGTGGGGTCAGTATCGGCTAATCTATGCCTTCCCTCTCTTAAGGCTTCTTCCTCTTCTGCTCCGCAGAGTGGAGGCAGAGGGAATTCCAATGATCCTAATCGCTCCAGATTGGCCTCAGCATCCTTGGTACGCCGATCTAGTACATCTGGTAGCAGACGTCCCCTGGCGCCTACCACTACGGAAGGACCTGCTATCGCAAGGTCCCATACTCCATCCTGCTTTACGGTCACTGGCTTTAACGGCATGGCTATTGAGAGCCAGGTACTGAGAGACCGAAGCCTATCAGATTCAGTAATCTCTACTATGAGAAGTGCTCGGAAACCGTCCTCTAGGAAGGTTTATCACTGCACTTGGAAGGCCTACATCTCCATGTGTGAGGAAATGAAATGGCATCCGCGTACTTTATTTGGTTTTTAGAATCCTGCTGTTTTTACAGCATGGGGTGATCCAAGGGCTTGCCTTAAGTACGATTTAAGGGACAGATATCTGCCCTGGCTGTCTTTTTTCAGAAACCCCTGGCGACTCACTCCCTTGTGAGTACATTTGTGCAGGGGGTTCGACATGTGGCCCCTCCGGTCCGTCCCCCGCTACCTCCGTGGGACTTGAACCTGCTCCTCTCGGTGCTTCAGAGGGCACCGTTTGAGAATATTAGCGATATTCCCCTGTTGACACTTTCTCAGAAATTGTACTTCCATCCTTGTGTCCTCATCCGTCGAATCCTAAGGAGTCGGCGTTGCATTCCTTGGACGTTGTCTGAGCTTTGAGAGTATACCTATCTGCTACTTCCCTGTTCCGGAAGTCAGACTCACTGTTTGTTTCGGTGGCTTGTCCCAAGAAGGGCCAAGCAGTCTCGTTGGCCACCATCTCTAGGTGGATCCGACAGATGGTAATCCAGGCTTACGCCTTAAAGGGTCAAGCGCCCCCCCTTTCCTGTCACGGCGCATTCGACCAGGGCAATAGGTGCCTCTTGGGCTTTCCGACATCAATCATCTGTTTCCCAATTATGTAAAGCGGCGACTTGGTCGTCCGCTCACACTTTCACAAAATTCTACAAAGTTGATGTAGGTGCATCTTCGGATGCCTCTTTCGGCCGCAAAGTTTTGCAGGCGGCTGTTTAAAGTTGCAACTCCTCCGTTGGAGTGCTGTTTTGTGTTTGGGGTGAAGTTTATTTTTATGCTGTTACCGCCCCTCGTTTTTTCTCTGACACTGCTTTGGGACGTCCCACTATGTCAATAGAGAAGCTGTGTCGGTCCATGGACGAAAGAGTAAATAGGATTTTTTACTCGCCGTAAAATTCTTTTCTCTGAGTCCATGGACCAACACAGCACCCACCCCTCCTTTTTAAGTTTTGTACTGCTTTTTGACGAACTGATCTGCGAGATGCAGACTGAGGGGATATACCCAGAGGGTCTGCCCCCTGGGCGGTACTGTAGAAGGTGTGATGCAACACTTTTTACAAGTTTTCTGCCTAGTCACTCCTAATACCTTACAGCCCTCTTCCTGTTTCTTGTCTGGAAAAAAGCCTAGGCTTATGACATCATGCACAGCGCTCTCTCTCTCGTGAGAGTTTGCCAGGGAGGGAGGATGAGGCGTAAGAGGGCCAATGAGAGCTGCATAGCTGGAGGTGTATGTCTGTGTAAATCCAGGAAGTGAACAGGCAGCAGCTTCAGCTGCCCACAGTTAAATGTTTGCAGCCAGGCTTAGTGGAAAGATATTTCTGAAGCATATTTGGCAAGTACAGAAACACAGTATATATAAAATAACATGCAAACTGGTTGGAGGTAAGCTTCAGAATGGCAAAGATATTTTTATTACTAAATATGTGAGCAGAGTGCAGTTCCTCTTTAACGCTTTTTGCCTTTACAGTCCCTTTAGAGCGGAGTTATAGTCATTACTTGTGTTACTTAAGTCAGCAGCTACAGAAAGTGTAGCTGCTGACTTTTAATAAACAGCCACTCCCCTCTCCCACGGTCCAGCAGTGTGTTGTTCCTGTGTCCTCCCTTGGTGGTGCCGACATCTCTAATGTGCGGCTTAACAGCTGGGTGGCTGCTGCTGCGTATGCGCGAGCATGCGCTGCACTCCGTGACTGGTCCCAAAGTCTTCTAGGACCTGTCATAGGTCCCAGAAGACATCAGGAGGGAGAGCTTCTGCTTCTGGTCACCTAGACTGAACGGGTATCTGCTCCCCCCCCCCTCCCCAAAAGCTCAGTTTCACAAACAGAAACCGGGGAGGGGGCCTTAAAGCGGAAGTTACACTTTTGGGTGGAACTCCGCTTTAAGTAGTGTTGTCTCTGGTCAAACACTTATTTTTTTTTTCCTTTCAAAATATTTTATTTTTCAATAATCATAAAATAAATCATAAAATAAAACAACTATACAGTATAACATACAAATAATTCATACAGGAGAATAATAATATAGACAGCACAAATAATATTCCATATTCAAAAATTAAATAAAAATAAATAAAAGAGCAAATGCGTATCTCTACTTTCAAGAGAAGATTTATCAGATGAAGGCCAGAAAGCCTAAAAAATGTTATATAGATTTACTTTAGCTAAACCAGAATAAAAAGAAAAAAATGAATTAATCGAGATCCACGCCCCTCCATGGCACCCCTATAGGGATCATGCTGTGCCAGAAGAGGGGATCCCACGTGTATTTGAATGGGCTCTTAAGAAAGCCCTCTAACCCTTACAAATCAAGAGATAAAACCAATGAAATAGGTTATAGTGTGGATGACCCTTCATCCTATCAATCAAAAAATGTTGTAAAGACCCTAGGAATATCATAAGAATATGTTTCTTATAAGGATCTCCAAGATTCATATCAGAAAAAATAAAGATAAAAATAGAAGATAAAAGATGTAAGGAGGGGGGGGAGGGGTGTACATGCCTGACTTAACGATCCCAAGCTGGAAAACAATGGAACAATTCAATGAAGAGATAATACAATATAATTGGCCCAAGGTTCCCATATCTCTTCAAATTTTGGAACTGTGTTATTTAATATACTAGCTAGTTTTTCTTGAGTCATAATCCAAGAAATCTTTCGTTTTGACATCAAAATGGAAGGGTTTTTGTTTTTTCCAAGCTTTTGCTATGGTGATCTTGGCTCCGGTGAGAATGAAGTGAATCAGTAATTGAGTAGGTTTAGATATACGAGGAAGATGTGCATTCAGGAGAGAAACAAATCAGGATCTGGGAATCTGGTTTCCAGTGACTTTAAAGATTAAATTAAAAACTTTATTCCAAAAGGGGCGAATCCTAGGACACTCCCACCATATATGGGCCATTGATCCTATAAGTTGGCAACCTCTGAAGCATGAAGGATCAGCTGAAGGGTAAATAGTAGCTAATTTAGAGGGGGTAAGATACCACCTTGTTAAAACTTTTACATTGGCTTCCACCAGATATACATTCAGAACGCCTTTAAAGGACTTCGAACAAGCAGTATGCCAGACTTTCAGGTCCAAAGTACAACAGAAGTCCTTTTCCCAAGCTGTCATGTAGGGGGACTTCTCATTAGAATGAGTGAGGGACGAATACACTAGAGAAATACCTCCCCCTGGTTCCATAGCTCTATCGCACCATGTTTCGTAATTAGTATATTGGATCGAGGAAGGGATATCCTTCCATGTACTAGTCAGGAATTGTGAAATTTGGCGATAATGTAATTTTTCAGAGTCTGGGAGTTTTAATATTTGAATACAATGATCTAGGGATATAAGACACCCAGATTTAATGAAGTTTCCTATACGGTATAGTCCCCTATTAGTCCACCATCTGAAATTATCAACATTAAGACCAGGGGGAAAATCTGGATTATTAAATACAGGTGTGAGAGGCCGTCCAGCAGATGTAAGGGTTGGAAGATTTTCTAAATTTGTCCCAAAGCGCTATAGATTGCGACAAGGTAGGAGACATTATAGGAGGACGAAACTTGGTAGGACACCATAGGAGATAATCCAAGGAAAAGCAGGGTACTGCTTGATTTTCTATTAAGACCCAATCGGGCTTTTCAGTCTTGGAGTATATTGAGGAGAGTTGTGCTAATCTTGCTGAAACAAAGTATTTGTATAAGTCTGGGAGACCTAGTCCCCCTCTGGTCAAACACTTTTTCATGTTCATTTTGAGATAAGTATGGCCACTATGGCAGTGCATTTTTCCACAGTTGAACCAGTTGTGGCCAATTATTGAGGGGTTGATAAATATGTTTAAAAGGTTTGAAAACTTGTGGCCATCATCTTTGCAAGGATCTTGTAATCTTCATCTGGTACAGAATTTGGGCTATAGGATAGTGTCACATGTAGATCTCTTCTGTTTTTTCCTTTTTTTTTTTTTTTTTAATGATTCTGTTATGAACATTTAGGAAATTTATATTGAATGCCCCTTTATTATATCCAGAAAACACAGCCTAGTGTTTTACTATTGATCAGGTTTTTTTTTGTAAATTATTTTATTAAATTTTTTCTCTCAAAAAGTTGCAGTTTACAATCAGAAAAAAAGAAAAATGGTAAAAGGGCATAGTCAAACAACGATGAGGTTTTGTAAAAACGTCCAAATGCCGACAGGCTTAGTATAACATGGCATGGATGGGCATATAAAACTGTACGGGTTTGAAAATAGCCATTCGCTTAAACGACATGTACATTTACTGTATAGCTATGACATGAGACCTAGCGCAGAGAATCAAATATCAACAACTGTGCAACTATTTATAACAGAACAATGTACTGGGAAGCCTTGCATCCTGGTGGCCAGTATGACCCAGGAGGGGTGTACTTAAACAAAAATAATGCATATTAATAATAAGGTGTGATCAGGCCCGGACTGGCCATAGGGCAGACCGGCCATTTGCCCGGTTGGCCAGGGCCGCCCGCTCCGTAGCCTGTTGCTATTCAGGCCGCACAGCGGGAGGTAAGCGGCGACCGCGGCCTGAACATGGTTAACTCCGCTACCGCTATGCGGCCGTGCCTGTGTCTTCTCCGGCCGAACTTTCGGCTGCATGGGCTGAGCTGTGTGTCTCTGACACACAGCTCAGCCTCAGAGCCGATGCTGACAGTTCCGCTCTCTGCTCCCAGGGACTGCTCCTCCTCCTCCAGCCAAGGTGTCCGCACGGTGGGGCAAGGGGGAGAGCTGCGGGCTGCTGTCAGGACGTTTCCCCCGCTCGCCCCCCCTCCTCCCTTTCTCTTGTCGGCAGCACATGTGAGGAGAAAGCTATTTTTCTTCCCTCACCATTGGCCACAACAGAGGGCCAATCAGAAGAAATCAGAAGAAATTAGAGGGGCATCATGGGAAATGTAGTCCCAGAGATAGGTGGCCCAATTGTTCTCAGCAGAGAGCTAACTACACTCCCCAGCATGCACTCTGCTGGGGGGAAAAGAGAAAACCTGGAAACAAGCTGAGGAGTGCTTGTAGCAGCTACTACAGGAGACATGAAAAATGAAAGAGAGGACTGTGCTTTGGTTACTAATAGCCCCAGCACCACCAGAGAGCGCCACGCTGTACCGCACCTCCAGAGAGAGCCACGCTGTACTGCACCACCAAAAAGAGCAGGTCAGTGTCACTGGGTAGTGTGGGCACAATAGGAGACAGACAATACTAGCATTGTATGGCCAAAATAGGACTGGGACACTGTACTATAAAGGGGACTGCACTGTAAAGGGGCACTGTAATCATTTCAGTGCCCCTTTACAGTGCAGTTCCCTTTATATCACAGTGTCCCTGCACATTACAGTGTGGAGGACCGACATCAGCCACCCCCGCTAATGTCTACCGACCGTATCAGCGCCCCCCCCCCGATTCCTGGAAAATTTGGCTGCTCAGTCTAAAATGCCCGGGCCTATTTTTTGTCCCAGTCCGGGCCTGGGTGTGATGGATTACCCAGGACTAAGCCGGGTACAAGGGGTGAATGAATGGACAAAGAAGGGAGTAAAAGGAGGGTGGAGGGAGAGAAGAAAGAAAGGGGGTGGGGAAGTCCAAGAGGGATAGAATTGATCAGGGTTTTAATCGTGATGAAGATTTTTTCCATAGTTAATGTTCCCTTCTGGGCTGTGATGAATAATCGGAGGCTGACTTTTTTGTAAATACTTCAGCTGTAATGAATAGTCTGAGAGGTTACACCCCCTTGGTAAATACAGTATTTACTAATATTCAGATTACCAGCATAGTGCTACAATTTTTGTTTTTACAGAGCTCTCATGCCTTTGTCAGAAATGTCTATGCCTGTGTTATTCCTATTCCCCATCCGCATGTCACAGGTGAACAGCTCCAAGACAGGGAAACGGTTCAGATCCTGGGATGCCTTCGATGCCATGTTATGTGTGAGTTGTATTGTCAGTCAACACGGTGGAGTGAATCCTAGGATCTGAATGAGGTGGGATCATGGGCGTCACCAGGGTGGGACCTGAGGGGGCCACGTCCCCCCCAATTTTACTGTGTGCCACCCCATGTGCCCCCCCAAGTTAAGTTGTTGGTTTTAACACAAAAATGTCCGCCAGCGCCGCGGCTATCTGAGTTTCCATCCGCGGCGCTGAATGACTGAATCAGACTCACTACAGTAACAGACGTCAGTCTGTCACGTGACGTCGCGTCTGATGGCCGCCGCTATTGATTATGGGAATTGTAGTCCGCGGCGCTGGCTACGTCGTGCTCAAGCTCCCTGCTCCAGGGGGGTGGAGTCAGTGAGTCACTGAGAAGAGCAGCGCAGCCAGCCTACCGCATGCTAACTCCCATCGCCGCGGTAGGTTAGCATGAATAATTGATCATATTTTGCCCGCCAACTCCAGTCCAGTCACAGTGCCTCTGCCACCAGTGCTGCCACAGGAAAGGTAGGTCCAAAAAACAGTAAAAATTTGCTTGCATTACCATTTATAATCTGAAATAAATAGCTGGTGGTTCTGGTGCAACAGTAACTTCAAAGATACATAAGACAGAGCTCTCATGGAGGTAACAGAAAAAATACTTAACTAATATTAGAAAAGCATGATGAAAAGATGAAGTAATATTGACTAAATAGTATATAGGAGGCTTTGTTTTTTCTTTTTGCAAAACCCAAACCAATGTGTGTTTTAGAGGTTAAAATATATATCATTGACCCCAATATATAATATTAGTTAAGTATTTTTTCTGTTACCTCCATGAGAGCTCTGTCTTATGTATCTTTGAAGTTACTGTTGTCCGGCACCAGAACCACCAGCTATTTATTTCAGATTTAGGCTCAGTTCACACTGCTGCGATGCGGGAACGCTGCGAATCCACTGCGGGTTCCCGCATCGCAGGTTTTCCCGGCAGCAGTTCACACTGCCCTATGTGAACTGCTGGGAGTGTCAAGTAAAAGTTAATGACACCCCCAAATCAGTTAACATATCGCAGTGCGATCTGCAAACTCGGACAGGAATCAGATCGCATGGGTGTGAACACCCATGCGATCCGATTCTGCTGCGGACAAAAAAAAGGGTCCTGTGATGTGCACTTGCAGTGCGGTGCGGATCACATGCGAACTCTGACATCGCAGCAGTGTGAACCTAGCCTTAAATGTGAACTTGCGTGCGTGTCGGGTGCGATGCAGGAATCCGCAGTGGATTCGCAGTGTTCTCGCAACGCACCAGTGTAAACCGGGCCTAAGAAATATTTTTTTCAGTTTACAAAGTGCATGCAATGATAATTGATAAGGATTAAACAATAAATTGATATTTTACCATGAATGAGTTAAAATTTGCTGACAACGTAGGTGAACCGTGAATTAAGAATTCAAATTTCATATTTGTGCGTTTTGTGTGCATTGTCAGGAATATTTCATATTTGTGCGTTTCGTGTACATTGTCAGGAATATTTCATATTTGTGCGTTTCGTGTACATTGTCAGGAATATTTCATGTTAATGCGTTTCGTGTGCATTGAATTTGTCTGGAATATTTCATTTTTGTGCTTTTCATGTACATTGTCAGGAATATTTCATGTTCATGTGTTTCGTGTGCATTGAATTTGTCTGGAATATTTCATATTTGTGCGTTTCGTGTACATTGTCAGGAATATTTCATGTTCATGCGTTTCGTGTGCATACACACACACACACACACACACGTTTTATGGTTGGCCCCCCTACTTTTGTCCTTGTCCCCCCATGTGCCCCCCCTAAATATGAAAGCTAGAGACGCCACTGGGTGGGATTGTCAGTCAGAGAAAAGGGAGACCTCCTACAGCCACAAACTGTCTGCAATACCAATTATTGGTTTGGTTAGTGCTACATTCGTAATAAGATTCATTAGCTGAAAATGCTTTTCTTAACCTCCCTGGCGGTATGATTATTTCTGATTTTAACAATTATTTTGCATGGAAAGTTGGCGTTTTATATTGTAGGCCTGTAATTTTTAGGAATAACACACCTAAATCTGTCCAAACAAGTCTAGTAGACATCCTGGGTATGGTGAAGTTTGAAACACAAAATCATAAATTATAATATAATAAATAACTATAAATAATTATAACAAATAATGTAATTATAATACAAATTATTCAATAATGTAATCAAATCAAAAACACTGAAATTTGCTCAGTTGCAGAATTGTCGCTGTCATTACTTTCAGTATTTTATGACGAATTTCCCCACAAATCGCTATCGCTCAATTCTGCAAGTGATTCTAATTTATTATCGCTGTTTTCTAGCTGATCTAAAACCACTTTTGACGTAAACTGACACTTTTTGGTTGCTATGGACAATCTCCAGTTTCCATGCAGAAAGAACAGTTTTTTTCTCTTTCGTTCATGGACCGACACAGCTTCCTATTGACACAGTGGGTATTATCCGTTATTTAGGAGTGACTAGGCAGAAAAACGTGTAAAAAGTGTTGCATCACACCTTCTACAGCACCGCCCAGGGGGCGGACCCTCTGGGTATAATCCCTCTCTCTGCACCTAGCAGATCAGTTTTTTTCTGTCTAGCAAGGAGTAGGACATGGCTCCCTTGTCCGGTGGGAAAAATGTTATTTACATTTTTAAAAATGTTTTTGTTTCCTGAGGTCTTCGATCAACTGTCGACTGGGTGACAGGCTGGGTCCTCGATCCTTGTAGTCCCCCCAGTTTCGGCCATCGAGCGTGTGCCGACCTTAGCTACGTGCTGGGTTTTCCACGACATGCCCGTCGCTCTACGGGTGGCCAGGCTACGCTCCAGGGCCTGCATCCCCGCTCAGCTTCGGCTGACCTTACGGCCGAGTCGCAGTAGCCTGTCCGGTGAGCTAACACTACAGGGCATGCATATGATCATTCCCTAGGGTTTAATCACAGCAAGCCTGGCCGACAGTCACCTCCGTGCCGGACGATGATCTGTCCGGAATGTCTTCTCTCCCTGCCTTCCCTCCTCCCTGGGCTCTGAGCTCTGGGTGCTGGGGGACACCTAAGGGGTTCCATCTGGAGCAGGGCTGGCTGTAGCTGTCATTTAAAAAATGTGATTTCTCTTATCGTCCATGGACTGACACAGCTCTAATACTGTAAACGTGTGGGTATATGTCCCTGCTCGCAGGAGAAGATCTAGGCAGAATGTTAGATATTAGAAACATATTCTCTCAGGAGCCTGTCTCCTGGAAGATTTTATTTTTAATTTTGGGAATTTTATTATTTTATTTTTGAGACATTCAGTTAACTGTCGGCTGGGCAACAGGTTGGGTACACTGGTATCCTCGTAGTCTTCCCTGTCTGACCATCGAGCATGCTGATCCTCGCCTTGTGTGTGTGAGACTCAGTTCACGACATGCCCCATGACTCCAGGGGTGGCCGGGTGGCTTTTATGCACCAGACGGTGCAGGAGCATAATCTCCCCCCAGAGACCATTGCCCTGGCTCACCAACTTGCGCAGGGTTTAGTCTTTGTGTGCGATGCCACTTTGGATGCGGCCCCTTTAATATCTGGGGCCTCTATCTCTGCTGTGGTGTTACGTCGTCTTATCTGGCTGAAATGCTGGTCGGCCGACCTAGCTTCCAAGAAGCTCCTGGCTGATTTGCCCTTTAAGGGCGGTAGACTGTTTGGGGCCGCCCTGGATGACAATATTAAGGATTTCACAGGGGGTAAGAGCACCTTCCTTCCTCAGTCTGTTAAGGGAAAGGAGGCCCACCGTAGGCCGGGCCCTTCCTTTCCAGCGAATACGTTTTTTCGTCAGTCAGAATCCACGGGTAAGCCCTCCCAGACTGAAAAAAGTGCGGCGGGGGAACAGAATCGTCCCTGGGTGCGTAAGCCAACCAAGCCAGCTTCCAAGCCCGCCACCGCATGAAGTCTTGCCCCTGCCCGACTCTGGGGTGGGGGGACATCTTCGCAGGTTCACTGTTCAGTGGACCTCCCCGATCTCTGACCGGTGGGTGTGCGAGGTGGTCACCTCGGGATACAGGATAGAGTTCCGCTCGTGGCCCCCAAACAGATTCTTTCCCTCAAACCTCCCTCTCCTCCCTGCCCGCCTGGCGGCCCTCTTGGAGGCTGTACAGGATTTGCTCAGGTGCGGAGTAATTGTGCCGGTTCCGTCACAGGAGAGGTTTCAGGGGTTTTACTCGAACCTGTTTTTTGTTCCAAAGAAGGACGGGGTCAGGCCAATCCTGGACCTCAAGGCCTTGAATGCCTATGTGAAGGTACAAAAATTCCGGATGGAATCCATTCGCACAGTGATTGCGACACTCAACCAAGGGGATTTTCTTGCACGTTCCGATCTGCTCAGGTCACCAGAAGTTTCTGCGCTTTGTCATAGGCGGAGTTCACTATCAGTTTGTGGCTCTTCCCTTGGTCGTCAATCCGTTTCTGCATGAGAGTCCTTGGACTCATGGGGGGCCTCCTTCGAGGCAGTTTCGTATGCCCAATCACACACTCTGGCATTGCAGAAGGAAATTCTGTCCATTTGGGACAAGTCCCCGTTGTCATTGGATCTTCAGATTCAGGTGAGTCACTCTGTCAGGGCGTCCCTGACGTGGTGGCTGAGATCCCCGGCTCTTCGGTCCGGAAAGTCTACCAATTAACGTTCTGGAATTGCGAGCGATCATACTGTGTCTCTCTGCATGGTCGACGAGGCTACAGGGCTGCTCGGTCAGAATCCAGTCGGACAACGCCACGGCCGTGGCGTATGTCAACCATCAGGGGGGCACTCGGAGCTCGGCCGCGGCATCCGAGGTCGCTCACATCTTAAGGTGGGCGGAAAGAAGCGTTCCGGCTCTGTCGGCCGTATACGTTCCGGGCGTAGTAAACTGGCAGGCGGACTATCTGAGTCGCCAGTCCCTGGACCAGGGGAGTGGTCCTTGCATCCGGAGGTGTTTCACCTCCTTTGATGGCGGTGCGGCACGCCGGATGTGGACCTGATGGCGTCTCGACTCAATCGCAAGGTGTCGAGGTTTGTGGCCAGGTCCAGGGACCCCTGGGCGGATGCCTCGGACGCGTTAGTGGCCCCGTGGGGTCAGTATTGCTTGATAAATGCTTATCCTCCGCTGCAGTTGCTTCCTCGTCTGCTGCGCAGGGTAGCGGCCGAGGGCATTCCAGTGATCCTTGTTGCCCCGGATTGGCCTCTGCGTCACTGGTACGCCGATCTGGTACGTCTCGTCGCGGACGTACCTTGGCGACTGCCCATGAGGAAGGACATTCTGTCTCAAGGTCCTATCTTTCATCCTGCTTTACAGTCTCTGGTTTTAACGGCATGGCTATTGAAAGCCAGGTGCTGAAGGACCAAGGCCTTTCGGATTCGGTAATTTCAACAAAGTCTTCTTCTAGAAAGATCTATCACCGTACCTGGAAAACTTACATCGCGATGTGCGAAGAGCTAGACTGGCGTCCACGGACTTACTCTTTCCCCAGAATCCTGCGGTTCTTGCAGCGTGGTGTGGCCCAAAGGCTGGCTTTGAGCACAATTAAGGGTCAGATTTCGGCCTTGGCCGTTTTCTTTCAACGACCGCTAGCAGGTCATTCCTTAGCACTTTTGTGCAGGGGGTTCGCCATGTGATTCCCCCTGCCAAGCCTCCGCTCCCTCCTTGGGATCTGAATTTGGTGCTCTCGGTTCGCCAGGAACCTCCCTTTGAAAATATCAGAGATATTCCCCTCTTGTCCTTGTCTCAGAAGGTGGCTTTCTTAGTGGCCATTACTTCTGTTAGACGGGTGTCTGAGTTGGCGGACCTGTCATGCAAGTCGCCTTACCTGGTCCTACATAAGGATAAGGCGGAGTTGCGCCCGCGACCGTCTTTCCTTCCAAAGGTGGTTTCAGCTTTTCACCTTAATGAAGACATTGTCCTTCCGTCCTTGTGCCCTCACCCATCGCATCCTAGAGAGTTTGCGCTTCACAATTTTGGATGTGATGCAAGCCTTACGGGTGTACCTGGCGGCTACCGCTTCTATTCGGAGGTCTGACTCACTGTTTGTGTCTGTCTCTGGTCCAAAACAGGGCCAAGCTGTGTCGTCTGCCACCATTTCTAGGTGGATCAGACAGACTGTTATACAGGCTTATGCCATTAAGGGGCGGGCGCCTCCCTTTCCGGTTACGGCGCATTCCACCAGGGCAATTGGTGCTTCCTGGGCTTTCCGACATCAAACGTCGGTTGCACAAGTGTGCAAGGCGGCGACCTGGTCGTCCGTCCGTTCATACCTTTTCGAATTTCTATACCGTTGATGTGGCTGCATCATCGGATGCTTCCTTCGGCCGCAAAGTGTTGCAGGCCGCTGTTTAATGTTGCAACTCCTCCGTTGAGGAGCTCTGCTTGTTTGGAGTGAAGTTTTGGTTTTTCCTTTACTACTGCTCCCACCCTTTTCTGATACTGTAAACGTGTGGGACGTCCCAAAGCAGTATTAGAGCTCGGTCAGTCCATGGACGATAAAAGAAAATAGGATTTTTGTACTCGCCGTAAAATCCGTTTCTCTGATGTCCATGGACTGACACAGTACCCACCCTTCTTTTAAGGTTTGTACTGCTTTGTTACTATCTGAGGCTGCTGGTAGGATGGTTGTGTCCGGAGGGACCGCCCCCCTGGGCGGGGCTAGTCAGCTCTGGTTTTGTTCTAGAATGTATGTTTCGGACATTCTGCCTAGATCTTCTCCTGCGAGCAGGGATATATACCCACACGTTTACAGTATTAGAGCTGTGTCAGTCCATGGACGTCAGAGAAACGGATTTTACGGTGAGTACAAAAATCCTATTTTTCTGCTTACCTGTGTGTGCTTTTTCCCCTCCATGCTGTCGGCAGCCATTTTGGCGTGGTCCATGCCTGTTTTGAACTCTAGTGACTGTCCGGCGGCCATTTTCTTGTGGTTTTGCGCCTATATGTATATATCACCGCTCTGCGCCATTTTCTTGTGGTTCACACCTGCTTTGGCCTCTATCGACTGTTCGGCGGCCATGTTTCCTAGGATTCATGCTGTATGTATATACCGCCGCTCGGCGGCCATCATTTAGTGGTCCACGGCCACTTTTGCCTCTATATTCAGCTCGACGGCCATTTTCTTAGAGCCCACAGTGTTTCCATACAGCCGCTTGGTGGCCATTTTGCAATAGTCTCCGGCCTCTAGGGTGCATTTGCACTGGCAAAAATTCACAAGGAAGCACTGATAAAGAATCAGACTGACACAGCAGCAATGGGATAGCATCACAGGCGCAGCACACGGCAGCATAGTGGTACCGTTCCAAGGGTGGTGAGTCCTCTGGGAGACCCTGCATCTCTGTATCAGCTAGGAGGGTGGCCTATTGATACCTTACCTGGAGCCCTGTGGGTGTCAGCGCGTGGGTCAGCATGGCGTCTGAAGCAGGCGTTTTTTCCCCCTGAAACACCTGATTTGGCAGCTGGTGCCCCAGATGTATGTGTGGACGCTAGGTCTGTTGCCAGGATGGAAGCGGCACACGGGAACACGGGGGTAGTAAACGCCCCCGTCCCCTGCAATCTTCCGGGGATAATGCTGATGCAGAACCAGGCCCAGCTATGGCCCGGATTCTGATGCATCAGAGACTGCAGACCGTGACCGGTCGGACAGTGAGAATCCTCCAAGTCCAGGTCAGCACGCAAGAAGGCTTTGGGATCTGACCTGTTTACTGCAAATAGAGAATGCTGCAGAAGCAGCAAAGACACCAGTCCCCTTTGAGTTCCCTAAAGCCAGCCCCGCACTGCTAAGGTGTTTCCCTGTGTGTCTTATATTGATAAGCTCTTGTACAAGGAGTGGGAAAAACCCACTGAGGTTTTTTATTTATTCAGCCCCAAAGATGTTTATTTTTTTTGGGTGGTCCGATACCCCTTGAGGAGAGTTCCTGAAAGGATGGACCTCTCCCCCGATAGTGGACCCCCCTGTGTCCAGACTTAACAAGTTACCACGATTCCAGTGGAAGGGGGGCTCCTGTCTTCAGGGACACTCGCTACCTATACACAGTGGGGGATTCAGAGGTATGTCCAGCATGGCTGGGGTTTTTTATGATGCCTCAGACACTTACTGAGTAGGCAAAGATGCTACTCCGGGGGTTAAAAGCATGGGAGGCTCCTCCATATGAGGTAGCTCTGGCCGACCAGTTGGTACAGGGCCTTGAGTCTGTCTGCGAGTCAGACTTGGATACTATCCCCTTGCTGTCTTGGACCTTGGGTTATGCAGTGGCGCTACGCCACCTGATCTGGCTAAGGTGCTGGTCTGCGGACCAATCTTCCAAGGAGGCACTTTTGGATCTGCCCTTTTAGGGCGACAGACTTTTTGGGGCCTCGCTGGATGACATAATTTAAGATGCCACAGGAGGTAGGAGCACATTGCTTCTGCAATCCAAAGAAGGTAAGGAGCCACGCCATAGGCTAGGGCCCTCCTTCACCGCGCACAAACGGTCCCTTCGTCCGCCTAGTGCGGCAAGTAAATGACCTCAGGCTGATAAAGCGACTGCTGAGGGACACAAGCATCCCGGGGTTTGCAAGCCCAACCTTGCTTGCCTACCGAACAGAATTTTTCCCTCTTAACCACCAGCTTCTGCTGACTTGTCGGGAAGCCCTACATGGGGCGGCACAAGACCTGCTGATACGCAGGGTAGCCTTCCTGTCTTAGTACAGGAATGGGTTCAGGGGTTCTACTCAAATCTATTTGTAGTACTTGAGGGGGTTCGTCCAATCTTGAATCTCAGGACCCTCAACTGCTTTGTGAAAGTACAAAGATTCCGGTAATGAGTTGGCTCGCTCTGTTGTTGCTGCCCTCCATCCGGGGGATTTCCGGCATCCTTGATCATCAAGGACGCATACTGCAGGTCTCCATATGCACCAGGCATCAGAGATGTCTGCGTTGGCGGCCAGGGAAGACCACTACCAATGGTGGTTCTCCCCTTTGGCCTCACATTGGCACCAAGGGTGTTTACCAAGGTGCTTGCCCCGATTCTGGCCCTACTAAGACAGGGGCAACTTGGACGATCTTCTTCTTAGGGTCACTCCAAACTAAATTTAGAAGTGAGCGTGTCTATACCTGTCAGACCCTCCGATACTTGGTTGGGTGCTGAACACTCAGAAGTCAGTATTGAAACCGTCCCAACTCCTAGTGTGTCTAGGGTCGATTCTGGACTCCTCAGAGGTGTACGTTTTTTTCCCCCCTAGGGGACAGTTGCAGACCCTTCGGGCTGCGGTGCGGCAATGGACATGCCAAAGTTGGGCTGTCACGCCACTTTTGCAGGCGAGTCCTGGGCCTCATGGTAGCCTCCTTCGAGGCATTACCATAGGCGCCATTTCACACGAGTGTTACAGAAGGTAACTTTGTCCTGAAGGGTCAAGTGCCCTTCATCCCTGGATTATCAAAATCTGAGTGAGCCACCTAATCAGGACCTCCCTAGTTGGTGGCCGACTTCACCAGCATTCTGTCTGGGAAGTTGTTCCTTCTTTTTACTGGATAGTGGTCACGGCGGACACCTGTCTTCCCGGTTGCAGAGGAGTCTGAAGAGCTCAGTCAACCTGGGTCGCGGGACTCCGGAGGAATCCCATTGCAGATCATTAGCCTGAAATTCGGATGATCTGACTTTGCCTCTCCACATGGTCTCAGAGGCTACAAGGGCATCCAGTCAGAATCCAGTTGGACAAACACCACAGTGGTGGCGTAGGCCAATCATCAAGGATGAACAAGCAGACCTACTGCAGCATCGGAGGTCGCTCACCTCCTAAGGGGCTCCCTTACCAGAAGGGAAGCACACCAGTCGTATATCTCCTGACTTCTCGATTCAATTGGAAGGTATTGAGGTTTGTGGTTAGGTCAAGAGACCCATGGGCAAACACGACAGATGCGTTGATGGCACTGTAGAGTCAGTACCGACTAATCTATGCCTTTCCTCCTCAGAAGCTCCTTCCTCATCTGCTTCACAGACTGGAGGCAGAGGATTACAATGGTCCCAATTGCTCTGAATTGGCCTTGGCATCCTTGGTACGCCGATCTAGTGCGTCTTGTAGCAGACGCCTTTTGGCATCTACCGTAAGAAGGATCTGCTGTCGCTAGATCCCGTACGCCATACTGTTTTTACTGGCTTGAGGGCATGGCTTGAGAGCCAGGTGCTAAGAAACCGGGACCTGTCAGACTCTGTGATCTTTACCAGGAGGAGTGCTCGGAAATCATCCCCTAGGAATATTACCATCGCACTTGGAAGACCTGCATATCCTATTGCGTGGAAATGAGGTGGCATCCGCGTACTTATTGGTTCCGGAGTCCTGCTGTTCTTCAGCAGGGAACGGGCCAAAAATGTTACTTAATGTACAATTAGGGGGCAGGTATCTGCCTGGCTGTCTTTTTCAACGACCCCTGGTGGCTTACTCTCTAGTGAGAACGTTTGTACAGTGGGTTCGGCAGGCAGCCCCTCCGGGCCACCCTCCACTACCTCCGTGGGGCTTGTGTAGCAGACGTCCTTTTGGCGAGAGGACCTGCTGGCCCAGGGTCCCATATGTCATCCTGCCTGCAGTCGATGGCTTCAAAGGCATGGCCTCCAAGTGTCTCAGAAACCACAGTTTGAGACATCAGGGAGATTCCCTTGTTGACACTTCCTTAGTAAGTGGTCCTTTTGGTGGCTGTTATTCCAGTTAGGACAGGTTTCTGAGCGCGCAGCCTTACATAGTTAGTCAGGTTGAAAAAAAGACAAAGTCCATCCAGTTCAACCATAAAAAAAAAAAAAAATACAAAATATCGTACAATCCCATATACCCAATTCTATACCCACAGTTGATCCAGAGGAAGGCAAAAACCCCAACAGAGCATGATCCAATTTGCTACAGCAGGGGAAAAAAATCCTTCCTGATCCCCCGAGAGGCCATCGGATTTACCCTGGATCAACTTTACCTATAAATGTTAGTACTCAGTTATATTATGTACATTTAGGAAGGTATCCAGGCCTTTCTTAAAGCAATCTACTGAGCTGGCCAGAACCACCTCTGGAGGGAGTCTGTTCCACATTTTGACAGCTCTTACTGTGAAGAAACCTTTCCATATTTGGAGATGAAATCTTTTTTCCTCTAGACGTAAAGAGTGCCCCCTTGTCTTTTGTGTTGACCGTAAAGTGAATAACTCCACACCAAGTTCACTATATGGACCCCTTATATATTTGTACATGTTAATCATATCCCCCCTTATTCTCCTCTTAAGAGTGAATAAATTCAGTTCCTCTAGTCTTTCCTCATAGCTGAGCTCCTCCATGCCTCTTATCAGTTTGGTTGCCCTTCTCTGCACTTTCTCCAGTTCCCTAATATCCTTTTTGAGAACTGGTGCCCAAAACTGAACTGCATATTCCAGATGAGGTCTTGCTAATGATTTAAACAGGGGCAAAATGATATCTCTCTTTCTGGAGTCCATACCTCTCTTAGTACAAGAAAGGACTTTGCTCGCTTTGGAAACCGTAGCTTGGCATTGCATGCCATTATTGAGCTTATGATCTACCAAAACCCCCAGATCCTTCTCCACTATGGACCCCCCCCCCCCCTAGTATGTATGATGCATTCATATTCTTAGCCCCAAGTGCATAACTTTACATTTATCAACATTAAACCTCATCTGCCACATAGTCGCCCAATTAGACAGAGCATTGAGGTTGGCTTGTAATTTGGAGACATCCTGTAAGGACGTTATTCCACTGCATAGCTTGGTGTCATCTGCAAGGACAGAAATTTTACTTTTGATCCCAGACCCAATATCATTTAAAAAGATATTAAAAAGTAAGGGTCCCAGCACTGAACCTTGGGGTACACCACTGAGAACCTTAGACCATTCAGAGTAAGAATCATTAACCACTACTCTCTGAATTCTGTATTTTAGCCAGTTTTTTATCCATTTACAAACTGATATTTCCAATCCTGTAGACTTTACCTTACACATGAGCCGTGTGTGGGGAACTGTAGCGAACGCTTTTGCAAAATCCAAGTATACCATGTCCACAGCCACCCCTCTGTCCAAGGTTTTACCTCTTCATGAAAAGAAATCAGGTTTCTCTGACAACTTCTGTCTTTCATGAATCCATGCTGTCTGTTGCTTAAATAGTTTTTTTTCCAGCAAGAACTCATCTATGTGGTCTTTTAATATTCTCTCCAGTATCTTCCCAACTATAGAAGTTAAACTAACAGGTCTATAGTTACTTGGTAAAGACTTTGTTCCCTTTTTAAATATAGGCACCACATTGGCCCCGCGCCAATCCAGTGGTACTATTCCTGTCATTAATGAGTTCCTAAAAATTAGATACAATGGCTTTGAAATTACAGAGCTCAATTCTTTTAGGATCCGTGGGTGTATGCCATCTGGTCCAGGTGCTTTATCCACCTTTATTCTGTCTAAATATTTCTGGACCATATCACTTTGAAGCCATTGTGGATTTGGGGCTGTGTCACTACCACCCCCATAATGGACATGAGCTCCCCCATGTTCCATTGTATACACAGAGCTGAAGAAAGTATTTAATAAATTAGCCTTCTCTTTGTCCCCAGTCACCCACTCTAGATTATTTTGTAAAGGGCCTACATGCTCAGAGTTGACCTTTTTACTATTAATATATTTGAAGAATTTTTTGGGGTTTGTCCTACTATCTTTTGCAATCTGTCGTTCGTTTTGAATTTCTGCATCCTTGATTTCCTTTTTACATATCCTGTTATATTCTTTGTAACATTTAAACGATACTAGTGTTCCTTCATTTTTATATTTTTTTAAAAGCTCTTTTCTTATTGTTTATAGCTTTTTTAACTTTAACCTTGAGCCACATGGGTTTTATTTTTAGCCTTTTAAACTTATTGCCCATGGGAATATAGTTTGCAGTGAGTTCACAAACAGTCTTTTTGAAGAATTCCCATTTATGTTCTGTGTTAATCGATGCCAATATTCCCTTCCAGTCTAAGTCCTGGAGAGCAGCCCTCATCCTTGGAAAATTTGCTTTATTGAAATTAAGTGTTTTTATCTTTCCTGCATGTATTTCTTGCTTACAGCTAACATCAAATGAAATCATGTTATGGTCACTGCTACCCAGGTGTTCCTTTATCTGAACATTAGTAATACGCTCTGCATGGTTTGAGATTACCAGGTCCAACAGAGCATCATTCCTAGTTGGGGCTTCAATAAACTGGACCATAAAATTGTCCTTTATAAATTTTTGCCCTTTAACTGTCCCAGCAGTGCCATTTCTCCAGTCAATTTCTGGGTAGTTAAAATCCCCCATTATTATCACCGTCCCAGCCCTTGCAGCCCTTTCCATCTGTGCAAGGAGCTGAGTCTCCACCTCTTCATTAACATTGGGTGGTCTATAACAAACTCCAATGATTAACTTTGAACTACGCACATCTGTATGCAGTTCCACCCATAATGCTTCAGCCTCATCACACTCTCCATCCACCAGGTCCTCTTTCACACTTGCTTTTAGATCACTTCTCACATAGAGACAGACCCCGCCACCTTTCCTTTTTACCCAGTCATGTGAGGATTGAAGCCAAGTTTCAGCAATACCGATTACGTCATAGCTCTCCTCATGCACCAGAGCTTCCAACTCACCTATTTTGCTTGGCAGACTTCTGGCATTGTTGAACAAACACTTTAATGTATTACATTTTTCTCTGGTGTTTTTCATATAATTTTTAGTAGTACAAATGGCACTATAGTTTTCAATGGTTGTTTGCAACATGGGAACTTTCTTGTCTCCTGCCATAACCCTCCCCCATCTATTCCCATTCCACTCTCCATTGATGTCTGACCCCTAACTGACCTGTGTGCCCGATGTAATTCTAGTTCACCCTCCCCCCTCAAGCCTAGTTTAAATACTCCTCCAGCCTTCCCATAAACCTCTCCCCCAGCACAGCAGACCCCCTTCCATTCAAGTGCAAACCGTCTTTAGCATATAGGTTGCACCTCAATGAAAAGTGGTCATACAAGCCTCCCTATCTGATCTTCCACAAGGATAAGGGCAAGACTCCTTATCTGATCTTCCACAAGGATAGGTGGTGCTGCGTCCGCAGCCTTCTCTGCTTCCTAGGGTCTTTCGACCTTCCTCCAAGGAGGAAGCCATCCTTGTGTCCTCATCCGTCAAATCCTAAGGAGACGATGTGGCATTCTTTGGACATTGTCCAAACCAGTGTTAATTTAGTCGACTAAAATGACTAAAACATTTTAGTTGACTAAAATGACTAAAACATTTTAGTCGACTAAATGAATACTATTTTAATCGACTAAAATACGACTAAAACTAAAACCATTGAGATGACTAAAATACGACTAAAACTAAAATTGCATTTTAGTCAAAAGACTAAAATGGGACTAAAACTAAAATGCCATTTTAGTCCTAAGACTAAGACTAAAACTAAATAGAAATTTGACTTCAAAATGAACACTGGTCTATAGTGCATGTTCATACCTCAATAAGATAAATAATAAGATATTAGATTTTTCATTCCAGCAGTATATAATGAGTTTGGAAATTGTAGAGAAATGTTAACTAATGCATTACAATTTAATTACAATCATTAGATTTTAGATGACTAAAACGTAGGACATTTTAGTCGACTAAAATGTATTGGAGATTTAGTTGACTAAATACGACTAAAACAATTGCAGAAGACTAAAATGGGACTAAAACTAAAATGTAATTTTAGTCCCAAGACTAAGACTAAAACAAAATCGAAATTTGCTGCCAAAATTAACACTGGTCCAAACTCTGAGAGAATGCTTGTCTAGCACTGCTCCGTTCCAGAGTCCAGGCTCACTGTTTGTTTCAGTGGCTGGTCCCTAGTAGGGCCCAGCGGTTTCGTCGGCCACCATCTCTAGGTGGATCTGACAGATTGTGATCAGGCTTACGCCATGAAGGGTCAGGCGCCTCTTTCCCGGCGCAGTCGACCAGGGCAAGAGATGCCTCTTGATTTACGTCAGATGTTTTTTTGAGCCGGCAGCCTTGTCATGCAAGGCTCCTTATCTGATCGTCCACAAGGATAGGTGGTGCTGCGTCCGCAGTCTTCAGTTCTTCCTAGGGTCTTTCGACCTTCCATCAAGGAAGACATTGTACTGCCATCCTTGTGTCCTCATCCGTCGAGTCCTAAGGAAATGACGTTGTATTTCTTGGACGCTGTCCGAGCTCTGAGAGCATCAAGCATCTGTTTTCACCAGGTGTGTAAGGCGGCGACATGCTCGTCCGTTCACACTTTCACTAAACTTTACAAGTTGATGTGTGTGCATCTTCGGATGCTTCTTTCAGCCGCAAGCTATTGCAGACGGCTGTTTAGACTTGCAACTCCTCTGTTGAGGAGCTCTGTTTTGTTTGGGGTGAAGTCTTTAATGCTGTTCCCACCCCTCGTTTTTTTACACTGCTTTGGGACGTCCCACTATGTCAATAGGAAGCTGTGTCGGTCCATGAACGATAGAGAAAAGAGGATTTTTTACTCACCGTAAAATCCTTTTCTCTGCGTTCATGGACCGACACAGCACCCACCCCTTGTTTTAAGTTTGTACTGCTTTTGACGAACTGATCTGCTAGGTGCAGCGAGAGGGATTATACCCAGAGGGCCCGCCCCCTGGGCGGTGCTGTAGAAGGTGATGCAACACCTTTTACAAGTTTTTCTGCCTAGTCACTCCTACATAACGGATAATACCCACTATGTCAATAGGAAGCTGTGTCGGTCCATGAAGTCCGTGAAAAGGATTTTACGGTGAGTAAAAAATCATATTTTATAATATAAAACTGCATGCAGGACACTGGACAAACCACTAGGGACAAAGGGGATGTGTATGCATTTGATACAGTACTGTAATCTGTAAGATTACAGTATACTATATGTATTGTGTGTTTTTACTTTTTTGAATTTGGCGCCCATCTCCGCCCCCATGCGTCGCGCCGCTCACAGGGAACGGAGCTCGGCACTGTGAATCGGGCGATAAACGGCTCACAGACACAGCGGGGAGACATCGCAGGATCCAGGGGACAAGGTAAGTAACTTTCCCTGTATCCTGCGATGCAGCCCCGAGTCTGGCTTGGGGTTACCGCTTTTGGTAGTAAAAACTCACCCCGAGCCTGACTCGGTAATACCGCCAGGGAGGTTAAAGTAGATCTAAACCCAATCACTAAAATCCTATGCAAGCTTTAAAATGTCAATGACTGTTGGAAAAAAACATCACTCCAAGATAAATAACCACATAGCACAACCTGGTGATAAAATAAGTCATCAGTATGTGCCAAACATAGGTCTTATACCAACAAATCCTTTATTTTGTGATTGGGAATATAAACTTCGTAATGTTATGAATTGATTTAAAGTGTTATAAAGCCTAAACTGTTTTTACCTTAAAGTTTTACTAAACCCACAACCGTAAAAATTTGTGTGTATATGCAGTAAAGAATGCTTGTGTAAAAAGGCTGTTTGATCCTGCCTTCCTTGAGCCACCCCTTCTTCCACAGCCCCCAATCCATCTGCTGATAGCACAGAGCCTTGAAGGCACTCTTCACATTTTTAGTTTGGTGTGTATTGTTCAAGAGTTTTTTTTTTGGAGAGTGCATGTGATCTGCACAGGGCCAATCAACACTGTCCAGACAGAGGGTCAGGGGTTATGCAGCCTCATAGGACAGTCAGAGGAGAATGAAAACCTCCTACAAGCTTTAACCAGTGCTCGGACAGACTGTGATAGAAGTCACAAGACTGCTATATACTGCTGATGAGAAAAAGTATTTAGCAGTTTATATTTACTAAAATAATTGTTTTTCCATGTGTGTACTGTGGGAGACCAGATATAGTGAATTCAGGGTCCTGTATTTAGTAACACTTTAACCGATGCGAGAGGACACTGATCGTGTGTTCATACAATATATTAACACCGATCTCTCTCTCCTAGTAAGTTCCACCTCCCCCCCCCCCAGTTAGAACACACCTAGGGAACACATATTTAACATCTTGATCGCCCCCGAGTGTTAACCCCTTCCCTACCAGTGACATATATACAGTAATCAGTGCCTTTTTACATAGTTATAGTTAGTAAGGTTGAATAAAGACACCAGTCCATCCAGTTCAACCTGAGTGAGTGTGGGTGCGTGTCTACAATTCTCCCTATCCCTAACTTACGCAGCGCTCCAGACACACATCACACACCCACATCGGTCCCTACCCTCAAAGAGCCCACAATCCAAGGCCCCCAACTCACACCCATATACTAGGGCCAATTTTGGACAGAAGCCAATTAACCTACCAGCATGTCTTTGGAGTGTGGGAGGAAACCAGAGTACCTGGAGGAAACCCACACAGGCACAGGGAGAACATGCAAACTCCAGGCAGGTAGTGTCTTTTTACTGCTAGGCGAGAGTGCTACTCACTACACCACTGTGCCGCCCAATTTTTCTAGCACTAATCGCTGTAGAATTGTCAGTGGTCCCAAAAATGTGTCAAACGTGTCTGTCTGCCGCAATATCGCAGTCTCGATAAAAATCGCTGATCACCGCTATTACTAGTAAAAATAATTAAAAATGCCATAAATCTATCCCCTATTTTGTAGACGCTATAACTTTTGCGCAAACAAATCAACATACGCTTATTGTGATTTTATTTAATTTTTTTACCAAAATTATGTAGAAGAATACATATCAGCCTAAACTGAGGTAAAAAATAACCAAAGAAGCAAAGGTCCGACTACTGGCAGAAACACCCATAAGAGTTAGCACCTCATCCCATAATGTATGTATACAAAATAAGAGAAAATGGAAGGGGGACTTTAACGGTGCGTATCATATAGTAATGAGAAACTCGTACAAGGAAATAATAAAATTTACAAAATTTTTAATATGGTTCAGCGTTAATAACAATCGATAATTGTCGTGACAATCACAATAATAGCACAGTGGTAGCTGGATGGTCAAGAATACTGAGGGTACATAGCTGGTTTAGTTTAATGTGCGTTTACACGTATGGATCCCGACATGTTTCGCTTGATCGCTTCATCAGGGGACATACGGGTAGATTAGAGTAGTTGCACGGTACTAAACACAAATAAATAAACAAATTAGATTGAATTAACAAACATACACAAAAATGCATTTATTAGAACAATAGTGAGAGTAGTGTGCATATGATCAACGCATCTGCCTCCACATAGGCAATGACACCTACCCAACTGGGGAAACCCTCCAAGAATTACCACTGTCCAGCAGGGGGCACAACAACGCCCAAAGGTGGGAGCTCAAAGAGTAGCCACAGAGGGCATACTAGCGCCCGGCTGCAAAAATAATAGACAATAAAAAATGAAGAAAGACAAACTGGAGAAGACAAGGAAAAAGCAGAAATGTTTTTTATATGTGTGTATTTTCAAACAATGATGGAAGCAATAAATGAGGATATTAAGTAAATAAATAAAAACAAATAAAAAAAAAATATATAAAAAAATCTTCTCACAAACAAAATAGATAGGGCATGGGATGAAGGGTGCCCAGATTAGAATGGAAAAACGGGTATCACTATGGATAGCAGTGAAAAATTAAAATGAATGGAGTGTATAAGAAAAAGGCAAAACGAATGAAAGAAACAAACTAAGGAAGAAACCAAGAATGACAAAATTGTGGTGAAAAAAATGGAATAGGTAGGTATTAAATGAATATCTTATGGAAGTTCTACTGATCTAGGAACGATGAAAAATGTATCAAACTGACAGCTGGAAACTCAAACAAAGGAGCTTACACGGGACTATGTCTCAAAAATAATAAGGGATTGCACTGAATAAAACGGCTAATGAAGATTAGATACATATGAGAGATACTGAGCAATTTCCATAATAGTTAGCCTGGATACTTGCCCAAGTAACAGGAAGGGGAAACCAAGGAGGGCTATGAGCGTATATGGTAAGAAAAAAATGTATAGCACAAAAAAAAAACGGAGCTCAGGGTTAGAAGGATATATTGGATGCTTACCATGTATCAGATGGTATAAAATAAGGGTCACCCTCCTTCACAGACAGAGAGTGAAATTAAATGGCCGGTTTAAGTATGCTCTACATTGAGCCAGCGTCTGACGTCACCAGTTCGATGCGGGCGAAAGCGCTAGCAGACATGCGCAGAGACCGGAACCCTCACTGAAAGTACACTAACCAGGATGCTGCGCACCGTGACGGAGAGGAGGCGCTTACGTCCAACACAAGACACTAGAGGAGTGTCAGATGGTAATGTGAAGATGCAGGCCACGCCCCCTCAACTTCACGAGCGACGGAGACACAGCAGTGATCAAAAAGGCCAAGATGGCATAAGGCACACAGGGAGCTAAAGATGTATATGGGCTCCGGGGAACCGGTATGGGCGCAGTGTGCCAGCGCAAAGCGGGCAAGAGGGAGCCAGAAGGAACCCAAATGCCCTGGGTGTCCATATGGCTACATGACACCCACCAAAGATGGGCAGAGGTGACCCATGAACGATGACCAATGATGGAGTAATGAGGGTTTAAATCCAGAGGGCAGGCGACATGCCAAACAGATGGTACGCTGCTGACCATGTAACAGTGTATCCATCAGAAAAGGGGGGGCAGATGCGGTGGGACAGCACACAAATCCCAGTACAACAAAGATAAAAAAATACAGCATTGTAAATTTTAGTGAAACATAATGAGTATTGGGTATGCATCTGCACTACAAAGAAAAAAAAAAAAAATTTTAATGTTATGAACAAAAGATAGAGATCACCCTGGACTAAAATGTAGTAGATATATTGTACATGACACAAATGGACAGGGAAAGGTGGGGGACAAGGGGAGGGGAGGGGGTGGGTGGGGAAAATCTCATGACAAGCATGGTAATCACTAGGGAAGGTGATCAAAGGGAGGGAGGAAAAGAAACAGGCAGATAACAGAATATTGTAATAAATTACAAGAACGGTTTTAAACGTAGATGTTCATTAAAGCCAGGAAATTGGGTGGCCTTAAGAACATAAGTCCGCCGGGTTTCAAGTTGGAGCAGTGTATGGTCAACGCTGCCCCCCCCCCCCTTTCATCAAGTGGAACATGTTCCAAGGCAGAAAATCTAATCAAACTGGCACCGAAGTGGTGATGAATTCCTACGTGCTTACTTATAGCAGTCTCAATCTTTAAAAAAAAAAATGGGTTTAATATGGTCCTTAATGCGTAATACAAAATAAACGTTTGGTTTTTCCAACATAAAATCCTCCACAAGAGCATTGGGCTAGATAGACTATACCTGGGGTTTGGCAAGTAATTCTGTGCTTAATGGAGTGAAGATGACCATTGGGGGGGAGTGTGACATCTGATTTATTGCTTAAATAAGGACACATATCACATAAGGACACATATCACAGTGACCACAGGCAAATGTACCATCGTTTTTTGTTCCAATGGATTTCATATGGAGAAATGGCTACGAACAAGACGGTCCCGTAAAGATGGGGCACGTCTGTATGTAATTTCCGGAAATTCTTTTATAAACTTTGTAGGCTTTTTTCAAACAAGTATGACTATAACCACGGTTTCTGAGCCTAGTGTATAAGTCTCTAGCAGCTTTATTGAAATCAGCATCTCTACTGCTGTTACGTCTTATGCGTAAATATTGGCTATACGGGATACTGTTTAATAACGACTTCGGGTGTGAGCAATGGACATGAAGAATGGTGTTACCCGCTGAGGGTTTTCTATATAATGATGAGGTAAGTAGACCATCCTCTGAAAGAGATAATTCCAAATCCAAATGTGTGATATTAGTTTGGCTGTAGGTAAGAGTAAATTTCAGATTGAAATCATTGACTGAAATAGTTTGAATGAATTGCTTAAATTCAGATTCGGTACCGGACCAAAATATGAGCAAATCGTCAATATAACGATACCACGATATGACTTTCTCTTATCCATGGACTGACACAGCTCTCATACTGATTACATGTGGGTATATGTCCCTGCTTGCAGGAGAAGACCTAGGCAGAATGTTAGATGTTAAAACATTCTAGAACAAACCAGAGCTGAACAGCCCCGCCCAGGGGTGCGGTCCCTCAGGACATTACCCTCCCACCTGCAGCTAGCAGCCTCAGTTATTTTCTGCCTAGCAGAAGGAGAAGACGTGGCTCTCTCAGGAGCCAGTCTCCTAGAAGATTTTACTTTAAATTTTTATTCCTTTGGGAATTTTATTATTTTATTTTTGAGACCTTCAATCAACTGTCGGCTGGGCAACAGGTTGGGTACACTGGTATCCTCGTAGTCTTCCCTGTCCGACAATCGAGCGTGCTGATCCTCGCCTTGTGTGCGTGAGACTCAGTTCACGACATGTCCCATGACTCCAGGGGTGGCCGGGTTGCTTTCATGCTCCCGCGGTTCTCTCAAGATTGAACAGTACCTGACTGACTGTATCTTTTGTGGTGGACCGGGCTGACAGCTACGCAGTACTACTCTGTGATAGGCCTGTCTTAAACAAGCCAGTGGGTCCCTCTAGGGACGGGTAAGTAGTCTCTCCTGATGCAGGTGAGTACATGCTGGCTGTGTTTCTTTATGTGGGGGGTTATGCCTGTCTCCCCCCTGTTATGCTGCTCTCTGCACCCTGTACTGGTGCTGTGCTGTGTGGGGGTGCTTGGGGGGTCGCTCCGGCCTGGGGGGGGGGCGCTCATGGCTGTTGGTGAACTCTGGGAAGTGTTTTGATGTGGAGTGTGTGAATCTGTATTGCGTGCGCCATTAGCGCTGTTTTTTTTTCATTTAAATAGTGCGCTCGGCGGCCATTTTGCCGCGGCTCAATGCGCAGTTATACAGGCGCCCGGTGGCCATTTTCTTGTAGCTGCAGCGCTTTCACTTTAGATTTCGGCCTCTAGCGGTGCTGCTGACGGCGTGAAATTCCTCATCTCCTCATAGATTCTTCACTCTCCTCAGGCTTCACTCGCGCTGCAGCGCAGCTCATACAGCGGAACCGAGCGGTCCCTAAGGGTGGTGAGTCCTCCCGGTATCCCCTCCTCAGCATAGCCAGTGGGTGGCCTATATTAGTCACTGTGTTAGTGAATAAGGTCTCAGAGGGTGGCAGTATGGAGTCTGGTTCACCTGCTTCTCCACACTTGTCAGAGGCAACTGGCAGTGCTCCTGCACCTGCGGTCCCTATGGACCAGTTGTCGGCAGTCCTGGAATCATTCCTTGTCAGGATGGAAGCGGTGTGCGAACGCACGGGGGATGTAAAGCGCCCCCTCCCCACACAATCTCCACATGGGGAGTGCTCTGACTCAGATATGGGCCTAGCTACTGCTGCTCAGGACCCTAGCTCTGAGGATTTTGATGTATTTGGACAGGACATTCCTTGTGAGGAAGACCCCTGTCTTGAACCACCAACTAACAGGGTGCTTGTAAGTGAACTCATTGATGCTGTGAGGGACACTCTCAAGCTGAATGTTGAGACGGAGGAACCTCAGGTGGAAGCTGTATCCTTTTGGTTCCTTTAAAGCCGTTTCTTCAAAAAAGGTTTTCCTATATGTGCCTTTTTTTTTGATACATTCATTATCCAAGTCGGGGATAAGCCGCAGAAGACTTTGACGGTCCCGCGGCGCATAGCTTTAAGGTACCCCTTTGAGGAGAACCTGGTTAAGAAGTGGACTCTCCCCCCAGTGGTCGACCCCCCGGTCGCCCGTTTGAATAAGGCTACCACACACCCGATGGAAGGGACTCCTGCATTTAAGGATCCCGCCGACAAGAGATCAGAAGTGGCGAGTAGAACTATGTTTACCTTATTGGGGTCCGCGTTACGCCCTATAGTGGCGGCGACGCTTGTGTCTCAGACACTCACAGGATGGGCAAAGATTTTGCACCAGACAGTGCAGGAGCATAATCTACCTCCTGAGACCATTGCCCTGGCTCACCAACTTGTGCAGGGTTTAGTCTTTGTGTGCGATGCCTCTTTAGATGCGACCCCTTTAATAACAGGGGCCTCTATCTCTGCTGTGGTGCTGTGTCGCCTTATCTGGCTGAAATGCTGGTCGGCCGACCTAGCTTCCAAAAAGCTCCTGGCTGACTTTCCCTTTTAAGGGCGGTAGACTGTTTGGGACTGCCCTGGATGACATTATTAAAGATGTCACAGGAGGTAAGAGCACCTTCCTTCCTCAGTCTATTAAGGAAAATGAGCCCCACCGCAGGCCGGGCCCTTCCTTTCCGGCGAATACGTTTTTTCGTCAGTCAGATTCCACGGGTAAGCCAGCCCAGATTGAAAAAAGTGCGGCTGGGGGACAAAGACGTCCCTGGGTGCGTAAGCCTACCAAGCAAGCTCCCAAGCCCGCCACTGCATGAAGTCTTGCCCCTGCCCGACTCTGGGGTGGGGGGACGTCTTTGCAGGTTCTCGGTGCGGTGGACCTTCCGAATCTCCGACCGGTGGGTGTGCGAGGTGGTCACCTCGGGATACAGGATAGAGTTCCGCTCGTGGCCCAAAACAGGTTCTTTCCCTCGAACCTCCCTCTCCTTCCTGCCCGCCGGGCGGCCCTCTTGGGGGCCGTACAGGATTTTCTTGGGTGCGGAGTAATTGTGCCGGTTCCGTCGCAAGAGCGGTTTCAGGGGTTTTACTCAAACCTGTTTGTTGTCCCGAAGGAGGACGGGGTCCGGCCAATCCTGGACCTAAAGGCCCTGAATGTCTCTATGTGAGGGTACTAAAATTCCGGATGGAATCCATTCGCACGGTGATCGCGACACTCCACCAAGGGGATTTTTTGGCGTCCTTGGATATCAAGGACGCTTACTTGCACGTTCCAATCTGCGCAAGCCACCAGAGGTTTCTGCGCTTTGCCATAGGCGAAGTCCACTATCAGTTCGTGGCTCTTCCCTTCGGCCTAGCATCGGCACCACGGGTTTTCCCCAAAGTGCTTGCCCCGGTTCTAGCTTTGCTGAGACAGCGAGGAATTGTTATCGTGGGCTATCTGGACGATCTCCTTCTCAGAGCAGAAAATGGCTCAGAATTGGAGGAAAATGTGACAATAGTCAGTCAGACCCTCCGGGACTTCGGATGGCTTCTGAACACGCAGAAGTCTGTTCTAGTCCCGACTCAACGATTGGAGTATCTGGGTCTGATCCTGGACACTTCGGCAGCAAAGGTGTTTCTACCCTCGGAGAAGTTACTGACACTTCAGTCGGCAGTGCGGGTTCTGACGTCCCAAAAATGGTCGTCAATTTGCTTCTGCATGAGAGTCCTGGGACTAATGGTGGCCTCCTTCGAGGCGGTTCCATATGCCCAATCACACGCTCGGGCATTGCAGAAGGGTATCCTGTCTGTTTGGGACAAGTCCCCATTGTCATTGGATCTTCAGATTCAGGTGAGTCACTCTGTCAAGGCGTCCCTGACGTGGTGGCTGAGATCCTCGGCTCTTCGGGCCGGGAAGTCGTTCCTCCCCATCCAATGGACGGTGGTCACGACGGACGCCAGCCTGACACGCTGGGGAGGAGTGTGGGGAGTCCTGTCAGCTCAAGGGCTCTGGACTCCGGACGCTCCGTCAGAATCCAGTCGGACAACGCCATGGCCGTGGCATATGTCAACCATCAGGGGGGCACTCGGAGCTTGGCTGCGGCGTCCGAGGTCACCCACATCCTAAGGTGGGCGGAAAGAAGCGTGTCGGCGCTAACGGCCGTCTACATTCCGGGCGTAGAAAACTGGCAGGTGGACTATCTGAGCCGCCAGTCCCTGGACCAGGGGGAGTGGTCCTTGCATCCGGAGGTGTTTCAACTCCTTTGTCGGTGGGGCACTCCGGATGTGGACCTGATGGCGTCTCGACTCAATCGCAAGGTGTCGAGGTTTGTGGCCAGGTCCAGGGACCCCTGGGCGGATGCCTCGGACGCGTTAGTGGCCCGGTAGGGTCAGTATCACTTAATGTATGTCTACCCTCCACTGCAGTTGCTTCCTCGTCTGCTGCGCAGGGTAACGGCCGAGGGCATCCCGGTGATCCTCATTGCCCGGACTGGCCTCGGCATCACTGGTACGCCGACGTGGTACGTCTCATCGTGGACGTCCCTTGGCGCCTGCCCTTGAGGGAGGACCTTCTATCTCAAGGTCCTATCTTTCATCCTGCTTTACAGTCTCTGGCTTTAACGGCATGGCTATTGAGAGCCAGGTGCTGAAGGACCGAGGCCTGTCGGATTCGGTAATTTTGACCATGCTTAGGGCAAGGAAGTCGTCTTCTAGGAAGATCTATCACCGTACCTGGAGAGCTTACATCGCTATGTGCGAAGAGCTAGACTGGCGTCCATGGACGTACTCTGTCCCCAGAATCCTGCGGTTCATTGCAGCGTGGTGTTGCACAAAGGCTGGCTTTGAGCACTATTAAGGGTCAGATTTCGGCCTTGGCAGTTTTCTTTTAAAGACCTCTAGCAGGTCATTCCTTAGTGAGCACTTTTGTGAAGGGGGTACGCCATGTGGTTCCACCTGCCAAGCCTCCGCTCCCTCCTTGGGATCTGAACTTGGTGCTCTCGGTTCTTCAGGAACCTCTTTTTGAAAATATCAGAGATATTCCTCTTTTAACTTTGTCTCAGAAGGTGGCTTTTTTAGTGGCCATCACTTCTGTTAGACGGGTGTCTGAGTTGGCGGCTCTGTCATGCAAGTTGCCTCACCTGGTCCTCCATAAGGATAAGGCGGTGTTGCGACCGCGACCGTCTTTCCTTCCTAAGGTGGTTTCGGCTTTTCACCTTAATGAGGACATTGTCCTTCCGTCCTTGTCCCCTCATCCATCGAATCCTAGAGAGGTTGCGCTTCACAATTTTGGATGTGGTGCGTGCCTTACGGGTATACCTGGCGGCTACTGCTTCTATTCGGAAGTCTGACTCACTGTTTGTGTCTGTATTTGGTCCGAAACAGGGCCAAGCGGTGTCGTCTGCCACCATTTCTAGGTGGATCAGACAGACTGTTATACAGGCCTATGCCATTAAGGGGCGGACGCCTCCCTTCCCGGTTACGGCGCATTCCACCAAGGCAATTGGTGCTTCCTGGGCTTTCCGACATCAAGCGTCGGATGCACAAGTGTGCAAGACGGCAACCTGGTCGTCCGTTCATACCTTTTCAAAATTCTATAAGGTTGATGTAGTTGCATCTTCGGATGCTTCCTTCGGCCGCAAAGTGTTGCAGGCCGCTGTTTAATGTTGCAACTCCTCCGTTGAGGAGCTCTGCTGGTTTGGAGTGAAGTTTTGGTTGTTCCTTTACTATTTTGCTCCCACCCTTTTCTTACACTGCTTTTTGACGTCCCACATGTAATCAGTATGAGAGCTGTGTCAGTCCATAGACGATGAGAGAAAATAGGATTTTTGTACTCACCGTAAAATCAGTTTCTCTGTCGTCCATGGACTGACACAGCACCCACCCTTCCTTTAAGGTTTGTATGGCTTGTTACGAACTGAGGCTGCTAGCTGCAGGTGGGAGCGTAATGTCTGGAGGGACTGCCCCCCTGGGCGGGGCTGTTCAGCTCTGGTTTGTTCTAGAATGTTTTAACATCTAACATTCTGCCTAGGTCTTCTCCTGCAAGCAGGGACATATACCCACATGTACTCAGTATGAGAGCTGTGTCAGTCCATGGACGTCAGAGAAACGGATTTTACTGAGAGTACAAAAATCCTATTTTGTCAAGCATATCGGTCATGTCGTCACGGGAGAATAATTCCCTTTCCCACCCCCCCAGGTACAGGTTGGCATACAATGGGGCACATTTGGTCCCCATCGCAACCCCCTGCACCTGGAGGTAGTGGGAAGAGCCGAATATAAAAAAGTTGTGCCTCAAAATGAAAGAAAGCAATTCAAGAACAAATTTGTTGTATTTAGTAGAGGAAGGGCCTCTCTCACATAAGAAGCCTTCAATGACTTTGATTCCTTTGTCGTGGGGGATTGCGTTGTAGAGGCTTTCAATATCCAAAGCTACTAGCCAGGTATTTGGAGGGAGATGAAGACCCTCGATAGTTTTAAGTAAGTCTATGGCGTCTTTAATGTGAGAGGACAATAATACTACATGAGGATACAAGAAGTCCTCTACAAGTGAGCTTGCGTTTTCAGTTAGACTGGCGCAGCCTGAAATTATAGGACGACCATGGGGTATGGTAAGAGATTTATGCAGTTTAGGTAACGCATAAAACGTTGGGGTTTTCGGGTCTTTTGTATTAAGGAAACTCCAAGTGTTCTTGTCAATAATTCCTTCTTGATCAGCCCTAAAAATTATAATATGATATTTATTGTAAAAATTAGTTAACACAGTCTTAGAAGTGGGGCGATACCAGTGTATATTAGAAAGAATATTTTGACACATGATTACATATTGTGTCTTATTCATTATTACCAGGTTCCCGTCTTTGTCGGCGGGTTTAATAATGATTTCAGGGTTTGAATGAAGAGATTTGATTGCTTGTTTTTGTGATACAGTTAGATTATAATTGGTCAGAGTATCAAAATTCAGTTCTTCAATGGCTTAGCTAGTTTGCTGAACAAAGCCCCAAATATTGGGGTTTGTGTTTAAGATGGAGAACATTCAGGATTTGGGTTTGAATGACTGAGGGGGGCACACCAGGAATCAATACCCCCGATGAGGAAAAATCAAGGTAAAAGATGCTGTATTTTTTTCAAAATCGTCTTCTTTTGTTTATAGCGCAAAAAATAAAAACTGCAGAGGTGGTCAAATACCACCAAAATAAAGCTCTATTTGTGGGGAAAAAAGGACGTCAATTTTGTTTGGGTACAATGTCGCACGACCGTGCAATTGGCAGTTAACTGCTTGCCGACTGCCTCACGTAGATATATGTCGGCAGAATGGCACGGGCAGGCAAAGCAACGTGTATACATACATATATATACACGTGCCCGCAGGACCTGCGGACTCTGTCCGCCAATGTCCCGCGATTGGGTCACGGAATGGCAGAACGGGGGGATGCCTTTGTAAACCTCTCCCTGTTCTGCCTAGTGACAGGACACTGATGGTCTGTTACCTCTCATCGAGAGCAGTGATCAGTGTCATGTCACAGTAAGCCCCCACACAGTTAGAATCACTCCCTAGGACACACTTAACCCCTTCCCCGCCCCCTACTGGTTAACCCCTTCACTTCCAGTGTCATTTACACAGTAATCGGTGCATTTTTATAGCACTGATCGCTATATAAATGACAATGGTACCAAAACAGCGTCAAAAGTGTCTGATGTGTCTGCCATAATGTCGCAGTCACGATAAAAAATAAAGATCGCCGCCATAACTAGTATACAAAAAAAGTAATAATAAAAATTCTGTATACGCTGTAACTTTTGCACAAACCAATCAATATACGCTTATTGCATTTTTTTTTTTTTTTTTACCACAAATATGTAGAATACATATCAGCCTGAACACAGGAAAAAAAGTTTTTTATATTTATTTTTTGAGGATATTTATTATAGCAAAAAGTAAAAAATATTGCTTTTTTATTTCAAAATTGTCGCTCTATTTTTGTTTTTATAGCGCAAAAAATAAAAACCGCATAGGTGATCAAATACCACCAAAAGAAATCTCTATTTGTGGAAAAAAAAGGACGTAAATTTTGTTTGGGAGCCACGTTGCACGACCGCACAATTGTCAGTTAAAGTGGCCCGGTCAATTGGCAGCCAAATCCTCCGGGGGTGAAGTGGTTAAAGCGACGCAGTGCCAAATCCCAAAAAATGGCCAGGTCATTGAGCAGCCAAATCTTCCAGGGCTGAAGTGGTTAATGCAATCTACCCATTGGCTCCTGCTACGGTCTGTAAAATCCTGTGAAGAAAGAGTGGGAGGAGTGGCGGGGATGTGCTGTGAGTGGATTACAAACACCTCTCCTCATTACTGGTATGTAGAGAGCCGTTGATTTGTAGTTCACAGAAAATAAGTGACAGACCTAATAACGTTGTTTTGAGATTTTAGTACAGTCAACAAAAAGTTGCAAGGATGCTGCATTTCTGGGAAAATCAACAGGTATTTTTCTGTACTTTGTAGAAACATTTAGTCTGAATAAACTGATGCAGCCACCACATCTAAGGCCTCATAAACACAGATGGTGAGAGGCTGAAAGTTACACAAACTTAAAACTCCCAGTGATTTTCCTCACCCAGAGAACCGCAGGTAGTGCTTACAGCCATTTACGTGCCCATACGTATGTAAATGCAGATGATTCTGTGAATCAGCGTTTACACAAGTATGGGTGAATACAGCCATTCACTTGTAAGGGTGGTTGTACATGCCAGTTTTATTTGTTAGCCGCTTGCTATCGTTGTGCATGAGGCCCAAAGATTTGTAAGCTGCAACATATTACATTTTTGTTACATTTATATTCCTTTTAAAGTGATTCTTACGTTTTTTTTTTGCACAGAGCGGCTCTTTACCTCATCTTCTGGCGTCTATCCCCCCAAACATCCCCCCACACCCTAGCGATGTCCTTTCCCCCTTCCTCCAGATGCCCCCCCTAATAGGCCATGTGCTATAGGGGCATCTGTGTGCGCGTGCTCCCGAGCTGTGCTGTGTGCTTCCATAGAGGCACACAGCGCTACTTAGCCATACACACACCCACCCACCATGGTTTGCTTCTCACAGGACTGACAGAGTTCTGATTTTACTGATCGACTTCTGTACAACCACCCTGTTGGAAAATTTCCACTCAATTAGCGCCACTGGCTATAGCCGGCAGCGCTCATCAGCTGTCAAAATACATCGGCTCAGTGGGGGGCATTTCTTGATCCACATAGAATGGGAATTAAGTAATTTTTTTTTTTTTTTTTTTGACAACTTAACCAAAATGTAATAATATATAGGCAACTTATTGCAAAAAATGCAATAAAGGGTAACTCCACTTTCGTGGGCAAAAAAAATAGCAAATAAAGAAAACATAATATAGTGTATACAATTGCGACACAAGTCATATTGTAATTGAATGTTATTAAAAATTACCTTTCCTTTTCAAGCTGCAGCCCACTGTAATTTTCTGAAAATGCAAGATGGCTACCGGGAGTTGTTCTGTGTACTGACCACTCCCCAGAAACATAATTTCCTGCTTGTGTGATTGGCTCACAATTTTCCCAGAAGTCTGCCTAAGATTCAAGTCAGATTTTAGGCATCCCCTGCAACAAAAATGTCATTTTTGGTGAGATACTTCCAATAGGAACACGTCTAAAGGGATGCTGGCCCAGCTTTCCTCATTAGTGCTCTGCAGCTTCTCCTCTGACGGATAATTATGAAACCACTCCCATTAGACTCACTCATTTAGCACTGAGGAACAAACAGTGATTTCTTCAGAATAACAAAAGGTAGGAATCTGCAACAAAGTTTGTTATAATCCTTGTAATGTACATAGATCACCCAGAGGGGAATGTTTTTTTCTCAACAAAAGTGGAGTTACGCTTTAAGGTTTTAAGGTTTAGAACCACTTTAAGTAAAACCCTGTTACAGTTTGCTGTAGTCTCACCACTTGGTAGTCAGTGTAACTGTTGGAGTTGAGAAGATAAGATATACATTGTTCTATTGTTAACATCATGCTTCAGATGTAGCTTTTGTACCTGAATGGCAGAACTCTAATAATTTACCAGCCGAGTGTTCTTATTAAAGCATTGTATGTTATTCCAATTTTTAGAATTTATCTCCAAATGCGTTCATAAAATTAAATATGCAGATATGGTGGATGCACATCTCTTGTTCTGAAACACTGCATACAGGCTAAGATTTTGGGATAAACAATCATTTTGAAAAGGGATCCATACCTTTCCAAATTCAGAGTTTCTTTGAAAAAACTTGAAAAATTAGTTGCTCATTCCTTCTTCATTCTGTATGTTTTTTTGATTTGGATAATAAACACTTGATCTCCAGAAGATTCACCCCCCCCCCCCTTCATGACCAGGCCATTTTTTGCGATATGGCACTGCGCGGTCATGCAACACTGTACCCAAATTAAATTTGTCAAACCCCCCCCCCCCCCACAAATAGAGCTTTCTTAATTGTTTGTGCTATAAACAACAAAAACGACAATTTTTAAAAAAATTACTTTTTTTTTTTTTTTTAATATAAAATATATCACATAAAAAATGTTTAAAAATCGAATTTCTTCATAAACTTAGGCCAATACGTATTGTGCTACATATTTTTGGTAAAAAAACATAATAAGCGTATATTGGTTCGTTTGCGCAAAAGTTAGTGTCTTCAAACTATGGGAAATATACTGGAATTTATATTTATTTATTTTTTATACTAGTAATGTCAGCAATCAGTGACTTATAGCGGGACTGCGATATTGCAGGGGACAATATGACACTAATACAGTGATCAGTGCTAAAAATATGCACTGTCACTGTACTAATGACACTGGCTGGAAAGTGGTTAAACATCTAGGGAGATCAAAGGGTTAAATGTGTGCCTAACCCAGCCTTTCTCAACCTTTTCAACACAGAGGAACCCTTGAAATAGTTCTCCGGTCTCGGGGAACCCCCTGCTAAAAATTTGAAATCTACAACTCATGATACATTAGTGTGATGGTCAGTGGGAAGAATGGTCCTTACACTTGTGGTCATTGGGAAGAATTACCTCCTTACAGATAGCTAAAAAGATCAATGGTGTCAGTGGGAACTTACCTGAGAGGCAGAAATTGCCCAATGCTGAAGGAACCCCTAGCAACCTCTGGAGGAACCCTAGGGTTCCACGGAACCCTTGTTGAGAATCACTGGCCTAACCCATGTTTGTGTTTTACTATGTGTGCTGCTTTTACTAAAGGAAGTGATGAATCTAATTCCCTGCTTTACAGGGACACAAAATCCATCACTTTCCCCCTGTCAGAACGGAGCTCTGCCTTGTTTACATAGGCAGAGCTCTGTTCTTTGTCTCTGCCCGACGATCAACGGGTGCCAGTGGACATCTATTGGCCAGCACCCGCTGATTGATTTGTGCTGTGTCAAATCACAGCACAGCTGGGGCGCGCTTACTTGGAAGTGCCGGATTACGTTAAAACTAAGTTATTGGGTCGGCAAGTGGATAATATTTCAAAATGCATATTTATACATACATTTATATATATTTCCCTATAAAGTGTATGCAAACCATAACAATTTTCTTATGTGTTCCCATCCAACATCACACCATTTCAGTCTGTTAAATTTTTACAGATACAAAATGGTATGATCGTATTTTGTTCTACTGTATCTGTATAATATGTTAAAAAAAATCCCATTAATTTTGTCAAAAATTCAGTCCTGTGTCCTCTGTATATGCTCTGTGTTCTCAAACAGTCCTCCTTATCTTTATCTACGGAATGATTAGCCATTATGTTTTAGAGATCTGAGAGTGGCAGTTGTTGAGTAGTTTAGCAAAATACAGTAGCCAGGGCTAACACCACTAAATCCATAAAGAAAGCTGTGTGTTTTCAGTCCACAACAAGGACCCACATGCGCGGTCCCGCTGAGTGCAGCCGGAGCGTGCGCGTGTATGTGCACGCCCATACTATCTCATGCACGGACCGACATACAGGACTTGGCCCCTGCTCCCTCATCACTGGCTTTAATTGACGATGGCTCCCAGTGCCCCGGCAAAGCCAGCGGGACCCGGACGTGAGGGAAGAGAAGAGCTGCAGATGTGCACATCGTTGAATCGAATGAGGGCTCAGGTAAGTAAAAGGGGGAGATGCTGATGCCTAAACATTTTTGACCTTAATGCAAGTAATGCATTAACCACTTCCCGCCCAGCCTATAACAGAATGTTGGCCGGGCAGTGGTTCAGTTATCCTGACTGGGCATCATATGACGTCCAGCAGCATAACTGCCAGCACGCGACCGTGGAGGCACGCAGCGTGGCGATCTGAGGTGCGGCGTGTCAGTCTGACACACCGCTGTACCGATCTCTGTAAAGAGCCTCTGACGGAGTGTCTTTACGATGCCTCTTTACGACATGATCAGCCGTGTCCAATCACGGCTGATCTCGATGTAAACGGGAAGAGCTGTTTATAGGCTTTTCCACACTCGCATCTGACAGACGCGAGTAGAGGAGAGCCGATCGGCTACTCTTCTGGCGGGGGGGGGGGGGGGTTTGCGCTGATTGTTTATCAGCGCAGCCCCTCTGCGGATGTCTGCCCAGGACCACCAGGATGCCGCCAGGACCACCAGGGTTGGCCACCACACAGGACCACCAAGTATGCCACCCTAGACCACCAGGCAGCTGCCAATCAGTGCCCAGGCAGGTACCAATCAGTGCCCATTTAAAATGCCTGCCAGTGCCAACAGTGATGCGTGTCAGTGCTCTTCGTCAGTGCCCATCAGTGCCATCTCATTGGTGCCGCCTTATCAGTGCCCATCAGTGCAGCTTATCAGTGAAGGAGAAAAAGTACATATTTACAAAATGTTATAACAGAAACAACCTTTTTTGTTAAAAAATAAAAATAAAAAAATAAATAAAAATGTTGGTCTTTTTTTATTAGTTTACCAAAAAATAAACCCAGAGATGATCAAATACCACCAAAAGAAAGCTCTATTTGTGGGAACAAAATGATACAAATTTAGTTTGGGTACAGTGTAGCATGACCGCGCAATTGTCATTTAAAAAGTGACAGCGCTGAAAGCTGAAAATTGGCTTGGGCAGGGAGGGGGGTAAGTACCTGGTATTGAAGTGGTTAACCGCTTGCCGACTGGCTCACGCTGATATACGTCGGCAGAATGGCACGTACAGGCAGATTAACGTACTGTACGTGTACGTTTCCTTTTAAGATGCGGCATTGTGGGCCTGCTGCGAGAGGAAGAACGGGGAAATGCTGATGTAAACAAGTATTTCCCCATTCTTCCTAGTGACAGGACAGTGTCACAACATTAGGAAGCTTATGTCACACATCATCCACTCTTCTAACCACTTGAAGACCAAGCCCTTTCTGACACTTTTTGTTTACATGAAAACATATTTTTTTTTGCAAGAAAATTACGTTGAACCCCCAAACATTATACATTTTTATACATGCCATCTGGGCATTACATGGCCTCCAAAACTGTGATAGGCAGTGAGGAGTGAAATCAAAAATTTACACCCTTAGAAATCCTGAAGGCGGTGCATGGTTTTCGGGGTCCTGTACGCGGCTAGGCTCCCAAAATGTCTCACACATGTGGTATCCCCGTACTCAGGAGAAGCAACGGAATGTATTTTGGGGTGCAATTCCACATATAACCATGGCATGTTTGAGCAATATATCATTTAGTGACAACTTTTTGTACATTTTTTTTTTTGTCATTATTCAATCACTTGGGACAAAAAAAAAAAAAATACTCAATAAGCTCAACATGCCTCTCAGCAAAATGGGGTCATTTGGGGGGGGGGGGGGGGGTTTGAACTGTCCTGACATTTTATGCACAACATTAGAAAGCTTATGTCACACATCATCCACTCTTCTAACCACTTGAAGACCAACATATTTTTTTTTGCAAGAAAATTACGTTGAACCCCCAAACATTATACATTTTTTTAAAGCAAATGCCCTACAGATTAAAATTGTGGGTGTTGCATTTTTTTTTCCACACAGTATTTGCGCAGCGATTTTTCAAACGCATTTTTGGGGAAAAAATTATTTTGCCCACACTATATTGCCCAAATGTTTGATGAAATAAAAAAGAGGATCTTAGGTCGAGTACATGGATACCAAATACGACATGCTTTAAAATTGCACACAAACGCGCAGCGGCGACAAACTACATACATTTTTAAAAGCCTTTACAGGTTACCACATTAGATTTACAGAGGAGGTCTACTGCTAAAATTACTGCCCTCGATCTGACCTTTGCGGTGATACCTCACATGCATGGTGCAATTGCTGTTTACATATGACGCTAGACCGACGCTTGCGTTCGCCTTTGGGCAAGAGCAGAGGGGGACAGGGGTGCTTTTTTTTTTATTAATTTTTTTTATTATTTATTTTGCTTTTTTATTTTATTTTTTAAACTGTTCCTTCCATATTTATTTTTTTACCATTTTTATTATCTCAGGGAATTTAAATATCCCCTATGATAGCAATAGGTAGTGACAGGTACTCTTTTGTTGAAAAAAATTGGGGGGTTAGACCCTAGATCTTTCCTCTGCCCTCAAAGCATCTGACCACACCAAGATTGGTGTGATAAAATGCTTTCCCAATTTCCCAATGTCGCAGTTTATATCCGGGGGGGAGGACATTCCCTCCCACTGCTTGTAAAAGCAGTCTAGAGGCTAATTATCTACTAGGATTGCTTTTACATGAAAGCCGGCCGCTGGCTGAAAAGAATGATACCAAGATGATACCTAAACCCGCAGGCATCATTCTGGTATAACCATTCAAAATCCAGCAACATACCAGTACGTTGCTGGTCCTTGTTGGACATGTATTGTAATCTTTTTTTTCATGCAGCCTGTTGGCTGAACGAAAAAAAGAGATTGATCGGTGGGTATGCCCACCATTAGAATACCTCCCTTCATCCACCCACTTCTAATAATGGGCATACATGCACCATTTATATATGCCGAAGCATGGGGGCATCCTCCCGCAAAAAAGTTATGCCGCGTACACACGGTCGGACGTTTCCACGGGCAAGGCTCCGTCGGAATTTCGATCGTATGTACGCGGCATAAAAGGTTATGCTGTGTACACACGGTCAGACTTTTCCACGGGCAAGCCTCCGTCGGAATTTCGACCTTATGTACGCGGCATTAGGAGCAAAATCGCTCCTCCGCCCCTGCTGCCCCCATGCTTCGGCATATATGCTCTTTTTTTTAACTGTGGTGGTGAAATCACCTCCTACAGCGTTGGAGTCACGGCTTTATGTATCGTGGGAGCAAACGCTGTTGCTGTCAAGATAAATAGATCCGCGCTGCAACTGAATGGTGTACCTGCTAAGCAAATGATGGTTAACATTAAAACAAAGTAACATTACAGTATAACAGTAAGACCTTACCATACCATACCTACAAAGCAAATACCAACAAAAAAACCTAGTAAAAAATAAAACATTTTTTTAACGCAACCTGTGCCTAAAATATATATATATGCCGAAGCATGGGGGCATCCTCCCGCAAAAAAGTTATGCCGCGTACACACGGTCGGACTTTTCCACGGGCAAGCCTCCGTCGGAATTTCGACCGTATGTACGCTGCATTAGGAGCAAAATCGCTCCTCCGCCCCTATGCTTCGGCATATATGCTCTTTTTTTTAACTGTGGTGGTGAAATCACTTCCTACAGCACTGGAGTCACGGCTTTATGTATCGTGGGAGCAAACGCTGTTGCTGTCGAGATAAATAATTCAGCGCTGCAGCTGAATGGCGCACCTGAAAACAAAAAATTACGTACCTGAAAAGCAAGCATGATAAAACATTGCAGAATAGAATACAGTAAAGAGCAGAACAATAGAGAGAAAATAGAGAGAGAGAGAGAGAGAACAATAAAACGACAACTATTTTTGGTTTTTTTATTTTATATTTTTTTTGTGTTTTTTGTTTTTACGTTTTTTTTATTTTTATTTTTTACACTTTTTTTTTGTAACTTTAACAACTGTAATGGTTCGGGTCTCTCAAAATGCGATGGCATCTTGGGAGAGCCTGTGTAAGTGTGTCCTGTTCTGTGCAATGCTGTACCCTACGCTAAAACTTCACTTTTGAGTGGAAGCGTTCAAAACATTTACCAATGCAAAGACCAGGATTGTCAGGACAGCGTGGACAAAAATAACGGGTGTCACGCCTAAATCCGCGCTTGCTACAGACACGACATCTTTTTTGGGGGGCTCGTTGGGTAGGGGTACTCTCGAGGACATACGGATAATGCCTCTCATGCAGCCGGCTTACTGCATTTGGTTGGGGATGGTGAGGTACAGAACCGCCTGGATACAGGAGTTCTGTGACTATCTCATCCTGGAATTTTAGGAGAGATAACGTCCCGCCTGAAGCTCTGTATAGCACATGAGCGTTCAGCAAAGCCAATTGGAATAAGGATAGAGACACTTTTTTGTACCAGCGTCTTGCCTTACGGTCAATTAGATACGGCGCCAACAACTGGTTGTTGAGGTCCACCCCTCCCATATTTTGTTTATATTCGTGGACACAGAGGGGTTTCTCCACAACACCAGTCGCCGTACGAATTTGGACTGTCGTGTCTGCATGAAGGGAGGTAAGAAGGAAAACATTCTTATTATCCCTCCACTTCATAGCGAGCAAGTTATTACACTTCAAGCAGGCTCTCTCCCCCAGCCTAAGACGGGAATCTACAAGCCTCTGGGGAAAGCCCCGGCGATTAGGTCGCACGGTGCCACATGCTCCAATCTGATGATCAAACAAGTGACTAAACAGTGGCACGCTCGTGTAATAATTGTCCACATACAAGTGGTACCCCTTTCCGAATAAGGGTGACACCAAGTTCCACACTATCTTGCCAGTGCTCCCTATGTAATCTGGGCAGTTGACCGGCTCAACCTGACTATCTTTTCCCTCATAAACCATAAAGCTCCATACATAGCCTGTTGCCCTGTCACAGAACTTATAGACCCCATATCTGGCACGCTTGCTGGGAAGGTACTGCTTGAAAGACAAGCGGCCAGAAAATTTAATCAGGGACTCCTCAACGCAGACAACTTGATCGGGAATAAACAAGGCTGCAAAACGTTAGTTGAAGTGGTTTGAGGGGCCGAATTTTGTAGAGCCGGTCGTATTCAGGGTCTCCACGTTGACGACAAAGTTCATTGTCGTTGAAAAGCATGAACCGCAAGATCTGCTCGTATCTTTTCCTGGGCATGGAGGCAGAGAACACGGGCATGTGGTCAATTGGGTGCGTGGACCAATAAGCACGCAATGACAGGAATTTATGTGCGCCCATGTTGAGGGAAAGGCCCAGAAAGGTCTTAAATTCGGAAACCGTAATTGGTTTCCAATCTTTGGCAATGGAAGGCAACTGGGGAGTAGCGGCGATGAATTGACCAACATATAAATTACTCTGGTCCACAATAGATCTATAGAGATCTTCCGTGAAAAACAGCGAATAAAAATCAGTTGGCATAAAATCAGCTGTTTCCACCTGAATACCGGGTTGGGCAGTGAATGGGGGAAGTACGGGTTCTGCAGAAGTGGTGGGGACCCAATCGGGATAGGCGAATTCTGCAGGAAGGGCACTATGGGCACGACGGGCCTGCCTTTGTCTTCTTCTTGGTGGCAACGGGACACTACTTGTGCTTGCCAGCTTGAACTGCACTTATGGGACTCGCCACATCACCACGTGATACTGCAGTGCTGGATGTACGCCCAGGCTGTACTAGGCCGCTGGTGCTTGCCAATTCACCAGAAGGAATAGCGGCGCTAGTACTACTCTGCTCCATGATACGAGAGCCCTGCGGTTCTTGCTTCTCAACAACCTCAGAAGATCGGGATCGGGTACGCCTGACCTTAGCAGGGACCTCATCTTCGTCGTCAGAGCTATCTGACATGGAGCCGCTGACTTCACCGTCTTCTACGGAAAGATATTTTGAGCCTGAATCTGACAGATGCGTGATCTCCTCTTCACTATCTGTCATGCTTAGAATCTCGTAGGCCTCTTTACTAGTGTACCTTCGATTTCCCATTTTGGGCTCTAAATTTAAGGGTACACTAGTAAGATTCACAGGTAAAAAAAAGCACCTGACTGTCAGCAAATGTATGAAATGCTTAAAAAAAAAACTGTTAGCGATCGCAGGGATCAGGACTGTCTCTGCGAACGCTGCAGTTATGTGTGTTGTGTTTGGTAAGTGACAATAATCGATCGATACTGCACTTGGGTGGGCTGGGCTGGGCTGGGCTGGGCGGAGGGGCTAAACGCAGGTGCTAGCAGGTATCTGGGCTGATCCCACCAACACTGCGTTTTTGGGAACCCTAAACCGCTGGGGACGCTAGTATAGATCTGATCAGATATTGATCTGTTCAGATACTATACCACTAAGGGAGGTGTATGCTTTGCGCGTGGGTGTTAGCGTTACTGGCACTAACCTGACGCTGCCTGGGGCGACGCAGACCCTCTCTGGCGCTAAAACCTAATTGATATCAGCCGCCGGGCGATCAGGGGGTTAAACCTTTATTGGGTTATATACGGCGGGTGCCCTGATGCTATAAAAAGCAAACTAACCAACCAGCGTTACCCGTAAAACTTATATGGTGATCACTGGTGAAAGGGTTAACTAGGGGCAATCAGGGGGTTAAAACCTTTATTAGGTTATATATGGGGGTACCTGACGCTATATAAAAACCAGACGGGTAACCTAAATAACTAACTGGCTAACCAGTGTCACCAGTAAAACTTATACGGTGATCACTGGTGAAAGGGTTAACTCTAGGGGCAATCAGGGGGTTAAAATAATATATGGGGGTACCTGACGCTATAAAAACCTGCGGTGAACCTAAAAATAAATAACTGGCTATCTAGGGCACCACCGGCACTAAATACAGCGATTGGAAATACGATCGCTTAGTGACGCTGGCGTTAGGGGGTGAAAGGGTTACCTGGGGGGCAATCAAGGGGTTAAACCTTTATTAGGGGGGGTTAGGGGGCTACCCTGGACCTAAAGGGGCCTAAACCTAACTGCCCTGACACTTTTTACTGTCACAAATGACACTAAATGCAGTGATCAGTAAATAAATGATCACTGCAATCAGTGACACTGTGACTGGGGGTGCAGGGGATGACCTGGGGGGTGATCTGGGGGGTGAAATGCGTGCCTATGTGTACCTATGTGTTAGTGTAGTGTTGGTGCACTAACCTGATGTCTTCTCTCCACGGCGCTCTGGACGAAAAGACCGCCGCATGGAGAGATGACATCACTTCCTCTGCCTGTGTTTACATTACACCGGCAGAGGAAGATTCTCATTCGCCGGGAGCGATCGCGAGGGGGTGGCCGGAAACGAATGGCTGTCCCCTCATCACGGATCGCTCCCGCACCGAGAACCACCACTCACTGTACCGGAGGGGGGTCCGATGGGATCCCCCAACTATACGAAGGCAGGCACGTACAGGTACTTGATTGTGCCTGTCCGTGCCATTCTGCCGACGTGTATATATACAGTGAGCGGTCGTTAAGTGGTTAAGGTAAAAAAAAAATAGGTTTTCAAACCACATTAAAGAAAACAAATGTCCATTAACAAGTCTTTTTTATCTGTTCTATAATAACCAATGTGCAATACAGGTAGTATCCATAGGCGTGCGCACAGGGTGTTCCAGGTGTGCCTGGGCACACCCCAATAACCCTGTGGGGTGCAGATTCCCCCCGTTTAGACCCCTGATATTTCACCAAAGCCCCCTAACAGGGGTCCTAAAAAATAAAGTAAAAAATAAATAATAATAATAAAAAAAAAAAAAAAAAGAACTATTGACAAAAAAATCATCTCTACTGACATTGTCAGTATATATACACACACATGCATATGTGTTTGAGCTTTGGGAGGGCACACCCTAATGCAATATTCTGGGCACACTTATGGTAGTATCCTCTTCCTAAGCATGCAAACACTACGTACAAGAATAGCCACTCTCCTTCTTAGCTGACCTCACTGATGTCAAATAGCACTCCTGCTGAAGTTAGAGACTTCCAATGATCCGTAGTATATGAGCAATATTCATCAGGTATCACTTGGCTCACTCCTCAAAATACATTGGTGGCATATGTAAATCAAAAACAGAGGACAAATTGTGCTCTCTGTATACGTTCAACTTTTGTGACAGCAGGAAGGTAAAGTCACCTGGTTGCATCCAGGGGGGTAGATATATTTCGCCCAGATTCAGGCTTTACGCCGACTTATACAGCTAGGTGGAGAGTTGTATAAACCCAGCTGAGACTAGTGGGCTCATTGATGACTCATACCTCTAGGGAGAGGGCTGGGCGTCGTGCAGACAGGGAGTTGATGAGGCCAGCTGAAGCTTGTCAGCTCATTTAGGCCTCTATAAAAAACTCCCAGCTTCATTAGATGTTAGCTCATGCCTGGAAGCAGACCTGTGTGGACTGTCTAGGGAGAGTGAACCCCTGTGCGGTGAGAGAAAGCCTGTGTGGCTATATATTTGCTTGGACATTTAAAACCAGGGACTTAGGGACTGGGACAGCACTAGGCTGATCCCAGTTGTTAGTTAGGAAACCTGTATGTTTAGTCAGAGGTCAAGTTGACCAGGATTTATTTTGTTTATGTTTTTTTTTGCCTTGCTGTGTTTTTGTCACTGTAAATAGAAAATAAACCGCACCTTTTTGATTTTGAAAACCACAACCTCCGTCTGCTGGGCCTGTTTTTGGGTGGGGAGCCCATCCCGGGGGCCACACACACCCGCTGCCGAGCTAACCCCCTCACAGTTGGTGGAGAACCAGTGGCAGTTTTTTTTTTAAGCCAGCATGGAGGAGATACTGAAACAGCTGGCTCTAGCAAATGCCAATCAACAGCAGACAAATGCAGGTTTGCAAAGGAGCCTTGCAGCCCAGCAGCAAGCTCATCAACAGAGCCTTGCAACTTTACAACAGAGTCTGGAGGCTCAGCAACAAGCCCAACAGCAATCTGAGGCCCGCTTCATAGACCTGTTGCAGAAGCAAGAGCAGAGACTACAACAACAGATGGAAGCAGTAATGCAGCAACGTCTGCAGACCAGTGAGGAAAGCCGTCCCACTAATACCGCGTCCTTTGGGGTGAGTCGTTTATTGACAAAAATGACTGGAGAGGATGATCCAGAGGTATTTTTGACCACATTTGAAAGGACCGCTGAAAGAGAAAAGTGGCCTGAGGAGCAGTGGGCTGGACTGGTGGCTCCTCTGTTAACGGGTGAATCGCAGAAGGCTTACTATGACCTAGAGCCTGACCAAGCAAAAGACTATGTGATGCTAAAAGCTGAAATATTGGCAAGGCTGGGTGTCACCCTGGCTGTCCGGGCTCAGCGTGTGCATAACTGGACTTTACAGCTTGGAAAACCCCCCAGGTCTCAAATGTATGATCTCATTCACCTGAGCAGAAAGTGGCTACAGCCAGAGACTTTGTCCGCACCAAAGATTGTGGAACGTGGTGTAATGGATCGGTTTTTGAGAGCTCTTCCTACTGCCATCCAAAAGTGGGTAAGCCATGGAGACCCAGAGACGGCCGATGGTCTTGTGGATCGTGTGGAGAAATACTTGGCTACAGAGAACCTGACGGCCTCTTCCAGAGACACTCGGACTTTCCACCCTAAGACCAGACCATCCCCAGGGGCGGATAAGAGGATTCCAAGGGGTGAGGGTGGAGAGAGTGAGAGGGTGGGAGCTCTACCCCAAGTTTGGCGAGAACAGCCTGGGAAATCAGCGGCTCAAGAGGCCGCAAGAAGGATCGTTTGCTACCGCTGCCGGCAAGCGGGACATATTGCAGCAAATTGCCCGGTTGTGGAGGAACCCATGCAGTGTGACTTTCTGACGGGCAGACGTCAGTCGCTGTGTGCGACAGTCGCATGCACTGCCATTCGGGGAACTGAGAAACATTTATGCAAAATGTGTATTAATGGTAGAAATGTTGTGGTATTGCTGGATTCAGGTAGCCTTGTGACCCTGATAAAGGCTGAGTTAGTTAAAACAGAGGTCTCTGGGAATAGCAAGGTAGCCGTTATTTGTGTGCATGGGGACACCCGAGAGTATCCAGTGACTACAGTGTGTTTCGAGACCCCCAAAGGTACCCTCTCTCATCCAGTGGGCTTAGTATCTCAGTTACCGCATGACGCCATTGTGGGAAGGGATTTTCCGAAGTTCTGGGAACTGTGGGATGATCCTGAGCCCCCCACTGGTGCCCCTATGTACCAGGAATGTGATAGCCAGAACTCCCCTGAGAGTGGTGAGGACTCTCCGGAATTTCCCTTGTCAGTATTGGCAGGGGAGACTCAAGAAACTGGAGAGGAGCCCACCTCCTCAGACGAAAACCTACCGTCTGTGGAGTTTTCTGATCTTGAGGTTCACAGGGAAAACTTTGCCACAGAACAGTTGAAAGACCCCGCCCTAATAAAGGCACGGGAAAACGTAGTGAAAATAGATGGCGAGTTAGTGAACCCAGATAATACCGGCACTTACCCATACTTCAGCGTAGAGAAGGACCTACTGTATCGGGTGGCAAAAAGGGCAGAAGAAACCGTTGAGCAGCTTGTGGTGCCCAAACCTTACAGGAAGTTGGTGTTGGAGTTGGCCCATGGGCACATTCTTGGAGGTCATCTGGGGACAGAGAAAACCCGAGAGAGGGTATTACAGAGATTCTATTGGCCTGGGGTGATGAAGGACATAGAAAATTATTGTTCCTCCTGCCCTGTGTGTCAGAGGTCGGCCCCGATGCCACATTTCCGTAGCCCGCTGGTCCCTCTACCCATCATTGAGGTCCCGTTTGAGAGAATCGCAATGGATTTGGTAGGTCCTATAATCAAGTCCGCTAGGGGGCACCAGTACATATTGGTTATAATGGACTATGCCACCCGTTATCCAGAAGCGATCCCTCTCAGAAATACCTCGGCCAAAACCATAGCCAAAGAGCTATCTCTTGTTTTTAGCCGGGTGGGTATTTGTAAAGAACTGCTTACGGACCAAGGTACACCCTTTATGTCCCGGGTTATGAAAGAGCTGTGTAAATTGTTCAAAGTGACGCAATTGCGTACATCTGTGTATCACCCCCAAACCGATGGGCTGGTTGAAAGATTCAACAAAACCCTAAAACAAATGTTGAAGAAAGTGGTGGATAGAGATGGAAGGGATTGGGACTGTCTACTTCCTTATTTGATGTTTGCTATTAGGGAGGTGCCCCAATCCTCTACGGGATTCTCCCCCTTTGAGTTACTGTATGGGAGACACCCAAGAGGGCTGTTGGATATTGCCAAGGAAACTTGGGAAAGTGAGAGTTCTCCCCACAGGAGTGTGATTGAGCATGTCGCCCTGATGCAAGATCGAATTGCACAGGTAATGCCCATCGTGAAGGAACATTTGGCCCAAGCGCAGTTGGCACAGCAGAGAGTGTACAACCGTGGAGCCAAGACCCGTACCTTTTCCCCGGGGGATAGGATATTGGTACTTGTCCCTACGGTTGAAAGTAAATTCCTTGCCAAATGGCAAGGCCCCTACGAGATAATGGAAAAAGTGAGCGAAGTGAATTACAAGGTCAGACAACCAGGAAGGCGAAAGCCCGAACAGATCTATCACGTTAATCTGTTGAAAGCCTGGAGGGATAGAGAGTCCCTAGTCGCAGACACTTGGTCACCAGCTCAAACTGGTTGCGTGATTCCTGAGGTTGGAATCGCAGCCACCTTGTCACAACCCCAACAACAGGAGGTTAAGGAGTTTGTGCTTCGCAACAAGGAGGTATTCTCTGAGCTGCCGGGACAAACATCTGGGGTAGAGCATGACATTATTACCCCGCCCGGTGAAAGGGTGAAGTTAAAACCCTATCGGATCCCAGAGGCCCGACGGGAGGCAATACGGGAGGAAGTACAGAAAATGCTGAACTTAGGGGTGATAGAGGAGTCCCAAAGTGATTGGTCTAGTCCCATTGTGTTGGTGCCTAAACCGGATGGGAGCTGGCGATTTTGTAACGATTTTCGTCAGTTGAACAAAGTTACAAAATTTGACACCTACCCCATGCCACGTATAGATGAGTTGATCGACCGGCTGGGAACAGCCCGATACATGACGACTCTTGACCTCACAAAAGGGTATTGGCAAATCCCCCTGGCCAAGTCGGCCAAAGAGAAAACCGCATTTGTAACCCCAGACGGGGCGTTCCAATATAAAAGAATGCCGTTCGGGTTACAGAATGCGCCGGCCACATTCCAGCGGAAAATGGACCAGATGCTGAGGCCCCATCGGAAGTATGCTGCGGCTTACCTGGATGACATAATTGTCCATAGCACAGATTGGGCCTCACATCTGCCAAAAGTGCAAGCAGTCCTGGACTCTGTTCGGGAAGCAGGGTTTACGGCTAACCCCAAGAAGTGTACCATTGGGCAGGAGGAGGCCAAATATCTTGGGTACACCATTGGGAGGGGAGTAATAAAACCCCAACTCAACAAAGTCGAGGCCATCCAGAGTTGGCCACGTCCCAACAGCAAGAAGCAGGTACGAGCCTTTCTGGGAATCGCTGGGTATTATCGGCGATTCATTCCCCACTTTGCTTCTAAGGCTGTGCCCCTAACCAACCTGACGAAGGGGAAAGGGTCGGTCATGATTAAATGGACCCCCGAGGCTGAGGCAGCATTCCAATTCTTGAAACAAGCCTTATGTAGCCAGCCAGTGTTGTACTCACCCGACTTCTCTAAAGACTTTGTCGTACAAAGTGATGCGTCAGATGTGGGGTTAGGAGCAGTATTGTCCCAGGTCTGGAACGGGGAAGAGCACCCAGTCATTTACCTCAGCAGGAAGTTGAAGTCCCATGAGGTAAATTACGCCACCGTTGAAAAGGAGTGTTTAGCGGTGAAGTGGGCTCTAGATTCCCTTCGGTACTACCTGCTAGGTAGGCACTTTGACATGGTTACGGATCACGCTCCGTTAAAGTGGATGGCTCAAAACAAGGAAACAAATAGAAGAGTGAATAGGTGGTTCCTGGCCCTCCAGGAATTCAACTTCACAGTAAAGCATCGCCCTGGCGTTCAAATGGGGAATGTGGATGCTTTGTCTCGAGTACATGAATGCCTGATTGCTGGTGTTCCAACCCCGAGGTTAAAACAAGAGGGGGGGGTATGTGACAGCAGGAAGGTAAAGTCACCTGGTTGCATCCAGGGGGGTAGATATATTTCGCCCAGATTCAGGCTTTACGCCGACTTATACAGCTAGGTGGAGAGTTGTATAAACCCAGCTGAGACTAGTGGGCTCATTGATGACTCATACCTCTAGGGAGAGGGCTGGGCGTCGTGCAGACAGGGAGTTGATGAGGCCAGCTGAAGCTTGTCAGCTCATTTAGGCCTCTATAAAAAACTCCCAGCTTCATTAGATGTTAGCTCATGCCTGGAAGCAGACCTGTGTGGACTGTCTAGGGAGAGTGAACCCCTGTGCGGTGAGAGAAAGCCTGTGTGGCTATATATTTGCTTGGACATTTAAAACCAGGGACTTAGGGACTGGGACAGCACTAGGCTGATCCCAGTTGTTAGTTAGGAAACCTGTATGTTTAGTCAGAGGTCAAGTTGACCAGGATTTATTTTGTTTATGTTTTTTTTTGCCTTGCTGTGTTTTTGTCACTGTAAATAGAAAATAAACCGCACCTTTTTGATTTTGAAAACCACAACCTCCGTCTGCTGGGCCTGTTTTTGGGTGGGGAGCCCATCCCGGGGGCCACACACACCCGCTGCCGAGCTAACCCCCTCACACTTTATTTAAAAAGCAACATAAAAACAGTGCATAAAAACATAGGTCTGGAAACCTCACCACCCCTTCAAGCATACAATACCCATTTAAGTAGTTTTCCTTAACCACTTAAGCCCCGAGCCTGTTTTTCAGACTCTGTGTTTACACGTTGAAAACACATTTTTACTCTTTCGTTAATGGACCGACACAGCTTCTCTATTGACAAAGTGGGTATTATCCGTTATTTAGGAGTGACTAGGCAGAAAAACTTGTAAAAAGTGTTGCATCACACCTTCTACAGTACCGCCCAGGGGGCGGACCCCCCCCCCCGGGTATATCCCCTCACTCTGCATCTCGCAGATCAGATTTTTTCTGTCTAGCAAGGAGTAGGACATGGCACCCTTCATGCCCATTGGTCCAGGGAAAAATATTTTTTATTTTTTTTTGCTTTTGGTTCCTGCGATCTTCGATCAACTGCCGACTGGGTGACAGGCTGGGTCCTCGATTCTTGTAGTCCCCCCAGTTTCGGCCATCGAGTATGTGCGACCCTAGCTACGTGCTGGGTTTTCCATGACATACCTGTCGCTCTACGGGTGGCCGGTGAGCCTACGCTCCTAGGCTTGCATCGGACCGCTCAGCTTCGGCTGACCTTACGGCCGAGTCGCAGCAGCCTGTCCGGTGAGCTAATTAATGCTCCAGGGCATGCATAGGATCGTTCCCCAGGGTTCAATCACAGCATGCCTGGCCAACAGTCCCCTCCGTGTAGGGATGATCTGCCCAGAATGTCTTCCAGCATGAGACGCACAGGAAGGGCAAATAGCTCCACCGCTTCGGCAGGGTGACATTGGCTGGACATTCCTGGAGAGATCAAGTAAGTGGTTATAACCCCTTTCATTCCTCTCTCCCTGCCTTCCCTCCTCCCTGGGCTCTGAGCTAAGGTTGCTGGGTGCTGGTCACCATGGGGGGGGGCTCCATCTGGAGCGGGGCTGCGCTGTTTGTCATTTAAAAATAATGTCATTTTGCTTGTGTGTGTGCTTCTCCCTCCATGCTGTCGGCGGCCATTTTGCGATCCATGCCTGTTTCGGCCTCTAGTGAATGTCCGGCGGCCATTTTCTTGTAGCTTTAAAATCGCCGCCCAGCGGCCATTTTCTTGTAGTCCGCGCCCGCTTTGGCCTCTACCGACTGTTCGCGGCCATGTTTCTTAGGATTCTCGCCTGTATGTATATACTGCCGCTCGGCGGCCATTTTGTTGTGGTCCACGGCCGCTTTTTGCCTCTATATTCAGGCTCAGCGCCCATTTTCTTAGAGCCCACATTGTTATATACAGCCCTTTGGCGGCCATTTTGCGGTAGTCTCTGGCCTCTAGGGTGCATTTCTCTGGCGCAAATTTTCACAGAAGATGCTGATAAGAATCAGACTGACACAGACAGCGGTGGGATAGCATCACAGGTGCAGCACACGGCAGCATAGTAGTACCGTTCCAAGGGTGGTGAGTCCTCCGGGAGACCCTACATCAGCTAGGAGGGTGCCTATTGATACCTTGCCTGGAGCCCTGTGCGTGTCAGCGCGTGGGTCAGCATGGCGTCTGAAGCAGACGTTTCTTCCCCTAAAACACCTGATTTGGTGGCTGTTGCCCCTGATGTTCCTTTGGACACTATGTCTGTAATCCTAGAGGCTTTTGCTGCCAGGGTGGAAGCAGCACACGGGAACACAGGGGGTAGTAAACGCACCCGTCCCCTGCAATCTTCCAGGGATAATTCTGATGCAGAACCCGGCCCAGCTATGGCTCATGTCCCGGATTCTGATGCATCAGAGATTGCAGACCGTGACCAAACGGACAGTGAGACAGACTCCAAGTCCAGGTCAGAACGCGAAAAGGCTTTGGTATCTGACCTTATTACTGCAGTGCGGGATACGCTACAAATGGAGAATACTGCACAAGCAGCAGAGACTCCGATCGCCTTTGGGTTCCGTAAACCTACCCGCACTACTAAGGTGTTTCCTTGTGTGTCTTATTTTGATAAGCTCTTATACAAGGAGTGGGAGAACCCATCAAGGGTTTTTACGCCCCCAAGGAATCTTGCGGTACGGTACCCCTTTGAGGAGAGTTTTCTGAAGAAATGGACCTCTCCCCCGATAGTGGACCCTTCGGTGTCCAGACTTAATAAAGCTACCACAATTTCAGTGGAAGGGGCTCCTGTTTTCAAGGACCCTGTGGATAAGAAAGCTGAAGCACTCACTCGCTACCTATACACAGTGGTAGGCTCAGCGGTACTCCCACCATTGGCTGGGGCCTTAGTGTCTCAGACACTTACTGAGTGGGCAAAATTGCTGCTCCAGGGGTTAAAAGAGCGAGATGCTCCTCCTAACATAACTTTGGCCGACCAGTTGGTACAAGGCCTTGCTGTCCAAAGCTTCAGTTTATGCGGTAGCTATACGCCGCCTGATCTGGCTAAAGGGCTGGTCCAGGCTTCCAAGAGGGCCCTGTTGGATCTGCCCTTTAAGGGCGACAGACTTTTTGGAGCCTCTCTTGATGACCTCATCAAGGATGCCACAGGAGGTAAAAGCACGTTGCTTCCTCAAACCATAAAGGGTAAGGGACCAAGGCAAGGGCCCTCCTTTACTGCACGCAAGCGTTTTTTTCGTCTGCCTAGGGTGACAGAAAAAAGACCCCAGGCCGACAAAGCGCCTGCGCAAGGACACAGACGTTCTTGGTCCCGCAAGCCCAACAAGCCTGCGGACAAATCTGCATCTGCATGAATGTCCGCCCCCACCCAGTTCTCGGGTGGGGGGACGTCTTCGCAAAATTGCGACTCGGTGGACATCTCTGATCTCCGACCAGTGGGTTTGCAAAGTGATCTCCTCAGGCCAGTTCCAGAGCTCGACCCGTGTCTGCCCCTTCTAAGACAGAGGGGCATCGCTATCATGGGTTACTAGGACGACCTTCTTCTGAAGGCCCCTTCAAGCTCAGAATTAGAGGTAAGCGTGTCCATAACCTATCACTCTCTGAGACTGTGGTTGGGTATAAAACACGCAAGGTCAGTATTGGTGCCGACTCAACGCCTAGTGTATCTGGGGTTGATTCTGGATTCCTCAGAGGTAGCCTCCTTCGAGACGGTCCCATATGCTCAAGATCACACTCGAGTGTTACAGAATCAGGTTCTGTCCAGATGGAACAGATGCCCATCGTCTCTGGATTATCTAATCCGGGTAAGCCACCTAGTCAGGAGATCCCTGATAGGGTGGCTGACCTCACCGGCTCTCTTGGCTGGGAGGTCATTCCTTCCTGTTCATTGGATTGTGATCACGACGGACGCCAGCCTTACAGGAGCCCGCCTGCCGATCAAGGTCCTGGAATTCCAGACGATCAGGCGGCGCCTCTTCAGATGTCTGACTGGACTTCTTTGCAGCCTCTGAAACCAACACCACAGCGGTGGCAGATGTCAATCATCAGGGAAGAACAAGAAGCTCAGCTGCAGCATCGGAGGTCGCTCGCAGCCTGAGGTGAGCAGAAAGGAGCGTACCGGCACTGTCGGACGTGTACATTCCGGGTGTGAAGTATTGGCAGGTGAACTACCTGAGTCGCCAAATACTGGACCAGGGAGAAAGGTCCTTGCACCCGGATGGGTTCCAGCTCCTCGGCTAAAGAAGGGACACGCCACACATAAATCTTTTGGCGTCCCGAATCAATCGGGAGGTATTTCTGCTTCGCAGAACAGTCAGCGAGAATTCCAAGGATTCTGATCGCCCCAGATTGGCCTCAGCATCCTTGGTACGCCGACCTAGTACGTCTGGTAGCAGACGTCCCCTGGCGTCTACCTCTACGGAAGGACCTGCTAGCGCAAGGTCCCATACTCCATCCTGCTTTACAGTCTCTGGCTTTAATGGCAGGGCTATTGAGAACCAGGTACTCTGAGACAGGGGCCTGACAGATTCAGTAATCTCTACTATGAGAAGTGCTCGGAAGCCATCCTCTAGGAAGGTTTATCATCGCACTTGGAAGGCCTACATTTCCATGTTTGAGGAAATGAAGTGGCATCCGCGTACTTATTTGGTTTCCAGAATCCTGCTGTTTTTACAGCGTGGGGTGGACCAAAGGCTTGCCTTAAGTACTATTCAGAGGCAGATATCTGCCCTGGCTGTCTTTTTTCAGCGACCCCTGGCGACTCACTCTCTCGTGAGTACTTTCGTGCAGGGGGTTCGACATGTGGCCCCCTCCGGTCCGTCCCCCACTACCTCCTTGGGACTTGAATCTGGTCCTCTCGGTGCTTCAGAAACCACAGTTTGAAAATATTAGGGATATTCCCTTATTTACACTTTCTCAGAAAGTGGTCTTTTTGGTGGCTGTTACATCAGTTAGACGAGTTTCTGAGCTGGCAGCCTTGTCCTGCAAGGCTCCCTATCTGATCTTCCACAAGGATATGGTGGTGCTGCGGCCGCAGCCTTCCTTCCTAAAGTAGTTTTGGCTTTTCATCTCAACGAGGACATTGTCCTTCCATCCTTGTGTCCTCATCAGTCTAATCCTAAAGAGTCGGCGTTGCATTCCTTGGACGTTGTCCGAGTTTTGAGAGTATACCTATCTGCTACTTCCCTGTTCCGGAAGTCGGACTCGCTGTTTGTTTCGGTGGCTGGTCCCAAAAAGGGCCTAGCAGTCTCATCTGCCACCATCTCTAGATGGATCCGACAGATAGTAATCCAGGCCTACGCCTTAAAGGGTCAAGCGCCCCCCCTTTCCTGTCACGGCGCATTCGACCAGGGCAATAGGTGCCTCTTGGGCTTTCCGACATCAAGCGTCTGTTTCCCAATTATGTAAAGCGGCGACTTGGTCATCCGCTCACGCTTTCACAAAATTCTACAAGATTGATGTAGGTGCATCTTCGGATGCCTCTTTCGGCCGCAAAGTTTTGCAGGCGGCTGTTTAGAGTTGCAACTCCTCCGTTGGAAGAGTGCTTTTTTTTGTTTAGGGTGAAGTTTACTTTATGCTGTTACCACCCCTCGTTTTGACACTGCTTTGGGACGTCCCACTTTGTCAATAGAGAAGCTGTGTCGGTCCATGAACAAAAGAGTAAATAGGATTTTTTACTCACCGTAAAATCCTCTTCTCCGAGTTCATAGACCGACACAGCACCCACCCCTCCTTTTTAAGTTTGTACTGCTTTTTGACAATCTGATCTGCGAGATGCAGAGTGAGGGGATATACCCGGGGGGTCCGCCTCCTGGGCGGTACTGTAGAAGGTGTGATGCAACTATTTTTACAAGTTTTTTTCTGCCTAGTCACTCCTAAATAACGGATAATACCCACTTTGTCAATAGAGAAGCTGTGTCGGTCCATGAACTCAGAGAAAAGGGTTTTACGGTGAGTAAAAAATCCTATTTCTCTTATCGTCCATGGACTGACACAGCTCTAATACTGAAATACGTGGGTATATGTCCCTGCTGAAATAAAAATACAAACAATATTCGCGCTACTAACACATATAAGCAGCTACAATACCTGTGGAGAAGGGCAAAAAACAAACAATATACAAAAAATGTAGCGCTATGTGTAAAAATAAAAATAAAAATAAAAATAAAAATAAAAATAACACCCAAGTGCAGTGCTCTAAATGACTTAAATCACAAAGATTCTATTAATGAGTCCAACTGTGAAAAATAGTAAGTTAGAAAAAGTCTCTGATGACCAAAACGTGGATGTTGCTGAAACTTCCAAAACAGAATGGTGACCTTTCAAAAAACAAGTGACTTGTAACGTAACCACCACCACATGGAGGGGAGGCTTACCGGATGAAATGGACCCAATAGACGTACGTCCGTAGGGTCAAACAGGCTTGGTATATGTATATCCGTACATATGGGATCCCAGTTGGCACTGCACACATATATATCCAAAATCCGGAACAAGTGATGACACCAGATATCCAAGCTCGATGGATAGTAAAATGGCTCACATAGGAGTCATGGAGGAAAAAAGAAGGAGAGGGCACATAGCGTAATACCGTAAAGGATATTTAATAAATGTGGGTAAATACACTTACATTCAATCCATGAACATAGCGCTTTGCAAAACACTCAGTGGCAGCAGTGGAGTCTCCCGACGCGTTTCGCAATAACTTGCATCGTCTGGGGTGTGCCTCCACTGTTGCCTGCATGTTATTTATAGATTTCAGGGGCCCCCTTGCATCCACCCATTGTGCAGTCACTTCCTGGAGATCAAAAATGGCGCTTGGGCGTGCGTTCCACGCCTCTCTATGAAATCCCCACATAGAGTATCAATCTCAAAATGGCGCTTGGGCGTGCGTTCCACGCCTCTCTATTAAATCCCCACATAGAGCGTCAATGTGTCCGAATATAGGAAGGTGATAATAGCAAGAAGGGGGAGGAGGGAGGGGCCACTTACTATGTTAGACTATTGGCCTGTTCATCCATGCCTAACACAGAGGAGAACCGGCCCATGAAAACAAGCATAGAGCATAGCCGAGCGTCCACCGTCGCGGCCATGACGTCACGCCCAAACCATGTGATGGGGTCACGTGACTATCAGGCAGCGTCACAGACGTATGGACGTTCGTACCAGGTCGCGACGGCGTGATCGCATCATCCTGCAATAACGCCACGCCCCCCGGAACTAAATAGCTCTGCTGGTCAGATAGGTTGCGCTGCGCTCCACCGCCGTAAGGCGACGGAGAGCGTGAAACGCAAACAAATTCCAAAATGAATGGACTATAACTGGTCTGCGGAAGTATGACAAATTATCCAAATCAGGCCAGAAAGAGAAAAAAATTTCCTTAAAAAATACACAAGGCTAATAACTGCAAGTGTAACCACCTAATAATAGATTAAGATTGATTAATAAAAATCAACTTAAACTAAAAACATGTGTAGAATAATAACTGAATATGTAAAAATGATTATAGTTAAAAATAATTAAAATGAATTAAAAATGAGGTGTTAGTGGCAGGAAAGGGATAATTAATCCAATGTTAACTGCAGTTAACAATGTGATTAAATGCAGCAAGCATCTCTTGTATAAAGTTGGCTCTCACATTAGAACAGACAGGAACCTCAACCTGTCGAGGTCAATATTAGAGGAGAGCCCACATGCCTCAGAACAAAACTGCCCAATGGATGGACTAGGAGGTGATCCCAAATCGCAACATGCAACACCAAATACAACCATACAAAATACAGTAGATTATAGGCATATATTGAAATATATGTACCAAAAGATATTAAAAACTATCAAGAAAAGGCAAAAAAAAAAAAAAAAAATTTTTTGATCCACAATCACACAGAAACAACCATTACTAAGACTGGTCGATGAAGGAATTAATATCCCACTCGACATTTAAACCGGACGGCCTGTGCGTCTGTAATTGGTATATCCAATAGGTTTCCAGCTGGGACACACCCCTAATTTTGGGGGCACCCCTCCAAGGGGGGATGAAACGATCAATGATCAAAAATTGTGTACCAGCTGGATTTCTACTGTGATATAACCTATAATGTCTGGGCACCGTATGATTCACATCACCCCCTAAAATTAATGAAACATGTTCTCCTACTCTGACCGAAAAAGGCCTGATGGTACGACCCACGTATTGTTTGCCGCAAGGGCAAGTGATGAGATACACAATATACGTGGTAGAACATGTACAAAAATGTTTAATTGGGTATGACTTCCCTGTACTGGTGGACCTGAACTCTAAGGTCTTACCTCTTCCAGATGTATTGTATCTACATACACTACATTTTTTACAGGGATGATATCCTACCAGTTGATGAAAAAAGGAAGGACGTACCGGGGGATTAATGATGTTGGGTGCTATTTTACCCTGAAGAGTAGGTGCACCCCTAAAGACCACTTTAGCCTGTTCAGGTAAAACTGTACCAAGGATGTTGTCATTCTTCAAAATATCCCAGTGCTTCGCTATAATGGCTTTCACTTGTTTGTGTTGCACAGAGAAGGAAGTGAGCATTGCCCATTTAAAGGTGTTATTAAGTTCACCTTTCTGTTTAACCTCTAGCAAGGAGCATCTGTCAGTCTCCAGTACCTGTCCGAGATCGCTATCGATACTGACAGGATCATAGCCCTTATCGATAAAGCGTTTTTTCAGGATCTCGGCTTGAGTCAGGAAGATGTTCATATCAGTACAATTCCTCCTCAATCTGAGAAACTGGCTGCGCGGGACAGACCTCAACCAAGATTTGTGATGACAACTATCCTGCGGAATATATCCGTTCCGGTCAGTTTTCTTAAAGTGCGTTTGAAAACAAAACTGACGATCTCGGATACTAATCTCCAAATCCAAGAACTGAATCCTTTCATGGCTGGCAGTATATGAAAGAGAAATCCCTCTGTCATTGGCATTAAGATGGTCCATAAAGATTTCAAGTGATGCCAAACTGCCACTCCATAGGAGGAGGATGTCGTCAATATACCTAGCCCAAAACACCAAATGCTGGGTGTTATAAGTATAGACAACATCCTCCTCCCATTTAGCCATGAAGAGGTTGGCCAAACTAGGGGCGTATTTCGCCCCCATGGCCACACCTCTTAACTGGAGATAAAAGTTATCATTAAACCAGAAGTAGCTACTTCTCGTAGCAAACTCCAACAATTCCATGATGAACTCTCGTTGGAAGGGGGCTAATATTTCCTCCTTCTCTAGGAAATATTGTACAGCCTCTAGCCCCTTGCTATGTGGGATACATGTATATAGCGAGGCTACATCTGCTGTCACCAGAATGTAGTCACCTCCTATATTGGTATCCTGAAGTTTTCTAATAGTAGCCCCGGTGTCCGCTAGATAAGATGGCACGCGCTTGACTAACGGTTGAAGATAATGGTCAATATAGCGGCCAATTCTAGATGTGACGGAGTTAATCCCGCTCACAATTGGACGACCGGGTGGATGCACAGGATCTTTATGGACCTTCGGTATACTCTAGGGATGCTGGAGATTATAGGAATAATACTGTGTTTGGATGGCAGAAGTTATTCCCGAGATCTCTCGGAGCAGAGATGGATTCTACTCCCTCTTTAAACAGTTCTGCCCAGGCCCCTATGAATGGTCCAACACTAACCCAGCCCGCGAGTGTATCCAATGTCCCAGCCCCTTTGTTTAGCTCACAAGGGGGCCCGCCTCGAGCACCCACATCCAGAAATCCCCGCACCCCCACTCACCAATGGGGCAGGGGTAAGTCCAGGGGAACTAGAGGGGCCAGAGGTTCATCTAGGGGTCACTCATATCATCATAGTGGCCCTCATCATGGGTATGATGATTATTCATATAACGTCTCTCCAGCTCGACAGAGAGCCGTTCCATCATTCCATCATGATCATACACCTTATTATGGTCCCCCTTCCATTCCCACTTATAATAGATTCGCCCCTCTGGCGGAGATACGTGATGACAGCTATCATACACGTACTAGGTACCCTCCCGAATTCTCTTACCATAGTCCTGGCTATTCTAACCAACAAAGCCATAACATACGGGATTTTCACGAGGTCCCAGATACTCGTCAAAGAGGTTCGGATCCAAGAGAGGGACCAGAGGGGGGCAGAGAGTTCAGAAGAGGAAAAAGGAGAGTTTAAAAGGCCAAGGCGTTTTTAATTTGAGTACCAAAGAGTTTACCCCTGAAGAATTATCAGTTTTGGATAAAGGCCTCAAGTTTGCCCCTCCAAAGAAACTAGATAAGTTTGGTACTTTTATCGACATACAAAAATATGTTCGTAAGGTTAATATACAACGGTACCTCATCACCAATCCCATTGTGAGTGAGGACAGGGCAGCTGCGTTTGGGACGGTACACTCGGGCCTATCCAACCCGTCGTTGTTCAATCCCCCTGTCCCTGTAGCACCCTCTGTTAGTATTTTCAGAGATTTAGTACTGAAAGACTTATCAGAAATCCCTGAGAGGCGATGCTCTCGCCAAACTGTGTCCAGTGTGGGCCTCAAGTCCTTGTGTTCCAACAAGGACTTGGTGATCCGCCCTGCGGACAAAGGTGGAGGCATAGTGGTTCTGGACAAATCCGATTATGAACAAGAAATGTTCAGGATTTTACATGAACCCAATACCTACCAACAGATGTCCACCAATCCCACCTCCAGGTTTAAAGCTGAACTTCAGAGCTTGGTTGACAGCGGTTTCTCTAGAAACATTTTAAACAAAAAAGAAAAGGCGTTTTTGGTTCCTACGGTCCCTAGGATACCAACCATTTACTATCTACCGAAGGTCCATAAAGATCCTGTGCATCCACCCGGTCGTCCAATTGTGAGCGGGATTAACTCCGTCACATCTAGAATTGGCCGCTATATTGACCATTATCTTCAACCGTTAGTCAAGCGCGTGCCATCTTATCTAGCGGACACCGGGGCTACTATTAGAAAACTTCAGGATACCAATATAGGAGGTGACTACATTCTGGTGACAGCAGATGTAGCCTCGCTATATACATGTATCCCACATAGCAAGGGGCTAGAGGCTGTACAATATTTCCTAGAGAAGGAGGAAATATTAGCCCCCTTCCAACGAGAGTTCATCATGGAATTGTTGGAGTTTGCTACGAGAAGTAGCTACTTCTGGTTTAATGATAACTTTTATCTCCAGTTAAGAGGTGTGGCCATGGGGGCGAAATACGCCCCTAGTTTGGCCAACCTCTTCATGGCTAAATGGGAGGAGGATGTTGTCTATACTTATAACACCCAGCATTTGGTGTTTTGGGCTAGGTATATTGACGACATCCTCCTCCTATGGAGTGGCAGTTTGGCATCACTTGAAATCTTTATGGACCATCTTAATGCCAATGACAGAGGGATTTCTCTTTCATATACTGCCAGCCATGAAAGGATTCAGTTCTTGGATTTGGAGATTAGTATCCGAGATCGTCAGTTTTGTTTTCAAACGCACTTTAAGAAAACTGACCGGAACGGATATATTCCGCAGGATAGTTGTCATCACAAATCTTGGTTGAGGTCTGTCCCGCGCAGCCAGTTTCTCAGATTGAGGAGGAATTGTACTGATATGAACATCTTCCTGACTCAAGCCGAGATCCTGAAAAAACGCTTTATCGATAAGGGCTATGATCCTGTCAGTATCGATAGCGATCTCGGACAGGTACTGGAGACTGACAGATGCTCCTTGCTAGAGGTTAAACAGAAAGGTGAACTTAATAACACCTTTAAATGGGCAATGCTCACTTCCTTCTCTGTGCAACACAAACAAGTGAAAGCCATTATAGCGAAGCACTGGGATATTTTGAAGAATGACAACATCCTTGGTACAGTTTTACCTGAACAGGCTAAAGTGGTCTTTAGGGGTGCACCTACTCTTCAGGGTAAAATAGCACCCAACATCATTAATCCCCCGGTACGTCCTTCCTTTTTTCATCAACTGGTAGGATATCATCCCTGTAAAAAATGTAGTGTATGTAGATACAATACATCTGGAAGAGGTAAGACCTTAGAGTTCAGGTCCACCAGTACAGGGAAGTCATACCCAATTAAACATTTTTGTACATGTTCTACCACGTATATTGTGTATCTCATCACTTGCCCTTGCGGCAAACAATACGTGGGTCGTACCATCAGGCCTTTTTCGGTCAGAGTAGGAGAACATGTTTCATTAATTTTAGGGGGTGATGTGAATCATACGGTGCCCAGACATTATAGGTTATATCACAGTAGAAATCCAGCTGGTACACAATTTTTGATCATTGATCGTTTCATCCCCCCTTGGAGGGGTGCCCCCAAAATTAGGGGTGTGTCCCAGCTGGAAACCTATTGGATATACCAATTACAGACGCACAGGCCGTCCGGTTTAAATGTCGAGTGGGATATTAATTCCTTCATCGACCAGTCTTAGTAATGGTTGTTTCTGTGTGATTGTGGATCAAAAAATTTATTTATTTTTTTTGCCTTTTCTTGATAGTTTTTAATATCTTTTGGTACATATATTTCAATATATGCCTATAATCTACTGTATTTTGTATGGTTGTATTTGGTGTTGCATGTTGCGATTTGGGATCACCTCCTAGTCCATCCATTGGGCAGTTTTGTTCTGAGGCATGTGGGCTCTCCTCTAATATTGACCTCGACAGGTTGAGGTTCCTGTCTGTTCTAATGTGAGAGCCAACTTTATACAAGAGATGCTTGCTGCATTTAATCACATTGTTAACTGCAGTTAACATTGGATTAATTATCCCTTTCCTGCCACTAACACCTCATTTTTAATTCATTTTAATTATTTTTAACTATAATCATTTTTACATATTCAGTTATTATTCTACACATGTTTTTAGTTTAAGTTGATTTTTATTAATCAATCTTAATCTATTATTAGGTGGTTACACTTGCAGTTATTAGCCTTGTGTATTTTTTAAGGAAATTTTTTTCTCTTTCTGGCCTGATTTGGATAATTTGTCATACTTCCGCAGACCAGTTATAGTCCATTCATTTTGGAATTTGTTTGCGTTTCACGCTCTCCGTCGCCTTACGGCGGTGGAGCGCAGCGCAACCTATCTGACCAGCAGAGCTATTTAGTTCCGGGGGGCGTGGCGTTATTGCAGGATGATGCGATCACGCCGTCGCGACCTGGTACGAACGTCCATACGTCTGTGACGCTGCCTGATAGTCACGTGACCCCATCACATGGTTTGGGCGTGACGTCATGGCCGCGACGGTGGACGCTCGGCTATGCTCTATGCTTGTTTTCATGGGCCGGTTCTCCTCTGTGTTAGGCATGGATGAACAGGCCAATAGTCTAACATAGTAAGTGGCCCCTCCCTCCTCCCCCTTCTTGCTATTATCACCTTCCTATATTCGGACACATTGACGCTCTATGTGGGGATTTCATAGAGAGGCGTGGAACGCACGCCCAAGCGCCATTTTGAGATTGATACTCTATGTGGGGATTTCATAGAGAGGCGTGGAACGCACGCCCAAGCGCCATTTTTGATCTCCAGGAAGTGACTGCACAATGGGTGGATGCAAGGGGGCCCCTGAAATCTATAAATAACATGCAGGCAACAGTGGAGGCACACCCCAGACGATGCAAGTTATTGCGAAACGCGTCGGGAGACTCCACTGCTGCCACTGAGTGTTTTGCAAAGCGCTATGTTCATGGATTGAATGTAAGTGTATTTACCCACATTTATTAAATATCCTTTACGGTATTACGCTATGTGCCCTCTCCTTCTTTTTTCCTCCATGACTCCTATGTGAGCCATTTTACTATCCATCGAGCTTGGATATCTGGTGTCATCACTTGTTCCGGATTTTGGATATATATGTGTGCAGTGCCAACTGGGATCCCATATGTACGGTGTGAGGGGGTTAGCTTGGCAGCGGGTGTGTGTGACCCCCGGGATGGGCTCCCCACACAAAAACAGGCCCAGCAAACGGAGGTTGTGGTTTTCAAAATCAAAAAAAAGGTGCGGTTTATTTTCTATTTACAGTGACAAAACACAGCAAAGCCAAAAGAAACATAAACAAATTAAATCCTGGTCAACTTGACCTCTGACTAAACATACAGGTTTCCTAACTAACAACTGGGATCAGCCTAGTGCTGTCCTAGTCCCTAAGTCCCTGGTTTTAAATGTCCAAGCAAATAGCCACACAGGCTTTGTCTCACCGGACAAGGGTTCACTCTCTCCAGGAAGTCCACACAGGTCTGCTTCCAGGCATGAGCTAACATCTAATGAAGCTGGGAGTTCTTATAGAGGCCTAAATGAGCTGACAAGTTTCAGCTGGTCTCATCAACTCCCTGTCTGTACGACGCCCCACACTCTCCCTAGAGGTATGAGTCATCCATGAGCCCACTAGCCTTAGCTGGGCTTATACAACTCTCCACCTAGTTGTATAAGTCGGCGTAAAGCCTGAATCTGGGCGAAATATATCTACCCCCCTGGATGCAACCAGGTGACTTTACCTTCCTGCTGTCACATACCCCCCCCTCTTGTTTTAACCTCGGGGTTGGAACACCAGCAATCAGGCATTCATGTACTCGAGACAAAGCATCCACATTCCCCATTTGAACGCCAGGGCGATGCTTTACTGTGAAGTTGAATTCCTGGAGGGCCAGGAACCACCTATTCACTCTTCTATTTGTTTCCTTGTTTTGAGCCATCCACTTTAACGGAGCGTGATCCGTAACCATGTCAAAGTGCCTACCTAGCAGGTAGTACCGAAGGGAATCTAGAGCCCACTTCACCGCTAAACACTCCTTTTCAACGGTGGCGTAATTTACCTCATGGGACTTCAACTTCCTGCTGAGGTAAATGACTGGGTGCTCTTCCCCGTTCCAGACCTGGGACAATACTGCTCCTAACCCCACATCTGACGCATCACTTTGTACGACAAAGTCTTTAGAGAAGTCGGGTGAGTACAACACTGGCTGGCTACATAAGGCTTGTTTCAAGAATTGGAATGCTGCCTCAGCCTCGGGGGTCCATTTAATCATGACCGACCCTTTCCCCTTCGTTAGGTTGGTTAGGGGCACAGCCTTAGAGGCAAAGTGGGGAATGAATCGCCGATAATACCCAGCGATTCCCAGAAAGGCTCGTACCTGCTTCTTGCTGTTGGGACGTGGCCAACTCTGGATGGCCTCGACTTTGTTGAGTTGGGGTTTTATTACTCCCCTCCCAATGGTGTACCCAAGATATTTGGCCTCCTCCTGCCCAATGGTACACTTCTTGGGGTTAGCCGTAAACCCCGCTTCCCGAACAGAGTCCAGGACTGCTTGCACTTTTGGCAGATGTGAGGCCCAATCTGTGCTATGGACAATTACGTCATCCAGGTAAGCCGCAGCATACTTCCGATGGGGCCTCAGCATCTGGTCCATTTTCCGCTGGAATGTGGCCGGCGCATTCTGTAACCCGAACGGCATTCTTTTATATTGGAACGCCCCGTCTGGGGTTACAAATGCGGTTTTCTCTTTGGCCAATTTGGCCAGGGGGATTTGCCAATACCCTTTTGTGAGGTCAAGAGTCGTCATGTATCGGGCTGTTCCCAGCCGGTCGATCAACTCATCTATACGTGGCATGGGGTAGGTGTCAAATTTTGTAACTTTGTTCAACTGACGAAAATCGTTACAAAATCGCCAGCTCCCATCCGGTTTAGGCACCAACACAATGGGACTAGACCAATCACTTTGGGACTCCTCTATCACCCCTAAGTTCAGCATTTTCTGTACTTCCTCCCGTATTGCCTCCCGTCGGGCCTCTGGGATCCGATAGGGTTTTAACTTCACCCTTTCACCGGGCGGGGTAATGTCATGCTCTACCCCAGATGTTTGTCCCGGCAGCTCAGAGAATACCTCCTTGTTGCGAAGCACAAACTCCTTAACCTCCTGTTGTTGGGGTTGTGACAAGGTGGCTGCTATTCCAACCTCAGGAATCACGCAACCAGTTTGAGCTGGTGACCAAGTGTCTGCGACTAGGGACTCTCTATCCCTCCAGGCTTTCAACAGATTAACGTGATAGATCTGTTCGGGCTTTCGCCTTCCTGGTTGTCTGACCTTGTAATTCACTTCGCTCACTTTTTCCATTATCTCGTAGGGGCCTTGCCATTTGGCAAGGAATTTACTTTCAACCGTAGGGACAAGTACCAGTATCCTATCCCCCGGGGAAAAGGTACGGGTCTTGGCTCCACGGTTGTACACTCTCTGCTGTGCTAACTGCGCTTGGGCCAAATGTTCCTTCACGATGGGCATTACCTGTGCAATTCGGTCTTGCATCAGGGCGACATGCTCAATCACACTCCTGTGGGGAGAACTCTCACTTTCCCAAGTTTCCTTGGCAATATCCAACAGCCCTCTTGGGTGTCTCCCATACAGTAACTCAAAGGGGGAGAATCCCGTAGAGGATTGGGGCACCTCCCTAATAGCAAACATCAGATAAGGAAGTAGACAGTCCCAATCCTTTCCATCTCTATCCACCACTTTCTTCAACATTTGCTTTAGGGTTTTGTTGAATCTTTCAACCAGCCCATCGGTTTGGGGGTGATACACAGATGTACGTAATTGCGTCACTTTGAACAATTTACACAGCTCCTTCATAACCCGGGACATAAAGGGTGTACCTTGGTCCGTAAGCAGTTCTCTACAAATACCCACCCGGCTAAACACAAGAGATAGCTCTTTGGCTATGGTTTTGGCCGAGGTATTTCGGAGAGGGATCGCTTCTGGATAACGGGTGGCATAGTCCATTATAACTAATATGTACTGGTGCCCCCTAGCGGACTTGATTATAGGACCTACCAAATCCATGGCGATCCTCTCAAACGGGACCTCAATGATGGGTAGAGGGACCAGCGGGCTACGGAAATGTGGCATCGGGGCCGACCTCTGACACACAGGGCAGGAGGAACAATAATTTTCTATGTCCTTTATCACCCCCGGCCAATAGAATCTCTGTAATACCCTCTCTCGGGTTTTCTCTGTCCCCAGATGACCTCCAAGAATGTGCCCATGGGCCAACTCCAACACCAACTTCCTGTAAGGTTTGGGCACCACAAGCTGCTCAACGGTTTCTTCTGCCCTTTTTGCCACCCGATACAGTAGGTCTTTCTCTACGCTGAAGTATGGGTAAGTGCAGGTATTATCTGGGTTCACTAACTCGCCATCTATTTTCACTACGTTTTCCCGTGCCTTTATTAGGGCGGGGTCTTTCAACTGTTCTGTGGCAAAGTTTTCCCTGTGAACCTCAAGATCAGAAAACTCCACAGACGGTAGGTTTTCGTCTGAGGAGGTGGGCTCCTCTCCAGTTTCTTGAGTCTCCCCTGCCAATACTGATAAGGGAAATTCCGGAGAGTCCTCACCACTCTCAGGGGAGTTCTGGCTATCCCATTCCTGGTACATAGGGGCACCAGTGGGGGGCTCAGGATCATCCCACAGTTCCCAGAACTTCGGAAAATCCCTTCCCACAATGGCGTCATGCGGTAACTGAGATACTAAGCCCACTGGATGAGAGAGGGTACCTTTGGGGGTCTCGAAACACACTGTAGTCACTGGATACTCTCGGGTGTCCCCATGCACACAAATAACAGCTACCTTGCTATTCCCAGAGACCTCTGTTTTAACTAACTCAGCCTTTATCAGGGTCACAAGGCTACCTGAATCCAGCAATACCACAACATTTCTACCATTAACACACATTTTGCATAAATGTTTCTCAGTTCCTCGAATGGCAGTGCATGCGACTGTCGCACACAGCGACTGACGTCTGCCCATCAGAAAGTCACACTGCATGGGTTCCTCCACAACCGGGCAATTGGCTGCAATATGTCCCGCTTGCCGGCAGCGGTAGCAAACGATCCTTCTTGCCGCCTCTTGAGCCGCTGATTTCCCAGGCTGTTCTCGCCAAACTTGGGGTAGAGCTCCCACCCTCTCACTCTCTCCACCCTCACCCCTTGGAATCCTCTTATCCGCCCCTGGGGATGGTCTGGTCTTAGGGTGGAAAGTCCGAGTGTCTCTGGAAGAGGCCGTCAGGTTCTCTGTAGCCAAGTATTTCTCCACACGATCCACAAGACCATCGGCCGTCTCTGGGTCTCCATGGCTTACCCACTTTTGGATGGCAGTAGGAAGAGCTCTCAAAAACCGATCCATTACAACACGTTCCACAATCTTTGGTGCGGACAAAGTCTCTGGCTGTAGCCACTTTCTGCTCAGGTGAATGAGATCATACATTTGAGACCTGGGGGGTTTTCCAAGCTGGAAAGTCCAGTTATGCACACGCTGAGCCCGGACAGCCTGGGTGACACCCAGCCTTGCCAATATTTCAGCTTTTAGCATCACATAGTCTTTTGCTTGGTCAGGCTCTAGGTCATAGTAAGCCTTCTGCGATTCACCAGTTAACAGAGGAGCCACCAGTCCAGCCCACTGCTCCTCAGGCCACTTTTCTCTTTCAGCAGTCCTTTCAAATGTGGTCAAAAATACCTCTGGATCATCCTCTCCAGTCATTTTTGTCAATAAACGACTCACCCCAAAGGACGCGGTATTAGTGGGAAGGCTTTCCTCACTGGTCTGCGGACGTTGCTGCATTACTGCTTCCATTTGTTGTAGTCTCTGCTCTTGCTTCTGTAACAGGTCTATGAAGCGGGCCTCAGATTGCTGCTGGGCTTGTTGCTGAGCTTCCAGACTCTGTTGATGAGCTTGCTGCTGGGCTGCAAGGCTCTGTTGATGAGCTGCAAGGCTCTTTTGCAAACCTGCATTTGTCTGCTGTTGATTGGCATTTGCTAGAGCCAGCTGCTTCAGTATCTCCTCCATGCTGGCTTAAAAAAAAACTGCCACTGGTTCTCCACCAACTGTGAGGGGGTTAGCTTGGCAGCGGGTGTGTGTGACCCCCGGGATGGGCTCCCCACACAAAAACAGGCCCAGCAAACGGAGGTTGTGGTTTTCAAAATCAAAAAAAAGGTGCGGTTTATTTTCTATTTACAGTGACAAAACACAGCAAAGCCAAAAGAAACATAAACAAATTAAATCCTGGTCAACTTGACCTCTGACTAAACATACAGGTTTCCTAACTAACAACTGGGATCAGCCTAGTGCTGTCCTAGTCCCTAAGTCCCTGGTTTTAAATGTCCAAGCAAATAGCCACACAGGCTTTGTCTCACCGGACAAGGGTTCACTCTCTCCAGGAAGTCCACACAGGTCTGCTTCCAGGCATGAGCTAACATCTAATGAAGCTGGGAGTTCTTATAGAGGCCTAAATGAGCTGACAAGTTTCAGCTGGTCTCATCAACTCCCTGTCTGTACGACGCCCCACACTCTCCCTAGAGGTATGAGTCATCCATGAGCCCACTAGCCTTAGCTGGGCTTATACAACTCTCCACCTAGTTGTATAAGTCGGCGTAAAGCCTGAATCTGGGCGAAATATATCTACCCCCCTGGATGCAACCAGGTGACTTTACCTTCCTGCTGTCACAACGGATATACATATACCAAGCCTGTTTGACCCTACGGACGTACGTCTATTGGGTCCATTTCATCCGGTAAGCCTCCCCTCCATGTGGTGGTGGTTACGTTACAAGTCACTTGTTTTTTGAAAGGTCACCATTCTGTTTTGGAAGTTTCAGCAACATCCACGTTTTGGTCATCAGAGACTTTTTCTAACTTACTATTTTTCACAGTTGGACTCATTAATAGAATCTTTGTGATTTAAGTCATTTAGAGCACTGCACTTGGGTGTTATTTTTATTTTTATTTTTATTTTTACACATAGCGCTACATTTTTTGTATATGTCCCTGCTGGCAGGAGAAGATCTAGGCAGAATGTTAGATGTTAGAAACATACATTCTAGAAAAAACCAGAGCTTAACAGCCCCACCCAGGGGGGCGGTCCCTCCAGACATAACCCTCCTACCTGCAGCTAGCAGCCTCAGTTTTTTTCTGCCTAGCAGAAGGAAAAGATGTGGCTCTCTCAGGAGCCAGTCTCCTGGAAGATTTTTTTATTCCTTTGGGAATTTTATTATATTATTTTTGAGACCTTCAATCAACTGTGGGCTGGGCAACAGGTTGGGTACACTGGTATCCTCGTCTTCCCTGTCCGACCATTGAGCATGCTGATCCTCGCCTTGTGTGCGTGAGACTCAGTTCACGACATGCCCCATGACTCCAGGGGAGGCTGGGTGGCTTTTATGCTCCCGCAGTCTTCACAAGATTGAACAGTACCTGCTGTATGTTTTGCGGTGGACCGGGCCGACAGCTACTCGGTACTACTCTGTGATAGGTCTGTCTGAAACAAGCCAGTGGGTCCCTATGGGACGGCTAAGTAGTCTCTCCTGCTTCAGGTGAGTACATGCTGGCTGTTTCTCTGTCTGGGGGGTTTCTCCCTGTTTTCCCCCTGTTATGCTGCTCTCTGCACCCTGTAGTGGCGCTGTGCGGTGTGGGGGTACTTGGGGGTCACTCTGGCCTTGCGGGGGGCGCTCATATCTGTGTGCTGGGGCTGTGAGGTGTGAGTGTTTGGAGAAGCCACTAGCTGGCATGGCTATTGCTGTTTAAGCTGCACTTTGCGGCCATCTGGCCGCGGATCAATGGCGCTGCTTACACGCGGCCGGCGGCCATTTTCTTTAAGCCGCAGCGCTTTCACTTTCGGTTTTGGCCTCTATCGCCGCAAATCTCCTCACACTCTCCTCAGACTTCACTCGCGCTGGCAGCGCGGTGACATACAGCAAAGCTGAGTGGTCCTTACAAGGGTTGGTGGGTCCTCTGGGTATCCCCTCCTCAACCCAGCCAGTGGGTGGACTGTATTATTCACTTTATAGTGTATAAGGTCTCAGAGGGTGGCAAATATGGAGTCTGGTTGACCTGCTTCCCCACTCTTGTCAGAGGCAACTGGCAGTGCTCCAGCACCTGCGGTCCCTATGGACCAGTTGTCGGCAGTCCTGGAAAAATTTCTTCTCAGGATGGAAGATGTCTGTCTCAACTACAAAGCGATAAAGTTCATCTCCAGGTTGAAGTAGGCCTTACTCAAGCTGGTTCAATATTCATCCCTTGCATCGATAGAGGCAGTTTAACTCAATGAATAAACTCACAGTTAGGACGACAGACGATGAATCCTTTCGAATGTTCCGTTTAATGATGGATATTCATAGGTAGAAAAACGTTGCAGTTGTAAGCCACATGTAAGATGTTTAGCATTGAAGATATACAGGAGTAATGACCAGAATCAGGAAGTGGAGGAGATATATAAAGAACTACGGTGAGAGAGAGAGTTCAGCTAGAAAGAAGGGGACAGATCTTAAAGACACAGAGCAAGAATAATCACATAGTGTAACACAACACTCCCCGTCTGAAATCTTTAGATTTCATAACCTTAAACTAAAATATATATTTTCAAAAAGTCCAATACTGACGAATGTCCTGGAACCTGTAATGAAAAACATGCAACAAGCAAATAATAAACGTAAGTTCAACAATGAAGAACATAAAGTCACAGTATGATGTCTTCAAATAATTCCAAAATTCTGAATAGAACCTGTAGATGGCAGCAATGTACTCCCCGCCATGCCAACCGCATGGCTAGTCCTTGCACAAGTCACTCACCTGGCAAAAGGAGTACTAACTCTGTAATTGGTCGACTAAAGGTTCGTGTCGATCCTCCCTTGGTTACCTTGACTTCTACCTTCCAGACTTTGTTATCGTCGCTGGGCATAACTTTAGTAATAAGACCCATAGGCCACTCATTGTGACAAACTTCCTTGTCTTTTAGAAGGATGAGGTCTCCAACCTTAAGATTTGGCTTAGATGCTTGCCATTTGTTACGACCTTGAAGGTAGTGAAGATACTTCTTCCTCCAGCGATGCCAGAACACATTGGCTAGATGCTGCACCTGTTTCCATTGATGCCTGTAATGGTGTGACCGCAGCTTCTGTTTTGTACTTACAGAAGTGTGTAGTGAGATGTTCACAGTTCTTATTTCCTTATCATCTTCAGGGTTTACTAGCCCATAGGTGGTGTCAATAGGGAGTAAGTAAGAGTCCTCACGCAGAAACCTTGGAGGTGACAGCCATAAGCTGTCCTGAAGAGCGGCAGGTGACACGGCTCTGGTCCCACAGTCAGCTGGGTTGAGTTCAGTGGGAACGTGATGCCATTGACTTGGTAGAGAGAATCTCTTGATACGTTCAACCCTGTTGCTGACGTACACATAAAATTGTTTTGTTTGGTTGTTTATGTAACCAAGTACTACCTTACTGTCTGTATAGAAGGTGAAAGAATCAATTCTAGTGTCCATTTCACTTCGTATGACCTCGGCAATTTCTACTGCTAGCACGGCTGCACAAAGTTCAAGTCTTGGTATGGTATGTGCAGGCTTGGGTGTGAGTTTTGCCTTGCCTAGGACGAAACTATAGTGTGATTCTCCATTCAGTTCAGAGGTCTTCAAATAGGCTACTGCAGCAATAGCTTCAACTGATGCATCAGAGAAAATATGAATCTCTCTCCGGTTAGCAGTTGAAGTGGATCCTGGAACATGGCAACGGGGAATCTGAAGTTTTTCTAGTGACTTCAAAGAATATCTCCACCTTTCCCACTTGTGTTGATTCTCACTAGGCAAGGGAGTATCCCAGTCTATGTTCTCAGTAGACAACTGTCTTAGTAAAATCTTACCTTGAATGGTAACTGGAGCAAGGAAACCCAGTGGGTCATAGATGCTATTCACCACGGACAGGACTCCTCTCTTAGTGAAGGGTTTGTCACAAGTTGACACTTGGAAGGTGAATTTGTCTTGCTTGATGTTCCACAACAAACCCAGACTTCGCTGTACAGGAGGCACATCTGTACCTAAGTCAAGGTTTTTTAGACTAGTGGCATAGTCCTCAGAGTGAAAGGCATTCATAAGTTCCTGGCTGTTGGATATAATCTTGTGCAGTCTAAGGTTTGCTACAGACAGCATCTCCTTTGTTCTGGTGAGAAGATCAATTCCTTCTTTAGCAGTTGGAAAGGACTTAAGTGCGTCGTCAACGTAGAAGTTTCTTTCAACAAATTGACGGGCATCAGATCCATATTCAACTTCTCCAGTCTGTGCTGTTCTCCTTAGCCCATAAGTTGCCACTGCTGGGGAAGGACTGTTACCGAAGACATGTACCTTCATGCGATAATCTATAACTTCCTTGTTGAGGTCATTGTCCTTGTGCCATAGAAACCTGAGGTAGTTTCTGTTGTCTTCTCTGACGATGAAGCAGTGAAACATCTGTTGAATGTCAGCCATTACTGCTACAGGCTCTTGTCTGAAACGAATCAAGACTCCTATTAGACTGTTGTTCAAGTTGGGTCCAGTAAGGAGCATGTTGTTAAGAGAAACACCTTCGTGCTGAGCACTGGAATCAAAGACAACTCTGATTTGGTCTGGTTTGCGTGGGTGATACACGCCAAAGGATGGAAGGTACCAGCATTCTTCTCCCACCTTTAGTGGGGGAGCAGGCTCTGCATGATCTCTGTCAAATACATTTTGCATAAAGTCCACAAAGTGCTTTTGCATCTCTGGTTTCCTGCTTAAGTTTCGCTTTAAGGAGGAGAATCTACTGATGGCCTGCTGTAAGTTGTTGGTCAATCTCTCTCTTGGGAGACGAAAGGGTAGGGGTGCTACCCAGTTATTGGAGTCATCTTGAAAGAACTCATTGTCCATTACCTTGATGAATTCTTTGTCTTCCATTGAAGGAGCCAGTATGTCATCTTCACTGGTTGCTTTAAACGCTGTAGAGCCGAAGTCGCCATCATGGCAGGAGAAAGGGCTTGTGTCACCTGAGATACCATGTTGCCATTCGTGGCTGGCTATCTTCTCTTTCACCCAGTAGTGATGTGGGCATGGCTCAAAGTAAGTGTTTCGGCCATTTGGCAGAACATTTGTCTTGAATGACGAAATGTTGGTAGGTCTTTTCATTTTGCCTATGCATACATTGCCTATGATGTCCCACCCTAGATCCGTGCGCTGGGCAAATGGGGCATCTGGGGGTCCACTGACTTGTCTGTGTACCTTGTGAACTCTTAGAATGTCTCTTCCTAACAGAAGAAGGATCTGAGCATCTTTGTCAAGCGGCGGTATCTCATTTGCTATTACCTTGAGGTGAGGGTGATGGAAAGCAGCAGCTGGAGTAGGGATTTCTTCCCTGTTAGCAGATATCTGATTGCACTCAACAAGTGTAGGTAAGGGTAATTGCAAGTTACCTTTGAGAGAAGATACCATGAATCCATGAGCCCTTCTTCCAGAAACCTCTATAGTTCCACTACAGGTACCCAAGGTTTAAGGATGAGCTTCGCCTTTTATTTCAAATAGATTGAACAATTCTGATTTTGCAAGAGATCGATTGCTCTGATCGTCTAAGATAGCATATGCCTTTAGAGACTTTTCTGGTTGATCCTTGTGGTATATGTTCACCAAGCATATCTTAGCACAGGACTTACCACAGCGGTCTTCTCCACAAACTTCTGTGCAGGATGAAGAAATGATGGTAGAATTAGGCACTTGGTCTGTATTCTCCCCGCCATGCGTTAACCTGGGAGGAGCGTTGGCAGGTTGTGCAGAGCTGGGCTCAAGAGGATGGAGGGCTTGCACATGTTCTTCAGAGCCACACTCTATGCACTTGATGGACACATTACAGTCCCTTGCAAAATGTTCTGTAGAAGCACAGCACCTGAAACATACCCTAAATGTCTTTAAAAGCTCCTTGCGCTCTTCCAGAGGCTTTTTCCTAAAGCCGATACATTTATTGAGGGGGTGTGGCTTCTTGTGTATGGGACACTCTCTGTTAGGGTTTTCAATCTTCCTACTCTGTTTGTTCGTGGCCAGAACTGTGGTAGGAGTGGGAAGGATGTCAGTCTTTTTCACGGACACTGGGCCTCTATGGTTTCTATAGTTGCCCTGAAGACTGGTACTCTTAGGAAAGGATGAGAAGAGGCTGTACTCACCGTAGGAAAAACTTGGATCGTTCTTGGTCTCTGCAATTTCCCTGATGAATTCACAGAAGAAAGAGAATGGAGGGAAGGAAACCTTGTTCTCTCTTTTGTATGATGACCCTAGTGCAGTCCATTTCTCTTGCAAACCATACGGGAGCTTGGAGACAATTGGGTTTACCCCTCTTGGAGTGTCAAGGTAACTGAGTCCAGGTAGTTTTGGGTCTGTCTTGGCTAGCTGAAGCTCAAGGAGAAGGTCACTCAGTCTCTGGAACTCCTTGTTGTCCTTACCGGATATCTTTGGGAAAGTTTCCAGACGCATGAACAAAGCATTTTCTATAGCTTCTGGACTGCCATAACTTTGCTCTAGTCGCTCCCATGCAGCTGTGAGGCCTGCAGTAGGATTGTCCATGAAAACCGATCTTAATGGCTTAACACGTGCAGCAGATAGAGGACCAAGCCATTTGATCAGCAGATTCAATTCTTGATCAGCTGTAATGCCAATATTGCTGATTGTAGTTCTGAAGGCACATTTCCAACTTCTGTAGTTCTCAGGTTGGTCATCAAAACTTGTAAGACCAGTCTTTGTGAGCTCTCTGCGAAGCATGTACCTCACAAACTCTTCTGTCTCAGTTGTCTCCGCCGTTATGTGAGATGCTGTTGGCTGTATGGTGCTGATTGCGTTATCTTTGACATTGTTAAAGGACACAGGGAAATATGGTGCAGCAGATGCATCCAGGTGAGTTGCTTGCTTGAAGTCAGTTGTTCCAATGGTACGTTGACTCAAGGCTGTACCGATGACTGGAGATTGATGACTTGCTTGAAGCTTGCGCTGATGCTCTGTGACGTATGAAGGCAGGCAAGGTAGGCAGGTAGGAAATGCAGTGGAGTGATTTTGAGTGCAGGAAGTTGCTGGAACCTCTTTAACTTGAAGCTGTGAAGGAGTCTCTATGTAGTCGGGAGCATTGGAGACAATGGAGTGTGCACTGCAGTGGCTTAGGACATAGTCTTTAGTGTGTTTGAGGGGGTCTTCCATATCTGCTATGTTTAGGTTAATGCTGTCTTTCTCACTTGCACCTTCGTCTGCACTGATAGCTTGCTGTAGGACCCTTAGCTTTGCCATAGCTGCGTCATGTTTACACTGTTCATTTAAGGTTTCCATTGTTGCTCTTTGTCGTGCTGACTGCGCTTCCAACTCTGCCCTTTGACGTGCTGACTGCGCTTCTAACTCTGCCATTTGACGTGCTGACTGCGCTTCCGACTCTGCTCTCTGAGCTTCCAACTCTGCTCTTTGACGTGCTGACTGCGCTTCCGACTCTGCCCTTTGACGTGCTGACTGCGCTTCCGACTCTGCCCTTTGACGTGCTGACTGCGCTTCCGACTCTGCCCTTTGACGTGCTGACTGCGCTTCCGACTCTGCCCTTTGACGTGCTGACTGCGCTTCCGACTCTGCCCTTTGACGTGCTGACTGCGCTTCTGACTCTGCCCTTTGACGTGCTGACTGCGCTTCTGACTCTGCTCTTTGACGTGCTGACTGCGCTTCCGACTCTGCTCTTTTACGTGCTGACTGCGCTTCCAACTCTGCTCTTTTTTCTGCATATGCCACCTGCACTTTTCTGGCTTCCACTTCAGCGCGGGCATTAATAAGTCGCTCACTGAGTGTTGAGTATCTTGAACTATGGGATCTTGACGAGTTTTTAGAACGTCTGGTGGAAACAGATCTGTGAGATGCAGTGTCCTGTAACAGCTTTATTTTTGCTTCTGCCTTTAATCTGGTTTGCTGGATAAAACTGTCTCTTTCAATATTGAGAGCATTGACGCGCTTTAATTGCATCATCGCATTTTCTGACTTCATGTTTTGTAAGACATTAGTGAATTTGATGCTGGTAAGCTGATAAAGCTCATATGAGGCAGAAAGTTGTTTAATGGCGCCCTCTAGTGTCAGTAGTTCACGTTCAACAGACACTGTATTGGCTTCAGCAAGGATTTTCTCCCAGACTAATTCCAAGCTATTTGACAATTCAGTCCTTGAAGCTTCATAATTCTCCATTACTTTCCAAGTGGGTTTAACTGAGCGTTTGGGTAACTCAGTTTCTTCAGGAACTTGTGAGGAAGGAGATGTGAGTTCACATGCAGAAGCTTGGTCACTCATGATAGCAGACTGACTGTGAAAGCAGGCAGGATCTGTGTGCTGAAATATGACACTGTGCAGATTGTATCAGGCTATAAGGCTGCCATGTGCTGCTCTGTCGCTTCTGTCTTGCTATGAGGGCAGTAAATCTTGTCTGTTTCAGTACTGACATGCAGAAATCTTGTAATTAGGCTGTGAAACTACTGTTCTGTCTCAACTACAAAGCGATAAAGTTCATCTCCAGGTTGAAGTAGGCCTTACTCAAGCTGGTTTGATATTCATCCCTTGCATCGATACAGGCAGTTTAACTCAATGAATAAACTCACAGTTAGGACGACAGACGATGAATCCTTTCGAATGTTCCGTTTAATGATGGATATTCATAGGTAGAAAAATGTTGCAGTTGTAAGCCACATGTAAGATGTTTAGCATTGAAGATATACAGGAGTAATGACCAGAATCAGGAAGTGGAGGAGATATATAAAGAACTACGGTGAGAGAGAGAGTTCAGCTAGAAAGAAGGGGACAGATCTTAAAGACACAGAGCAAGAATAATCACATAGTGTAACACAACAGAAGCGGTGTGCGAGCACAAGGGAGCTATAAAGCGCCCTCTCTCCACACAATCTCACACATGGGGAGTGCTCTGATTCAGATATGGGCCTAGCTGCTGCTGCTCAGGACCTTAGCTCTGAATATTATAATGTTTTTGAACAGGACATTCCTTGTGAGAAAGACTCCAGTTCTGAGTCGGTAAATGACAGGGCTCTTGAAAGTGAACTCATTGATTCTGTGAGGGACACCCTCAAGCTTGGATGCTGTGGCTGAGGTACCTCAGGCGGACACTTTCTCCTTTGGTTCTTTTCAAGCTTTTATTTTACACAGCTTTCTCACTGTTTCCTTTTACGCTGCGTCGAGAGCAGCATGGATGATGCAGTGGTACACTGTGCCCCCCCCCCCCACTGGTCGGTGCAGCATGGTGGGGGGGGGGACTTTATTCATTTATTTTTATAGTCCCTGTGAGCCTTCTGTGTGATGTCTCTGCGGCAACAACAGGGTCTCTGCACCTGTGGTTTTCCGTCATTTCCTGGGGAACGCTCTGAGCTCTGACAGGACCACAGTCTGCGGTGTCAGAGGTTACCTTTTACCTGCATGCTGCTTCGGCAGCACATTTAAGCAGTTTGGAATGATAACAGAGAAGATTATGCGCCTCTGCGCCATAATTAAAACTTACCTTATAACTCTACACTGGATACATTCACAGTGTATGTATGTGTTATTGATCTCAGTGTCTGCGTGGGTTTCCTAAAACATACCAATGCTGTGTCTTCAGTGCCATACACGATATAAACATGCACAATATGTTTATACACGACTCTAAATACATTCACAGTATATGTAGTATACTCTCTGGGTCGGCGTGGGTGTCCTCCGGGTGCTCCGGTGTCCTCTCACACCTTTGGCTCTCTGCACAGTTTAAACATGTTCCATATGTTTATCACGCATACTATAATACCTACGCGGTATGTATATGCAGTCTGAAACTTGTGCGATTTGATTATCCACATGCTAACGTACCTACACGTTATTGTGTTTGCAGTCTGCGTGGGTTTCCTCCGGGTCCTCCAGTTTCCGCCCACGCTACATGACATGCAAGCCTTCGGTGCCATACACAGTATAAACATACACATTATGTTTATACACAACACTAAATACATTCACAGTAGATGTACTGTATGTATTGTATTGTATTGTATTCTCTGGGTCTGCGTGGGGTTCCTCCAGGTTCTCCGGTTTCCTCCTACACGCCAACGGTGTGCGTGCCTTTGTCGCTATGCACACATAGACATGTTCAAAATGTTTATCACACATACTATAGTACCTACACGGTATGCGTATGCGGTCTGCGTGGGTTTCATCCGGGTGCTCCGGTTTTTACCCCACGCTCCTATGGTGTGCGCATTTTCAGCACTATGCACAGCATAAACATGTGCAATTTGTTTATTCGCATGCTAACATTCCTACACGGTTGTGTACGCAGTCTGAGTGGCTGGTTTCCGCCTACGCCCCAATGAGGTGCGCGCCTTCGTCGCTGGTACAGTATAAACGTGTTTAATATGTTTATCCACACATACTAAACTACGTACGCCGTATGTGGTTGTACTATGCTCTTTGTGGCTGAGGGGGTTTCCTCCCACACTCTAATTGCGCGTTTTGACGCAATACCCAGTATAAACAATCAGCACTTATCAATGGAGTAGCTGCTGGATGGAGCATTGTCATAGGGATCCCTGGTATCGGGGGTACCACCTTCCACCTGCCCTTCGATGGTGATCAGAAATGCTGGCTTGGACTGTGTTCGCCATGCTGAGGCTAGCGTTACGCCCGGTAGTTGCTGCGTCTCTGGCGTTCCTGAAGCTCAATGACTGGGCAAAAGACTCTGCTTCATCTATCAGTCGACCAGTCGACTGCAACTGCTTTAGCCTCTAGGGTCTCTGTGTCTGGGGTGGTTCTGCGCCACCTGTAGAGGCTGAGTTACTGGTCCACTGACCGAGTTTCTAGGGAAGCTCTGTCAGGTTGCCTTTCTTGGCCAACAATTGAGGCACCCCGTACGCCAGGGCCTCCCTTCTCCGATACATTGCGGGGTCTCTTTGGGTTTATCATACCCATCCCGCTGTAGGACGGTCCTATCGGCCGTGTGCATTCCAGGGGAAGGGTCCTCTTACATCCGGAGGTGTTTTCACCTCCTTTACCGGAGGTGGAGCACCAGATTTGGACCTTTTGGCCCTCTCGACTCACTCGCAAGATGTAGAGATTCGTGGCCAGGTCCAGGGATCCCTGGGCAGACGCGCTGGTGGCCCGTTGGGGCAGTATCGCCTGATGTATGCTTACCCTTTGCTACTGTTGTTGCCTCGCCTGCTTTGCAGAGTAGTGGTTGAGGCCATTCCGGTGATCCTCATTGCTCCGGGACGGTGACATTGGTACGCCGATCTAGTTCGGCTAGTCGCAGACGTTCCTTGGTGACTGCCTATTTCGGTGGACCTTCTGTCTCATGGTCCCATACTTCATCCTGCTTTACAGTCCTTGGCTTTGGCACAGCTGTGAAAGCCAGGTACTGAGGGACCGAGGTCTCTCGGATTCGGTCATCTCATCTATGTTTTGGGCACGGAAATCTTCCTCCAGAAAGATCTATCACCGTACCTGGAAGGCTTACATCGCTATGTGCGAGGAGCTTGATGGCGTCCACGGACGTATTCAGTTCCCAAGATTTTGCTGTTCTTACAGCGTGGTGTGACCCAAAAGCTGGCCTTGTGTACCATTGAGGGTCGGATTTCGGCCCGGGCTGTCTTTTTCAACGACCGCTAGCGGGCCATTCCTTGATTAGCACCTTTGTGCAGGGGGTTCGCCATGTGATCCCCCCTGTCAAGCCTCCTCCCACTCCTTGGGATCTGAATTTGGTGCTCTCGGTTCTCCAACCAAGAACATCCCTTGGATTCCTCTCTTGACCTTGTCCCAGAAGGTGGCTTTCTTAGTGGCCATTACTTCTGTTCGACGGGTGTCTGAGTTGGCGGCCTTGTCCCGCAAATCGCCTTACTTGGTCCTTCATAAGGATAAGGCGGTTGCGCCCGCGACCGTCTTCCTTTCAAAGGTGGTCTCGGCCTTTCACCTTAATGAGGACATTGTTCTTCCGTCCTTGTGTCCTCACCCATCGTATCCCTGAGAGTTTGCGCTTCATACATTGGATGTGGTACGAGCCTTACGGGTGTACCTGTCTGCTACTGTTTCCATTCGGAAGTCTGACTCACTGTTTGTGTCTGTCTCTGGTCCAAACAGGGCCAAGCGGTGTCGTCTGCCACCTTTGCTAGGGGGATCAGACAGACCGTTATACAGGCCTATGCCCTTAAGGGGCGGGCGCCTCCCTTTCCGGTTACGGCGCATTCCACCAGGGCAATTGGTGCTTCCTGGGCTTTCCGACATCAAGCGTCGGTTGCACATGTGTGCAAGGCGGCGACCTGGTCGTCCGTTCATACCTTTTCTAAGTTCTATAAGGTTGATGTGGCTGCATCTTCGGATGCTTCCTTCGGCCGCAAGGGTTGCAGGCCACTGTTTAAAGTTGCAACTCCTCTGTTGAGAAGTTCTGCTTGTTTGGAGTGGAGTTTGGTTTTTCCTTTACTACTGCTCCCACCCTTTTCTGATACTGCTTTGGGGCGTCCCACGTGTTTCAGTATTAGAGTTGTGTCAGTCCATGAACGATAAGAGAAAATAGGATTTTTGTACTCGCCGTAAAATCCTTTTCTCTGACGTCCATGGACTGACACAGCACTCACCCTTCTTTAAGGTTTGTACTGCTTTGTTACGAACTGAGGCTGCTAGCTGCAGGTAGGAGCGTTATGTCTGCAGGGACCGCCCCCCTGGGCAGGGCTGTTCAGCTCTGTTTTTTTCTAGAATGTATGTTTCTAACCTCTAACATTCTGCCTAGATCTTCTCCTGCGAGCAGGAACATATACCCACGTGTTTCAGTATTAGAGCTGTGTCAGTCCATGGACGTCAGAGAAAAGGATTTTACGGTGAGTACAAAAATCCTATTTTTTGCTAGAAAATTACTTAAAACCCCTAAACATTATACATTTTTTTCTAACACCCTAGAGAATAAAATGGTGGTCATTGCAATACTTTTTATCACACCGTATTTGCGCAGCGGTCTTAGAAGCGCATTTTTTTTTTTTTTTAATAACTTTTTTTTTATTAAAATAAGACAACAGTAAAGTTAGCCCAATTTTTTTTATATTGTGAAAGATAATGTTACGCCGAGTAAATTGATACCCAACATGTCACGCTTCAAAATTACGCCCGCTCGTGGAATGGCGTCAAACTTTTACCCTTAAAAATCTCCATAGGCGACGCTTACTACAGGTTGCATGTTTTAAGTTACAGAGGAGGTCTAGGGCCTAGAATTATTGCACTCGCTCTAACGATCGCGGCGATACCTCACCTGTGTGGTTTGAACACCGTTTTCATATGCGGGCGCTACTCACGTATGCGTTCGCTTCTGCACGCGAGCTCGTTGGGTCGGGGCGCTTTAAAAAAAAATTATGAATTTTTTATTTATTTTACAAAATTTTTGTTATTTTTGCACAGTTTTTTTTTTTTTTTAAATTAGGTCACTTTTATTCCTATTACAAGGAATGTAAACCCTTGTAATAGAAAAAATAATGCCAGGTCCTCTTAAATATGAGATCTGGGGTCAAAAAGACCTCAGACCTCTTATTTAGACTAAAATGCAATAAAAAATAAAAATAAATTGTCATTTGAAAAAATGACAAAAATAAATAGGCCCTTTAAGACGTATGAGCGGAAGTGACATTTTGACGTTGCTTCCACCCTGCTATGGTATGGAGACGGGTGGGGGCCATCTTGCCCTCACTCGTATCCATACCTAGCCACGAGAAGGACCCGATCGCCTCCACCGCTCCCGACGGCTCCGGTTAGCGACGGAGGGCGCTGGAGGGGGGCCCCTCTCCCGATAACGGAGATCTTGCGGCGAATCCACTGCAGAGACCACCATTATCGTTTACAGGACCGCCGTCTGAAGAGATGGATACCTCGGTTGTGGCAGCAGCTGCTGCCGTTACCGAGATATCACTCTTAAAAAAGAGGACGTATATAGTCGTGCGGCAGTCCTTAAGTGGTTAACAAGCATCCCAGCTGTGTAGGCCGGATGTGACGTCACCTGAGGGCTGGGGAAATCTCTGTGGGAGGGACCCAGCAGCTCAACTCACTACAGACTGCCTGCAGAAAACTACAGGTGGGGTGGAGACAAAACCAGTCACCCTGAACAAGGAGATAAAGCGACAGTGACTGGTCTCTATTTTATTAATCTCCTGCACATAGGCAAAGTTTCTTACTAGATTACTGCATAGATCTGGAAGAAATACACAAAGCACACCAGGATTCAAGTAAGATTGAACGTCTCTTGTATTTAGATATTTGCTTACCTCCTTACCAGTTCAGCTGTAAGAGCCGAGTGCATTTCTGGAAGATCAACAGGTATTTTTTTGTCCTTGCAATGTTTTAAAAGGGATAAAACATGGGGGAAAATGTATGTATTACAAGGATGTACAGCATATATTATTTTTATTTTGCTTTGACAAATGCCTTCCACTTTGAGTACATTTTTTGAAAATCTGTTAACTTGGAGAAATTGAGTTGATGCGGGATGGTGTTTATGTAGTTCGACATGTAGAAATGGGCAGGGGTACAGGGAAAAGGTTTTTTATTTTTGGGATACCAAGTACATATGCTTACTTATCATATAATGGAGGTGTTGATGTTTTGGCTTTATGTAGTTCCACCAATGTAAATGACAGGGGTGTAGGGGAAGAGTTTCTATTTTTCAGGATACCGATTACATATACACTACAGTACTTCTACATATTATGATGTGTATGTTGAGAATTTTTTCCAGACTTCATTATAATCGGTATCATTTAGAAGACGTCAATTTACTTTCCAGTGACCCAAAGTAATTGAATCTGCCCTTTTATTGAATTGTTACTTTGATATTTGTGTAATAGACTGATTCTTATTCAAAATGCATTCAATTCATACATTACTATGATGTATTTTATGGACTATTTAACATGTATCTGACATTTACAGGCCATGCGGTGTGGCACTTTGTACAATTATAGGTACATTTTGCATTTTAATGTTGCCTCCCACATCCCCACAGGAAGACTTTCAGATCACAATGTATGCTGTGCAATGCATAATACCAACATTCTGTGAGGACAAAGCATATTATAATTTATTTCTCTGATGAATATATACAGTATATTCAAGCTACCAGCACAGCTGTAAGTGCTTTAGTCAGGCTGTGAGTTGCATCTTTAATATGGACATTTTGTTTACCTTTACCATGTTGTTTTCTGTGTTCTCTTTTAGTTTGTACATATATTTCCATAATCCTCATTGTATTTATTATGCATTATAAATTCTATTTGTCCTGGTTAGATGGGGAGGTTGAGCATATGCACAGTTGAGTCTGCACAACACAACTGAGTGTATTTACATCCTGTCTCATTAAATTTTAACCATGAAGCAAACTTGGATTAGTACACTGTTTTGTGTGATTTTGACTGTTACTGGGTCATTGACAAGAGTATAAATATAGTGGAAGTTGTGAATGTTTAAAGCTGAGTGTTTTAGCCGGGCAGGGGAATATTTCAGGTGCATTCTGGTCTTTTACCTTTCTTGTTCTATATAAGAGAACTTTTTTTTCTTTTACTGACAAAACATGGAACATTTACTGATGGATCACTTCTTTTTTTTTTTTTACTCGCACCCTGAAAAATGAACCACCTACAGTATTAGAAATTAAGACAATTGATATTTAAACAGCATAAACAATATGTATACATTGACACTACAACAAGACATTTTCCTGTTTTTCAATTTAAAAAGTCAAACAGTGGAGGCGGCCAGGCAATGGTGATGTGAGGAATCACATCAACTGAGCTCTGCACTACCAATTTTAGAGCACTTTTTCTGGCTCAACAATATGTCCAAATAAGGGAAAACTTCAAATCAGATTTGAGAATTGCATCTTTGATACGATACTTTGGCTTCCAAATCACTTCAGTACCGGGTGGCCACTCATGGAGATTTTTACCTCTCGGCAGGAAAAAGAACTAGCCTCCTTTATTCTGGCAAACAGCTTGGGACGCTTGGAGGGTACCTCTTACAATCTGGAGCGGAGTAATACCAGAGACTCTCCACATTCCCCATCACCGTCAGGACGGAAAGACTCCTTAGATCCCAGCTCATTAAACCCTTTATTGGCAACTGAGATATCTCTGATACGGCATTCTCTTCTGACCAGAGAGGACCTTTTCTCATTTTGTAACCAAAATTCAAACCGCACAGAGGAGTGACCTCGCTGAATTCTAATAGAGCTACAAAACCTTTCAGACAATGTTTCCGTGCAGGACTCAAACATCGCTTCCCTGGAGCAGAGGTTAGCCATGTTTGAGAAGTCTCAATCAGGCAATTAAAGGAGGGATACTCAGATTCAACTTCACCTAGACAACCTGGAAAACTGTAGCCGGTGCAACAATACCAAGCAATGAGGCATTCCGAAGGCTACAGCTGGAGCAGAGTTAATATCCACTGTGATTGGCATCCTAAACGCTTACCTTGACAAGCGCCTAACCTCTGCCCTGGAGGTTGACCAGACCGTGCAGGACCCAGGGGTGTCTTATGGAGGATACAGTACAGTGAAGGAAGAGATCATGCACCAGACCTGGCGCAAAGACTGTCTTGACTTTGATGGTGCTGCCACAATCCTTCTGCCCAACCTGTCCCACCAATAACTTCAATTGCCTAGATTGCTGAAACGCTTGCTACAGTGGTTTGGACAAACTTGAACTACATATATATGGGGATACCTGCTACATGTTATGATAAACAAGAACAACAAATCCTTTAACTTGCCTTCTCATGCTCAACTACCAGACCTCTTCAGATTCCTAGATATCCCTCCAGTTGAGGTGCCTAACTGGCAAGAGACCAAGCTATTCATTTTCTCTTTGTCTACCAAGGAGAGTTCCCCGCCCCAGATTCAGGAAACTGAAGAATGGCCAACCTGAGCCTTTGGAAATAAACAATAACCATAACCAGCCGACCCCACTCAGGGTAGAAGCTGTCTACTCTGCTCTGTCTATAGTAAACTATGTGTAACCTCTCTCACTCTGCAAAGAATGCACTGTTGTGCCTCGGAGGAGACAGACATACTTCTCTCTCCATACTCATTCACACCAAGACCCTTAGGTAAGACTTTATTTGCTGCAGATCTCCACTCCCAGAATATAAGCTAAGTATAGAAAAGACACTGAATTTTTCAGAGGCACTCTACAACTTTGGTGCCCACAAGCCAGATATTTGTGGCAATAGAACTAACACACCACCCCTTTTAAATTGTAATCAGTATGTCAGGAACTTAAGAGAAATATTGGGGGTTATTTACTAAAGGCAAATCCACTTTGCACTACAAGTGCACTTGCAAGTGCAGTCGATTTTAGATCCAAGGGGGACATGCAAGGAAAATAAAAAAACAACATTTTAGCTTGCACATGATTGGATGATAAAATCAGCAGAGCTTCCCCTCATTTCAGATCTACCCCTCAGATTTACAGTGACTGCACTTTCAAGTGGATTTGCCTTTTGTAAATAACCCCCATTATGTCCTTACCTCAATCTTCCAATACCAAACGAGACTATCCAAAATGCAAAAAGGAAGGTGAGAGTTTACTCCTGCACCTAGCTAGCTTAGTATAAGCTCAAACTACAGTAGGGAGAGATTGTTCCAGCTCAATTGTTGGGAACCGGCTAATGGTATACTCAGACATGATCAATTCTAAATGGCCCCAGGACCCTTGTTTGACATGTGTCCGGATGCCCCATTGTGGTTTAATTTATAAGTGTTTATCTCCTATCACATTGTTTACTGTATGCTACAGTGTTTGTCACTTGCCCTACAATGAGATGGGTCTGTTGCCTTGCCGAGGTGGACTACCCTCTGGGCAGGGGGCAGCAGCATGAGGGAGAAATAATTTGTCTATGTTTTTGTCTTTTCCCATCCCTCCCTCCCTTTTGCCACATCACCTCCTAGTGGGTAAATGGCCTCCTAATCCAGAGGTAAGGTGCTGGAGAGCATGCAGTGAGCAGTATTTCCCTACTGATACTCATTGTTAGGTTTTGCTGGGTAGTCCTCGGGATTGTTCCACTTCTTTCTTTTTTTAAAAGGTTTCTTTGGGGAAACAGCAGCAACTCTAGTGTTGATATACAGTCCCAATGATAATCAAGACCATATTCTCAAATCTATCCCAGACATACCCCTTTTGCAGAAGGGATCCTCCTTTTGGGAGGGGACCTGAATTTCCCCCCCAGATCCCACATTGATACATCAGTAGGGTCCTCTTCCACTCCTTGCCCCACTTGCAAACATGATGCCTATATGCTTCATAAAGCACAGTTGATTAACATTTGGGAATTGCAACATCCAGACAAGAGATTACACTTTCTATTTCTCCCCACATAAAATATACTCTTGTATTGATATAGTTCTTCTCGCAACATAATGTGGTGTGACCGTGCCCCAATTCTCATGACAATCACACTCACCCCAGCCAAATATCCAAAAGCATGACATTGGTGGTAAATGATAGCTTACTCCCAGATCCTCAAATCCTAATGGCTGTGAATGAGGAACTAGACCTTTTATTTCCAGGCCATTGCAAATGAAGACAGTGACCCCGTGATGATTTGGGAAGCTCACAAACCACATATTGGAGGATTCCATGTTAAACTTGCCACTGAGGTCAAACTCGAGAGATAAGCAAAAGTATAACATAAAAATTGTAGCGCTAATAAACATCAACAGTGAATATAATAACACCCAAGTGAATGAATCAAGACAATCCAATGCAAATGATGATGCTCCCACAATCTTGATAAAGTGACTTTGGGAGTGGTGTGTAGAGAGGTCCCATCCTGGGAAACCATCATTGGGTCACCATCTCTTGAGCATCCAGCTCATTCATCTGGTACGAACTGTGGAGAGGAATTTCTTGGCCAGCACCAGCAGAGGATTCAGTCCCCTCAGTGACACACGCTAAGCTTGAGTCGACCTCTTAAACGTATGTTTATTGGCGTCCACGAATTCTGGTAAGCCTCTCTCCTATTGGTGGTGGTCCTCATCTCTATTCACTTCATCAAGATTGTGGGAGCATCATCATTTGCATTGGATTGTCTTGATTCGTTTTATCAGACTCTTCACTTTTATATATATATTTATATATATTTTTACATGCATTGTTGTTTTTTGATTATGGATGGAACCATTACTTTTTTCTTTCATTCACTTGGGTGTGATTATTATATTCACTGTTGATGTTTATTAGCGCTACAATTTTTATGTTATTTGTTTGCACCTTTTTTTCTTGGTTTTGTAGCTGCTCACATTCACAGGCAGCGCAGAATTTTCTGTACCCATTTCTATAAGCAATAGTATGCCAAGTTCTTTTAAAAAAAACTTGTTTAGAACTCAAACAGAAATCTAAATTTGACGCCACCATGAAAACTGAGCTGTTAGCCCTCCAACACCAATTAAACTATCTCTACTCATAGAAAGCTAAAGTTATTCCTACCAGCGTTTGGAAACATACTATGAACACAGAACTAAATGTGGACGTCTCCTATCATCTGCCCTATGTGAACAACAACTCATTTGTTATGTCCAATCTATCACCAACTTGAATGACTTCAAAGTTAACCATCCCTCAGAAATTGGGAGCACATTTTCCTTGTTATTTTACTTCATATAAACTCCCGACCTGACCCTAAACCCCTCTTCTCAATCTCAGATGGATGAAAACATCACTTCTTACAATCTACCCAAAATTAACTCCACTGTGCAATCAGACCTAGATGCACCAATCACTCAAAAAGAACCTTACAAAGCAATTAAAGCTACAAAACCTGCCCACCTCCACCCTCTGAAGATAAACCCAGCATGGATCCACTTGCATCTATATGATACGCCTGCTTGCCTATCAAGGACTTTGTTTTGTATGAATATCTGCTGGTACTGAGAGAACTAAAGTAGTTGGATGTGAACTGTCTGCCTAACAAACAACTGAGATACGTTTAAGTGTGTTTGGTCACAATGCACAATAATTTAAATGCCTATATTGCCACACATGTGGAACTATGCACAAGTCCACTGGCACTGAGAGTTAAAATCTGGATCTATATTATTTGCTGGATGAGTTCCCCAGTTTACCTGCAAGTTGTTTTACTTCAAAATTTAAGATCGTACATGCTTACAATGTTTTTTAATTATTTTTACTGCTGTTATGCTGGAGTATGCCGTTATGCTGGATTTAAATGTCACTGAGTGTGACACCTACACCACTGAGAAGGTGAATGAACATTATTGTTACACCAGTTGAGTGGTTACTCTTGTGAGGGAGGGAGTGCATGTCATTTTAAATAATACCAAGTTTACAAGCCTGTAAAACCTCCTCTGGGTCGGGAGTGTTCGACACATCAGTCAGACACCCTTTTTATAAGTACCTGTGCGAGGGAGGTAGCATAAACTACACAAACATGGATACGCTTTAATACTCTGCCTCCTTTTAGACCACAACAAATGAATCCAGTTATGTTCATAGCAACCTCTTATCCAAATATACTATCTTGTAAAAATACAGTCTTCTCTCTGATGCCATAAGGTCAAGGACTATCAACGCATATAATGCGGTCCATCAGTTCAAGGTGGACCTAGGGCAGGCTCATACTTTCAGATTTGGAATCACTATTGATAATTTTTGGTATTTTCTGCTTTTTTGTTTGGCCCTCTTATTGCAGTACCAGGTTTTTTGCTTAGGGTGGTTTATCCATACTTACGAGTATTTCTATATTGTGTATTTAACTTAATATTTCATTTTTTAAGTAGTTTGATATAGGTTTATGAGGAAATTGGGTGGGGCTGGGACAGCAGGATTTACTTTTTAGCATAGTTTTGTGTCTTGTGTTAAATGTGCATCATTTTATGTATTTTAATATATAAAATACATTTATTTTAATACAGTCTGGAGCTGTTATTTATGTATGTGTGTGTGTGTGTATATGTATATGTGTGTATATATTTATATATATATATAGTACATTTTATATATATATATATATATATACCGTATTTATCGGCGTATAACACGCGCCGGCGTATAACACGCACCCCAAGTTTAGGAGGGAATTTTAAGGAAAAAAACTTTTAGGAGGGAAATTCAAGGAAAAAAAACTTACATTTAAATGCAGCATGCAGCCTTGCCCAGTGTCCATCTGCAGCCTTGCCCAGTGTCCATCTGCAGCCTTGCCCAGTGTCCATCTGCAGCCGTGCCCAGTGTCCATCTGTTCATCTGCAGCCGTGCCCAGTGTCCATCTGTCCATCTGCAGCCGTGCCCACTGCCCAGTGTCCATCTGTCCATCTGCAGCCGTGCCCAGTGTCCATCTGTAGCCTTGCCCAGTGTCCATCTGTCCATCTGCAGCCGTGCCCAGTGTCCATCTGTCCATCTGCAGCCGTGCCCAGTGCCTTTGCGATCGTGTCAGTCCCGGCGGTTTTTAAAATTTGGCGCCTATTTCTGTGGAGAGGAGCGAGCGGGGCCGAGTGTACTTCGGCTGGACTCGGCTCCTCTCGCAGTTCCGCCCATCTCCACTGACTGCGCCGCTGACGGAGAAAGCCGAGTGTACTTCGCCTAGACTCGTGTCTGCTCACAGTCACAGGCAGGACTGCGAGAGGAGCCGAGACTAGGCGAAGTACACTCGGCTTTCTCCGTCAGCGGCGCAGTCAGAGATGGGCGGGACTGCGAGAGGAGCCGAGTAAAGCCGATTGTACTTCGGCTTCGGCTCCGCTCGCTCCTCTCGCTCGTTTTCAGCAGGGGAATTCGACGGAGTATCGGCGTATAACACGCACCCACGATTTTCCCCTGATTTTAAGGGGAAAAAAGTGTGTGTTATACGCCGATAAATACGGTATATATATATATATATATATATATATATATATATATACATACTCTTTCAATCTTTAAGCATAAACCTTCTCCATAGTATATAATTAGTGATAGAGATTAATGAAGACGGGGGTTGAGCCCATATCCATTCATTGTGGAGTTTTTGTGGCATTACATATATGTGGAGGGCTCCCTTTCCCACCAATTTGGAAATATTACAGACCTTGCAGGGTTCTGTTGTGTGTGTGTGTGTGTTTTTTTTTTTTTTTTTCTTTTAATATATAAATAATATAAAGCCATCCTTCCTCAATTGTGCACCCATTGCATATTTAAGCCCTGAATTCCAAAGAAGAAGAAAAGCTCCCTACTTCAGAAATAGAATTAAGGCTGTTTTTTTTTGTTTGGCTGGTGTAATATTATTAAAATGTCTATTCTACCAAGATTTTATATACAATATTCTCAACTTTGCCCATACAAATATCACTCCAACTCCCATACCTCAGGTATGTTAACATTGAATTCACCAAATTTGTATGGACACTCACACGGTCTCATCTTATACAAAGCTTTCTTCACCTCCCCCCAGAAATTATCGGGGCCTAACCCTTCTAGACTTTTTGAGATAATGCCACTTAGCCAGACTAATTGATTTGTGCAAACATAGTTACACCAAATAGTAAATTATATTGGCACAGACCTGCTTACATTTCTCCCTAAATAGGCTTCCATGGTGTTGAACTCACAGCTCTGCCTTCTTAAAGCGGAGGTTCACCCACATTTTAAACATTACTTCATCCATTTACTTTGATCATAAACATATGACTAACCTTTTTTTTTTTTTGCGGGTGTAATTAGCGTCAATCTGCTGTCTTTAATCCTACTTCTGGGATTTCCCCAACGGCACTATGTATGCCGGAAGGTCTCCGCAATGTCTCCTGGGAGCAAAGTGTCATGCTTCCCAGGAGACAAATGGTAACGCCTTCTAGCAAAAGATCTCGAGATACCCGGAAGTCTGTGCTTGTGGCCTTCCCGATGCCCACAAGCAAAATGGAAAAGAGCAGGAAACGATTTTATAAATGTTTATTTTGAACGAAAACAGACGGGGGATAATTTAAAGCGCAGGACGAGTGAGTAGTACACAGTCATATGTAACCACATTGAAGGGAATGAAAAAAAAAAAACACTGGACCGCGGAACCTCCGCTTTAAAATTCTATCCAACAATTTGATCCCACCATCTGGACTTGTTCTCAGACCTTTTAAAAACATAATCTATCTCTGACCTACTCACCCCTTTATCCAATACTAGATGACCCAGAATTCCCCTTAGGAACTATGGATGGCACGATCTGCACTTTTCTGGTAAATAAAATTTACCAAGCATCCTATTTTGTCACCTCTAGTCAATGGCTCTGCCTAATAGTGTTTATAGGCTGATACAGGTCTCTCCTTTAGATGGGTGGAAAGCCATACAATTAAAACTTTTCTCCTGTGGCTTCCTTAAGACCCCTCACACATTTTGAAGTTCTGTGCAATGACCCATGCCCATTATGACGTTCATGATCTATTCCCCATTACCTACTTTCTCCATGGAAATTACCAAAAAGTCTTCTACCTAGATCAATGGGAAACACGTTTTACAAATATTTCTGCCCCCGAGACAAATTAAACAAATACTACTTCTCTCTAAAATCCTCCCACCAGCACTAAATTACAGGAAACCAAGTATAAAATCCTATCCCCACAATCCTTCACAAATGTTACCCACAATTCCTGGACATATGATGGCATAATACAGATAAAAGTTAACTTTTTTTTATATTTTGGTCCTGCCCAAAGCTAAATTACTGTTGGAATAAGTCGAGCGAAATATCTCATATTTCACAGATTTTGTCCTCCCCAGATGACCTGGTCCGTTTTGGTTACACCATTACACTACCTCCACAAAAACATATAAAACAAATCTATTCTCTGTCATCTTCTAAATGCAAAATTTTGAATTATGTAAGGACACTTGCCCTACCCTCACACCCCCCACCCCGCCTCGGTTCTATATCCTTATGGCTTCGTAGGGTGGAGGGAATAAGGAAAATAAAGGACCTCTTCTCTAAAACGACACAAAATAAAAATCTGGTATTATTGGAATGACTTCACATTTTTAAATGAAGGTAAAACCTCATGTTTGGAGACGCCTAAACCGATAATCCATATCCTAACATTCACCTGAGGGATGCCCTGTTCCTCCAGACTGCATCCTCCCCTTCCCTTTAGCTATTTTTCTGAAGGATTTTTATTTCTTTACTGCACAATGTACAAATGTCTTCAGATTTCCCCCCCACTAGAGGTTTCTAAACCCTCCCCATGCCCAAAAACAGAGCATGCTGTACTGTTTAAATGACTTGAACAATCATTTTATAACGTAAACATGCACTGATCTGATTAAGAGCTGAACAATATGTATACTCTGTACCTTTTTATACACACTTCTTAATGCAGTTACTATTTTATAGAAGTGTGTTTTGAAACATGCTCTATGTAGTATTGAAAATATTATAATACTGTAGCTGGTATGTGCTTTTGTGCTTTTCTATTTGAATCTGGTGGGGAAACTGTGATGTATGGTTCCCTGGGGCCCACTGGGTGACGCTGTCACTTTGGGCCCGGGATTGAGCCATCATTGCAGTGTCGTACCTCTTTTTGGCCTCTCTCAGCGGTTGTATGGTGGGGCGGGGGAACCCGCCGTGCTTGCTGGGAGAGGGTATAAAGCACGCGGCCATTTTTGGTGGCGGGAGTCGAGTCCCAGGCACCTTCAGCCTGAGGGCGGTGGTTCGTGTCGGTCCTCTTGGCGGCCTAGGCCTGGAGGACGTTCGGAGGTCGTGTTCCATCCCAGGCACCTTTTAGCCTGGGGTGAGGTACTTAGATGGCAGTCCGGGACTGAGGGTCCCGGATTAAGGCTCCGCGAGGGAGGAACTTCCTAGGAGACCCCGGGAAGGGGCACCCGAATCCAGTGGCGTAAGGGACCGGAGGGGGGTACTTACCTGAAGACCTGGTGCAGCTAATTGCCAGTGACGGGTGAGCCTCCGGAGACCGCCGGGAGGGATGTCTTCCTCGATAGGGAGCAGAAACCTACTTCTGGGAAGGAAGTAGGAGAGTTCATTGTGGCTGGGCCTACTCGCATCCACACCCCCTGTCTGTTCTGTTCGTTGAGGGAGTCCAACTGATTGGGTTCACTTTTCCATGAGAAGAATAAAGGAGTGTTGGACTTTAGTGGTGTGGGGCTCATTTACTGGCAGACACTGTTCGAAATCACCAGGAGGAGGTCTCCAGATGCAGAACACCGACCCGAAGGTAAAAGAATTGTCTCCCACTACACACACGCACCTGCAGTGGGAACTTGGCGTGGTGACCTCGCACTCTCTCCTCAGAGGTACCCCTAGACAAGAGCCAGAGCCAGAAGAATAGAGCGAGGAGAGAGAGGGGGCAGCTTCAATACAAATAAAGGAATTGAAGTCAAACAGCATAAGAAATGTCAGCCAGTTGAAAATAAGTTCTGTTTTGTGTGCCGAGGCAAGCGGTGGGCATGGCCAAATTGTGCCATCAGTGTGAGTGGCTTAAAGGAAAATGATTAAACTAAACCTGTACATAATCACTGTATTAACTGCACACATGTGCCTCCAGTCCTTGTCCTCCTAATTATTGTGCCACAAGTGACAGACTCACAGACACCTTAAGAACAAAAGTCTCAGAACAAAGGAGAATTAAGAAAAAAAATCCATTACATATGCTTTAATGCACAAAACAAAGCAATCACTTTTTCCCAGCCTAAAGTACCTTTAAAAGAGGAGGTCCGCCCACCCCTACAAAAATTAAAAGCCAGCAGCTACACATACTGCAGCTGCTGACTAATAATAATAGGACACTTACCTGTCCTGGAGTCCAGTGATGTCGGCACCACAGCGGATGTTTCCATCAGCTGTCGGGTGCTGCCGCCACCATTGCCGGTAAGGGAACCTAGTAGTGAAGCATTACGGCTTCATGCCGGGTCCCTACTGCACATGCGCCAGGCACTGCTCTCCTACTGGCCCGGCGGTGGGGGAGGGAGCCGAGCTGCTGATGTAATGCGCCGCGGCCCGGGCTCCCAGAAGTGGGGACAGATATCTGCCCCCCCCCCCGAAAGGTGCCAAATGTGGCACTGGAGAGGAAAGGAGACGAATGAGCAGAAGTTCCACTTTTGGGTGGAACTCCTTTAACCGGTCCCTGACCAGCTCACGCAGATATACTGCGGCAGAATGGCTTTCCTGGGCAAAATCCTGTGTGTGTGTGTGTAATATATATATACAGTAGGTGCCGCCGATATTGTATTTCTATCGCGCTCCCATCGCCGAGATTCTCGGCGACAGGAGTGCCGAGATCTCGGCAGCAGGGTGGCGACACGTGTCGCGCTCGCTGCAATAACGAGGAGACGCGACACTGTATTGAGCGGGGATCCGACGCGGATTCCCGCCAATACCAGACACTGCGTTTGGTATGAATCCTGAGCGGGAACTCCACGCCAATTTTTAAAGAAAAAACCGGCGTGGGTTCCCCCTCCAGGAGCATACCAGGCCCTTGGGTCTGGTCTGGATTTGAAAGGGAACCCTACGCCGAAAAAACGGCGTGGGGGTCCCCCTCAAGATCCAAACCAGACCCTTATCCGAGCACGCAACCTGGCAGGCCGCAGGGGAAGAGGGGGGGACGAGAGCGGCCCCCCTCCCTCCTGAACCGTACCAGGCCACATGCTCTCAACATAGGGGGTTTGGTGCTCTGGGGCAGGGGGGCGACCTGTGGCCCCCCACCCCAGAGCACCCTGCCCCCATGTTGATGAGGACAGGGCCTCTTCCCGACAACCCTGGCCGTTGGTTGTCGGGGTCTGCGGGCGGGGGGCTTATCGGAATCCGGGAGCCCCCTTTAATAAGGGGGCCCCCAGATACCGGCCCCCCCACCCTATGTGAATGAGTATGGGGTACATCGTACCCCTACCCATTCACCTGGTGGAAAAAAAATGGTAATAAAAACACAACACAGTTTTTAAAAGTATTTTATTGCACCGCTCCGGAGGTCTTCTTCCGACTTCGGGGGTCTCCGGTGTCGTCGCCGCGCTCTCCGGTTCTTTCTTCTGCCGGGCCTCCGCTAACTTCTTTTTAGCTCTTTTGCTAGCGGAGGCCCGGTCTTCTCCGTCGTCTCGTCTGGCTCTCCGTTGTCCTTCTGCCGGCCCCTCCACTAACTTCTTAGTAGCTCTTTTGCTAGTGGAGGAGCCGGTCTTCCCGTCGTCGCCGTCGGCGTCTTCTTCCCTCTTCTCCTCCTCGATGTTGACTCGTCGCTTCCCCCTTGCAGTAATGATAAATCTTTGGTCCGCAGAGATTAATATAGGCTTCTCATGACGTCACAGTCACATGGTCCCATGACGTCACAGTCACATGCTCCGGGGGCACCGGAGAGCGCGGCGACGACACCGGAGACCCCCGAAGTCGGAAGAAGACCTCCGGAGTGGTGCAATAAAATACTTTTAAAAACTGTGTTGTGTTTTTATTACCATTTTTTTTCCACCAGGTGAATGGGTAGGGGTACGATGTACCCCATACTCATTCACATAGGGTGGGGGGGGGCCGGTATCTGGGGGCCCCCTTATTAAAGGGGGCTCCCGTTTTCAGATAAGCCCCCCACCCGCAGACCCCGACAACCAACGGCCAGGGTTGTCGGGAAGAGGCCCTGTCCTCATCAACATGGGGGCAGGGTGCTCTGGGGTGGGGGGGCCGCAGGTCGCCCCCCTGCCCCAAAGCACCAAACCCCCCATGTTGAGGGCATGCGGCCTGGTGCGGTTCAGGAGGGGGGGCGCTCTTGTCCCCCCCTCTTCCCCTGCGGCCTGCCAGGTTGCGTGCTCGGATAAGGGTCTGGTTTGGATCTTGAGGGGGACCCCCACGCCGTTTTTTCGGCGTAGGGTTCCCCTTCAAATCCAGACCAGACCCAAGGGCCTGGTATGCTCCTGGAGGGGGAACCCACGCCGTTTTTTTCTTTAAAAATTGGCGTGGAGTTTCCGCTCAGGATTCATACCAAACGCAGTGCCTGGTATTGGCGGGAATCCGCGTCGGATCCCCGCCTATCGGCAATGCGTGTCGCTCATCGTGAAAGGAACATTTTTTCCTTTCCCGATGACGAGACAGCTCGGCGCTGGCTCTCGCGACGGAGCTCATAGGGTGTCAATATCGGCGGCACCTACTGTATATATGTGTGTGTGTGTGTGTGTATGTATATGTTTGTGTGTGTGTGTATATATTTCTTTTTCGTACATCACGGGACACAGAGCGACTTAGTCATTACTAATGGGTTATATAGATTACCTTCAGGTGTTGGCACTGGCCAATTCCAAACCGGAAGTACCCTCCCCTATATAAGCCCCTCCCATCCGGGAGCGCCTCAGTTTTTTGCCAGTGTCTAAGGTGTTGGCCAAAGAGTAACATGTGTTTTCACTGGGCTTGCGTACAGGTTCTTTTGGGCCTTAGTAAGCTGTTCCGGATCCCACCAAAAAAGCTTCATAGCTAAACGGTCGGTACCCGGGCCTTGCAGCAGAAGAGCAAGGTTTTGCCTGTAATGCCTCTCTTAGGAGGGCTGGACCCTGGGATCCAGAGCTCTGGTCATACCCACGACCAAGATGTTGTCTGTGCAGGGTGCTATACAGGTCCAGGGGAGTGGAATCCTTGGGAACCCGGTCCCTGAAGGTTTAATTACAATGCCTGCCGTGATAGGTGAAGTTTGGACTTCTGTGGACCAAACAAAGTCCTGCGGCGGGGATCAGGTAAGTGGGGGCCCCCAGGAACTTGGTTCTATTGGGGGACCCCCAAGCCTAATTTGTCTTTCTGTCTGTTACCTAACGGTATTCCCGCTAATATCTGTGTATGCCTGTAACTACTGAAAATGTAAAATTTTAATAGTAGTCAAGAAAAAAAAAAAAAAAAAGGGACCGCGGTACCTGTGTTAAACCACTAGAGGCCGCTGTAGTCCATTTTTCTTGTCATGTGGATCTTTGGTTTTCTCAAGTCAAAAGATCCAGGCAGTTGGTAAGTTTCTCTGTGGGAATCCACTTCCTCTGCCCTGTTGCTGCGCTCATCCACCGCACAGGCCCTCCGGCAAAAAGGGCCCTGGCTCCTAGTCCCTGTTTGATTTCGAAAAGGGCGCCAATGGCGCACGGGCGCGGGCGCGTGCACGCGCCTCCTATGAAAAAAAAGGGGCGGGGCGGGTGGATGACGCTCGATGCGCGCCGCGGCGCTTCTGCGCATGTGCAGGCGTCCCAGTATGGTTAAAAGACACAGTACAAGTGTCAACTGGATGCAAACAGAGCTAGCAACAAACAGTGGCACACAGAGGCGGTTGATGCAGGCATCCCCATAGAAAGGCACTTTAGTGGACACCAGCTGGTATATAGCAGCAACTGTGTTAGACTATTACCAGCAAAAATTGGTGTATGACGACGGGAATACCTCAGCTTTGTGCTTAAAGGATATGTCGTTCAGACGCTCCGGAAATAGGTCTTCCAGGAAGCCAAAGGGGTCTCCATCGGGCTCTGAGGATATTGGGCATGCTTGTACTGCACCAATCTCCCCTGAGAATTCAGAGGTCAGTAGCCGTAGAAACCCCGCAGGAATGCCTGGTGCTGCGGCTGTCCCCAGTCCACCTGCTCCTGTATATATAACAGAGGAGGTTTTATCCTCAACTCTGGGAGGATTGGAAGAGAGATTAACAGCATTGATCGCTGCTTCCCTGTCACAGGAAAAGCGCGTCCGATCTCCGTCTCCTCCTTCAGAGTGCCTGTTAGTGGAGGAACAGCCCCACACAGAGATCGACCTACCTGAAGGGGATCAGGATGAGGTTGATTCAGTTATGGAGGAATCAACAGTGGAAGAACCTTTCTCAGCATCTCAGGCTGAAAGATTATGGGTTCAGTCTCTGACTAACATGGTCCGATCAGCATTTAAAATGCCTCTGGCGGAACCACCATCCACTACGGTTTCCTCGCTGGGGTCGCTAAAAGCTCCCCAGGCTGTCTGTTCCTTCCCAATCCACCCTTTATTAGAAGGGCTTATTTACCAGGATTGGGAGCATCCTGATAAAATATTTGCTCCCCCCAAGAGATTTCCGGTGATCTATCCCATGGAGGATAAGTTCATAAAAAAATGGAGGGTCCCTACAGTGGACGCAGCCATCTCTTCTGTTAACAAATCACTGACATGTCCAGTAGATAATGTTCCAATGTTCAAAGACCCAATAGATAAAAAATTGGAGTCTTTACTAAAATCTGCTTTCTCTACAGCAAGCATGGTGACACAACCTGCGGTAGCAGCGATTGGAGTCTGCCAAGCAGTGAAAGATCAGTTGAAACAAGTCTTAAGGGACTTACCAGATCAGCAGGCTCTTGCCCTAGCTGACCTGCCTAGAGCCTTGTGTTTTGCGGTGGACGCCATAAAGGATACAATCCAACAGGCCTCCCGCTTTACGCTGTCTATAGTACATATGCGTAGGCTTCTGTGGCTCAAAAACTGGTCTGCTGAAGCTCCCTGTAAAAAACTGCTGGTTAGCTTCCCATTTCATGGAGAACGCTTATTTGGAGAAGATCTGGACAAATATATCCAGAAAATTTCTGCCGGTAAAAGTTCACTCTTACCGGTTAAGAACAAGGGTAGAAGTCCGTCTTTTAAGAGGCCTACTTCTCCAGTCCCGGGCACATCGGCTGTGAAGCAGTTCCGACGGCCTCCGCGGTCAAATTCAGGGGGCAGAAATCAGGGACAATCACAGGGTAACAAGAAGCCCTGGATCAAGAGAGGTACAAAACCTCCCCCCAAGGCATGAAGCGTTGCCCCCACTCAATCGGGTGGGGGGAAGACTTCAGTTGTTCACAGAGACCTGGCGGGACACCATCAGAGACAGATGGGTGCTCTCCGCAGTAAGTCTGGGATACAAGCTGGAGTTAAAAGGCACTCCTCCTGCCCAATTTATGAGGTCAAACGTGCCAAGAGATCCCCAGAAGAGAGGATCCCTCCTTCTGGCACTAGAACAACTATTGCTCCAAGGTGTAATCATGAAGGTTCCCCTGGAAGAAAGCGGATTCGGGTTTTACTCAAACCTTTTCACAGTCCCCAAACCAAATGGGGACGTGAGGCCCATATTAAATCTAAAAGGGCTAAACAAGTTCCTAAATATCAGGACTTTTCGGATGGAGTCGATCCGAACGGTGGCCACCGCCCTACAAGGGCAGGAATGGTTAGCCTCGATCGACATAAAGGATGCTTATCTGCATATTCCCATCTTTCCGGCCCACCAGAAATTTCTACGCTTTGCAGTAGAAGGGCGCCATTTTCAGTTCAGAGCCTTACCTTTCAGTCTGGCCACAGCACCACGAGTGTTCACAAAAATTCTGGCCCCATTATTGGCCAATCTAAGAACACAGGGTGTAACGATAATGGCATATCTAGACGACCTGCTACTAATAGACCACTCAGTGGAAAAGCTGGAAGTAGCTATTCACAAGACAATCAAGTATCTGGAATATCACGGTTGGATTATCAACCGGGACAAGTCAGCTCTAAGACCAGTCAAAAGTCTGGAATACTTAGGGCTAAGGCTGGATTCAAATCAGAGAAAGATTTTCTTACCTCCAGAAAAGGTGTCGTCTTTAAAAGATTTGACCCACTTAGTGGGTACAAAAAGAAAACCATCCATACGCCTCTGCATGAGGCTGCTGGGAAAAATGGTGGCTTCATTCGAAGCGGTACCCTACGGTCAATTCCATTCAAGGAATTTGCAAAGGGCCATACTGTCAGCCTGGAACAAAAAAGTTCAGGCTTTAGACTTACCAATGTCCCTGTCCCCTTCCGTTCGCAAGAGCCTCCATTGGTGGTTGGTGCCCCAGAATCTGGAAAAAGGGAAACCCTTCAGTCCGGTTTCTTGGAAGGTAGTCACTACAGATGCCAGCCTCATAGGCTGGGGGGCAGTACTGGAGCAATGGTCTCTCCAGGGCAAGTGGTCAGAAGCAGAAAAGGCCCTGCCCATCAATCTCTTAGAGATACGAGCAGCCCGGTATGCCCTAGTAGCATGGACATCCAAACTCCAAGGGTCCCCTGTCAGAATTCAATCAGACAATGCCACAGCAGTGGCATATATCAATCACCAGGGTGGCACCAGGAGTCGTGCAGCCCAGAGGGAAGCAAATTGCATCCTGGAGTGGGCAGAAAAATATGTCCCAGCCATATCCGCGGTTTTCATCCCAGGAGTGGAAAATTGGAGAGCGGACTTTCTAAGTCGCCAACAATTATGCCCGGGGGAATGGTCTCTTCACCCCGAGGTTTTCCAGGCAATATGCCAGCGGTGGGGAACACCGGATGTAGATCTGCTAGCATCCAGATTCAACGCAAAGGTGGACAGATTTGTGTCTCGCACAAGGGATCCCCTAGCTTGCGGCTCGGATGCCCTAGTGTTCCCTTGGGATCAGTTCAAGCTGATATATGCATTCCCACCGCCACAATTGTTACCGCGATTACTCCGCAGAATCAGGGTAGAAAAGAAACCAGTGATTCTGGTGGCTCCAGCGTGGCCCCGAAGGGCATGGTACGCGGAGATTGTAAAAATGTCAGTGAGGAGTCCTTGGACCCTCCCACATCGTCCGGACCTGCTGTCGCAGGGACCGATATACCACCCTTCCTTACCAGCCCTAGGTTTGACGGCCTGGCTATTGAAGCCCACATTCTGAAAAAGAGAGGGCTCTCTAATTCTGTGGTATCTACCATGATCAATGCCAGGAAGCCGGTATCCAGGCAGATCTATTATAGGATCTGGAAAGCGTACATTACGTGGTGTGAGGCCAAGAAATGGCATCCACGTAAGTACGTGATAGGGAGGATTTTGGACTTCCTACAGTGGGCTGTAGATAGGAAGCTGGCCTTGAGTACTATCAAGGGTCAGATTTCGGCCTTGTCAATATTTTTTCAAAGGCCCTTGGCTTCACATTCACTAGTCAAAGCTTTCATACAAGGAGTGATGCGTATTAGCCCTCCGGTTAGTATTCCCATATGTCCTTGGGACTTAAACCTGGTTCTGTCAGTTCTACAGAAACAACCGTTTGAACCATTGCAACACATTTCCTTGGTTCTTCTCACCAGGAAATTGATTTTCTTAGTAGCCGTTTGTTCGGCTAAAAGAGTATCGGAATTAGCCGCCTTGTCCTGTAAGGAGCCATATCTGGTTGTCCATAAGGACAGAGTAGTATTACGTCCTCATCCAGCCTTTCTTCCTAAGGTGGTATCGAGGTTTCATTTGAACCAAGATGTGGTTCTTCCTTCTTTTTTCCCCAAACCTAGCTCGGTAGAGGAAAAGTTATTACATTCCTTGGATGTAGTAAGAGCAGTTAAAGCTTATCTAAAAGCCACTGCTCAGATTCGCAGAACGGATACTTTGTTTATTCTGCCGGAAGGCCCTAAAAAGGGTCAGGCAGCATCAAAATCCACTTTAGCCAAGTGGATTCGACAGGTCATAATACAAGCCTATGGCTTGAGAAAGAGACCGCCTCCTTTCAAAGTTAGGGCGCACTCCACAAGAGCAGTTGGAACTTCATGGGCAGTGCATCACCAGGCCTCCCTGGCTCAAGTATGTAAGGCCGCAACATGGTCTTCGGTACACACGTTTACTAGATTCTACCAGGTAGACGTTAGAAGTCAGGAGGATGTCGCCTTTGGGCGCAGTGTGTTGCAGGCCGCAAAAGATCCTCATGCCTGATGGCGCCCAGCTTATGTATCCCTCCCCTCATTTGGCATTGCTTTGGGACGTCCCATTAGTAATGACTAAGTCGCTCTGTGTCCCGTGATGTACGAAAAAGAAAAAGGGATTTTTATAACAGCTTACCTGTAAAATCCTTTTCTTGGAGTACATCACGGGACACAGAGCTCCCACCCCTTTTTTGGGACACTTATTGCTTGGCTACAAAACTGAGGTGCTCCCGGATGGGAGGGGCTTATATAGGGGAGGGTACTTCCGGTTTGGAATTGGCCAGTGCCAACACCTGAAGGTAATCTATATAACCCATTAGTAATGACTAAGTCGCTCTGTGTCCCGTGATGTACTCCAAGAAAAGGATTTTACAGGTAAGCTGTTATAAAAATCCCTTTATATATGTAGCGCACCGACCCGTCCCCCTCCTGCATTAAACCCGGCTCCTCGCAGGGGGAGACAGGCACACCGCGCTATCAGCCCGTATCCTCCTGTGTAAAGAGGTTAAGCGGTGTTGTTTTTTTGTTCCTTGTCTGCAGCCAGAGTCCAAAGTCCTCCTGAGAATGATTCTCACCTCTACCGTGGGTAGATACAAGTCCTTGACTTCCCCAGGAACGTGAATGTCCACACCAGCTGAAAGTCCAACTCAATATTCATTTTCACTTGAATAGCAAATAGTCTCTTGGATAGCAGAAAGGTTGGAGCAAAGACACAGGACAGCTTAAGGTTTGGAGGAGGTCCAGGCACAAACGTAGCCCCAACTCTTCTGACTGTTCAGGTTTCTCAAACAGTTTTGACGCACGGTCTCTGCTACAGACCCTGAGGATAAGGTCACTGCCACTGACCTGGTAAACAAGGTCACTGCCACTGACCTGGTGAACCTTGATTTCTTCCTAGGACATGGCCCCTTTCAGGGAGAAGACGTCCCCCCAGAGAGTCAACAGACCCTTCCTTCACCGTGACCACAGCATCGGTTCCTCGGAACAGATCCTCCCTTCTCTTAGGGCGTGGGTCCCCTCGCAAGGCGGCACCCTGAACTCCTCGATCCCTAGTGGGCCCCAGCCGAAGGTTGCTGGGCCCCGGGCCATTGCTTCAGCTCCTAAGCTTCCATACCCAGGCAGTCAGAAACGGTGAGGTAGTACCTCACCCCAGGCTAAAGGTGCCTGAGGTGGAACCGGAACACGGCCTCCAGGCCGAGGGCACCCGGAGAAGACCCACACACGCACTCCCAGGCTGAAGGTGCCTGGGGTGGACGAACCCTGATCAGGAGAGGTCTGCCCCTTTTTATATCCTCTCCTGGCACGCACAGCAGGTTCCCCGCCCCACCGTACGGCTGCCGAGAGAGGGCACAAAAAGCACAGCACTGTATTGGTAGTTCAACCCCGGCCCAATATGGCAGTGCCACCCATAGGCCACAGGGAACTCCACACCAATACTATCCCCTGAGGACAGAAATGGTCCATAACTCCTAACAATTTAAGGTGTCTGAGCCTGGTTACCATTCAGACACTTCCCCTAAATTGAACACCCCGCTACATATATATATGGCTTTGCCCAGGAGAGCCACCAGAGGGCGCGCAATCGCGTGCACGAGAGCCAGCACGGGGATTTGTGTGCTGTCAGAGGAGAGGAGACAGATCGTTGTTCCTACTTTGTAGAAACACACAATCTGTCATCTTTCCTAGTTGGTCCCATCTCCACACAGTTAGAATACAGGGAGGGAACACCGTTAACCCCTTGATCGCCCCCTAGTGCATATTTATAGCACTGATCGCACTATAAATGTCAATGGTCCCAAAAATGTGTCAAAAGTGTCCGATCTGTCTGCCGCAATGTCGCAATACCACAAAAAATCGCAGATCACCCCATTACTAGTAAGAAAAAAAAAAAGCCATATAAATTCCATAAATCTTTCCCATAGTTTGTAGACTCCAGAACTTTTGCGCAAAGCAATCAATATACGTTTATTGCAAAAAAAATTTTTTACCAAAAATATGTAGAAGAATACATATTGGCCTAAACTGATGAAGAAATTATTATTAGTTTTTTTAATTTGGGGGATATTCATTATAGCAAAAAGTAAAATTTTTAATTTTTTTTTTAAAATTGTCGCTCTTTTTTTTTTTTTATAGCGCTAAAAATAAAAACGCATTGATGATCAAATACCACCAAAAGAAAGCTCTAATTGTGGGAAAAAAAGAACGCAAATTTTGTTTGGGTACAGCATTGCATGACCACGCATTTGTCAGGTAAAGCGACGCAGTGCCAAATTGTAAAAAGTGCTCTGGTCAGGAAGGGGGTAAAATCTTCTGGGGCTGAAGTGGTTAAAGAAAAACCTCATTAAAACCAACAACTGTTTGAGACAATAAACACTTCGAACAATGAACACGTTGTAATGTACTATAAAGTGTATAGCATGCAGGGGTCAGGAGTAAATAACACACAGGGGTTGATTTACTAAAACTGGAGCGTGCAAAATCCGATTCAGCTCTGCAGAGAAACCAGCTTCCAGGTTTTATTGTCAAAGTGTAATTGAACAAGCTGGAGTTAGAATCAGATTGGCTACCAGGCACCAATGCATCATATTTTGCACTCTTCAGTTTTAGTAAATCAACCCCACAATCGCCTCACTGAGGTTTGTTTTGATATTGAATTAATCATTACATTTTAAATGCACTTGGAACAGTGGCCCTTCTAGTATTCTAAAGCGTATTTGAAAAGAGACTTGTAATTAGTGTGAGGGAATCTGTCTCCTTGGATAGGTACCGTGATAGTACATCATTGCTATAAATTGTAAACACTGAAGGGGATCTGCTTGATCTGCCTTTTTTTTTTTTTTACAAACTATGGAAAGTATAGGGATTGTCATACTTCACTGATTCTTATGCCGCGTACACACGATCATTATTCACGGCGGTTAAAAAACCGCCGTGAATAATGTCATTAAAAACGAGGGAACGGCTTGTTCCCCACACACACGGTCGTTTTTCACGTCGTTTTTTCTCTTGTCGAGAAAAACGACCGTCTGTGGGCTCCGCGGCAGTGTTTCCCTATGGGAAACACTGCCGCGGGAAACATGTCGAAAAAAACGACGAGAAAAATTAGAACATGTTCTAATTTTTCTCGTCGTTTTTAATGCCGTTTTTCTCGTCGAAAAAAACTGCAAAAAGCCCACAGACGATCATTTTTCTCGTCGAAAGGAAAAAAATTCGTTTTTCTCGACGAGAAAAACGGCCGTGTGTACGCGGCATTATATGTTGATTTCTGTGCCCTTAGCTTTAACCACTTGACCCCCAGGCCTTTTCTGGCACTTTTTTTCTATATGTAACAGTATTTTTGCTCGAAAATTTCATAGAACTCCCAAACATTATGTATTTTTTTTTTTACAGAGCAGAAGCCGCAGAGAATAAATTGGGTGTTGCAATTTTTTGTCGCATGGTATTTGTGCAGCAGTTTTTCAAACACAAAAAAAAAAAAAAAAAAACAATACATCAGTGGTTCTCAACCCTGTTCTCAAGTACCCCCAACAGGCCATGTTTGCAGGTTTTCCCTGTATCTTGAACATGTGCTTTAAATCCGAGTCAATGGCTTGGTATTTTGGACAGCTATTTTATCTAAGAGAAATTCCTAAAACATGGCCTGTTGGGGGTACTTGAGGACAGGGTTGAGATCCAATGCAATACATAACCCAATTTTTGGTAAAATATAAAAGATGATGATGACAAACTACTCGTTTTACTATCCATAGGCAACGTTTTAAAAGCCTTTATAGGTTACCACTTTAGATTTACACAGGAAGTCTGGTGCTAGAATTACTGCCCATGATCTGACGTTCGCAGTGATACCTCACACTTGTGAGACCGACGCATGCATTCCCCTTTGCATTTTAACATTAGTAAAAAATTATATTTAATTTTTACGCTGTTACTTTAAAAAGTTTTTTCACTTTTATTGCTGTCACAAGGAATGTAAACATCCCTTGTGACAGCAATAGGCAAGTGACAGGTACTTGTTATGAGATCTGGGGTCTATAAGACCGTCACTAGACCAGCCTAGACTGGGGTGTCTAAGTTTGTCACTATGACCAGCCAGCCGATGCACCAGCTGGTCAATCGTGTGTCCCGGTGGGACGGGACAGCCCTATGAATTGGCATGGGGGGAAGGATGTTCTGAGATGTTACAGCTGCTACATGCAAAAGTTCTGTCAAAGTTTCGAAAGATTAAAAAAATACATAATTTCAACGCGTACAGGATCATGTCCCATGCTCCGCCATTTGTCGTACTACTTTGAGACAGAAGCTTCTGTGACACTCTTCATGAGATCTCCTATATATGTCACTGTCAAACTAAAGACTGCACTTTTCAATCACACGCATGGCAAAGCACAATTTATTAGTTAACATATTTATTTTTTAATCATAGACGAGGCATAAAGCTATATACACTATTTATGCACGTTTTCATTTTATTCAAAACCCTGCTGTGACTAGAATGGGAACACTTTTTGTTTAGAGTTGCAAAGATAATTTATATTGCCTAATATACACAGAACATCACAACATATTGTGATCTTGTTATGACTGTTGCTTAGAAAGAGGTAATAAATCTGAAGAAAGGTTCTGTTTTCTTCTATGTTGTTTTTATGAATGCACTGAGCTGTATGCCACTAAGATGTTTTGGGTTAAAGAGCAGGTAAAACTGCAGCTTGACATTAATATTTACCAAAGGCTTTGTGCTACTGAGCTGCATTTCAAAGATGAAATTACTCCTGGGTTTACACTTGGAAAATTTCTACCATACGCTCTTTTTGCCTTCTGGTTTTCATGCTGTAAGCGATTGGCTTCATAACAGAACACAGTAAATGCCTGCATTTTGTAGGTTTTGTCTGCATAAATGATCTATTTAAACGCATACACTGTACTAGAACAGGAGATGATAATGCATTTTCTGCATTTAGACCCTGGTCACATCTTATCAAATGTCCTAAAGATGTAGGAATACTTTGATAAATCCTGGATAGAGAAGAAGGTGTTACTATATTTTTAAAGCAGTTCTAGGCAACACATAAAATCAATTTAAAAATTAACAATGCTTTGCTTTTTAGGACTCGCTGTATAGTGGTAGTATCAAAATATACACAACTTAGACTTTTCAGAGTGCTTATGGGCAGGACTGCTGTGCCCCTCGTCTATGGAAGGCATAAACTAAACCTATAAGAATTGCTATATAGGAGCTGTTGCTGAGACATTTTTAAAGTAAACATTTACCCTCTTTTACTAAATGCACATCCTCATGCAGCTCTGACAATTTTTTACAAAAATAATTTTCTCTTTTTACTTGGCTTAAAAAGTTTCTTAATAAGTAAAGTAAAAAATGTTGCGCTGCTAAAATAGTGATATATATTAAAGTCTTTCCTCAATGTATTCTCAGAGGATATGAACTGTTAAAGTCCTTCACATAATCCAAAACACATTTTGTTTAAAGTGATGAAAGTGTCCAAACACCAGTTAATCCTTAGGTGAAAAAAGGGTGGTGTCCTTCCAATTAACGACAGGTGTATCACCTCATGCTCCCCAAGGGATAGATCAGACAAAAATATCTTCTTATCAGATAAGACCTTTCAAGGCCTATACATAAATTTTTGAGTATTTACAGGTATAAGCCAGCTCAACTGTTCAGCCTGTCAAGGGAAGCCAGTGTCGAAATATATCGATCTCATAGGAGCCTCAGACCCAATCATGCAGTAAACCAGAAGGAAGAGGAAACACTCATTGCGCAGCGTTCAATTAAAAGAACAAGAGTTTTAATTGCAAATCTACTTACAGCAAACATAAGTTACACAGGCATATCGGAAACATTGGAACATCTTCTGTAAAGCAGTAGGGGACAGTGGTGCTCACATCAAAAAAAGGCTTTCCCAAACACAATCTATCTAGGCATTTTGCTTCAAAGCATCGGAAGGATCCAACCCAGGTGAAGGTCATAGGTATTGAAGTGGGCATACCACATTGGATGGGGACTAACATGGTTTGGCAAATATCCAGGTGAGAAATTTGCTGGATATAGAAATTTAAATCTCATCAACCACATGGGTTAAATGTTGATTGGGATATAAAATCAGATGGCGAACTATCCGCACTAAATATGCCATCGACAATAATTAAATGGGTAGCCCTAAAATCAAATGTATCCATAACACCACAAGTACTAGCAGCAGCACTAAACAGTTCTATACACAGAATAAAATAAACAAAAATCTGCTGCGCTTAGAGCCCATTCACACAGGGGCAACACAACTTCCAGCGCGATTTTATGAGGCAACTCAGACAGGACTTGATTATGAATCACAGCAGGACCTGGAGCTACTTACAGGGCAACTTCAAGTTGCCTGCAGGACAGGAGACATTCCAGTGGCCAATAAAACAAGAATCAGCTCTGTGGGAGGGAGAGGTTTGCCTGAGAAATTTATTTTCTCTTCCTGGAGAGTTGCTCCTATTAAGACACTGATCCGACTTCAGAGGCAACTCCCATTGAAATCAATGGGTACAGGTTGCCTAGAAGTCGGATTGAAGTAGTACAGGGACCTTTTTTGAAGTCGGAGCGACTGCAGTAGTGTGCATTAAGACGGCTCCATTCACTTACATTGATTTCCTCAGCCAGCGCGACTTGAGGCAACTAGGGGCGACCTGGGGCGATTTGAAGTCGGATCCAAAGTTGCCCCTGTGTGAATGGGCTCTTAGAAGTTCTCGTACAAATAACAGCAACTGGAACAATATTGAAGAAGGATCAATAAACAGCATATATAGTTAAGGTGCAGCGCTTATAAAAATAAAGTCCACAGAAGCTCAGTCCAGCAACAGATAGCCTATACAATTCAATCAGTAATGAGCAGGAGGCAGATATGACAGAAGAGACCATCACTGGCACCCAATCACACAGCCGCTTACCCTCCTTAGTGAGCCCTCATCACAAAGGCCACATCAGCATGTATATAATAAAAAGGAAGCCCATAAATCTTCATGCACCATATTCATGTAGCAGCAGACCGTATAATGTATGTAGTAAACCCAGGTACAGCTCTCCTTGTTCAGTATACACTTCAGCAGTATTCACCACATATATAACATCCCATGTGGATAAAAAGGACTAAACCTCATTGCGCAGTACAAAAAAACAGCGTTTTATTTCAGGTATAAAATAGGGGAATAAACTCACATTTTGGACAAGTAAAAATCGCTTGTGTTTGTTTTTGAATCTAGCAGTCCCCACCAGAAAGATGGCCGCCATGTCCCAGCATGCACTAGCGTCTCGTCGCCAACTCCTCCCTACGTCTCATCACAGAATGACGTCGTCAGGGGCATGGCTAAATGGACGCTCAGATGATTTATGTATGCGGGACATGATAATTGCAATGTGGAAGTGCTTTTTAGACACCGGATGGGATGTCACAGCCATTAGAGCAGCAGCGCGATTTATATACATTTGTATTTACTTGATCAGAGACGATCAGACTATTTAACTTTTATAATGTGCACAGCAAGTGCACAATAAGGAGATATAAAAAATTCAATACAAAAATTATGTATAAGACTCTGACACAGCGCCATCTTGTGGATAAGGGGAATATCACACTAAACCATATATAAATGGTGGACTATTACAAAGTCTATTAAACATTAATACATTAATATTAAAACATTAATACAGTAATAAAAAAACTACTAGATTAAAACCAACAGACAGAAATACTAAAAAACTAGTCCTATTTCAATTTAATCAAACTTGCTAGAGGCAAAACAATATCTAATGGGACCATTCATGCCGCATTCTATATTCATGCCATATGGGGCTATATGTTTTGGCCTTTATAGATCCATTGGGTCTCCAATTTGGAGACCCCTCTGGTCGCTACTTGATTACTAATCCATTCTGGAGTTGGACAATGGTAAAGGAGATGGGGTTTTTTCGCGGTGCAAGAATACAGTATATCAAGTAGATTATAATAAAATATTTTTATTTTGAACACCAGAATAAAAATAAAAAAACATAAAAATATGTGGAGAGTGGTAGTACAGACAATACAGTTCAAGTGGACAGTTGGATCGAATGTGTTCCCGACATGTTTCGCCCCTAATTCGGGCTTTTTCAAAGGGAGAACTGTCCAATATGGTGATACACACCTTCTACAGAATACAGAAAACAAAATACATGCGTGTCATAATATATAGTGATAATTTTAAATAACAATTATATACATCAAATACAGTATAATTAATCTAAATTGTATGCATGCGCTGTTCACATTCCCAAAAGTCCAGCCCCTTACCTCTCCCCACTCTAGCCAGTCCAATGGTCACATCCCACACGGCAGTACCCGGCCCAAGCCAAGGTGCACATCAAATGCTCACAGGGGGAAGAAAAACGGCCAAAACTTGGCAGTATCTATAATTGGAAATATACAGATATGGTAGAAAAAATGTGTACATATAAAGGTGTATAAATATATATACACACATATATATCCCAAAGAGGTCCACTGCCAACAATAAGGGCAGTGTGTCTCTTGGGAGTTAAAGCTAAAGAATACATCCCAAAAATGAAAAAATTATTGTATACACTTACAGAGGCTAGGGTGGTAATGGCTTGAATCCTGGGACTAAACAGGTCAGTAGTTCAGAGAGGGAGTAATAACTCCAGCCAAACTGAAAACAAATAAAAACTACAATGTATATTGGGGAATGATTCATAGTATAAAACATAAGTCCAGGAAAGAACATGATAGTGAGAGCAAACTGGAAAAGTAGTATAGTAAGCTTGTCAATAGCAGTGTTCCCGAAGGGGCAATTTATGCCTCCAAACGGGACACTTTCATAGTCATATGATAAGAGAATCAGAAAGAAAAGATAAGGATAACAATATCCAGAGTTGAAAAGGTTTACCTTCATGAACGTCACAATCAGTGTAGTCCCAGGGGCTCAGCACCGTCTGTGCACTAGAGCCCATGGCTTTATATACCCCCCATGCGCGGACACCGCTGCTGGCATCACTCCGCATCTCCGCTCTGTAAACAGAGTCAGGAGAGCTGAAAGAGAAAAAAAGTTTTGGAGCACTCTTGTGGTGGAAAACGAGAAGACACCCATAGGGACTTCTCAAAGGAGGAGTGCTTCGGCGAGATAATCCACATGCCGGCCAGCAAAAATGGGCGTCCAAAAACGGGAAATTGGAACACCCTTGGGTGTCCGTGTGAACATATGAATATGCTGGGCCTGGACCAGATCAACGCCGGGAATCCGACCACAACAAAAAGGCACCAAACGGAGGAAGGGCTTGGCACCAATAAGCTGTACCTGGGTGGCAAAACAACGCATGCGTATTACAGATGGCGCATAACAACTACAAGTAATAATAATAAAATAAGTGCATGATTATATGAAAAATATATGTAAGTGAATAAATATAAATCTAAATGTATTTATGTAAATATTAGAATAGCTTAAATTAAAAAGATTATTTATGTTATGTTTAATCCATTCTGGACTAATGTCACTTTTGGCTCTGCAGTTAGGAATAATCTTTGGCTAATGCTTCTGTTTTTAATCCTCCCGGTAGTTTGGCCCCCTCTTTAGTTTGGCTAAAGACTTGGAGCCACTTCAGTCAAAAAAGAATATGAGAGATCACATTTTTAAAAAGAGCTTCAAGCTTCTAAGGGAACGCAAGGACATAGTAGTGCGACCCGCAGATAAGGGTGGGGGGATAGTGATTTTGGACTCCAGGGCTTATGAATAAATCAGAGATGTCCTGGTTACTAGCTGACCTTGACACTTTTTTATGTCCCCTTGGCCGGGAACCCCACAGCCAAATATTAAAAGGAACTTATATCTTTGGTTGAAGAAGGGTACCAAAATAAGATTTTGTCCAAAAAAGAGAAATCCTTTTTGGTCCTCATGTACCTGTGATATTCTACCTGCCTAAGGTACACAAGGATCCTGTTGTCAGGAATCGGATGTGATCAGAACTATGTGGACTGCAACAGAGGAAACCGCAAACAGAAATAGGTGAAGTAAATAGTTTATTTAAGATGAATAAATATAAATGTGAATACACCACCAGTACAAAAGTGAACAATCAGTGACAATAACCAACCAGCATAAATAGTAAAGGGGGAACCAGAATTGTAGTCAAGCCAGTCCAGAATCATTAACGGGAGATCAGCAGATGGGGGGCCAGGATTGGACAGACAGGGACAAGCAGAGGGCAATCAGGCTGCAGAGCAAGGGTCCAGGGATAAGGAACAGAAATAGGTTCAGGAGTCAGGGTTCATGTAGACAGGCTGCAGGTCTGGGCACAAGGACGATACCAGGGAAGTGTGTGTGTGCACTTGCCGGGTATTTATACTATACCTGCTAACAGGCTCAGGTAACCCCTGATTGCAGGAAGTAACATCTGCACCACACTGCCATGATCCATCTGCTGGTGGACGCAAGTACTGCGGCCCAAGGATGACATAACACCAACAGAGAGAAGTTCCCCTGACAGTTCAAAACTGCCAGGAGACACCTGCTGGTGGACCTCAGTACTGCACGCCAGATAATAGATATTACCAGCGGATGGAACCTTTCCTTACAGTACCCCCCCCCCTCAAAGGAGTGACCTCCGGCGCTCCAACCAGCCGTTGCTGGAGAAAGACTATGGCGTCAAGCCGGGCAATAGACAAAGTCGTAACATGTTGGGCATGAGGAAGGTCCATGGCTTTAAACCAGGCAAGGTGCAGCTCGAGCTGAGCAGCGGGTACAGACACATCAGGCTGGGCAAAAAGTACGTCAGGCTGGTTAGCAGGCACAGGAACCTCAAGCTGAGTAGCAGGTACAGGTACATCAAGCTGGGCAGCAGGTATGGGTACATCATGCTGGGCAGCAGGTATGGGTACATCATGCTGGGCAGCAGGAATGAGCACATCAAGCTGGGCAGCAGGAACGAGCACATCAAGCTGGGCAGCGGGCACGGGCACATCAAGCTGGGCAGCAGACAAGAACACCTCCGGCTGGGCAGCAGGCAGAAACCCCCTCCGGCTGGGCAGCAGGCAGGAACACCTCCGGCTGGGCAGCAGGCAGGAACACCTCCGGCTGGGCAGCAGGCAGGATCACCTCCGGCTGGGCAGCAGGCAGGATCACCTCCGGCTGGGCAGCAGGCAGGAACACCTCCGGCTGGGCAGCAGGCAGGAACACCTACGGCTGGGCAGCAGGAAATGGGCACCACAACTTCAGGCCGGGAAACGGGCACCACAACCCCAAGCCGGGAAACAAGCACCGGATCTTCAGGCGGGGACATTGGCTCTGGCACTTCAGGCCGGAACACTGGCTCTGGCACTTCAGGCCGGAACACTGGCTCTGGCACTTCAGGCCGGAACACTGGCTCTGGCACAGGAACTTCAGGCTGGCAGGCTGGCACAGGAACTTCAGGCTGGCATACAGGAACTGGGGCGTCAGACTGAAGCAGTTTGATTGGTGGGGAGGCAGGTTGGGTTACTGGCAGGATTGTTCTGGTTGGAAAGAACTTTCGTCTTTTCTTTGGCTTAACCACTGAAGCCCTGTAGGTAACATATAGCCCCTATGGCATGAATATAGAATGAGACGTGAATGCATTCATTAGTAATGCATGATGAATGGTCCCATTAAATATTGTTTTGCCTCTAGCAAGTTTGATTAAATTGAAATATGACTTGTTTTTTTTGTATTTCTGTCTGTTGGTTTTAATCTAGTAGTTTTTTATTAATGTTTAATAGACTTTGTAACAGTTAACCATTTATACAGTGGAACCTTGGATTACGAGCATAATCCGTTCCAGTAGAATGCTCGTAATCCAAAGTACTCGCATTTCAAAGCAAGTTTCCCCATTGAAGTCAATGGAAACAAAAATAATTTGTTCCGCATTGACTTCAATGGCATGCAATACCGCATGCGGCCAGAGGCGGGGGGGTGCCGTAGAGCCTTGTAAACACTCGGAAAGGACCGAGGACACCTCGGCTGATCTCAGAAAGGATCGGGAACGGAGTATTTCCGCAATTGTCTGAGCATTTACGAACGGCTCCGAACAGCGCCGATTGACGCTGTTCGGCTCGGCTCCGGCGCCCCCCCACCTCAGGCCAAATGCGGTAATGCACACTGCTTTGGCTTGAATCCTGCTCGTTTTGCGAGACAACACTCACAAACCGAGTCAGTTTTTTTTTTAAATACAGTGCTTGTATCGCGAAACGCTCGTTAACCGCGTACTCGCAATCCGAGGCTCCACTGTATATAGTTTAGTGTGACATTCCCTTTATCCACAAGATGGCGCTGTGTCCGAGTGTTATATATAATTTTTATATATTTTTTTTTATATCTTCTTATTGTGCACTTGCTGTGCACATTATAAAGTTAAAATAGTCTGATCGTCTCTTCTTTAACCACTTAACGACCGCCCCATGTACATATACGTCGGCAAAATGGCACGGACAGGCACAATCGCGTACCTGACTGCCTTCGTATGGGTGGGGGGTCCGATCGGACCCCCCTCCGGTACATAGAGCGGTGGTTTTCGGTTCGGGAGCGATCCGTGATGAGGGGGTGGCAATTGGTTTCTGGCCACCCCCTCGCGATCGCTCCTGGCGAATGACATTCTTCCTCTGCCTGTGTAATGTAAACACAGGCAGAGGAAGTGATGTCATCTCTCCATGCAGCGGTCTTTTCGGTCCAGCGCAAGGAGAGAAGACATCTCGCAGTAAGTGCACTACACTAACACGTAGGTACACAGAGGAACACTTTCACCCCCAGATCACCCCCAGTCACAGTGTAACTGTTTGCAGTGGTCATTTTTTTTACTGATCACTGCAATCAGTGTCATTTGTGACAGTAAAAAGTTGCAGGGCAGTTAGGTTTAGGCCCCTTTAGGTCCAGGGTAGCCCCCTAACCCCCTCTAATAAAGGTTTAACCCACTGATCGCCCCCCAGGTAACCCTTATACCCCCTATCACCAGCGTCACTAAGCAATCGTTTTTCCGATCGCTGTATTAATGTCAGTGGTGCCCCTAGGTAGGCAGTTTTTTTTTTAGGTTCGCTGCAGGTTTTTATAGCGTCAGGTACCCCATATATTATTTTAACCCCTGATTGCCCCTAGAGTTAACCCTTTCACCAGTGATCACTGTATAAGTGTCACCTGTGACACTGGTTAGCTAGTTAGTTATTTCGTTATTTAGGTTACCCGTCAGGTACCCCCATATATTACCTAATAAAGGTTTTAACCCCCTGATTGCCCCTAGTTAACCCTTTCACCAGTGATCACTGTATAAGTGTTACGGGTGACGCTGGTTGGTTAGTTTTCTTTTTATAGCATCAGGGCACCCGCCGTATATAACCCAATAAAGGTTTAACCCCCTGATCGCCCGGCAGGTGATATCAATTAGGTTTTAGCGTCATAGAGGGTCTGCGTCGCCCCAGGCAGCGTCAGGTTAGTGCCAGTAACGCTAACACCCACGCGCAAAGCATACACCTCCCTTAGTGGTATAGTATCTGATCAGATCTATACTAGCGTCCCCAGCGGTTTAGGGTTCCCAAAAATGCAGTGTTAGCGGGATCAGCCCAGATACCTGCTAGCACCTGCGTTTAGCCCCTCCGCCCAGCCCAGCCCACCCAAGTGCAGTATCGATCGATCACTGTCACTTACCAAACACAACACACATAACTGCAGCGTTCGCAGAGACAGGCCTGATCCCTGCGATCGCTAACAGTTTTTTTTGTAGCGTTTGATACATTTGCTGACAGTCAGGTGCTTTTTTACCTGTGAATCTTACTAGTGTACCACTAAATTTAGAGCCCAAAATGGCAAATCGAAGGGACACTAAAGAGGCCTACGAGATTCTGAGCATGACAGATAGTGAAGAGGAGGTCACGTATCTGTGAGATTCAGGCTCAGAATATCTTCCAGTAGAAGACAGCGGCTCCATGTCAGATAGCACTGACGACGAAGATGATGAGGTTCCTACTAAGGTCAGGCGTACCTGATCCCGATCTTCTGATGTTGTTGAGGAGCAAGAACAGCAGGGCTCTCGTATTATGGAGCAGAGTAGTATTAGCGCCGCTATTCCTTCTGGTGAACTGGCAAGCACCAGCGGCCTAGTACAGCCTGGATGTACATCCAGCACTGCAGTATCACGTGGTGACGTGGCGAGTCCCATAAGTGCAGTTCAAGCTGGCGAGGTGGCAAGCACAAGTAGTGTCCCGCTGCCACCAAGAAAAAGACAAAGGCAGGCCCGTCATGCCCATAGTGCCCTTCCTGCAGAATTCGCCTATCCTGATTGGGTGCCCAACACTTCTGCAGAACCCGTACTTCCCCCATTCACTGCCCAACCTGGTATTCAGGTGGAAACAGCTGATTTTACGCCACTTGATTTTTATTCGCTGTTTTTCACTGAAGATCTCTATAGATCTATTGTGGACCAGAGTAATTTATATGCTGGTCAATTCATCGCCATTAATCCCCAGTTGCCTTCCATTGCCAGAGATTGGAAACCAATTACGGTTTCCGAATTTAAAACCTTTCTGGGCCTTTCCCTCAACATGGGCACACATAAATTCTTGTCAATGCACGCCTATTGGTCCACGCGCCCAATTGACCATATGCCCGTGTTCTCTGCCTCTATGTCCAGGAAACGATACGAGCAGATCTTTTGGTTCATGCACTTCAACGACAATGAACTTTGTTGTCCACGTGGAGACCCTGAATACGATCGGCTCTACAAAATTCGGCCCCTCATAAACCACTTCAACGAACGTGCAGCCTTGTTTATTCCCGATCAAGTTGTCTGCGTTGATGAGTTCCTGATAAAATTTTCTGGCCGCTTGTCTTTCAAACAGTACCTTCCCAGCAAGCGTGCCAGATACGGGGTCAAGCTCTATAAGTTCTGTGACAGGGCAAAAGGCTATGTATGGAGCTTTACGGTTTATGAGGGAAAAGATGGTCAGGTAGAGCCGGAGAACTGCCCAGATTACATAGGGAGCACTGGCAAGATAGTGTGGTACTTGGTGTCACCCTTATTCAGAAAGGAGTACCACTTGTATGTGGACAATTATTACATGAGTGTGCCACTGTTTAGTCACGTGTTTGATCATCAGATTGGAGCATGTGGCACCGTGCGACCTAATTGCCGGGGCTTTCCACAGCGGCTTGTAGATTCCCGTCTTAGGCTGGGGGAGAGAGCCTGCTTGAAGTGTAATAATTTGCTCGCTGTGAAGTGGAGGGATAATAAGAATGTTTTCCTTCTTACCTCCCTTCACGCAGACACGACAGTCCAAATTCGTACGGCGACTGGTGTTGTGGAGAAACCCCTCTGTGTCCACGAATATAACCAAAATATGGGAGGGGTGGACCTTAACGACCAGTTGTTGGCGCCGTATCACATTGCCCGTAAGGCGAGACGCTGGTACAAAAAAGTGTCTCTATCCTTATTCCAATTGGCTTTGCTGAACGAGAGCTTCAGGCGGGACTTTATCTCTCCTAAAATTCCAGGATGAGATAGTCACAGAACTCCTGTATCCAGGCGGTTCTGCACCTCACCATCCCCAACCAAATGCAGTAAGCCGGCTGCATGAGAGGCATTTTCCGTATGTCAATTTTAAGCTAAAAGCTAATGGTTTGGACTTTGAAGGAACACGGTAGACAAAAGTAAAAAACTAACGGGATTTTAATATAGAATAATTAATTCATATAAGACAGTCATAAAACATCCACATATTTGATCAAATGTTATAACTGGTCCACAGAGGTTATCATAATAATCATCATACAGTACATTTTCCTTAATTAAACTCAAACAAGTAGAAACAAGGCAATAATCATAAAACTATAAGATTGATAACCAGACAGTGGGTCCAAAGGAGGTGGAGAGCTTGCTCAACATGTTACGCGTTCAAAAAACGCTTCCTCAGGAGCATATGTGTATGAATATAGTAGGCTATGTTGAAAAAACAACCACAATTACTCAGCCCATCTACCTAGACAATGGCGATCTTTTAAGAGGTGCCGCCAGTCGAGGAGGTAGTATCGTGTAAATGTAATGATATTGGTAAGGCGATCAATGCTGGTAAGCACAAAGCAACAGAGGCACACTCAGCCAATCCTAGGACAAATAGTAATATGGTTCTCTTTTTTGGAACAGAGTTGAGACACATCAACTTAGTCCATAGGGAGGTTGCAATGGTGGTGTTGTGATCTAAAGGTATGAATATAGATCCTTGGATGGAGGTGGGGTCCGCATTGGCGAGTGATCCTGTGCTTAGAATGGTCGCTTCTGAAGCTTCTTATTATCAGGGTTCGTACGGTCATTAAATTCCTGGAAAAGTCATGGGATTTTGACATGGCACTTTCCAGGCCTGGAAAAGTTTTGGAAAATTACTGAACCCCACTAAGTTTTGGAAAAGTCATGGAATATTTTAGTCACTACTAGTCGTGCAACGGATCGTAAGCGATCCGTGATCCGAACAGGTCATCCTGTTCGGATCGGCACACGGCACGATCCGCGGAATGCTCCGGAGCCTCGGCCATTAGGAAAGGCCGCGGCTTCGGCCTAGCTCCGGAGCCGCGGCCATCTTGGTACACCCGGCGGCAGCCTATTGGCGGCTTAGTGGCACGCTGACGTCAGCAGGAACTCGAGGGACACACACTGCGCCGTGTATTGCTGTTCTGAGGTCTGTAAGGGGGGGTGCCTGCATTACTGAGGGGTGTCTGCCTGCATTACTGGGGGGTGTCTGTACTACTGGGGGTGTCTGTACTGGGAGATCTGCACTGGGGGTGTCTGCACTGGGAGGTCTGTACTGGGGGTGTCTGCACTGGGGGTTTCTGTACTGGGGGTGTCTGCACTGGGGGTTTCTGTACTACTGGGGGTGTCTGTACTGGGAGGTCTGTACTGGGAGTGTCTGTACTGGGAGGTCTGCACTGGGGGTTTCTGTACTACTGGGGGTTTCTGTACTACTGGGGGTGTCTGTACTGGGAGGTCTGCACTGGGGGTGTCTGTACTGGGAAGTCTGCACTTGGGATGTCTGTACTACTGGGGGTGTCTGTACTGTACTGTACTTAAGTCGGTGCTACAGTTTGAATTTATTTGTGTGAACTGTGAAGTTAAGTCATCGATTGTGGAAACTAACTAGTGTCGGGTGATTGTATATAGTGTTTATACCACATTTACCACTGACTAATGCAGAGTTGCAATGCAAGGAAATCAGCTAAAAGTAGTTGGATCTGTATGTGCGTTATAATTAATCAAAATTAGTCGTTTTTAATCGATTAAAAAAAATGATTAATCGAACATAAAAATTTTAATCAGTAACAGCTCTAATTTATATTAGTAAAAATATGCTGGGTGGGACATGGATTTTCTTCTTATTTAACATGTATACATAGACATTTCATGAAACATAAGGGCATGAATATTTACATGAAGTCATGGAAAAGTCATGGAATTTGATTGGTAAAAATGTGTATGAACCCTGTATTATGATAACCTCTGTGGACCAGTTATAACATTTGATCAAATATGTTGATGTTTTATGACTGTCTTATATGAATTAATTCTATATTAAAATACCTTTAGTTTTTTACTTTTGTCTACCGTGTGCCTTCAAAGTCCAAACCATTAGCTTCTAGTTAAAAATTTGCATATTATCGGGACGTTGGCACACTGTTACATGTATATCCACAGTGTCACCCTGTGCAAGGATATACGTTAAACCACCCAATTTCTTCATTTTCCATATGTCCTCGAGAGTACCCCTACCCAACGAGCCCCCCAAAAAAGATGTCGTGTCTGTAGCAAGCGCGGATTTAGGCGTGACACCCGTTATTTTTGTCCACTCTGTCCTGACAATCCTGGTCTTTGCATTGGTAAATGTTTTAAACGCTTCCACACAAAAGTGAAGTTTTAGCATAGGGTACAGCATTTCACAGACTAGGACACACTTACACAGGGTCTCCCAAGATGTCAAAGCATTTTGAGAGACCCGAACCGTTACAGTTGTTAAAGTTACAAAAAAAAGTGTAAAAAAAAAAAAAAAAAAAAGTAAAAAAAAAAACACAAAAAATATATATAAAGAAAAAAAAATAGTTGTCGTTTTATTGTTTTCTCTCTCTCTCTCTCTCTCTCTCTCTCTATTTTCTCTCTATTGTTCTGCTCTTTTTTACTGTATTCTATTCTGCAATGTTTTATCATGCTTGCTTTTCAGGTATGTAATTTTTTGTTTTCAGGTGCGCCATTCAGCTGCAGCGTGGATTTATTTATCTTGGCAGCAACAGCGTTTGCTCCCACGATACATAAAGCCGTGACTCCAACGCTGTAGGAGGTGATTTCACCACCACAGTTAAAAAAAAAAAAGAGCATATATGCCGAAGCATGGGGGCAGCAGGGGCGGAGGAGCAATTTTGCTCCTAATGCCGCGTACATATGGTAGAAATTCCGACGGAGGCTTGCCCGTGGAAAAGTCAGACCGTGTGTACACTGCATAACTTTTTTGCGGGAGGATGCCCCCATGCTTCTGCATATATATATATATATTTTAGGCACAGGTTGCGTTAAAAAAATGTTTTATTTTTTACTAGTGTTTTTTTGGGGTATTTGCTTTGCAGGTATGGTATGGTAAGGTCTTACTGTTATACTGTAATGTTGCTTTGTTTTAATGTTAACCATCATTTGCTTATCAGGTACGCCATTCAGTTGCAGCGTGGATTTATTCATCTTGACAGCAACAGCGTTTGCTCCCACGATACATAAAGCCGTGACTCCAACGCTGTAGGAGGTGATTTCACCACCACAGTTAAAAAAAAGAGCATATATGCCGAAGCATGGGGGCAGCAGGGGCGGAGGAGCGATTTTGCTCCTAATGCCACGTACATACGGTCGAAATTCCGACGGAGGCTTGCCCGTGGAAAAGTCTGACCGTGTGTACTTTTTGCGGGAGGATGCCCCCATGCTTTGGCATATATAAATGATGCATGTATGCCCATCATTAGAAGTGGGTGGATGAAGGGAGGTATTCTAATGGTGGGCATACCCACCGATCAATCTCTTTTTTTTTTGTTCAGCCAACAGGCTGAATGAAAAAAAAGATTGCAATACATGTCCAACAAGGACCAGCAACGTACTGGTATGTTGCTGGACTTTGAATGGTTATACCAGAATGATGCCTGCGGGTTTAGGTATCATCTTGGTATCATTCTTTTCAGCCAGCGGTAGGCTTTCATGTAAAAGCAATCCTAGCAGATAATTAGCCTGTAGACTGATTTTACAAGCAGTGGGAGGGAATGTTCCCCCCCCCTCGGATATTAACAGCGCCATTGGGAAATTGGGAAAGCATTTTATCCCACCGATCTTGGTGTGGTCAGATGCTTTGAGGGCAGAGGAAAGATCTAGGGTCTAACCCCCCAAATTTTTTCAAAAAAAGAGTACCTGTCACTACCTATTGCTATCATAGGGGGATATTTACATTAACAAACAAAAATGACAGCGCAAGGAGTGGATACAGAAATACCAAAATGTAAAGGGTAAGAGATGATACAGTAATATATCACTGTAGTAAACCTTATAGAAAAGGGCAAAATACAAATGATGAATAATAAACACAAGTAAATATAGGTAATGAAGTCCCAATAATATAAGTCCATATAATAGTAATGGTACTGGAGCTGGTTAAGAATGTATTCTATTACATAAGCACTGTTGACAGCATCTTTAAGAATGAAGTAGGCTTTGTGGATAAGAAATGAAAAGAAAAAGTGCGCCTACTAAGTGCAGTATGTAAAACTCAGTTTTAATGGTACATAAAAGTCAGCCAAATGGCTACTCACAAGATGGTAGTTAAAAACATCGCATGAAAGTGGTGATGGTGGTTTGCAGGGGATATCTCCTTGGTCTGCGGAGGTCCTGTGGCACGGTGTAGCTCTGGTAAATCGGTCCTGGTATTGTTGATCCGGAGGGAGCAGGTGTAGGTGTCCGGCAGTCAGGAAATCACTGTGCCGCAGCGTGCGGGTCAAGCCGGAGCGCAAACAGCTGCGGCGACAGGAAGTGCTGTCAGAGCGGGCTCAGATGGATGACGCGTTTCAATGCTTCCACATTTTCTTCAGATCTAATTGATGGGGGAAGCTGCCAGTCTTATATGTGTTCCCATTTTATAAATCCTTTGGGCTTCCAACTGATTTGTTTTTTAAGGTGGATACAGATCTCAGATTTATGATACTGATGGATGGAGTTCATCACACCAGTATATGAATTTTGTATCAATAGGTCATAAAATCCTTAATACGGTGGACTGCACTTGACCTAATGTACATTAGGACATACCTGTACACTTTCCACCACTGAATGTCATTGGAAATCCAGATGCACCTCCAGCAAAGTCACTCATCATTACAGCAACATCTGTGGGGAGCTTTGCACCATTAGGTCAAGTGCAGTCCACCGTATTAAGGATTTTATGACCTATTGATACAAAATTCATATACTGGTGTGATGAACTCCATCCATCAGTATCATAAATCTGAGATCTGCATCCATCTTAAAAAACAAATCGGTGTGTTTTCGTGCATTAAAAATAAAAAAAGTGTGTTTTTTTCCCCCAAATGCATTTGAATAATCGCTGCGCAAATACTGTGTGGAAGAAAAAAAAAATGCAACACCCACTATTTTAATCTGTAGGGCCTTTGCTTTAAAAAAATATATAATGTTTGGGGGTTCAACGTAATTTTCTTGAAAAAAAAAAATGTTTTCATGTAAACAAAAAGTGTCAGAAAGGGCTTTGTCTTCAAGTGGTTAGAAGAGTGGATGATGTGTGACATAAGCTTCCTAATGTTGTGCATAAAATGCCAGGACAGTTCAAAACCCCCCCAAATGACCCCATTTTGGAAAGTAGACACCCCAAGCTATTTGCTGAGACGCATGTTGAGCCCATTGAATATTTTTTTTTTGTCCCAAGTGATTGAATAATGACAAAAAAAAAAAAATGTACAAAAAGTTGTCACTAAATGATATATTGCTCAAACATGCCATGGTTATATGTGGAATTGCACCCCAAAATACATTCTGTTGCTTCTCCTGAGTACGGGGATACCACATGTGTGAGACTTTTTGGGAGCCTAGCAGCGTACGGGACCCCGAAAACCAAGCACCGCCTTCAGGCTTTCTAAGGGTGTAAATTTTTGATTTCACTCCTCACTGCCTATCAGTTTCGGAGGCCATGGAATGCCCAGATGGCACAAACCCCCCCCAAATGACCCCATTTTGGAAAGTAGACACCTCAAGCTATTTGCTGAGAGGTATGGTGAGTATTTTGCAGATCTCGCTTTTTGTCACAAAGTTTTGAAAATGTAAAAAATAAAAAAATAAAAATATTTTCTTTCTTCATTTTCAAAAACAAATGAGAGCTGTAAAATACAAAAAATGCCTCTCAGCAAATAGCTTGGGGTGTCTACTTTCCAAAATGAGGTCATTTGGGGGGGGTTTTGTGCTATCTTGGCATTTTATGGCTTTCAAAACTGTGATGGGTAGTGAGGAGTGAAATCAAAAATTTACACCCTTAGAAATCCTGAAGGCGGTGCTTGGGTTTTGGGGCCCTGTACGCGGCTAGGCTCTCAAAGTCCCACACATGTGGTATCCCCGTACTCAGGAGAAGCAGCAGAATGTATTTTACTGTGTAATTTTACATATGCCCATGGCATGTGTGAGCAATATATCATTTAGTGACAACTTTTTGTAAATTTTTTATTTATTTTTTTGTCATTATTCAATCACTTGGGACAAAAAAAAAATATTCAATGGGCTCAACATGCCTCTCAGCAATTTCCTTGGGGTGTCTACTTTCCAAAATGGGATAATTTGAGGGGGGGGGGGTTATACTGCCATGCCATTTTAGCACCTCAAGAAGCTAGATAGGCAGTCATAAATTAAAAGCTGTGTAAATTCCAGAAAATGTACCCTAGTTTGTAAACGCTATAACTTTTGCGCAAACCAATAAATATATGCTTATTGACATTTATTTACTAAAGACATGTGGCTGAATACATTTTGGCCTAAATGTATGACTAAAATTTAGTTTCTTAGATTTTTCTTAGAACAAAAAGTAGAAAATATCTTTTCTCTTATCGTCCATGGACTGGATACTGTAAACGTGTGTGCATATGTCCCTGCTCGCAGGAGAAGATCTAGGCAAAATGTTAGATGTTAGAAACATACATTCTAGAACAAACCAGAGCTGAACAGCCCCGCCCAGGGGGGGCTGTCCCTCCGGACATTACCCTTCTACCTGCAGCTAGCAGCCTCAGTTTTTTTTCTGCCTAGCAGAAGGAGAAGACGTGGCTCTCTCAGGAGCCAGTCTCCTGGAAGATTTTATTTTAAAATGTTATTCCTTTTGGGAATTTTATTTTATTTTTGAGACCTTCAATCAACTGTCGGCTGGGCAACAGGTTGGGTACACTGGTATCCTCGTAGTCTTCCCTGTCCGACCATCGAGCGTGCTGATCCTCGCCTTGTGTGCGTGAGACTCGGTTCACGACATGCCCCATGACTCCAGGGGTGGCCGGGTGGCTTTTATGCTCCCGCGGTCCTCTCAAGATTGAACAGTACCTGTCTGTATCTTTCGCGGTGGACTGGGCCGGCAGCTACGCAGTACTACTCTGTGATAGGTCTGTCTGAAACAAGCCAGAGGGTCCCTCTGGGACTGGTAAGTAGTTCTCTCCTGCTGCAGGTGAGTACATGCTGGTGGTGTTTCTTTATATGGGGTGTTTCTCCCTGTCTCCCCCCTGTTATGCTGCTCTCTGCACCCTGTACTGGTGCTGTGCTGTGTGGGGGTGCTTGGGGGTCACTCTAGAGCAGTGTTCTGGGAAAAAAGTGAGTGAGTGTAGGGACTTCATTGCGTGCGCCATTAGCACTGTGTGGTGTATTTGAAAAATGCGCTCGGCGGCCATCTTGCCGTGATTTAATGGCGCAGTAATATATGCGGCATGCGCCCATTTTCTTGAAGCCGCAGCGCTTTCACTTCGGTTTCGGCCTCTAGCGGCGCAAATCTCCTCACAATCTCCTCAGGCTTCACTCGCGCTGCAGCGCGGTTCATACAGCGGAACTGAGCAGTCCTTAACCACTTAAACCCCGGACCATTTTGTAGCTAAAGGACCAGAGGCGTTTTCAGAATTTTGCACTGCGCTGCTTTAACTGGAAATTGTGCGGACATGCAATGTTGTACCGAAACAAAATTTGTGTCCTTTTCTTCCCACAAATAGAGCTTTCTTTTAATGGTATTTGATTGCCTCTGTGATTATTATTTTTTGCGATATAAACGGAAAAAGACTGAAAATTTTGAAAAATTATATTTTCTACTTTTTGTTATAAGAAAAATCGAATAAACTCAATTTTAGTCATACATTTAGGCCAAAATGTATTCAGCCACATGGCTTTAGTAAAAAAAAATGTCAATAAGCGTATATTTATTGGTTTGCGCAAAAGTTATAGCGTCTACAAACTAGACGCTATATTTTCTGGAATTTACACAGCTTTTAATTTATGACTGCCTATCTCATTTCTTGAGAAGCTAAAATGGCAGGGCAGTACAAACCCCCCCCCAAATGACCCCATTTTGGAAAGTAGACATCCCAAGGAAATTGCTGAGAGGCATGTTGAGCCCATTGAATATTATTTTTTTTTTGTCTCAAGTGATTGAATAATGACAAAAAAAAAAAAAAAATTACAAAAAGTTGTCACTATTGCTCACACATGCCATGGTTATATGTGGAATTGCACCCCAAAATACATTTTGCTGCTTCTCCTGAGTACGGAGATACCACATGTGTGGGACTTTTTGGGAGCCTAGCCGCGTACGGGCCCCCTAAAACCAAGCACCGCCTTCAGGATTTCTAAGGGCGCAAATTTTTGATTTCACTCCTCACTAACTATCACAGTTTCGAAGGCCATAAAATGCCAAAATAGCACAAAACCCCCCCAAATGACCCCATTTTAGAAAGTAAACACCCCAAGGAAATTACTGAGAGGCATGTTGAGCCCATTGAATATTTTTTTTTTGGCCCAAGTGATTGAATAATGACAAAAAGAAAAAAAAAATTACAAAAAGTTGTTACTAAATGATATATTGCTCACACATGCCATGGTTATACGTGAAATTGCACCCCAAAATACATTTTGCTGCTTCTCCTGTGTACGGGGATACCACATGTGTGGGACTTTTTAGGAGCCTAGCCGCGTACGGGACCCCGAAATCCAAGCACCGCCTTCAGGATTTCTAAGGGCACAAATTTTTGATTTCGCTCCTCACTACCTATCACAGTTTCAAAGGCCATAAAATGCCAAAATAGCACAAAACCACCCCAAATGACCCCATTTTGGAAAGTAGTCACCCCAAGCTATTTTGCTGAGAGGCATGGTGAGTATTTTACAGCTCTCATTTGTTTTTGAAAATGAAGAAAGAAAATATTTTTTTTATTTTTTTTTCAATTTTCAAAACTTTGTGACAAAAAGCGAGATCTGCAAAATACTCACCATACCTCTCAGCAAATAGCTTGGGGTGTCTACTTTCCAAAATTGGGTCATTTGGGGGGGTTTGTGCCATCTGGGCATTCCATGGCCTCCGAAACTGTGATAGGCAGTGAGGAGTGAAATCAAAAATTTACACCCTTAGAAAGCCTGAAGGCAGTGCTTGGTTTTTGGGGTCCCGTACGCGGCTAGGCTCCCAAAAAGTCTCACACGTGGTATCCCCGTACTCAGGAGAAGCAACAGAATGTATTTTGGGGTGTAATTCCACATATGCCCATGGCATGTTTGAGCAATATATCATTTAGTGACAACTTTGTGCAAAATAAATAAATAAATTGTCTTTTTTCCGCAACTTGTGTCAACATATAAAATATTCAATGGACTCGACATGCCTCTCAGTATATAGCTTGGGGTGTCTACTTTCCAAAATGGGGTCATTTGGGGGGGGTTTGAACTGTCCAGGCATTTTATACACAACATTAGGAAGCTTACATCCACTCTTCTAACCACTCGAAGACAAAACCCTTTCTGACACTTTTTGTTTACATGAAAACATTTTTTTTTTTTTGCAAGAAAATTATGTTGAACCCCCAAACATTATATATTTTTTTAAAGCAAAGGCCCTACAGATTAAAATGGTGGGTGTTGCATTTTTTTTTTTCCACACAGTATTTGCGCAGCGATTTTTCAAACGCATTTTTTTGGGAAAAAATACACTTTTTTTAATTTTAATGCACTAAAACACACTATATTGCCCAAATGTTTGATGAAATAAAAAAGATGATCTTAGGCCGAGTACATAGATACCAAACACGACATGCTTTAAAATTTCGCACAAACGCGCATTGGCGACAAACTACATATATTTTTAAAAGCCTTTAAAATCCTTTACAGGTTACCACGTTAGATTTACAGAGGATGTCTACTGCTAAAATTACTGCCCTCGATCTGACCTTCGCGGTGATACCTCACATGCATGGTGCAATTGCTGTTTACATATGACGCCAGACCGACGCTTGCGTTCGCCATTGCGCAAGAACAGGGCAGGACAGGGGTGCTTTTTTTTTTTTTTTTTTAATTATTAATTTTGCTTTTTTATTTTATTTTTAAACTGTTCCTTCCATATATTTTTTTTTTTTTATCATTTTTATTGTTATCTCAGGGAATGTAAATATCCCCTATGATAGCAATAGGTAGTGACAGGTACACTTTTTAAAAAAAAAAACTGGGGTCTATTAGACCCTAGATCTTTCCTCTGCCCTCAAAGCATCTGACCACACCAAGATCGGTGTGATAAAATGCTTTCCCAATTTCCCAATGGCGCTTTTTATATCCGGGGAGGGGGACATTCCCTCCCACTGCTTGTAAAAGCAGTCCAGAGGCTAATTAGCCACTAGGATTGCTTTTACATAAATGCCGGCCGCTGGCTGAAAAGAATGATACCAAGATACCACCTAAACCCGCAGGCATCAATCTGGTATAACCATTCAAAGTCCAGCAACATGCCAGTACGTTGCTGGTCCTTGTTGGACATGTATTGTAATCTTTTTTTTCATGCAGCCTGTTGGCTGAACGAAAAAAGAGATTGATCGGTGGGTATGCCCACCATTAGAATACCGCCCTTCATCCACCCACTTCTAATGATGGGCATACATGCACCATTTATATATGCCGAAGTATGGGGGCATCCTCCCGCAAAAGTTATGCCGCACACACACACGGTCGGACTTTTCCACGGGCAAGTCTCCGTCGGAATTTCGACCGTATGTACGCGGCATTAGGAGCGAAATCGCTCCTCCGCTCCTCCCCCCGTGCTTTGGCATATATGCTTTTTTTTTTTAACTGTGGTGGTGAAATCACCTCCTACAGCACTGGAGTCGCAGGGATCAGGCCTGTCTCTGCGAACACTGCAGTTATGTGTGTTGTGTTTTGTAAGTGACAGTGATCGATCGATACTGCACTTGGGTGGCCTGGGCTGGACGGAGGGGCAAAACGCAGGTGCTAGCAGGTATCTGGGCTGATCCCGCTAACACTGCGTTTTTGGGAACCCTAAATTGCTGGGGATGCTAGTATAGATCTGATCAGATATTGATCTGTTCAGATACTATACCACTAAGGGAGGTGTATGCTTCACGCGTGGGTGTTAGCGTTACTGGCACTAACCTGACGCTGCCTGGGGTGTGACGCAGACCCTCTCTGACGCTAAAACCTAATTGATATCACCCGCCGGGCGATCAGGGGGTTAAACCTTTATTGGGTTATATACGGCGGGTGCCCTGACACTATAAAAAGCAAACTAACTAACCAGCGTCACCCGTAACACTTCTATGGTGATCACTGGTGAAAGGGTTAACTAGGGTCAATCAGGGGATTAAACCTTTATTAGGTAATATATGGGGGTACCCGACGCTATAAAAACCTGCGGCGAACCTAAAAAAAATAACTGGCTACCTATCGGCATCACCGACACTAAGACAGCGATCAGAAAAACGATTGCTTAGTGACAGTGGTGCTAGGGGGTGAAAGGGTTACCTGGGGGGGCGATCAAGGGGTTAAACCTTTATTGGGTAATATATGGGGGTACCCGACGCTATAAAAACCTGCGGCGAACCTAAAAAAAATAACTGGCTACCTATCGGCATCACCGACACTAAAACAGCGATCAGAAAAACGATCGCTTAGTGACGGCGGTGCTAGGGGGTGAAAGGGTTACCTGGGGGGCGATCAAGGGGTTAAACCTTTATTAGGGGGGGATAGGGGGCTACACTGGACCTAAAACTAACTGCCCTGACACTTTTACAGTCACAAATGTCACTGATTGCAGTGATCAGTAAATAAATGGTCACTGCAATCAGTGACACTGTGACTGGGGGGTGATCTGGGGGGGCGATTTATGTACCTATGTGTCCTGGTGTCAGTGTAGTGTTAGTGCACTAACCTGACATCTTCTCTCATGCAGCGCTCGGTATATGTGAGCGCTGCATGAGGGATGACATCACTTCCTCCTGCCTTTGTAAACATTACACAGGCAGAGGAAGCATTTGATTCGCCGGGAGCGATCGCGAGGGGGTGGCCAGAATCGAATGGCGGCCCCCTCATCACGGATCGCTCCCCAAGCGATCCCGGCCGCCCACTGTACCGGAGGGGGTCCGATTGGACTCCCCACCCATACGAAGGCAGTCACGTACCGGCACGTGATTGTGCCTGTCCGTGCCATTCTGCCGACGTATAATTACAGTGGGCGGTCGTTAAGTGGTTAAGGGTTGGTGAGTCCTCTGGGTATCCCCTCCTCAGCCTCAGTGCAGCCAGTGGGTGGACTGTACTATTCACTATAATAAGTGTATAGGGTCTCAGAGGGTGGCAGTATGGAGTCTGATACACCTGCTTCTCCACACTTGTCAGAGGCAACAGGCAGTCCTTCTGCACCTGCGGTCCCTATGGACCAGTTGTCGGCAGTCCTGGAATCATTCCTTGTCAGAATGGAAGCGGTGTGCGAGCGCAAGGGAGCTATAAGCCCCCCTCTCCCCACAAAAATCTGTAGTGGAGGAGTGCTCTGATTCAGATATGGGCCTAGCTACTGCTGCTCAGGACCCTAGCTCTGAATATTTTAATGTTTTTGAACAGGACATTCCCTTGTGAGGAAGACTCCAGTTCTGTGTCAGTAAATGACAGGGCGCTTGTAAGTGAACTCATTGATGATGTGAGGAACACTCTCAAGCTGGATGCTGTGGTACCTCAGGCAGACGCTGTTTTGCTTGGTTCCTTCAAGCTTTTCTTTTACACAGCTTCCTCACTGTTTTCCTCACACGCTGCGTCGAGAGCAGCATGGATGATACAGTGGTACACAGTGTCTCCTCCCCTGGTCGATGCAGCATGATGGGGGGGGGGGGACTTTATTCAATTATGCCTCTATTCCCTGTGAGCCTTCTGTGTGATGTCCTGAGGCAACAACAGGGTCTCTATGCACCTGTGGTTTCCCGCCATTTCCTTGGGAACGCTCTGAGCTCGGACAGGACCACGGTCTGAGGATCAGAGGTTACCTGTTACTTGCATGCTGCTTCGGCAGCACAGTTAAGCAGTTTGGAATGATACAGAGAAGATAATGCGCCTCTGCGCCATAATTTAAACTCCTCTTATACCTCTACACTGGATACATTCACAGTGTATGTATGTGTTATTGGTCTCTCTGTCTGCGTGGGTTTCCCCCCACGTTCCAATGCTGTGTTTCAGTGCCATACACGATATAAACATACACAATATGTTTATGCACGACTCTAGATACATTCACAGTATATGTATGTATTATACTCTCTGGGTCGGCGTGGGTTTCCTCCGGGGGCTCCGGTGTCCTCCCGCACTCTCATGGTATGTGCGCTTCGGCTCTCTGCACAGTATAGACATGTTCAATATGTTTATTGCACATACTATACATATTTACAGTATGGGTATACTGTCTGCGTGGGGTTCCTCCCGGTACTCCGGTTTCCTCCTCCCACACTCCAATGGAAATGCACAGCATAAACATGTGCAATATGTTTATTCACATGCTATCATTCCTACACGGTATCTGTGTGCTGTCTGCATGGGTTTCTTCCGGGTGTTCCGGTTTCCTCCCACGCTCTGACGGTACGTGCGCCTTTGGCCCTCTGCACAGTTAAACATGTTCCATATGTTTATCACGCATGCTATAATACCTACACGGTATGTGTATGCAGTCTGTGTGGGTTTCCTTCGGGTACTCCGGTTCCCTCCCACACTCCAATGGTATGGGCGCTATGCACAGCCAAAATTTGTGCGATTTGATATCCACATACTAACATACCTATTCGGTGTGTCTGTGCAGTCTGCGTGGGTTTCCTCCGGGTCCCCCAGTTTCCGCCCACGCTACATGACATGCGTGCCTTTGGTGCAATACACGGTATAAACATACACATTATGTTTATACACAACACTAAATACATTCACAGTAGTTGTATGTATTGTGTTCTCTGGGTCTGTGTGGGGTTCCTCCGGGCGCCTTTGGTGCTATGCACACATAGGCATGTGCAAAATGTTTATCACACATACTATAGTACCTACACAGTATGCATATGCAGTCTGCGTGGGTTTCATCCGGGTGCTCCGGTTTCTCCCCCGCGTTCCAATGGTGTGCCTTGTCCTGCAAGTCGCCTTACTTGGTCCTCCATAAGGATATGCGATTTTTCCTTGTCCAAAATGTGTTTATTCCCCTATTTTATACCTGAAATAAAACACAGTTTTTATGTACTGCACAATGAGGTTTTATTCCTTTTTGTCCACATGGGATGTTATATATGTGGCGAATACTTCTGAAGTGTATACTGAACAAGGAGAGCTGTATCTGGGTTTACTACATACATTATCCAGTCTGCTGCTACATGAATATGGTGCATGCAGATTGATGGGCTTTCTATATATCATATACATGCTGATGTGGCCTTTGTGATGAGGGCCCACCAAGGAGGGTAAGCGGCTGTGTGATTGGGTGCCGGTGGTGGTCTCTTCTGTCATATATCTGACTCCTGCTCACCATTGATTGAATTGTATTGGATATCTGTTCCTGGATTGAGCTTCTGTGGACTTTATGTTTATAAGCGCTGCACCATAACTACAGTGGGGCAAAAAAGTATTTAGTCAGCCACCAATTGTGCAAGTTCTCCAACTTAAAAAGATGAGAGAGGCCTGTAATTGTCATCATAGGTATACCATACCTCAACTATGAGAGACAAAATGTGGAAACAAATCCAGACAATCACATTGTATGATTTTGAAAGAATTTATTTGTAAATTATGGTGGAAAATAAGTATTTGGTCAATATCAAAAGTTCATCTCAATACTTTGTTATATATCCTTCGTTGGCAATGACAGAGGTCAAACGTTTTCTGTAAGTCTTCACAAGGTTGTCACACACTGTTGCTGGTATGTTGGCCCATTCCTCCATGCAGATCTCCTCTAGAGCAGTGATGTTTTGGGGCTGTCGCTGGGCAAAACTGACTTTTAACTCCCTTCAAAGGTTTTCTATGGGGTTGAGATCTGGAGACTGGCTAGGCCACTTCAGGACCTTGAAATGCTTCTTACGAAGCCACTCCTTCGTTGCCCGGGCGGTGTGTTTGGGATCATTGTCATGCTGAAAGACCCAGCCACGTTTCATCTTCAATGCCCTTGCTAATGGGAGGAGGTTTGCACTCAAAATCTCACGATACATGGCCCCATCCATTCATTTATGTACACAGATCAGTCGTCCTGTTCCCTTTGCAGAGAAACAGCCCCAAAGCATGATGTTGCCACCCCCATGCTTCACAGTAGGTATGGTGTTCTTTGGTTGCAACTCAGCATTCTCTCTCCTCCAAATACGACGAGTTGTGTTTCTACCAAATAGTTCTACTTTGGTTTCATCTGACCATATGACATTCTCCCAATCCTCTTCTGGATCATCCAAATGCTCTCTAGCAAACCTCAGACAGACCCGGACATGTACTGGCTTAAGCAGGGGGTCACGTCTGGCACTGCAGGATCTGCATCCCTGGTGGCGTAGTGTGTTACTGATGGTAGCCTTTGTTACGTTGGTCCCAGCTCTCTGCAGGTCATTCACTAGGTACCCCCGTGTGGTTCTGGGATTTTTGCTCACCGTTCTTGTGATCATTTTGACCCCACAGGGTGAGATCTTGCGTGGAGCCCCAGATAGAGGGAGATTATCAGTGGTCTTGTATGTCTTCCATTTTCTAATTATTGCTCCCACAGTTGATTTCTTCACACCAAGCTGCTTGCCTATTGCAGATTCAGTCTTCCCAGCCTGGTGCAGGTCTACAATTTTGTTTCTGGTGTCCTTCGACAGCTCTTTGGTCTTCACCATAGTGGAGTTTTTGGAGTGTGACTGTTTGAGGTTGTGGACAGGTGTCTTTTTTTATACTGATAACAAGTTCAAACAGGTGCCATTAGTACAGGTAATGAGTGGAGGACAGAGGAGCCTCTTAAAGAAGAAGATACATGTCAGTGAGAGCCAGAAATCTTGCTTGTTTGTAGGTGACCAAATACTTATTTTCCACCATGTTTTGCAAATAAATTATTTCCAAATCAGACAATGTGATTGTCTGGATTTGTTTCCACATTTTGTCTCTCATAGTTGAGGTGTATATATATGATGACAATTACAGACCTCTCTCCTCTTTTTAAGTGGGAGAACTTGCACAATTGGTGGCTGACTAAATACTTTTTTGCCCCACTGTATATATGCTGTTTATTGATCCTCCTTCAATATTGTGCCAGCTGCTGTTATTTTATTATCATCATTTGTACGAGAACTTCTAAGCGCAGCAGATTTTTGTTTATTTTATACAAACTGTATGGCTGAACTCGCATTGCACAGACATCGCATGTGATCGGCACCGCAGTGCGGGTGCAAATCATATGCGATGTCTGTTTTTGCTACAGTGTAAACCCGGGCTAAAAGTCTGGCAATGAGCAGGACTCCCCCCAACAACTCATCCAAAATTGTAACGCATCAGCAATATTTGAGCTAAAAGGCATAAAATAGTATGCTATATCCCTCAAAAATTCAATGTGAAAGGGCTTTTTTATTGTAGGATCAAATGTTAGGTAATGTTATATCCGCCCTTCGAAAGGCAACAAGTAGAAACTGATATTTCACACACACAACATCTTGAGGATTATTCTGGACTTTTGCACGAATGCTGAGACATTCACACTGAAAATTGTTTTTATAAATAGAACCTGTTTTTCTTTTAATAATTTTTCTTTTCAGTGTGGATCACAGTGTAACATCAAAACCTTGAATTGAACTTTCAATTTGTTTCTCTTATCGTCCATGGACGGACACAGCGCCTTAAATCTTGACAAAGTGGGTTACGTTCCTGTTCATAGGAGAGGACTAGGCAGAACATGTTAGTTATCTTAAAACATGTAACTTTAACAGAGTTGAACAGCCCCGCCCAGGGGGCGGTCCCTCCGTGCATAACACTCCTACCTGCAGTCAGCAGCCTCAGTTTTTTTCTGCCTAGCAGAGAAGGACGTGGCTCCCTTTGGGCCCAGAGTCCTGAAGGATTATTTTTTTTTTCTTTCGTGATATCCATCAACTGCCGGCTGGGCGACAGGCTGGATATATAGATCCTTGTAGTCTTCCCAGTTCCGGCCATCGAGCGTGCCAGTCCCTTGCTTCACGCTTGGTTCTGACCACGACATACCCCATGGCTCCAGGGGTGGCCGGTGAGCACATGCTCCAGGGTCCACATATGACTGGGCTGCTTGTTGCCTCACTCACAGTGGACCGGGTCGACAGCTACTCCGTACCATCGGTGATGGGTCTGTCAGGGACGCGCCAGCTTGTCCTCGCAAGGACGGGTAAGTACGGTTCCACCTGTCTCGGGAGGATGGAACAGCTAGGCATTCCCGGGATTAAGGGGTTCTCCTGTCCTCCCTTTCCCTGCTCTCTGTCGCCCTTTCCCCTCCTGCCCTAGGGCCCGCTGCAACCGGGGTGTACCTGTGGGGGGGCTCCGAGTCCCTGTGGGGGACCGTGGGGCGCCAGGGTCCGCTTTCTGTGAGGGGGGTCTGTCTCCTGGGAGTCTCTGCAGGCCTTCTCGTCCACATCCCTGGCCTCGGGCACCCTTTTTTGCGGCGCTAACGCGATTTTTAATGCGTTTTTTTTTCTGTGTTAAAACTTCCATTGGCGGCCATTTTGTTGTAGCCGCGCTGTGGCGCAGGTCGGTATTGCGGGCGGCCATTTTCTTGTGGTTCGCACCCTTTTTTATCTGAGGCGTCTGGCAGCCATTTTGGAGTGGGTTTGACCTCTAGCACTGGCTTCTGAACAGCACAGTTATTTCTCCTCACAGCTTTTTCATCACACACGCTGTGTATACAAGGCGGGCAGCAGTGCTGAGCGGTCTCCTGGGTGGTGAGTCCCCTGGGTTACCCCCCCCGGTCAGTGCAGCATGGAGGGTGGACTCTTATGTGTGTTTCACTTGGTCCCTGAGGTCTGTCAGTGGGCGTTTATGGAGTCAGTATGTGTCCTTTCTTCTCCATACATTGCCAGAGGCAGCAAATGGTGCCCCTGCACCTGCGGTTTCATTGGATACGTTATAGATAGTCCTGGAACCTTTTGTTGCCAAGGTAGAAATGGATTGGGCGTAAGGGGGGTAAGAAAGCGCCCCCTCCCCCCGCCATCTTATGGGAAATGTTTGTCAGGGCACTTCTGAGTGCACTTCTGATGCTGAGAGGGACACTTTCAAGCTGGGAATGCAGCTGGGACTTCCGCAGAGGAGTCTGTCTCCCTTAGGTCACACATCTGCCCGCTTGGTGACGTTTTTTCCTTATGTTACTTTCTTTTATAGTTCATACATAAGGAATGGGAATGGCCGCAGAGGTCCTTGTGGTCTCCCAGCGCATGGCGGTCCGTTATCATACATGACACTTCTGATAAGAGGTCCAAGGTGGTGATGCTGGGGTCAGTGTTGCGACCTATATATGGCTGCGACTTTCCATGTAGGGAAACACAGTGGTTAACTCCCTCACCTGGCAGCAAGAGGGTCACTGGTTCAAACCCCGGACCCAGACACCATCTGCCTGGAGTTTGCATGTTCTCCCTGTGTCTGCGTGGGTTTCCTCTGGGTACTCCGGTTTCCTTCCACACCCCAAAGACATGCGCGCCTTCGGCGCCACAGTAAAAACATATGCACTAATACATACAGTGTATTTTAAATGGCCCCGTTGCGGTTTGCTTGGGGTTTGCATGTTTTCCCTATGTCTGCGTGGGTTTCCTCCGGGTGATCCGGTTTCCTCCCACACTCCAAGGACACGCGCACCTTCGGTAAAGACGTATACACTAAGACATACTCGGTGTGTGTATGTAAATGATTTCCAGAACCTCTATCTGCGGTGGTGCTGCACCGCCTGATGGGCTGGAATGCTGGTCCACTGGCTAAGCTCCCAAGTGAGATCTGGCAGATTGCCTTTCTGAGGCTTTTTGGTACCTCGCTGGACGACATTGTTAAGATGTCACTGGAGGTGAGAGCACTCTTCTCTCACAGTCCTCTGGGGGAAAGGAGCCGCGCCGTTGGCCGGGGCCCTCTGATTCCGTGCAGAAGTGGTATTTTCGTCAGATCCTCCCGGGCTGACAAGGCTTTAGCTGGGGGACAGAAGCGTCCCTGGGTGCGTGCACGAATGTGCCGGCTTACATACCATGCTACGCATGGTATTTTGTCCTTGCCCGACTCAAGGGTGGGGGGGGGGTGATTTTGCGAGTTTGCAGCTCGGTGGACCTCTCTGCTCTCTGACCAGTGGGTCTGCGAGGTGGTCACTTAGGGGTACAAGATAGTTTTTTCTTCTTGTCCACCAAACCGATCTTTCCCTCCAATCTTATCCTCTCCTTCCGGCTCGTCGGTTTGCTTTGATGGGAGCAGTACAAGACTTGCTCTGGTGCAGAATACTTTTACCTGTGCCCCTGGTGGAAGGGTTTCAGGGATTCTATTTGAATATGTTGGTAGTCCCACGAAAGCACGGTGTCTGTCCAATCTTGGACCTCAGGGCCCTCAATACCTTGTAGGGCAGCACAGTGGGGTCGTGATTAACTCCCTTACCTGGCAGCAAGAGGGTCACTGGTTCAAACATGGACCCGACACCATCTGCCTGGAATTTGCATGTTCTCCCTGAGTCTGCGTGGGTTTCCTCCGGGTACTCCGGTTTCCTCCCACACTCCAAAGACATGCGCGTCTTCGGCGCCACAGTATGAACATACGCATTAATACATACACAGTGTGTGTGTGTATTATTTTTGGGGATTTCTGGCATCTCTGGACACCAGGGTCGCATACTTGCATGTCCCCATCTGCAACAGCCATCTGAGTGTTCTGCGCTTTGTGATTTGACTTGGCGTCGGCACCAAGCGTTGTTCACAAGGTGTTTGCCCCGATCTGGGCTTTGCTAAGATAGCGAGACATTGATATCGTGGGCTACTTGGACGTTCTTCTTCTGAGAGCTGCTTCTGGCTCAGAATTAGAGGAGGACATGTCTATAGCTAGTCAGACCCTCCGGACTTTGGTTGGGTACTGAACATACAGAAGTCGGTGTTGGTACCGACTCGGTGTCTGAAGTCCCTAGGCTTGATCCTGAATTCTTTGGAGACAAAGGTCTTCCTTCCTTTGGAGCCATTGCAGACGCTCCAGTCGGCGGTGAAATTGTTGGCATCCCGCAAATGGTCGTCTTTCCCCTTTTTTGCACGAGTTCTGGGCCTCATGGTGGCCTCCTTCGAGGCAGTTCCGTCTGCCCTATTCCACACTCCAGTATTGCAGGAAGAGATCCTGTCCACTTGGCACAGGTCTCCATTGTCTCTAGATTCAGGTAAGTCACCTGGTCAAGGCTTCCCTGAGTGGGCGGCTGCATTTCCTGGCTCTTTAATCTGGGAGGTCGTCCCTTCCTTTCCATAGGACTGTGATCACGCCTGACATCAGCCTCACGGTCTGGAAGAATCTCGACCACCGATTGATGTCCTCGACATTCGAGCGATCAGACTGTGCCTCTCTAAAGGGTTGCAGAGACTTCAGTGGCATCTGATCAGGTTTCAGTTGGATGGCCACAGCGTCGGTAGTCGCTCGCATCATAAGTTTGGCCGAATGGAGCGTGCTGGCTCTATCGGCTGCTTACTATCTGAGATGCCAGATGCTGGACCAAGGGGTATGGTCTTTTCACCCGGAGGTGTTTTCAATTACTTTGTCGGAATTGGGGCACACCAGTTGTGGTTCTCCTGGTTTCTCGACTCAATCGCAGGTGTCGAGGTTTGTGGCCAGGTCCAGGGCTCCCTGGGCAGACGCGTCGGACGCGTTCGTGGCTCCATAGGGAATTTATGCCTTTCCCCTACTGGAATTGCTTCCTCGTCTGCTCTGCAGAGTGGAGGCCGCGGGGATTCTGGTGATTCTAATCGCCCCAGATTGGTCCCGGCATCCCTGGTACACCGACCTCGGGAGACTGGTAGCTGACGCTCCCCGGCGGCTGCCAATGCGGAATGTCCCATGCTTCATCCTGTTTTACAGTCGCTGACTTTAACGCCTTGACTATTGAAAGCCAGGCACTAAGGGACAGCGGTCTGGCAGATTCGATAATCCCCTTTATGTTGGGGGGCCCGGGAACTTTCTTCCCGGACGATCTACCATTGCACTTGGAAGGCCTACATCTCTGTGTGATGAGATGGCCGGGCGCCCACGGACATGGCCGGTTTCTCGGATCCTGCTGTTCTTACAGTGCGGAGTGGATCTGAACCTTGCCTTGAGCACCGTTAAGGGGGAAGATTTCAGCCTTGGCTGTCTTCTTCCAATGGCCTCTGGTGGCTCACTTACTGGTAAGTACGTGTGTGCAGGGGGTCTGACATGTGGTTCCCCCCATTTTGGACCACTGCTTCCTCCGTGGACTTGACTCTAGTGCTCTCGGTACTTCAGGAACCTCCCTTTGAGCACATCAGGGAGTTTCCACTCTTTTTCAAAAAGTTGCCTTTCTAGTTGCCATTACTTTGGTCAGAAGGGTTTCTGAATTTGCAGCCTTGTCTTGCAAGTCTCCTTACTTGGTCCTCCATACGGATATGCGGTGCTTGGCCCGCAACCTTCATTCCTTCCAAAGGTGGTTTCGGCTTTTCATCTAAACGAGGACATTGTGCTTCCATCCTTGTGTCCTCTACCATCGCATCCCAGGAGGCTGCGCTACATACCTTGGACGTGGTACGTGCCCTACGGGTGTACCTGTCTGCTACTGCTTCGTTTTGGAGTTCTGACTCACTGTTCGTGCCGGTATCTGGTCCACAGAAGGGCCTGACGGTCTCATCGGCCATCTTTCTAGGTGGATCAGGCTGATCGTCATCCAGGCCTATGCCCTTTAGGGTCGGGCGCCTCCCTTTCCTGTCACGGCGCATTCAACCAGGGCAATTGGTGCTTCCTGGGCTTTCCGACATCTAGCATCTGTCTTCCTAGTGTGTGAGACGGCGACCTGGTCGTCTGTTCACACTTTCCCAACGTTTTACAAGGTTGATGTGAGTGCATCTTCAGATGCTTCCTTGGCCGCAAGTTTTTGCAGGCGGCTGTTTGAGGTTGCAACTCCTCCGTGAGGAGCTCTGTTTGTTTGGGGTGAATTTAAGTCTAATTTGATTTCTGTTTCCACCCCTCATTTTTTTCTGACACTGCTTGGGGACATCCCACTTTGTCAAGATTTAAGGAGCTGTGTCTGTCCATGGACGATAAGAGAAAATAGGATTTTTTTTTTGTACTCCCAGTAAAATCCTTTCTCGTTCGTCCATGGATGGACACAGCACCCACCCCTCCTTTTTTAGTTTGTACTGCTTTACTACGAACTGAGGCTGCTGACTGCAGGTAGGAGGGTTATGTACGGAGGGACCGCCCCCTGGGCGGGGCTGTTCAACTCTGTTAAAGTTACATGTTTTAAGATAACTAACATGTTCTGCCTAGTCCTCTCCTATGAACAGGAACATAACCCACTTTGTCAAGAGCTGTGTCCGTCCATGGACGAACGAGAAAAGGATTTTACGGTGAGTACAAAAAATCCTATTTTTACCAATATACTGTACTTCATTATGTAAAAATCACATTTATTCAGTTAGAGCAGGGTTCCGTGGAACCATAGGGTTCCTCCAGAGGTTGCTAGGGGTTCCTTGAGCAATAACTGATAAGTTCCCACTGACACCATTGATCTTTTTAGCTATCTGTAAAGGTAATTCTTCCCAATGACCATCACACTCATGCATTATGAGTTATAGATATAGTAACTTTTAGGCCCCATGCACACGAAACACTGTTAAACGCGTGTTCAGAGGCAGTTGGACACTTTTTTTTCAACTGCTCTTGAACACATTCAATGTTATCCTATGTGTCCATGCACACAGTCTCGTTTATTGCCGTTTTTAGGCAGTTGCGTTTAACCTTGTTTTTCCAGAAGCAAAAAAATGGGTTCAGATGCAAACGTTTTCCACGTTTCAGACGCAAAACACGGCTAAATACGGCAAACCGCGGTACCGGCGTTTTGCCGCGTTTTCGTTTATAAGCGTTTTTAAAGGTGACCTATTTTTTTACATTAGAAATCTCAAAAATTTTGGCAAATTATGAAAAACCATTAAAAAATATATAAAAAAAACTAATTGCTTGCATTGCACTGTAGACAATCCACAACTTGTGGCAGGTGACGTGGCAAGTGGACAATCCACAACTTGTGGCAGGTGATGTTGCCAGGTGACGTGGCAGGTGGAAATGCACAAATTGTTGCAGGTGACGTGGCCAGGTGACGTGGCAAGTGGACAATCCACAAATTGTGCCAGGTGACGTGGCCAGGTGACGTGGCAGATGGACAATCCACAACTTGTGGCAGGTGACGTGGCCAGGTGCGTGGTAGGTGGACAATCCACAAATTGTGGCAGGTGACGTGGCCAGGTGATGTGGCAGGTGACGTGGCAAGTGAACAATCCACAACTTGTGGCAGGTGACGTGGCCAGGTGACGTGGCAGGTGGACAATCCACAAATTGTGGCAGGTGACGTGGCCAGGTGACGTGGCAGGTGGACAATCCACAAATTGTGGCAGGTGACGTGGCCAGGTGGAGTGGCAAGTGGACAATGCACAACTTGTGGCAGGTGACATGGCCAGGTGACGTGACCAGGTGACGTGGCAAGTGGACAATCCACAACTTGTGACGTGGCCAGGTGACGTGGCAGGTGATGTGGCAGGTGGACAATCCACAACTTGTGCCAGGTGACATGGCCAGGTGACGTGGCATGTGGACAATCCACAAATTGTGGCAGGTGACGTGGCCAGGTGACGTGGCAGGTGATGTGGCAGGTGGACAATCCACAACTTGTGGCGGGTGACGTGGCCAGGTGACGTGGCAGGTGGACAATCCACAAATTGTGGCAGGTAATGTGGCGAGGTGACGTGGCCAGGTGACGTGGCAGGTGGACAATCCACAACTTGTGGCAGGTGATGTGGCAGGTGACATGGCAAGTGGACAATTTATAACTTGTGGCCAGGTGACGTGGCAAGTGGACAATCCACAAATTGTGGCAGGTGACATGGCCAGTTGATGTGGCAAGTGGACAATCCACAACTTGTGGCAGGTGACATGGCCAGGTGGACAATCCACAAATTGTGGCAGGTGACGTGGCCAGGTGACGTGGCAGGTGGACAATCCACAAATTGTGGCAGGTGACGTGGCCATGTGACGTGGCAAGTGGACAATGCACAACTTGTGCCAGGTGATGTGGCCAGGTGACGTGGCAAGTGAACATTCCACAACTTGTGGCAGGTGATGTGACCAGGTGACGTGGCCAGGTGGACAATCCACAAATTGTGGCAGGTGTTATGGCCAGGTGACATGGCAGGTAGACAATCCACAAATTGTGGCCAGGTGACGTGGCCAGGTGACGTGGCAAGTGGACAATGCACAAATTGTGGCCCGTGATGTGGCCAGGTGACGTGGCAAGTGAACATTCCACAACTTGTGGCAGGGGACGTGACCAGGTGACGTGGCAAGTGGACAATCCACACCTTGTGACGTGGCAGGTGACGTGGCAGGTGGACAATTCACAAATTGTGGCAGGTGATGTGGCCAGGTGACGTGGCAGGTGGACAATCCACAACTTGTGGCAGGCGACGTGGCCAGGTGGACAATCCACAACTTGTGGCAGGTGACGTGGCCAGGTGGACAATCCACAACTTGTGGCAGGTGACGTGGCCAGGTGGACAATCCGCAAATTGTGGCAGGTGACGTGGCAAGGTGACGTTGCAGGTGGACAATCCACAAATTGTGGCAAGGTGACGTGGCACGTGGACAATCCACAAATTGTGGCAGGTGGACAATCCACAACTTGTGGCAGGTGACGTGGCCAGGTGACGTGGCCAGGTGAAGTGGCAAGTGAACATTCCATAACTTGTGGCAGGTGACATGGCCAGGTGACGTGGCAAGTGGACAATCCACAACTTGTGGCCAGGTGACGTGGCAAGTGGACAATTCACAACTTTTGGCAGGTGATGTGGCCAGGTGACGTATCAGGTGACGTGGCAAGTGGACAATCCACAGCTTGTGGCAGATGATGTGGCAAGTGATACGCTAAATACAAGTACACTGCTGCTCTCTCAGCTGCTGGTCTCCCAAAATCGCTGAAATGGTTAAATAATACTGTTTTTTGAGCTTAGGGAGGGTCTTATGATGTTTCTTAACTAAACGCCTATAGACGCAAACGCGGTAAAACGCCGCTAAAATCGCGGCAAACCGGGCGTTTTTAAACGCCGGTTTTAGCCTTTAAAAACGTGTGTTCAGCAGAGTTTGCACCGGCGTCTCGTGTGCATGGGGCCTTAGCAGGGGTTCCCTGAGACCAGAAAGCTATTTCAAGGATTCCGATTTGTTAAAAAGGTTGAGAAAGTCTCAGAGGATTTTCTTGATTTATATTTTAGGATAAACATCTGGTGCTGGATGAACTATGTAAGAGTTGCATTGGGAAAATGACATGAAGTATAAAAAAAAATCACTTTAATTAAAACATGTGTAATAAAATATTTATGTATGTTTGCTACCAAATTAATAAATTATCTAAATGGGGTAGAGCTAAAAGTTATAATGTGCGATAGGGGATTCAAAGGGGTGAAAGGGTCCTATTATTGAAATGGTTAAACACCTTGTTTGAAAAAAACCTTTGCTCAGATGTTAAAATGTGCATATAATCTCATTGCATTCTAACATCTATAGACATCTCTATGTAAAAGAAGACAAGGTAAGAATCATGTGGGAAAAAATTATTGGACAATCGTTTTTAGATATTTGTTTCATTGTTAAATTATTTTTGAGTTTACCTGGAAAACTATTTGTCTCAAGTTATTATAACTGTAATAATAAAACCATTCTGTTTTGTTGTATAGCTTGAAACCTGAGGCTGCACAAGGCAAGTCTGTAAAATCCTCTAAGTGGATTTGGTCTTGGGATGATAATTAATCTGGGATATTTATGGAAGGGGAACTCGGCTTTTCAGGGTATACCATTAAGATATTACACTTCTGTTTCCTCCTAAATCATTTCATTTGAACAGTGCAAGGGAGAATCCGTTATGAAACTTTAATTGGAAATTTAGAGATGTTCAGTCTCATTTTTTAATTGTTGCCTGCTTTTCTTTTATGTATAGGTTTGGTTGGACATGTAAATAATGTGTTTTTTGAATACTATGGTAGATTCTGGGTTTTGAAAATAACTTTTATAGAAAATGTATATAGTTTTTATTCTGCTTTTCTTTATATTTTTTTCTCAACATTTTTTCTATGTTTTATACTGTATATATTTATTTTTTATGGTCAGGACTAAAAATAAAATTTTATATACAATTTTATGTATACGTATTTTTTCTTTTATTTGGATTATTTGAAATGGGTATTAGGAATGTTATGTACTGCATCTTACTGCAACTAAAAGCTATTCTGCTCTGAGCTTCTTAAAGGTAATATATAGGTAGTTTGGACAGATTTATGATATAAACCTTTCCCGCCGAGCGTACGCACATATGCGGCCTCGGCTTTCTGGGGTTATACCGGGATGATGCCCGCAGCTGCATCGTTTTTTAGAGAGGGTGATCGGCTTTCCAGGGATAACAACCTATGTGGCGAAAAGCTGCTCAGTTGTTATCCTGGAGGAGCAGGAGGGGACATTCCCCCCTCCCGCCACCTCCACTGCTCTTACCGGGCCTCCCGTCCCACCTGGAGACCCGATCTACGATCCACCACCTCCAGCGCCTAGCCACAGACTGGAGCGAAGCCGTAAATGGCTTTGATCCAGTCTCCTCAATGTAAACACGGAAGCGACGTCACAACGTCACTTCTGGTTTACTCGGCTGCCAATGGCGCCGGATTTAAAATAAATATACGGTATTCAGAATCGCCGTTTTCGGCAATCTGAATACTTTGAAGTGCAAAGGAGGGATTGGGGGTCTTTTAGACCCCCGACTCCTCCATAAAGAGTACCTGTTACCACATATTACTGTCACAAGGGATGTTTACATTCCTTGTGACAGCAATAAAAGTGATCAAATTTTTTTATTCTTTTTTAAAACACTATTTAATATTCTAAAAATAAATACGATTTTTTTTTTAAAGCGCCCCCGTGAGCTTGCGCAGCAAAGAAAATGCATACGGAAGTCGCGCCCGCATATGTAAACAGTGTTTTAAATCGCACATGTAAGGTATCGCCGCGATCGTCAGAGCGAGAGCAATAATTCTAGCACTAGACCTCTTCTGTAACTCTAACCTGGTAACCGTAAAAAAATTAAAATTAAAGCGTCGCCTATGGAGCTTTTTAGGTACCGCAGTTTGTCGCCATTCCACGAGTGCGTGCAATTATAAAGAATAACATCTTTGGTATCTATTTACTTGGCGTAACATCTTTCACATTATACAAAAAATTTACTTTTTCATTTTTTTTTAATTCATGAAAGTAAATTTTTTCCAAAAAGTTTTGTTTATAACACCGCTGCACAAATACCGTGTGACAGAAAATATTGCAAAAATCGCCATTTTATTCTCTAGATTCTCTGCTAAATATATATATATATATATATAATATTTAGGGGTTCTAAGTCATTTTCTAGCAATAAATACGGATTTTAACTTGTAAACACCAAATGTCAGAAATAGGCTTAGTCATGAAAGGGATAAAATTGACAACGTATTTAATATACATTATTTGGAGAGGTAAATATTGCATTTAAATACTAGGCATTCTTATATCCAGACAGCAGATGGAACTTTAATGTGCTTTTTTCACATTTTCCAGTCTCTTCTTATCTCCAGTTGTAAAATGCCTGTTTACTGAACACAATAGCTCTGGCTGAAATTTACATATACAAATTAATGAATCAGCAGTGACCTACCCTCCTCCCTTTTTTTCAGTCATTTCACATGTTTATGGGTTCTGGAACCCAAAGGCTTTGTAGAACTTTGATGCTTAGGGCTCCATTGCTGCTATGGGAGATAACTGCCGGGGGAGTGGTGTCAGAATACTAAAAAGAAGTACAAGTGCTGCATGCTTATTTTGGGGAACCCATCAGGGAGCAACCTTCTATTTATGAACTGACTTAAGTTGGTTGCTTGGACAAGTAGATTATTTTTTCTTCATACATATATATATATATATATATATATATATATATATATATATATATATATATATATATATATATATATATATATTGTCATGGATATGCATTAATGTCTGTCTGCCATCTTACCTTCCTCCTCATGTGTTCATCTAGAGACCAGACCTCCTTCACCTGGCTTCCTTTATAATCTCCTCCCAGCCTGACTCCACCCCAGGCCCTATCACTGAACACTATATTAACCTGTGCACTGCAAGCCTGCTTTGCTGATCAACGTGTTTGTTAGGCATTGTGTGTTTGGGTTCCTGCCTGCCGTGTGCTACGTCTGTCTCTCTGTTACGTTATTGGCTTGTCCCCGACCATCCCTGTCTGCTCGTGACCCTTGACCTTCGGCTCGTTCTTCGTTATCCTTGTCTGCTTGTGGCCCCTGACCTTCGGCTTGTTATTCGGTTCTCTCTATCGTGTGCTGCTGCTTCCCCTTATCCTACGGGGCGTGAGCTAGGAAACTCCAGGGGCCGCGACCTGGTCCCAGCCTGCAGCGTAACATCCTCACCACTAGAGGCCCTGGAGAAGACCAGCTGGGTCTTAGACTCCGCGCCCTGGGGAATCTTGGCTCTCGCTTCCGTTGGGATCCCGGTTGTGCTCCTCTGGTCCCGCTTTCCACAACCACCCAGTTTCCTATCCACAGAAGCCAGCCATAGGGTTCACTACCTCGCGGTGCACTCCTGTCCCCCTACGGTGTGCATCTGTCACCTGGCCACAGGTGACCCTGACAGTTTGATCAGCCATGAACCCGGCTGACATCCCGCTTCCCGCGGATGATCCATTGCAGGGCATAGTTCGCAGACTTGAGACCCAGGAATCAAATCAGACCCAGGTGATGCGATTCCTCCAGGATCTGGCTTCTCGATTCGAGCAGCTTCAGGTCTCCTTGGGAACCCCGAATCCGCAACCCCAAGTACAACCAGCGGCTGTACCTATCGCACCAGTCGCAGCCTCACACTCACTAAGATTGCCAGCTCCGTTCCGTTTCTCTGGGGACTCCAAGGCCTGCAGGGGGTTTCTCAGCCAATGCACTATTCATTTTGAGCTTCAGCCTCAAAGCTTCCTATCTGACCGGGCTAAGGTAGCCTATATCATTTCCCTCCTCTCCGGTGAAGCTTTGGCCTGGGCTGCCCCCCTGTGGGAGAGGAACGATCCGGTGGTTTCCAGTCTGTCCGAATTCTTGAAGCTCTTTCGTAATATCTTCGAAGAGCCGGCTCGGGCTTCTTCAGCGGCTAGTGCTGTCTTACGTCTTCGCCAAGAATCTAGTTCAGTGGGGCAATATGCTCTTCAGTTCCATATCCACACAGCTGAATTGAGCTGGAATAATGAGGCCCTGGTCGCTACCTTTTTACATGGCCTCTCTGACCGAGTGAAAGACGAATTAGCGGGAAGAGCCATTCCCGTCGGTCTGGACGATGTAATTTCATTATGCAACCAGATCGACATTCGTTTTCAAGAGAGGTCCTTAGAAAAAAGACGCCAGCACTCTCTGGGTCCTAGCCAGTCTGAGCTCCCCTCCCTTCATTCCGTGGAGCATCCTCTACCTGCTGAAGAACCTATGCAGCTGGGCCGGACCAGACTAACCCCCGAAGAACGTGCTAGGCGCAGAACTCTGGGCTTGTGCCTCTATTGTGGGGGCAAGGGTCATTTTCGTGACTCCTGCTCGCTTCGTCCGGGAAACGCTCGGGTCTAATACATTTGGAAGGTGGAGTATTGGACCCAGAAACATCACCTTCTCGCCTGCTCTTGCCGGTGTCCCTTCATGTAGGCACTTCTCCTCAGTCAACCCTTGCATACCTGGATTCCAGGGCTGCCGGCAATTTCATGGATTGGAGAACTGCTTCTTCTATGAAGCTTACCCTTTCACCTCTCACTACCCCATTGGTAGTCTCGGCAATTGATGGCACTGTTCTCCCAGGGGGCCCTATTCGCTTCCAGACGCTACCCATTAGGATGTCGGTAGGGATTCTCCACCAGGAGTGGATATCCTTTCTTATTCTACCCAAGGCCTCTACCCCAGTTGTATTGGGCCTCCCTTGGCTACAGCTCCACTCTCCACATGTGGACTGGGTCTCTGGGCAGATCCTGGCCTGGGGTTCCTCATGTTTCTCGTCGTGTCTTCTCAAGGTGACCCCCAAGGAGAGTCTTCCGGTTGCTGCCACTTCTGTTTCTTCTGATCTTCCCGCCGCATACAGCGATTACCGGGATGTGTTCTGTAAAAAATCAGCTGAGGTGCTTCCTCCCCACAGGTCTTTTGACTGTGCTATTGATCTTGTCCCCGGAGCAACTCTACCCAGGGGTCGTACCTACCCTCTGTCCATCCCAGAGACCCAGGCCATGTCGGAGTATGTAGCAGAGAATCTGGAGAGAGGGTTCATCCGGAAATCCTCATCGCCTGCAGGGGCAGGGTTCTTTTTTGTTGCCAAAAAGGATGGTACCTTAAGACCCTGCATCGATTATCGGGGTTTAAATGCGGTTACTATTAAAAATCGATACCCCTTACCCTTAATATCTGAGCTATTCGATAGGTTGAAGGGTGCCTCCATTTTCACCAAGTTGGATCTCAGAGGCGCGTACAATCTCATTCGAATACGGGAGGGTGACGAATGGAAGACTGCATTTAACACTAGAGACGGGCATTACGAATATCTGGTGATGCCTTTTGGTCTGTGTAATGCTCCAGCCGTGTTTCAAAACTTTGTCAATGAAATCTTCAGAGATCTGCTGTACCAGTTTGTTGTCATCTATCTGGATGACATTCTGATCTTTTCTGAAAATCTGCTCGTCCACAGAAACCATGTCCGCACTGTACTTCAACGTCTTAGAGAGAACAATCTCTATGCCAAGCTGGAGAAATGTTCCTTTGAATGTTCTGAGGTCCTGTTTTTGGGGTGCTTTGTCTCATGTTCGGGGCTTCGTATGGACCCTGGGAAGGTCTTGGCTATCACCAACTGGCCTCTTCCTGCTAGCCTCAAGGCCACACAGGGCTTTCTTGGCTTCACTAATTATTATAGGCAGTTCGTAAGGAATTACTCTTCCATTGCCGCGCCTATTATCGCTTTGACCAAGAAGGGTGTGAATGCCAGAGACTGGCCTCCCGAAGCTGTCTCTGCATTTCACAACCTGAAACAGGCCTTTGTTTCTGGCCCCCTCTTGAGGAGACCAAATCCTGGGAATGCATTTTTTATTGAAGTGGACGCTTCCTCAATGGGGGTGGGAGCTGTGCTTCTTCAAATCTTTGAGAAGAGACGCCAACCATGTGCGTTCTTCTCCAAAAAAAATTCTCAGGCAGAGAGGAATTATGCCATCGGTGATCGGGAACTTCTCGCAATTAAATTGGCGTTAGAGGAGTGGCGTCATCTCTTGGAGGGTTCCCCTCACTCCATAACGATCTTTACCGATCACAAGAATTTACAGTATCTACAGAATGCTAAACGTCTGAATCCTAGACAGGCCAGGTGGAGTCTCTTCTTTGCCCGTTTTAATTTCACGATTACCTACAAACCTGGTTCCTGCAACGGTCGGGCTGATGCGCTCTCTAGGTCATTTGACACTTTGGACGAGGAGTCCGCCCCTGAACCTGAGCCGATCATTCCCACCTCATGCATTGTTGCCCACTCTACCACCCTGAAGTCTAAAATTCCGCCTGGTAAGACCTTTGTCCCCACTGAGCTAAGAGCTAAGATCCTTCGTTGGGGACATGATTCCAAGGTGGCAGGGCATTCTGGATTCCTCCGATCCTTCCTACTCATCAGTCGTCACTACTGGTGGCCTAATCTCCGCTCAGACGTCAAAGACTACGTTAAAGCTTGTCATGTCTGTGCTCAGTCCAAATCCTCCACACAAGCTCCTGCTGGTCTCCTCATGCCCTTGCCTATTCCTAAGGAACCCTGGGCCCATATTGCCATGGATTTTATCACCGATCTCCCACTGTCTGAGAATAATACAGTCATTTGGGTGGTAATCGATCGATTCTCCAAGATGGCTCATTTTGTTCCTCTTCCTGGTCTTCCTTCTGCCCCTGCCTTGGTTCCCATTTTCATTCGAGAAATTCTCCGCCTACATGGGGTCCCTTCTCATATTGTTTCCGACAGGGGAGTCCAATTCACGTCTCGTTTTTGGAGAGCCTTTTGCAAATCCCTCAATATTGTCTTGGATTTTTCTTCTTCTTACCATCCCCAATCCAATGGACAGACTGAGAGGGTTAATCAGGAGTTAGAGGTCTTTCTTCGCACCTTTGTGTCTTCTCACCATGACGATTGGTCCTCTCTACTCCCGTGGGCAGAATTCTCCCATAACAATCATGTGAATACCAGTTCGCAGAAGACACCCTTTTTCACAGTTTATGGAAAACACCCTCAACTTCCTCTTCCTATGATCTGTTCTCCAGACATTCCAGCTTTGGCTTCGGTTCAGGAGTCTCTCAATTCCGTTTGGGGTCACGTTCATGATTCCCTCCGGGCAGCTGCTGAAAAATTCAAAGGCTTTGCCGACCGCCGCAGGCGTAAACCGCCTTCTCTTCAGCCAGGGGACAAAGTCTGGCTCTCTACCAGGAACATCAAGCTCCGAGTTCCTTCTCTGAAGTTTGCTCCACGATTCATCGGTCCATACACGGTAACTGCTAAACTGAATCCGGTTTGTTTCAAACTCCAGATTCCTAAGAGCCTTAAAATCACTAACTCCTTTCATGTTGCTCTTCTAAAGCCTTTAGTCCTCAATAAATTCTCTCGTCCTCTTCCTACCGTGGCGCCTGTCTCTGAGGATAATCAGGAGTACGAGATCAGTCAAATTCTGGACTCCCGACTCTGTAAAGGCGTTCTTCAGTACCTCGTTCATTGGAAAGGGTTTGGTCCTGAGGAGAGGTCTTGGATCACTGCATCTGAGGTCTTTGCACCTCGTCTGTTAAAGGAGTTTCATCTGAAGTTTCCCTCTAAACCTGGGCCCAGGCGGGGAAGGGGGAGGCCTCGTAAGAGGGAGGGTACTGTCATGGATATGCATTAATGTCTGTCTGCCATCTTACCTTCCTCCTCATGTGTTCATCTAGAGACCAGACCTCCTTCACCTGGCTTCCTTTATAATCTCCTCCCAGCCTGACTCCACCCCAGGCCCTATCACTGAACACTATATTAACCTGTGCACTGCAAGCCTGCTTTGCTGATCAACGTGTTTGTTAGGCATTGTGTGTTTGGGTTCCTGCCTGCCGTGTGCTACGTCTGTCTCTCTGTTACGTTATTGGCTTGTCCCCGACCATCCCTGTCTGCTCGTGACCCTTGACCTTCGGCTCGTTCTTCGGTTCTCTCTATCGTGTGCTGCTGCTTCCCCTTATCCTACGGGGCGTGAGCTAGGAAACTCCAGGGGCCGCGACCTGGTCCCAGCCTGCAGCGTAACATCCTCACCACTAGAGGCCCTGGAGAAGACCAGCTGGGTCTTAGACTCCGCGCCCTGGGGAATCTTGGCTCTCGCTTCCGTTGGGATCCCGGTTGTGCTCCTCTGGTCCCGCTTTCCACAACCACCCAGTTTCCTATCCACAGAAGCCAGCCATAGGGTTCACTACCTCGCGGTGCACTCCTGTCCCCCTACGGTGTGCATCTGTCACCTGGCCACAGGTGACCCTGACATATATGTATGTATGTATGTGTGTGTGTGTGTGTGTGTGTGTGTGTGTGTGTGTGTATATATATATATATGTGTGTGTGTGTGTGTGTGTGTGTATATATATTGTGATATTGGGGTGTTTTTTAGCTCAGTGATAGATGCGTTTTAAGTGAGTTCACCGCCAACAGGAACTAAGGTTTAAGGGCGTGGTAGCCCACTTTTATTGAAAGTAGCAAAAGAAAAGTTCACACATGTATTTGGTTGCCCACACAGGGGTTCTTCTCCCAAAATTACAACTGAAAAATGACAATCCACCTGGCTCTTAAGGCTAACTCAGCCTTGGGCGCAGTTCCTTGCTGCACAGGCCCACTCCTGGCCTCTAGGAAGGGCTCTCCTGACACTCCAGGCTTCCACACTCCTCCAAGACTTACAGTCCCCTCTGGTCCTCAAGACTCTCTTGTCCAGTTGTCTCAGCTATAGTCTCCCCGACTCTCTCAGCTGGCCCAATTCTCTGTCCACTGACCTGGAACCTCTCCCACATGGAGTACCGTCTCAAGGATGCTGCCTGAGTTCTTCCACAGTAGCACACTTCCCTCCAGCAACTGCTGTAACACCAACTCCTTTCCCACACACTTAATTAGGCTCCTCGCAGACACAGAGATAGGCACACCGCACCACAAGCCCGTACCCTCCTGTGTGAGGAGGTTGAGCGGTGTTAGTTTCGGGTCTGCCTGTGGCTGGTGTTATGATCCTCCCGAGGATGATTCTCACCTCTACCTTGAATAGATGCGAGTCTTTATTTCTCCCCAGTAATGTAACTGTCCACACCAACTGAAAGTTCAACTTCTATATTTATTTCACACTGCATAACAAATAGTCTCTTTAACAGCAGACAGGTTGGACAAGACCCAAAGACAGCTTAGGTGGGAGGAGGTCCAGGCACAAACTCTGATTTCCTCAGACTGTTCAGGTTTCACGAACAGTTTTGGTGCACAATCTCTGCCACAGACCGTGAGGTTGGTCTCTGCCACAGACCTGGTGAATAAAAGTCACTGCCACTGACTTGGAGAACGGGTCACTGCCACTGACCTGGTGAATAGGGCTTTGCCCTATGAAGTCACTGCCATTAACTTGGTGAACTACCTTCTTGAAGTATTTGGCCCATGTAAAGGAGAAAACCATCCCTCCGGAGAGTTACCAGAGGCCCTCACCGTCACCACGACTCTGCGCTGGGTCTTTGGGAAGGGTTACCTCCCTGGCCTCCTCATCTCAGATACGGGTCCCCTCGCAAGGCGGTACCCTGGGAGCTCTCGATCCCTAGCGGACCCCAGACCCAGATTGTTCTTGGCCCCCGGGCCTTTGAAGATAGTACCTCACCCCAGACTAAAGGTGTCTGGGATGGAACAGGAACCGGGCCTAGGGCACCCGGAGATGACACACGCACCCAGGCTAAAGGTGCCTGGGCGCGGATGAAGACGGACCCCAATGGAAGATGGCTGCCCCCTTTTATACCCTCTCCCGACAGGCACAGCAGGTGCCCCGCCGTACCACTGCCGCGAGGGGACAAAAAGAGCACAGCCCTGCATCAGTGGTTCAACCCTGGCTTATGGCAACAGCGCCACCTGTAGGCCACAGGGAACTGCACACAACACCATCTCCCATGGACAGAAATGGTCCTTGAACCGTAACAATCAGTGTGTCTGAGCCTAATTACCACTCACACTTCCCCTAAATTTAATACCCTGCTACATTTTATATATATATATATATATATATATATATATATATATATATATATATATATATATATATATTATATAGTGTGTGTCTAAAAAGTTCAGCGAATGGTCCGATATCTCAACACCAACATGGGCCAGGTGCACGCAAATGCACATGACTATCGGGGTAAACCTGCTGTGGGTATTTGAACGTAGTCAGTGTGAGAGGTAGGGTCACAGTGCAATAGAGCAGCGAGTGAACATCAAGTTCTGCTACGAAAAGGGGAAGAAAACGGTGATGGAGATGCATGGAATGTTTGCGTAAGTGTAGGACAGAAGCCATGAGCAGAAAATGTGTTTACGACTAGTTCAAACCCTTTCACAACGGGAAGGCAACGACTTAGAATGAGCTACATTTGGTTTGGCTGTCAACAAGCAGAACCCCAGACATGATTGAGCAAGTATGAGAAATGCTGGCATGTGATTGGTGACTGACTCTAAGTTTGATGGCTGAGGAATTGGGCATTAGCAAGGACACGGTGCGCACCATCGTCCGTGAAGATTTGGGTAAGCGGTAAGATCTGTTCCCGGTTTGTGCCGCACAATCTGACAGACGAACAGAAAGCAAAAGGGATGGAAACCTCTGGAGATTTCAATACCATGTGTGACCAGGATCCATCCTTTTCTTCGACCCATCGTCACAGGGAATGAGACCTGGTGCTACCAGATTCGATCTGGAATCCAAGTTGCAATCGATGGAATGGCATTCACAGTCTTCCCCGCAACCCAAAAAGAGTCGCCTGCAAAAGTCCAAGGTCAAGACAATGTTGATCGCCTTATTCGGCAACGATGGCATTATCCATAAGGAATTTGTTCCTCCGGGTCAAAACGCGAACGCCGCATTCTACGAGAAAGTTTTGAATTTGTTGTTACAATGCATCCGCTGTGTTTGACCAGGGTTGCACAGGACTGGACAGAGGATGTTGTTACACAATAACGCGCCTGCGCACTGTACGATCCGTGTGCGGAATTCTTGGCTGTACGCAACGTACCTGTTCTCGATCATCCACAATACTCCCCTGAACTGGTGCCTGCAGACTTCTTTCTGTTAACCCGCCTAAAGAGCATCATGAAAGGCACACGTTTTGTGGACGCGGCGGTAATCAAAGAATGTGTGACAGCGGTTCTGCAATAGAGTTCTACTGAGGCCTTTGCTGACAGTTTCCAGAAGCTTTATGAATGTTGCCAAAAGTGTGTTGTGCAAGATGTGTGTGTATGTATGTACAGTGTGTGTGTGTGTGTGTGTGTATATATATATATATATATGGGCTGATTTACGAACTGTTTGCGCCTTGAGTTGCAGCGCACGCCGAGGCGCAACTGCCGTTTTGGTATTTACGAAACGTTTGCGCCGGTAACGCAGCGCTATCCCCCTTTTACTAAAGTGTTCTCGGCGCACGGGAGTAGGCGCTCGGTGCGCCACTATGGACCTGGCGCACGGCAGCTTCAAATCAAAAATAAAAGAAGCTGGAAGTGCCAATATTATGGGGTGATGTGAGGAAGTATAGTAACAACTGCCCAAGTAACAAATAGGCCCAAAATAAAATGAGAAAGTAACTTTTTCAGAACAAGCCTGCTGCGCCTGCAAGTACGTTTAGAACTGCGTGAGGTCTTTTTGTGCACTGCGCATGCGCAAGCGGCATTTGGGCACGATCAAGTGTGACGGTTCACTGAGCCGGCAGAATCTTAGTAAATGTCAAGTAACGTAAATGCATTTGCATAAGTTGAACAGGCGCACCTCTAAACTTGACTTTTTTTTTTTAACGCTGGTTCACTTTTATGTGTTTTTTTTTTTTTAAGGATATTTGCACACAGGTCATGTTAGCGTGTTACGTTGTTAACATGTTACATGTGCCTTGTTAAAATTATGTAAAAATACTCTCGCTACTCTAGCTCCTCATAAAAGGGCATTTAACCCTCCCCCTCTAATGCACATGTTTTCTTTGGACTAGTTTTTGCTTTTAAAGGGGAACTCTACACTCCAATGTTCGTGTCTCACCCTTCTAATGCATATAAATCTTTGGGGCTAGTTTTTGCTTTTAAAGGGGAACTCCACACTCTGTGAGCTGCCTTCACCAATCCAAACCACATACTATTTCAGAGTAAACAACAGGGCCAGCTAGGAAAGATGCGAGAAGAGCGATCGTCCAACTCCCTCCCGAAACATTCAAGGCCACATGAACTCAACATAGCTGGCTGCCTTTGGGGCATATTGGGCTCAGCCCAATACCAAGCACAAAACACCTTGTACCCACTAGTTTAAAGGGGCTTTCCACATTTAGTAAAGACCCCCTGTCTGCAGCCCCCCACAACCCCAGCTTAGGCTTGTGTGGAAGAGGCCCTTGTCCCCCTGAATAGGGGAACAAGGTGGTTGACTTTTAGGGTGCCCGAGCCCCTTCTGCTCCCAAGCATACACCCACCTTTCATGGGCTGGCCTGCTGTGTTTGGCTAGGGGTTTGTTAGTGCGTGGGAGGGAACAATTTTTTAAGATTTTGGGGAGGTATTTTCCACGTGGGGGGGTTTTCATTCTAACCCTTTCCAGACCCAAATGGCCTTGTATGTACAGGGAATTTTTTGTTTTGTGTTTAAACCTTGCAGCTGCAATGTAGATTTGTCAGTTTTCTATAAAGCTGTACATTTTTGAAGCATCATTTTGTATACATGCTACAAGATGCACCACTTTACAGGCAGAGTAAACCCCCCTCCCCCCCCCAAGTTACTAGCTTGAGCCCAGGTTCACACTGCGAGAGTGAAGCCGAACTCGCACAATTTTACTTTTACTTATGCTTGTCAGTCACGATTTTTGCTGCGATTACAGAGACATCTGTGCAGGTTTAGGCGGGCAAAAATCACAAGTAGTAGTACAGAAAATACTTTTTGAAATCGGTGCAGTTACGCAGATGCGGTGTCGCAATGATTAGGACGGTGCCATTGAAGGGAATTTCCGGCAAATGCTGCCTATTTGACATGCAATTTGACATGTCAAAACACATGTCAAATTGCACCAGTGTGAACCAGGGCTAGTTCACTCCATAGAAACGCAGTCCAGATGCGTTCCAGTGCGTTTTGTGTATGTTTTTGATGCAGTCCAGTGCTTTTTTTTCTCCCCTCTTTTTTTATTAACATTAGATGAGGACAAGTGTGTTCTAGTGCGTTTTTGGTGCATTTCGGTGGATTCCAGGGTGTTTTTGTTAAGTTTTACAGCGTTCCGGTACAGTCCATTGCAGGGAAAATGCAGCATGTTCTTTTTTTCTGGAACTGGAAGCACTGTTGTGAACTATGCCATTCTAAACCATATAACCAACTTTCCATGCGATTTTGATGCAGAAAAAACCCCGCAATGGACTGCATGTGGTGTGAACTGGCCCTTAAGCAATTTGGTATATTTAAAGTCACTTCTCCTTGTTTCGTTTTTGGTGTTGTCCAAATTGGTGACATTGATATATGTCCCTTAGGGTTGGACTTGGCCCCCTATACCCATTTTAAGGCCAATAACTAGATAAGCCAACCAAGTGGGGACTCACAAAACTAGTCATTTCCCATAGACTGCAATTGTATTTGTTGTATAACTTTTGCCCATGTTAGGCTCTTTGTTTTCCCCCTGGACCAGGGGGTGTTGGTCCCATCTCTAATTGAATAGCATGCTGGATGATGTGCTTAATTTTGGACAGGGGTGTGGCTTATTTTCTGCTAGCTGCAATTGTTTTGGTCTGGGCATGCTCAGGGACTTAGATTTTTTCCTGTGCCTTTTTGGTGTGTGAAATGCATTTGTGTTGGTCTGAGCATGCTCAGGGACATAGTTTTGTTTTTGTTTTTTTTGTGCTTTTTGTGTGTGAACAGCACCTGGATGTTTCTGGGCATGCTCAGAGAGTGTGTTTTTTGGGTTAGTAATTGAAGGACATCCTTAACAGGTGTATCCACTTTGAAGTTCCGTCTCTATATTGGGTGAACTTGTATTTTGTGTGTTTCATGGACTGTGCATGTGTTTTTAATTGCCTCATTAGCACACAAACCTGTGTTATATAAGGGCCAGTTCACACCAGACTCAGTTCCGTGTGCTTTTTTTCTGCACAAAATGCATGCACAGTGTTTTCCATGTATTCCAATGGCTCTTGTTGGCTCTAGTTCACACCATGCAGTCAGTTTCAGGTCAGTTTCTGCACCGGAAACTGACCGAAAACTGACTGCATGGTGTGAACTAGAGCCAACAAGAGCCATTGGAATACATGGAAAACGCTGTGCATGCATTTTTAGTGCAGAAAAAATGCACACAAAACTGTACGGAACTGCGTCTGGTGTGAACTGGCCCTAAATCTTGCAGATAGCATTCTCTACCTTGCCCTTAAAAGAGGCAAGATTGTGTGTGTGTGGCCGGCTGGCAAGAGAGTACATTTTGGTCTCCTTATCGAGTTTGTAACGCATGTATTTTTGCTTTGTATTTTGTTTATGTCAGGGATATGCAATTAGCGGACCTCCAGCTGTTGCAAAACTACAAGTCCCATCATGCCTCTGCCTCTGGGTGTCATGCTTGCTGCTGTCAGAGTCTCGCTATGCCTCATGGGACTTGTAGTTCTGCAACAGCTGGAGGTCCGCTAATTGCATATCCCTGGTTTATGTCTTTGAAAAACATATGTTTTGTTTTACTTTGGTTTATTTTTATTTTTAGGTTGGGGGATATTTTCCTCCGAAAAATGTTTGATGTTGTTAATATGTGTCGTTTGTTCACTCTGATTTAATTGTCTGTGCTGCATTAATTTGCTAAATGTTTCTCAAGATTTTGTGACTAGTGTTTCAATTTAACATATATGTTTTTATAGCTCTCCTTGCTCTTTTCCAGTCCTGTTTTGTTGACCAATAAAATTTGTTGCAAATTTGGATGGATGTTTGTGTTTTTTATTTTTCATGCAGCAAATTTCCCAGCTTCAGCTTAACTAGGCTGATTGGCATGTCCAAACAAAACAGGTGTGATTTGTCTAACCTGGTGCCTTCATGGTAGCATATGCATGGATGGTGTGCTGCCATGGATAGTCACCAGGAAAGGTAACATACAGAGCGGTACATTACCCACAAGACCACTGTACTACCAACAGTGCAGTGCGCTGTGCACAGCCTGATGGGGGAGCTTATTTGAGAGGGGCGGTCTCAGCCCGCTCTCTGGGGGACGCCATCTTCAAGCAGGCAGGAGGCCTGTGTTGAGGCCTGGAGCGAGCGTGCTTAGGCTGGAGAAGCCTGGGCTTAAAGTACGGAGACCGGATTGCCTGACAGAGGGATTTGTGTCACAGCCCTGCTGATCGGACCAGGAAGAGGGACCGCTCTACACTCCACAGCATCTAGAGTCACCCATCCATCGGCACCTCGTGAGCTACTGTGCAGAGGACCAGGGACCATGACCTGCAGGGAGGCTGTGAACCAAGAAGGGTCCAGACGGAGCATTCCATAAAGGCGAGGCCTCATTTGGTGAGAGGGCACCTGCCCACCAACATAACTAACTGGGTTGGCAGGAAGGTGACTTCCATAGTTTCACTTGTACTCGTGGGCAACTGCAGTGCTGTAAGTGGAGAAAAGCTATGCCCAGCAGTGATATAGCGCTTTGGGAGGATCAGTGTTTCTCTGGCCTTTGTACTGCATACTTCAAGTGTTCATTCTTTCTTCACCTTGTTTGTTGGATTACAAATACTCAAGTGCACCAACAAAGCTAGCCGAAGATTACTGGAAACTGTTAGGAACACTCATAAGTTCAGATCATTGCTTAGGTTGATACAACTGGACACGCACCAGTTGAGCTGCCCACTAGGGGGCGCCAAATAGTTTATTGAACTCAAATGTGTAAGCTAACTGTTTGCATTCATTTTTATTATCATTGTGCTATTTCAGTGAGCTGGGTGGGACTTGTTGAAGTACCCCATTGCTGTCATTGCCTTGGGAGATTCCTTCACCGTGTGCTTCCTCAGGCAGGTCTGACCCTAAGTTGTGTTAATTGGGTTCCTTTTGTATAGTGAAACCCTGAAATTGTTATGCATATGTATGTCAGTTGATTCTCACAGGACCTGTTTGAGTCAAATGTTACTTGTGTAATCTCTATTCTATTTTCTCTACCAAGTAAACGTATTACCTTTTGGTTGAACTGCATCTTGTGTGGGACTCTGTCTTTTGCAGCTGTGTAGCAGGTAAACCACACTAAGGTAACAATATTTAACTAAATTTATTGTTGTGTGGTATCATTGTGGCCCTCTATAGCCTTTTAGGGGCTGGCAATCACATTGTTGTCCAGTTGTGCCAAGGGGGCACCGAGCCAAATTATAGGGGTTGATAGGCAGAGTACAGTCCCAAACTTAAACCAGCAGCTCCTAGGAGGGTAGTGCTACATGAATTTATCTTATCTAGAATTGCTGTCCAAAATACCAAGCCATTGACTGATTTTAAGCACATGTGCAAGATTAAGGAAAACCAGCAAACATGGCCTGTTGGTACTTGAGAAGCACTGATTTAAAGCACTGCGCTAAAATCGAGCTCAAGGCAATTCTATTCTAATTGTGGGCATTTGAGGGAAACCAAGTGAGTGTTGGAACCCCTGCTTGTCTTTTTTAGGTTGGGCTTTGTGTCCCTTTTCTTAAAATTGGCTTCACTTCCTGTTACACAGCCAAACAGGAAGTGAGGGTAAAACCTTACCAATGTCTTTTCTTGGGGACACACAGGTCAATCTAATTAGTGTCCCCATTAAGCAAATTACACTCTAGTACTTTGTTGTGTACACCCCAAATCATTAGGTAGTTTGGGGTTTAGGAAAGGCAAATCCACTCTGCAGTACAAGTGTAGTTGCTGAAAATCTGAGGGGAAGCACTGGTGATTTTAACATCCAATCATGTAGAAGCAAAGATAGTTTTTTTTTTTCCTTGCTTGTCCCCCTCGGATGTCCAGAAAGTGCACTTGTAGTGCAAAGTGGATTAGCTTTTAGTAAATAAACCCCAAAGTCCAAGATACCTAATAATTTGGGCTGTACACAGCAAAATGCTGGAGTGCAATTTTCATAATGGGGAAAATATTTAGATTGACCTGTGTGTCCACAAGGAAAGACATTGGTAGGGATTTACCCTCACTTCCTGTTTGGCTATGTGACAGGAAGTGAATAAATTTGAAGGAGAAAGGGTGAAGACAACTCCCAAATTTTTCCACTATCAGGGGTGAAGACATCCCCAAAAACTGACCAGACTTCTAATCCCTCTGCACACTATCCCCAAGAAAAAAGAATAAAGGATTTAATTTAGTTTAACTTTGCAAAGACACATTCCTAAGTACATCTGTGATGCATGTCAATGGCCCATTTAACCCTTGTTTAATAGAAAACACCAGTGTAGAAACATTTGTTAGTCCAGTCCTGAAAATCTGCATATGCTTTATTCTTAATTTCCATAAAAATTGAGTTCCTGCAGCTAAATGCAACAAATGTATGTAGATGCGGGACCGCCGTGTATATGACATGCGCAACTGCTGTGTGCGCGCAGGTATGCGCATATGAGGTTCTCGGAAAGCGGTGGCCAGCACACAGGAATGACAAAACGCCCCACAGGAAGTTGCTTGTACTGCTGCTAAGTTCTCTGAGGAAGAGATGATAGTTATTTGCAAATTAAGAAAAACTTTGGGGTGTTTGTTTGTGTGGGTCCCTAACAAACATTCATACATATTGAGGCCAATTTTGATAGGATCCAATTTACAGCATGTATTTAGATTGTGGGAGGAAACCCACTCAGGCACAGGGAGAACATGCAAACTCCAGGCAGATGGTGTCATGGCCGGGATTCGAACCAGCGACCCTTTTTGCTGCTAGGTGAAGGTGCTAACCACTGTGATGCACACACATGTATTTAGAGATGTAGGTTCTTGTGTCCACTTGTGAAAATACAAGTGGGTCAGGGCACATCTACATTCCAAATTTGGCACTTAAGATGGTCATGCACTATTGCAATCTGATTGGCCAATCTCTGTACAACTCGAGATTTTGGAAAAATAGGTATTAGGTATACGCACTTGAAGAATTATTTCAAAGTTTTTTAAATCAAACAGGGTCTTGGTAAAAAGTACAATGGCGCAAAAAAAGTTCTGGCATAGTATGTAGTCCAAATGTCAGTAAATGATGTATGCACCAGTGGCAGCTACCATAAGCAGAAGCAGACTCTGTAAAATATAATAAGAAAAGGAAGGTGCGCCAAACTAAGTGCAGTATTACGATTTTAATAGCAAATAGTAAAAACAGCCAAATAGCTACTCACAGGATGATGGAATATATAAGGAATATATATGGTAAGAATGGTCCGGGGTCATCTATGGCAGTCTGCGGGGATGGTGTAGATCCCAGATGAAGAAGGAGCTGGAGGCAGGTCTGCGGTGTCAGCAGGGAAAGTCTATGGCATCCAGGTGCCGAGGACGTGCATGGTGTATCCCTTCTAATGCACAGCAAGGACCAGGAAGATGCGCTTCAGTGTGCGCTTCAGTGTGGAGCGCAGCCTGCCATCAGACCGGAAGTGACGTGTACAGGGAACGGACCAATAGGATGACGCGTTTCACAGCATCCGCTGTTTTATCAGATCCATGGAGAGCATGGTGATTGGTGGACGTTATATGGGAGAGAGAAGTCTCGTGATTGGTTGCCAGCACACATGCATTTGTGAGGGGACACTGTGATAGCGAGAAAAAAGTGAATATATATAAAACATATATATATGTACATATAAACCATTATATATATATGTGAGAAAACTATAATAAGGGATGAGCAGTCTGGTGGTAGGGAGGGACTATGAAGGCCAAAAAACGCACCAGAAGTCGCACAAAAACGCATGAATAAAAGAGACAATAATAAAGTAAAAAAAATAAAATGTAAAAAATATAATAATAAAAAAGTAATAAAAAGGACTTGAGGCAGTGGCCCACTTCTTGAAAGATGACCCTATTCTCAACACACTACAAATAGACTTCATCCTCCTGGCCACCCGGTTTTGCCTTGAGCATAATTACTTTCTATCTGCTGGAGAATTCTATCTTCAAAAGCAAGGCACTGCGATGGGCGCTAACTTTGCCCCCAGCTACGCCAATCTCACTATGGGACTATAGGAGTCCAGATACATTGAAGCTAACAACCCCATTTCAGCCAACCTTGTCTTCTATGGTCGTTATATAGACGACATCATCATCATCTGGGATGGGCCAGCCACTTCGGTCACTGAATTTGTAACCTACTGTAATTGCAATAACTTTGGACTAACTTTCACCTCGGCCATGGACCCCGAGTCCATATGCTTTTTGGATCTCAAGCTTTTTCATACAGATAACTCTATTACTGCAAAGAATTTCACCAAAACCACAGCCGGAAACTCCTATTTACACTACTCCAGTTGCCACCATCCCAGGTGGATCAACAATGTCCCCAAAAGCCAATTTCATCGCCTTAGACGCAATTGCACAAGACTAGAGGACTACACATCTCAAAGCATCCTACTTGAAAACAAATTTATCGAAAAAGGATATCCTCCTCATTTGATCGAAGAGGCTCGTGCCATCTACCAGCAAGAATCTCTGCCCATCCCTAAAAAATCAAACTAAGAACCCACCACTCGTTTCATCACTCAGTATCACGCAAAACACAAGAAGATGGAAAATATCTTCAAGAAACACTGGTCTATCCTCACCCAAGATCCCCACTTATTCAAATCTTTATCAGCCACTCCCAAATTCGCCTACCGCAGGGCCCCCAACATCAAAAGTAAGATTGCTCCAAGCAAAATTAAAACATCGAACAATCATAAGAACTATATGCTCAAACAGCTTACTTTAATTCAGCCTTGTAGGGATGTTCCAGTGCAAAAAGGCCTTATGCCTAACTTACTCGGATGTCACTCATGGCCAAAAATCCTTTATGGCCAACAGCAAGACCTTCAATCTCAGTTATTTTTATAACTGCTCCACCACCTATGTAGTATACTGCATCTCTTGTCCATGCGGCCTCTTATACGTAGGCAGAACCATCAGAGCCCTACGGGCCAGATTCGGAGAACACCGTTGTGCAGTCCAAAGGGGCAATCCAAAATACAGTGTGGCACGCCACTTTGCAGCCCACCATCACAAAGATATTAGTGCCCTCCAGAAACGCCTACCGCAGTTGAAAGATTCCAACGTCTCTGCAGACAAGAAACCTATTGGATTCATTCTTTGAACACCATATCGCCTCACGGCCTCAATGAAGAAATAGAAACCAACAACGTCATCTAAAACATCTTACATTACCACCATTCTGTGCCTTTTAAAAAAAAATATTATTATATTTTTTTAACTTTATTATTGTCTCTTTTATTCATGCGTTTTTGTGCGACTTCTGGTGCGTTTTTTGGCCTTCATAGTCCCTCCCTACCACCAGACTGCTCATCCCTTATTATAGTTTTCTCACATATATATAATGGTTTATATGTACATTTATATGTTTTATATATATTCACTCATTCCCGTTTTTTCTTTTCCACTAGCCCCCCCGGCCCCTCCTCCCCCTCCCTCTTATTTATTTATATATATATATATATATGGATGTCCGTCCACCTATTATCTCAATGTCTATAATGTGCTACACTCATCCATATACATATGTACAAGGTTTTTTCCATTTATAAATCTGCCGCTTCCTAGTTAATTTTTTATATATATATATGAATTTTCTCATATATATTTTTATTTTATTTATTATCATCTTCCCTTGTATATCATAATTTGTTAATTTCTTCCCCCGTTTCTCCTCCTCCATTTTCATCTTATCCCAATTGTGGGCCAGGTACCCATCCGGACACCAACCCGGACACCTATACCATATATTATAATTAATTTTCTTTCCCCCACTGTTTGTGTATCATCCATTTTCTATATATATACATATGTATCATTTCAGTCCTTATGACGTTTTTGGTCATCTTTAAACTCCCTTTTATTTATATCTAAATAATTCCCAGTTAATTCTGTGTGTTTTATATGTGATATTTCCTCCCTTTCTTCCCCCAAACCCCCCCCCCCTTGTCTTTTATATCATCTCAGCGCTGCTCTCCTGCATAATGTTCTCTATATAATTTCATTATAAGATATACCCCACACTGTTTATATTCCATTATCCTTATTTTTATTTTTATTTCTGTTCCCTTACGTTCCAAGTCTTCATATATTCTCCATATATTTGTGTACAATCATTTGCTATGTTTTCCGATTTAAACCTATCCCAGTGTCCCCTCACAAATGCATGTGTGCTGGCAACCAATCACGAGACTTCTCTCTCCCATATAACATCCACCAATCACCATGCTCTCCATGGATCTGATGAAACAGCGGATGCTGTGAAACGCGTCATCCTATTGGTCCGTTCCCTGTACACGTCACTTCCAGGCTGACGGCACGCTGCGCTCCACGCTGAAGCACACACTGAAGCGCATCTTCCTGGTCCTTGCTGTGCATTAGAAGGGATACACCACGCATGTCCTCGGCGCCTGGATGCCATAGACTTTCCCTGCTGACACCGCAGACCTGCCTCCAGCTCCTTCTTCATCTGGGATCTACACTACACATGTGCACACTGAAATATTTTGTTTTGAAATTTCGTTTTCGTCCGAAAAATACATTTATTTAGTTACTCCCGAAATTCGTTTTTATTTTTTTTCGTTTTTCGTTAGAAATTGCATTCGTCCGAAAATCTGAATTAATTAAGGTCGAATCTGTCATTGAAGGCTTATGGTGTCTGTCGAATGTTCAAAGAAGATTCGACGGAGCAGCGAAACTGTACCACGCCGCAATCGTACATTTCCGGTCGAATGTTCCGCCTACAAGCTATAGTAGAATTCTAATGTTGTATGACTAGTAATAATTATATTTATTAATTACTATTACTAGTCAACCAACATTAGAATTCTTCTATAGCCTATGGGCGGATGCATTTGACCGGAAATGTACGATTGCAGCGTCGTACAGTTTAGCTGCACCGTCGTATCTTCTAACTTTCGACAGACACCATATAAGTCTTCAATGACAGATGCTTTGTCGAATCTTCGTCATTCATGTCGAATTGTCAAGTTAGTTCTAGCTATTTTACTGCTCCTCTTTGGTTGCAATCAGCCAATAACATTCATCATCATCATTATTTTTTATTTACTTCCGCCACCAATTCCAGCAGTGATCTTTTCTCTCTATAATGTCGAATCTTTTCTCTCTATAATGTCGAATCTTTTCTCTCTATAATGTCGAATCTTTTCTCTCTATAATGTCGTATCTTTTCTCTCTATGTAGAATAATCTTGGACTAATAGAGTTAAGGTTAGGCACATTCGACCACAGGTTCGATAGACACAGATTGCTATTGTCAGCGTCACGTCGAATCTCCTGTCTATATCGAACTGTTGTCGCAACGAAAACAAAAATAAAGCATTTGTTTATGTCGGATCTTTCAGTTTTCGGATTCTGTGCTTTAGTTTTCGTTTGTTAAAACGATAACGAAAATACCTGAAATTCGGACGAAAATGCATTTGGACGAAAACGAATGCACATGTCTAATCGACACCATCCCCGCAGACTGCCATAGATGACCCCGGACCATTCTTACCATATATATGCCTTATATATTCCATCATCCTGTGAGTAGCCATTTGGCTGTTTTTACTATTTGCTATTAAAATCGTAATACTGCACTTAGTTTGGCGCACCTTCCTTTTCTTATCAAACAGGCTCTTGCCTAATCTAATTTTTATAATTTTTATAATTTATATAATTTTGTTACGATTGCAGTGTATGGTCACCTTTTTAAAGATCAAGATCTGAAAATATTAATTTATTGGGTTTAGAAACACTTTTCTGGTCTTTGTAATGTATTGAAATATTTGTGTGAAAATAGAACAAAAAAATTCAACGATATATTAGGAATGATATTAGCATCACAAGGGTTAATTAAGTGAGAACACCTACTAATTGCCTAACAAGACACATCCAATGAGATGGGTGTGCGCTATTATCAATGAGAAAATAGCAGTTACCCTGGCAACAGTTGCCGTTTACATATTTATTATTGCGTTGCGCATGAACGTGCGCCGGTTCGCACGCCCAATCAGTGATTTTATCCGGCGCACCAACTAAGGTCTGAAGCGGCGCAGCGCATTGTTCTTAGTAAATCAGCCCCTTTGTGTATGTGTGTATGTATATATATGTGTGTGTATGTGTGTGTGTATGTGTATATATATGTATATATATATATATATATATATATTTTGTGGCAGAGCGAGTCTCTGTCCCTATTATGAAGTTGGAGGTAAAAGGGACACAGGGTTTGCATATCTGGGGACTGCAAGACTACAGAGTGTAGAGTTTAAATGGAGAAAACTGCTCTGTCAGTTTTCTCCAGGCTTTGCTAGTTTAGTATGGGACTCTGTCGTTTGGAGATCCTTAAGAGACTTGGGTGGGACAGGATCTCCAACCCTGTGTCCGGGTCTTATGGACAGCCAGCAGGGTGTGTGCCCAGGTGCACACAGCCCATATAACGAGGGACTGGTCAGAACAGTGGGTGGAGGATGGTGGAGAGTGAGCAGCTTGCTACTGCTGTGTGAGGACAGACCTATGTCTGGAGAGCAGTCTGCCCTGTGGGAGACTGCAGCCCATGTAAAGGGGATTCTTTGGCCAGGGACTGGGAAAGGCTGGCCAGCCTTGAGAGTCGGTTAGACTGAGTAAGCCTGTAAGTCCAGGGGGCTACAAAGAATCGTGAAATCTGTTGAGAACAAGCAAAGGAACTGCTGACGAGAGCCAGGTGGCTCGGTAAGTTTTTCCTTATTTTTGGATTGCTAAATGAAGTTAAACCCATGCGTGGGAATCCTGAATCGACCCTTTGATTTTGTTTTTTCACTTGGTTAAGGGCCTGGTAGCCCACATTTATTATCATAAGCCTGTCTGACATGGACTCCCTGCACAAAAAATGCATCTATACACTTGAGCTAAACACCCCAACATCTATCTATCTATCTATATATATATATACAGTCATAGCCGAAAATGTTGGCACCCCAGAAATTTTTCCAGAAAATCAAGTATTTCTCACAGAAAAGTATTGCAGTAACACATGTTTTGCTATGCACATGTTTATTCCCTTTGTGTGTATTGGAACAAAACAAAAAAAGGGAGGGAAAAAAAGCAAATTGGACATATTGTCACACAAAACTCCAAAAATGGGCTGATCAAAATTCTTGGCACCCTTTCAAAATTGTGGATAAATAAGATGGTTTGAAGCATGTGATGCTCCTTTAAACTCACCTGGGGCAAGTAACAGGTGTGGGCAATATAAAATCACACCTGAAAGCAGATAAAAAGGAGAGAAGTTCACTAAGGCCTCGTACACACGACCGATTTTCTCGGCAAGAACCAGCAAGAAACTTGCTGGCAGAGAGGTCTTGCCGAGTAAATCGGTCGTGTGTACGCTGCTAGCGGGTTTCTCGTCGAGAAAACCGACAAGAAACCTCGACGAGAAAATAGAGAACCTGCTCTCTATTTTCTCGTCGAGATTCTCCTCGGCCTGTTTCTCGACGAGAAAAGTGAGTGTGTGTACACTTACCTGTCCGCCCGGAAGCCCGCGCATGTTCGAAATGAATTCGACGCATGCGCGGTAGCTTCCTAGGCATACGTAGGGTATACCAAGATGGCGGTGACGGCATCGAATGTGACGAGCGCATGCTCGACGTAGTCGATGACGTCACCGCGTACACTCCTTTCAAAGAACCGCGGGTTCTTTGAAACGAGCGTGTGTACACTCGGCCGGGACAAGTTTCTTGTCCAAGAATCTCGTCGAAAAAAAACGACATGTTTTTTTCAACGAGAATCTCGGCCGTGTGTACGAGGCCTTAGTCTTTGCATTGTGTGTCTGTGTGTGCCACACAGCATGGACAACAGAAAAAGGAGAAGAGAACTGTCTGAGGACTTGAGAACCAAAATTGTGGAGAAAATATCAACAATCTCAAGGTTACAAGTCCATCTCCAGAGATCTAGATTTGCCTTTGTCCACAGTGCGCAACATTATCAAGAAGTTTGCAACCCATGGCACTGTAGCTAATCTCTCTGGGCGTGGACGGAAGAGAAAAATTGATGAAAGGCTGCAATGCAGGATAGTCCGGATGGTGGATAAGCAGCCCCAAACAAATTCCAAAGAAATTCAAGCTGTCCTGCAAGCTCAGGGAGCATCAGTGTCAGCGCGAACTATCCGTCGACATTTATATGAAATGAAACGCTATGGCAGGAGACCCAAGAGGACCCCACTGCTGACACAGAGACATAAAAAAGCAAGACTACAGTTTGCCAAAATGTACTTGAGTAAGACAAAATCCTTCTGGGAAAACCTCTTGTGGACAGATGAGACCAAGATAGAGCTTTTTGGTAAAGCACATCATTCTACTGTTTACCGAAAACGGAATGAGGTCTACAAAGAAAATAACACAGTACCTACAGGGAAATATGGTGGAGGTTCAATGATGTTTTAGGGTTGTTTTGCTGCCTCTGGCACTGGGTGCCTTGAATGTGTGCAAGGCATCATGAAATCTGAGGATTACCAAAGGATTTTGGGTCGCACTATAGAGCCCAGTGTCAGAAAGCTGGGTTTGCGTCCGAGATCTTGGGTCTTCCAGCAGGACAATGACCCCAAACATACGTCAAAAAGCACCCAGAAATGGATAGCAACAAAGCGCTGGAGAGTTCTAAAGTGGCCAGCAATGAGTCCAGATCTAAATCCCATTAACACCTGTGGAGAGATCTTAACCACTTAAGCCCCGGACCATTTCGGGCCATTAGGACCAGGCCTGTTTTTGGGATTCGGCACTGCGCTGCTTTAACTGTAAATTGTGCGGACATGCAATGTTGTACCCAAATGAAATTTGCGTCCTTTTCTTCCCACAAATAGAGCTTTCTTTTAATGGTATTTGATTGCCTCTGCGATTTTTATTTTTTGCGATATAAACGGAAAAAGACCGAAAATTTTGAAAAAAAATGATATTTTCTACTTTTTGTTATAAGAAAAATCGAATAAACTCAATTTTAGTCAGACATTTAAGCCAAAATGTATTCAGCCACATGTCTTTAGTAAAAAAAATGTCAATAAACGTATATTTATTGGTTTGCGCAAAAGTTATAGCGTTTACAAACTAGGGTACATTTTCTGAAATTTACACAGCTTTAAATTTATGACTGCCTATCTCATTTCTTGAGGTGCTAAAATGGCAGGGCAGTACAAAACCCCCCCAAATGACCCCATTTTGGAAAGTAGACACCCCAAGGAAATTGCTGAGAGGCATGTTGAGCCCATTGAATATTTTTTTTTTTTGTCCCAAGTGATTGAATAATGACAAAAAAAAAAAAAAAAAAAAAATTACAAAAAGTTGTCACTAAATGATATATTGCTCACACATGCCATGGTTATATGTGGAATTGCACCCCAAAATACATTTTGCTGCTTCTCCTGAGTACGGGGATACCACATGTGTGGGACTTTTTAGGAGCCTGGCCACGTACGGGACCCCGGAAACCAAGCACCGCCTTCAGGATTTCTAAGGGCGCAAATTTTTGATTTCATTCCTCACTACCTATCACAGTTTCGAAGGCCATAAAATGCCAAAATAGCACAAAACCCCCCCAAATGACCCCATTTTAGAAAGTAGACACCCCAAGGAAATTGCTGAGAGGCCTGTTGAGCCCGTTGAATATTTTTTTTTTTTGTCCCAAGTGATTGAATAATGACAAAAAATAAAAATAAAAAATAAATTACAAAAAGTTGTCACTAAATGATATATTGCTCACACATGCCATGGTTATATGTGGAATTGCACCCCAAAATACATTTTGCTGCTTCTCCTGAGTACAGGGATACCACATGTGTGGGACTTTTTAGGAGCCTAGCCGCGTACGGGACCCCGAAAACCAAGCACCGCCTTCAGGATTTCTAGGCACAAATTTTTGATTTCACTCCTCACTACCTATCACAGTTTCTAAGGCCATAAAATGCCAAAATAGCACAAAACCCCCCCAAATGACCCCATTTTGGAAAGTAGACACCCCAAGCTATTTGCTGAGGAGGCATGGTGAGTATTTTACAGCTCTCATTTGTTTTTGAAAATGAAGAAAGAAAATTTTTTTTTTTTTTTTTTTTTTTTCAATTTTCAAAACTTTGTGACAAAAAGCGAGATCTGCAAAATACTCACAATACCTCTCAGCAAATAGCTTGGGGTGTCTACTTTCCAAAATGGGGTCATTTGGGGGGGTTTTGTGCCATCTGGGCATTCCATGGCCTCCGAAACTGTGATAGGCAGTGAGAAGTAAAATCAAAAATTTACACCCTTAGAAAGCCTGAAGGCGGTGCTTTGTTTTTGGGGTCCCGTACGCGGCTAGGCTCCCAAAAAGTCTCACACATGTGGTATCCCTGTACTCAGGAGAAGCAACAGAATTTATTTTGGGGTGTAATTCCACATATGCCCATGGCATGTTTGAGCAATATATCATTTAGTGACAACTTTGTGCAAAAAAAAAATAAAAAAAAAAAAATTGTCTTTTTTCCGCAACTTGTGTCAACATATAAAATATTCCATGGACTCGACATGCCTCTCAGTATATAGCTTGGGGTGTCTACTTTCCAAAATGGGGTCATTTGGGGGGGTTTTGAACTGTTCTGGCATTTTATACACAACATTAGGAAGCTTACATCCACTCTTCTAACCACTTGCAGACAAAGCCCTTTTTGACACTTTTTGTTTACATGAAAACATATTTTTTTTTTGCAAGAAAATTATGTTGAACCCCCAAACATTATATATATTTTTAAAGCAAAGGCCCTACAGATTAAAATGGTGGGTGTTGCATTTTTTTTTTCTACACAGTATTTGCGCAGCGATTTTTCAAACGCATTTTTTGGGGAAAAAATACACTTTTTTTAATTTTAATGCACTAAAACACACTATATTGCCCAAATGTTTGATGAAATAATAAAGATGATCTTAGGCCGAGTACATAGATACCAAACACGACATGCTTTAAAATTTCGCACAAACGCGCATTGGCGACAAACTACATACATTTTTAAAAGCCTTTAAAAGCCTTTACAGATTACCCCGTTAGATTTACAGAGGAGGTCTACTGCTAAAATGACTGCCCTCGATCTGACCTTCGCGGTGATACCTCACATGCATGGTGCAATTGCTGTTTACATATGACGCCAGACCGACGCTTGCGTTCGCCATTGGGCAAGAGCAGGGCAGGACAGGGGTGCTTTTTTTTTTTTTTTTTTTTTTTTTATTATTAATTTTGCTTTTTTATTTTATTTTTAAATTGTTCCTTACATATATTTTTTTTTTTATAATTTTTATTGTTATCTCAGGGAATGTAAATATCCCCTATGATAGCAATAGGTAGTGACAGGTACTCTTTTTTTGAAAAAACTGGGGTCTTCTAGACCCTAGATCTTTCCTCTGCCCTCAAAGCATCTGACCACACCAAGATCGGTGTGATAAAATGCTTTCCCAATTTCCCAATGGCGCTTTTTATATCCGGGGGGGGGGGACATTCCCTCCCACTGCTTGTAAAAGCAGTCCAGAGGCTAATTAGCCGCTGTGATTGCTTTTACATGAAAGCCGGCCGCTGGCTGAAAAGAATGATACCAAGATGATGCCTAAACCCGCAGGCATCAATCTGGTATAACCATTCAAAGTCCAGCAACATACCAGTACGTTGCTGGTCCTTGTTGGACATGTATTGTAATCTTTTTTTTTCATGCAGCCTGTTGGCTGAACGAAAAAAGAGATTGATTGGTGGGTATGCCCACCATTAGAATACCGCCCTTCATCCACCCACTTCTAATGATGGGCATACATGCACCATTTATATATGCCGAAGCATGGGGGCATCCTCCCGCAAAAAAGTTATGCCGCACACACATGGTCAAACGTTTCCACGGGCAAGCCTCCGTCGGAATTTCGACCGTATGTATGCGGCATTAGGAGCAAAATTGCTCCTCCGCCCTGCTGCCCCTGCTGCCCCCATGCTTCGGCATATATGCTTTTTTTTTTTTAACTGTGGTGGTGAAATCACCTCCTACAGCACTGGAGTCGCAGGGATCAGGCCTGTCTCTGCGAACGCTGCAGTTATGTGTGTTGTGTTTTGTAAGTGACAGTGATCGATCGATACTGCACTTGGGTGGCCTGGGCTGGACGGAGGGGCAAAACGCAGGTGCCAGCAGGTATCTGGGCTGATCCCGCTAACACTGCGTTTTTGGGAACCCTAAACCGCTGGTATAGATCTGATCAGATCAGATATTGATCTGTTCAGATACTATACCACTAAGGGGGGTGTATGCTTTACGCGTGGGTGTTAGCGTTACTGGCACTAACCTGACGCTGCCTGGGGTGTGACGCAGACCCTCTCTGACGCTAAAACCTAATTGATATCACCCACCGGGCGATCAGGGGGTTAAACCTTTATTGGGTTATATACGGCGGGTGCCCTGACACTATAAAAAGCAAACTAACTAACCAGCGTCACCCGTAACACTTATATGGTGATCACTGGTGAAAGGGTTAACTAGGGGCAATTAGGGGGTTAAAACCTTTATTAGATCATATTTGGGGGTACCTGACGCTATAAAAACCTGCGGCGAACCTAAAAAAAATGACTGGCTACCGATTGGCATCACCGACACGAAGACAGCGATCAGAAAAACGATCGCTTAGTGACAGTGGTGATAGGGGGTGAAAGGGTTACCTGGGGGGCGATCAAGGGGGTTAAACCTTTATTAGATAATATATTGGGGTACCCGACGCTATAAAAACCTGCGGCGAACCTAAAAAAAATTACTGGCTACCGATCGCCATCACTGATGCTAAGACAGCCATCAGAAAAATGATCGCATAGCGACAGCGGTGATAGGGGGTGAAAGGGTTACCTGGGGGGCGATCAAGGGGGTTTAACCTTTATTAGATAATATATTGGGGTACCTGACGCTATAAAAACCTGCGGCGAACCTAAAAAAAATTACTGGCTACCGATCGCCATCACTGATGCTAAGACAGCATCAGAAAAATGATCGATTAGCGACAGCGGTGATAGGGGGTGAAAGGGTTACCTGGGGGGCGATCAAGGGGGTTAAACCTTTATTAGATAATATATTGGGGTACCCGACGCTATAAAAACCTGCGGCGAACCTAAAAAAAATTACTGGCTACCGATCGCCATCACTGATGCTAAGACAGCCATCAGAAAAATGATCGCATAGCGACAGCGGTGATAGGGGGTGAAAGGGTTACCTGGGGGGCGATCAAGGGGGTTTAACCTTTATTAGATAATATATTGGGGTACCTGACGCTATAAAAACCTGCGGCGAACCTAAAAAAAATTACTGGCTACCGATCGCCATCACTGATGCTAAGACAGCATCAGAAAAACGATCGATTAGCGACAGCGGTGATAGGGGGTGAAAGGGTTACCTGGGGGGCGATCAAGGGGGTTGAACCTTTATTAGATAATATATTGGGGTACCCGACGCTATAAAAACCTGCGGCGAACCTAAAAAAAATTACTGGCTACCGATCGCCATCACTGATGCTAAGACAGCCATCAGAAAAATGATCGCATAGCGACAGCGGTGATAGGGGGTGAAAGGGTTATCTGGGGGGTGATCAGGGGGTTAAACCTTTATTAGGGGGGGTTAGGGGGCTACACTGGACCTAAAACTAAACTTTAGTGACACTTTCACAGTCACAAATGTCACTGATTGCAGTGATCACTAAATAAATGGTCACTGCAATCAGTGACACTGTGACTGGGGGCTGGGGGGTGATCTGGGGGGTGATCTGGGGGGGTCTGGGGGTCCTGGGGGGGGCGATTAGTGTTCCTATGTGTCCTGGTGTCAGTGTAGTGTTGTGCTCACTGACCTGATGTCTTCTCTTGTACGGCGCTCGGTATATGTGAGCGCCGCACAGGAGATGACATCACTTCCTCCTGCCTCCTCTGTCTGAAACAGACAGAGGAGGCATTTCCATTCGCCGGGAGCGATCGCGAGGGGGGGGCCGGAATCGAAAGGCCGCCCCCTCATCTGGGATCGCTCCCGGTGAAGTAACGACCGCTCACGGCACAGAAGGGGGGTCCGGATGGACCCCCCAACTGTACAAAGGCAGTCACGTAGATCTACGTGATTCTGCCTGTCCGTGCCATTCTGCCGACGTAAATCGGCGGTGGGCGGTCGTTAAGTGGTTAAAATTGCTGTTGGGAAAAGGCGCCCTTCCAATAAGAGAGACCTGGAGCAGTTTGCAAAGTAAGAGTGGTCCAAAATTCTGGGTGAGAGGCGTAAGAAGCTTATTGATGGTTATAGGAAGCGACTGATTTCAGTTATTTTTTCCAAAGGGTGTGCAACCAAATATTAAGTTAAGGGTGCCAAGAATTTTGACCAGCCCATTTTTGGAGTTTTGTGTGACATTATGTCCAATTTGCTTTTTTTCCTCCCTTTTTTTGTTTTGTTCCAATACACACAAAGGGAATAAACGTGTATTGCAAAACATGTGTTACTGCAATACTTTTCTGTGAGAAATACTTGATTTTCTTGAAAAATGTCTGGGGTACCAACAATTTCGGCCATGACACACATATATATATATATATATATATATATATATATATGTATATATGTGTGTATATATGTGTGTGTATATATATATATATATATATATATACATATATATATATATGTGTGTGTATGTATGTGTATATATATATATATATATAACCCTGTCAACCCCCAGCAGTTGGCTCTAACCTCCCCTGGCACAGCTAGTAGGAGATGGTAGGATTGTGTAGCCTGCAACTCAAAGAGACACAATCCTACATTAGAACACATACAGCAATGTACTTTAACTGTCCTTACCCGTCTTCTCTACAAGTAAATGACACAACACCAGTATACTTAACCCTTGCACTTTTACTTAGTTGGTTTGGTAAGAATATAATCACAGTTTACATATCATGTGCAGAGCCCTGCAATAAAAGAGTATCTCAGCAAACAGACAGATATACAGTATGATGCATAGATCTAACAGTCCCCGCTGCAGCTATTCTCCCTCGTGGCAAAAATGGCGCCCAGTAATATCTACGTTAAGTCAGGCCTGACTGTACTATGTTGAAGTTCTGTAGGAGAAATTCTTCACTAGCAAAGGGTGGTGCACTTGCTGAAGAAACAACTGTAATCCACAGGGTAAAAGGGGTTTTGATAACTTGGTGAATAAAGGAAATCTCTAAAGCTGCTCCGATACACTGTCCCTCTGGTGCGCAGCACAACACTAATGAAAAGCTCTGGTTAAACAGTTATTGGGCCTAGAGATCCTATGTAGTTCTCTGAGCAGGTGCTCTCTCACCCAACCAGACCAGTCCGTATCTTCCGCTGCTGTGTCTTGGTACACAGGTCTCACGACGTCCAAGTCTTCGGTCCTCCGGGAAGCTATGCGACAACGGTATGCAGAACGTCCCTCAGGTTCCTCGGTGAGAGCGGAAGGCTCTTTGGAGAAAGGCCCAGGCTTTAGGCCTTGTAGCACCGCAGGCTCGGAAAGGAGTTCCTCTTGCTGGGCGGGCGCTGTCCAAAGAGACTGAAGCCGGCTCCGCCTCCTATTTATAAAGTCCACCCCAGCAGTCTTTGCGCGGGGCAATGCACCCTGGGTGGCCAGTGGGGTTATAGGTACAGTAGTCTCTGAGGCCTTAAAGGAAACCCCCGCTACATATATATATATATAAATATATATATATATATATATATATATATATTGTGAGGGTGAGAGCCCCTGGCTTAGAAGAAATGTGTTTGAAATGGACACAGGACTCTCAAAGAAGCTATTTGAGAAGTTCCAGCAAAAGATTGCTGAGCAGAGAAAACTATGCTTTAAGTTTTCTCTGGATTTTGTAAGTTTGGATTGGGGCTGGAAACTTGAAGACTTCAAAGTGCATTGGGAGGGCTGGAGTCTTCAGTCATGTGTCCGGGTTTTCTAGGAGCTCTGCAGGTTGAGTGTGTGGCCAGGTGCACACACTCGTTATAAGGCAGAGCTGAACATAGCTCAGTGTGGGTGGAAAAGGAGTTGGTGTTACAGCAGTTGCTGGAAGGAAGTGTGCTACTGAAAAAGAACTCGGGCAACATCCTTAAGACGTTTCTCCATGTGGGAGAGGTTCCAGTTCAGTAGACTGAGAGGGTTGGGCCAGCTGAGAGAGTCGGGGAGACTATAGCTGAGACAACTGGAAGAGAGTCTTGGGGACCAGAGAGGACTGTACGTCTTGGAGGAGTGTGGAAGCCTGGAGTGTCAGGAGAGCCCTTCCTAGAGGCCAGGAGTGGGCCTGTGCAGCAAGGAACTGCACCCAAGGCTGAGCGAGCCTTAAGAGCCAGGTGGATTGGCATTTTCATGTGTTGATGTTTTTGGGAGAAGAACCCCTGTGTGGGAAACCAAATGCATGTATGAACTTTACTTTCTGTTTCTTTCAATAAAAGTGGGCTACCGCGCCCTTAAACCTTAGTTCCTGTTGGCTGTGAACTCACCTACAATGCATCTATCACTGAGCTAAACATCCCCAATGTTACAATATATATATATGCACTGATCGGCCATAACCAGGGCACCTCCAACTCTGAATGTATTTTATGGCAAGGTGTGCTGGAGGGTCTATTGATGCTGGCAGTTGGGGATCTATTGTTTCACTGGTGGGGATCTATTTTTATTTATTTTTTGTTGTTGGCTGGGGGTTTTATGTTGCTGGGAGGGATCTACTGCTGAGGGAGAGAAGTCTATTGTTGCTGGCTGCTGGTGGGTCTATTGATTCTGGCTGCTGGGGGGATCTGTTGTTGCTGGGTGGTATTTTGTTGTGGGGCATCTATTGTTGCTGGGGAGGTCTATTGTGTAGGGGGTCAATTGTTGCTGTGGTTGGGTCTGTTGTTGCTGGGGTGAGGTCTATCAAATTCCATACAATGTACTTAGTAGCACAAAATGATACTTTGTTCTGTATTTGTTAAAAGGGGTGGTACTGGGAGTTCGGTAGGTGGTGGAGCCAATAGACCGTGCTCAGAGGTGGATAGGAGTCAGACACGAAGGGTGACTCAGAAGGGGAAAGTTCCTGCACCTATTCTGAGAAAAAAAGCCCTGGCCATAACATTATGACCACTGATCGGTAATGTGAATAACATTGAATCTCTTGTTACAAGGGCATTTGTATTTCAATATTTTTTTTATTGGAAAAGAAACAGTCTGGTATGAAGAAAAGCATTAATGGAACAAAGTCAATTCTCAGGTTGTCAACATAGCAATACAGAGACTTAAGAAGTTTGGCCATAATATATATCTATCTTCACATCAAAAGGCAAAAGGCATAACATATACCAGTAGTTACAAGGGCATTTGAAAGTGGGTAGGATATATTGGGCAACACGTGGACATGTTGTCCCTGAAGTTGATGTATTGAAAGCAGAAAAAAATGGGCAAGTGTAAGGGTTTGAATGACTTTGACAAGGGCAAAACTGTTATGGCTAGATGACTGGGTCCAACAATCTCCAAAAATTGGGCTTTTGTGGGATGTTCCTGGTCTGTAGTGGTCAGGGCCTACCAAAAATGGTCAAAGGAGGGAAAACTGGCGAACCTGTGACTGGGTCATTGGTGGCCAAGGCTCATTGATGCCCATGGAGAGCGAAGACTGGCCCATAGTCCAATCCAATAGAAGAGGTAATATAGCTCAAATAAAAAAAAAGCTAATGCTGGTTCCAATAGAAAGGTGTCAAAACACACAGTACATTGCAATTTGTGTATGGGGCTGCGTAGCTGCTGACCCGTGTATACAATGGACACTTGAGAATCAGAACTGGATAACAGAACAGTGGACGAAGGTGGTTAAGTTATAGGGCCTATATTATGGCTGCCTTACCTCAAAGATCCAACCAATTTGGGGTAGCTAAAAAGTGTATAGAATGAAAGGTATGAGTGGCACTGCCTGATATTAGTATGTGATATCCATGAAAAATTAATAAGATTAAAATACAAATAAAAGGTGAATAAAGACCGTGTGCTGTCTCTTTAAATTGAGTGCTATAACATATGTATCTCAGACCATCGTGTCCCCTTTCAAAATGTAATGCGACTCCAAAACCAAAAACATAGGAAAGAGAATATACACACAATGTCGCTTTAAAAAAGTGCTGCGTGCTAAAATTATGATATCACCTATCTCATAAACATATGTCCTAAATACATCCACTTATATTAGCATTAAGTGCTTGACGTGACCAATGTGCAAAAAAGATTTCATGTACAGAACAGTAAACAATATATATATATATATATATATATATACAGTGCCTTGCGAAAGTATTCGGCCCCCTTGAACTTTTCATCCTTTTGCCACATTTCAGGCTTCAAACATAAAGATATAAAATTTTAATTTTTTGTGAAGAATCACCAACAAGTGGGACACAATTGTGAAGTGGAACGAAATCTATTGGATATTTTAAACTTTTTTAGCAAATAAAAAACTGAAAAGTGGTGCGTGCAAAATTATTCGGCCCCTTTACTTTCAGTGCAGCAAACTCACTCCAGAAGTTCAGCGAGGATCTCTTAACCACTTAACAACCACCTGCCGACAAATAACGTCGACAAGGTGGTTGCTTAACTCTGGGAGGACGTTATATAACGTCCTCCCAGAATCGCGCTCCCGCGCGCCCCCTGGGGCGCGCACACGGGAAACTCCGTGACCGCCGGGTCCTCTGGACCCATCACGAATCGCGGTAAATCGCCGCTGATAGCGGCCGTTTACCACGTGATCGCTCCGTCAAATGACGGAGCAATCACTTGTAAACAGACCGGCGTCATTTGATGACGCCGGTTCCTCCCTCCCCTCTCTGTACCGATCGGTACAGTGTGAGAGGGGAGGGGGAGGGAGCGGATGGCAGCAGCAGCTCTGTGAGCTGGATCTGTGACAATTGCAGTCACAGATCCAGCCATCCATCCATCCCTGCTCAGCCATCCCTGGTGCAATACCCTGCCAATACTCTGCAATACACCCTGCCAATACTCTGCAAAATACCCTGCGCAATACTCTGCAAAATACTCTGCAATACCCTGGTGCAATACTCTGCAATACCCTGGCGCAATACTCTGCAATACCCTGCGCAATACTCTGCAATACCCTGCGCAATACTCTGCAAAATACTCTGCAATACCCTGCACAATACTCTGCAATACTCTGCAATACCCTGCGCAATACTCTGCAATACCCTGCGCAATACTCTGCAATACTCTGCAATACCCTGCACAATACTCTGCAATACCCTGCACAATACTCTGCAATACCCTGTGCAATACCCTGTGCAATACCCTGCCATACTCCGCAATACCCTGCCATAGTCCGCAATACTCCGCAATGCCCTGCAATGCCCGGCAATACTCCGCAATGCCCACTTCCCGCCCGCCGGCCGTCATATGACGTCCTTGACTTTGTGCAGAGATATCTGAATGATGGGTGCCGCTACAGGCATCATTCAGATATCAGCTTTTTCAGCCGGCGATTGCCTACACCATAAGAACAATCATAGCGGCTGTTCTGCTGCTTGATCATTCTTACGGGAGGCGAGAGGGGATGTCCCCCCCCCCCCCGCCGCCCTCTGGTGCTTCTACCGACTCACCGCTACGATCAAAGCCAGGATTGTTGTTTTTTTTTGTTTTTTTTTCAGGCTTCCCAGCCTAGAGGTGGGATGTGGGGTCTTATTGACCCCATATCTCACTGTAAAGAGGACCTGTCATGCCATATTCCTATTACAAGGGATGTTTACGTTCCTTGTAATAGGTATAAAAGTGATCAAAAAAATTTTTGGGGCGGAAAAACATGTCAAACTAAAATAAATAAAGTAAAATGAACAATAAAAAAATATATATTTTTTTTAAAGCGCCCCTGTCCCCGTGAGCTCGCATACAGAAGCGAACGCATACGTAAGTCCCGCCCACATATGAAAACGGTTTTCAAACCACACATGTGAGGTATCTCTGCGAACGTTAGAGCGAGAGCAATAATTCTGGCCCTAGACCTCCTCTGTAACTCAAAACATGTAACCAGTAAAAATATTTAAAGCGTCGCCTATGGGGATTTTTTTAAGTAGCGAAGTTTGGCGCCATTCCACGAGTGTGTGCAATTTTTAAGGGTGACATGTTAGGTATCTATTTACTCGGCGTAACTTCATCTTTCACATTATGCCAAAACATTGGGCTAACTTTACTGTTTTTTTATTTTTTAAGCACAAAACATTTTTATATATATCGTGCGAGATAAAAAGTTGCAACAACCACCATTATATTCTCTAAGGTCTTTGCTAAAAAAACATATATAATGTTTTGGGGTTCTATGTAATTTTCTAGCAAATAAATGATGATTTTTACATGTAGGAGAGAAATGTCAGAATTGGCCTGGGTGCTCCAGAACGCCTGATGGTGCTCCCTGCATGTTGGGCCTCTGTATGTGGCCACGCTGTGTAAAAGTCTCACACATGTGGTATCGCCATACTCGGGAGGAATAGCAGAATGTGTTTTGGGGTGTAATTTGTGGAATGCATATGCTGTGTGTGAGAAATAACCTGCTAATATGAAAATTTTGTGAAAAAAAAAAGAGAAAAAAAAAATCTTGATTTTGCAAAGAATTGTGGGAAAAAATGACAACTTCAAAAAACTCACAATGCCTCTTTCTGAATACCTTGGAATGTATTCTTTCCAAAAAGGGGTCATTTGGGGGGTATTTGTACTTTTCTGGCATGTTAGGGTCTCAAGAAATGAGATCGGCCGTCAGTACTTCAGGTGTGATCAATTTTCAGATATTGGCACCATAGCTTGTGGACTCTATAACTTTCACAAAGACCAAATAATATCCACCAATTTGTACTTATTTTTACCAAAGATATGTAGCAGTATAAATTTTGGCCAAAATTTATGAAGAAAAAATAGTAATTTGCAAAATTTTATAACAGAAACGAAAAAAAAATCATTTTTTTACAAAATTTTCAGTCTTTTTTCTCTTATAGCGCAAAAAATAAAAAACCCAACAGTGATTAAATACCACCAAAAGAAAGCTCTATTTGTGTGAAAAAAAGGACAAAAAATTCATATGCGTACAGTGTTGTATGACTGAGTAATTGTCATTCAAAATGTGAGAGCACCGAAAGCTGAAAATTGGTCTGGTTATTAAGGGGGTTTAAGTGCCCAGTGGTCAAGTGGTTAATGATCCAATGTTGTCCTAAATGACTGATGGTGATAAATAGAATCCACCTGTGTGTAATCAAGTCTCTGTATAAATGCACTGCTCTGTGATAGTCTCAGGGTTCTGTTGAAAGAGCAGAGAGCATCATGAAGACCAAGGAACACACCAGGCATGTCCGTAATACTGTTGTGGAGAAGTTTAAAGCCGGATTTGGATACAAAAAGATTTCCCAAGCTTTAAACATCCCAAGGAGCACTGTGCAAGCGATCATTTTGAAATGGAAGGAGTATCAGACCACTGCAAATCTACCAAGACCTGGCTGTCCCTCTAAACTTTCAGCTCAGACAAGGAGAAGACTGATCAGAGATGCAGCCAAGAGGCCCATGATCACTCTGGATGAACTGCAGAGAACTACAGCTGAGGTGGGAGAGTCTGTCCACAGGACAACAATCAGTCGTACACTGCACAAATCTGGCCTTTATGGAAGAGTGGCAAGAAGAAAGCCATTTCTCAAAGATATCCATAAAAAGTCTTGTCTAAAGTTTGCCACAAGCCACCTGGGAGACACACCAAACATGTGGAAGAAGGTGCTCTGGTCCGATGAAACCAAAATCGAACTTTTTGGCCACAATGCAAAACGATATGTTTGGCGTAAAAGCAACACAGCTCATCACCCTCAACACACCATCCCCACTGTCAAACATGGTGGTGGCAGCATCATGGTTTGGGCCTGCTTTTCTTCAGCAGGGACAGGGAAGATGGTTAAAATTGAGGGGAAGATGGATGCAGCCAAATACAGGACCATTCTGGATGAAAACCTGTTGGAGTCTGCAAAAGACCTGATACTGGGACGGATGATTTATATTCCAACAAGACAATGATCCCAAACTTACAGCAAAATCTACAAAGGAATAGTTCACAAATAAACGTATCCAGGTGTTAGAATGGCCAAGTCAAAGTCCAGACCTGAATCCAATCGAGAATCTGTGGAAAGAGCTAAAAACTGCTGTTCACAAACGCTCTCCATCCAACCTCACTGAGCTCGAGCTGTTTTGCAAGGAAGAATGGGCAAGAATTTCAGTCTCTCGATGTGCAAAACTGATAGAGACATACCGCAAGCGACTTGCAGCTGTAATCGCAGCAAAAGGTGGCTCTACAAAGTATTAACGCAAGGGGGCCGAATAATTTTTCACGCCTCACTTTTCATTTTTTTCTTAGTTAAAAAAGTTTCAAAAATCCAATAGATTTCGTTCCACTTCACAATTGTGTCCCACTTGTTGGTGATTCTTCACAAAAAATTACAATTTTATATCTTTATGTTTGAAGCCTGAAATGTGGCAAAAGGATGAAAAGTTCAAGGGGGCCGAATACTTTCGCAAGGCACTGTATATATATATCGGGGTGTTCAATTTAGGGGAAGTGTCTGAGTGGTAACAAGGCTCAGACACATTAAATTGATGGGATTCATGGACAATTTTTGTTCTCTGGGGTTAATGCTGGTGATGTGTTGCCTGTGGACGGTGGGTGGCACTGCCATTCTGGGCCAGGGTTGAACCACGAGCGCAGTGCTGTACCTTTTGTGTCCCCTCTTGGCAGCCATACAGTGGGGCGGGGAACATGCTGTGCATGCCGGGAGAGGATATAAAAGGGGCAGACATCTTCTGAGAGGGGTCCGTCCACGCCCAGGGTGTGTGTGTGTGTGTGTGTGTGTGGTTCGTCCGCACCCAGGCGCCTTCGGCCTGGATGTGTGTCGTCTCCGGGTGCCCTAGGCCCGGAGGTCTTGTTCCGGTTCCACCTCAGGCACCTTTAGCCTGGGGTGAGGTACTACCTGACCGTTCCTCTCCGACTGGGCACGGAGGCCCAGGAGTTGCAGCAATGGCCCGGAGCCCAGCAACCTTCGGCTGGGGTCCGCAAGGGATCGAGGAGTCCAGGGTGCCGCCTTGCGAGGGGACCCGTACCCTAAGAGAAGGGAGGATCTGTTCCGAGGGACCGGTGTTGTCGACACAGTGAATAAAAGGGGTCTGTTGATTCTCTGGGGGGATGTCTTCTATGTCCTAGGAAGAAATCAAGGTTCATCACTTCAGTGGCAGTGACCTTGTTTGCCAGGTCAGTTGCAGTGACTTTATTCACAAGGTCTGTGGAAGAGACCAACCTCATGGTCTGTGGCAGAGACCATGCACCAAAACTGTTTGAGAAACCTGAACAGTCAGAAGAGTTTGAGCTACGTTTGTGCCTGGACCTCCTCCACACCTTAAAGCTGTCCTGTGTCTTTGCTCCAACCTTTCTTCTATCCAAGAGTCTGTGTTGTGCAAGTGAAAATAAATATTGGGTTGGACTTTCAGCTGGTGTGGACATTTACGTTCCTGGGGAAGTCAAGGACTTGCATCTACACATTGTAGAGGTGAGAATCATACGCAGGAGGACTTTATACTCTGGCTGCAGACAAGGCCCAAAATCAACAGCGCCTAACCTCTTAACACAGGAGGGTACAGGCTTGTGGTGCGGTGTGCCCCTTTTTCCTGAGAGGAGCCGAAGCAGGCAGGTAAAGGTGTCTGTGCGCTACATATATAAAAAAATCAGAAGTCCATATAGGTAATTCAAATCCAGCTCCAAGGCACAGCCCTGACTACAGTCACTGACCCTGGTATCTACTACAGAGTTGGGAAGAAAATGTTTCTAGTGTTAGAGGAGTACCGGCTAACTCTGGGCTAATGTAAGGATCTTCTCAATGGGCGGCCTCTTCATGTACCTAGAGGTTGCTGTTTCTCCTGGTGGGGGGGGGATCGGGGAGGGAAGGACCGCATTTAGCAGACTTTCTCCCGTAGTATTGAGCAGGTGGTCACCACACGGAATCGCGATGAAACACACCTCTGGCTGGAGGGAAATGTAGTGTGCACATCTGTCTAGGCAAAACTGTACTAGGGCCAACGCTGTATCCTGGCCTAGGCCAACAAGGCCCAGGCCTAGGGCAGCACTTTGCAGGGGGGCAGCACAGAAAGAGTCCCTGCCGGCTTGCGCTACACTGTTAGTGTAGCTCCAGTCATATGGGGCGGACTAGGCTGAGAGGCAAATGAGTCTAGCGCCCCCATAAAGCGGCCACACTGCTTCTAGTATGCGGGCGGCCAACATCCCGCAACTGTGTTTGGGGGGGGGGGGGCGCTGCTTATAATTTTGACTGTCCTATCATCCTGGATCACAAACCTTCCTCACTGTGCTATATGTTTTCTGCTGCACCATTGGCATGGTTGTATCTTCTTAGTCCTCTCCATAAAATTATCAGAAATTTTGTGCTTAAAAACAGAACTATACGCAACACTTTTTTTTCCATTTTGGGTAGAGTAAGGGAGGGTTATAGCCCCTATCAACTAATTTTTTACCATCCCTGTCCCATTGCAGAGATTTCCCTTCACTTCCTGCCCCATAGCCAAACAGGAAGTGAGAGGAAATATATGCAAATTAAGGGAATCCATTGCCCCCCCCAGGCCCTCAGAACTAGTGTCCCACTCGAAAATTTCAGAGCGGGTCTTAACCACTTAAGCCCCGGACCATTTGGTAGCTAAAGGACCAGAGGTGAATTCAGAATGCGCTGCTTTAACTGTAAATTGTGCGGACATGCAATGTTGTACCCAAACGAAATTTGCGTACTTTTCTTCCCACAAATAGAGCTTTCTTTTAATGGTATTTGATTGCCTCTGCGATTTTTATTTTTTGCGATATAAACAGAAAAAGACCGAAAATTTTGAAAAAAAATGATATTTTCTACTTTTTGTTATAAGAAAAATCGAATAAACTCAATTTTAGTCATACATTTAGGCCAAAATGTATTCAGCCACATGTCTTTAGTAAAAAAAATGTCAATAAGTGTATATTTATTGGTTTGCGCAAAAGTTATAGCGTTTACAAACTAGGGTACATTTTCTGGAATTTACACAGCTTTAAATTTATGACTGCCTATCTCATTTCTTGAGGTGCTAAAATGCCAGGGCAGTACAAAACCCCCCCAAATGACCCCATTTTGGAAAGTAGACACCCCAAGGAAATTGCCGAGAGGCATGTTGAGCCCATTGAATATTTTTTTTTTTTGTCCCAAGTGATTGAATAATAACAAAAAAAATAAAAAAATTACAAAAAGTTGTTACTAAATGATATATTGCTCACACATACCATGGTTATATGTGGAATTGCACCCCAAAATACATTCTGCTGCTTCTCCTGAGTACGGGGATACCACATGTGTGGGACTTTTTAGGAGCCTAGCCACGTACGGGACCCCGGAAACCAAGCACCGCCTTCAGGATTTCTAAGGGCGCAAATTTTTGATTTCACTCCTCACTACCTATCACAGTTTTGAAGGCCATAAAATGCCAAAATAGCACAAAACCCCCCCAAATGACCCCATTTTGGAAAGTAGACACCCCAAGCTGTTTGCTGAGAGGCATGGTGAGTATTTTACAGCTCTCATTTGTTTTTGAAAATGAAGAAAGACATTTTTTTTTCTTTCTTTTTTTTTTTCAATTTTCAAAACTTTGTGACAAAAAGCGAGATCTGCAAAATACTCACAATACCTCTCAGCAAATAGCTTGGGGTGTCTACTTTCCAAAATGGGGTCATTTGGGGGGGTTTTGTCCCATCTGGGCATTCCATGGCCTCCGAAACTGTGATAGGCAGTGAGAAGTGAAATCAAAAATTTACACCCTTAGAAAGCCTGAAGGCGGTGATTGGTTTTTGGGGTCCCGTACGCAGCTAGGCTCCCAAAAAGTCTCACACATGTGGTATCCCCGTACTCAGGAGAAGCAACAGAATGTATTTTGGGGTGTAATTCCACATATGCCCATGGCATGTTTGAGCAATATATCATTTAGTGACAACTTTGTGCAAAAAAAAAAAAAAAAATTTTTCTTTTTTCCGCAACTTGTGTCAACATATAAAATATTCCATGGACTCGACATGCCTCTCAGTATATAGCTTGGGGTGTCTACTTTCCAAAATGGGGTCATTTGGGGGGGTTTTGAACTGTTCTGGCATTTTATACACAACATTAGGAAGCTTACATCCACTCTTCTAACCACTTGAAGACAAAGCCCTTTTTGACACTTTTTGTTTACATGAAAACATATTTTTTTTGCAGGAAAATGATGTTGAACCCCCAAACATTATATATATTTTTAAAGCAAAGGCCCTACAGAATAAAATGGTGGGTGTTGCATTTTTTTTTCTACACAGTATTTGCGCAGCGATTTTTCAAACGCATTTTTTGGGGAAAAAATACACTTTTTTAAATTTTAATGCACTAAAACACACTATATTGCCCAAATGTTTGATGAAATAAAAAAGATGATCTTAGGCCGAGTACATAGATACCAAACACGACATGCTTTAAAATTTTGCACAAACACGCATTGGCGACAAACTACATACATTTTTAAAAGCCTTTACAGGTTACCCCGTTAGATTTACAGAGGAGGTCTACTGCTAAAATTACTGCCCTCGATCTGACCTTCGCGGTGATACCTCACATGCATGGTGCAATTGCTGTTTACATATGACGCCAGACCGACGCTTGCGTTCGCCATTGGGCAAGAGCAGGGCAGGACGGGTGCTTTTTTTTTTTTATTATTATTAATTTTGCTTTTTTATTTTATTTTTAAATTGTTCCTTCCAAGTATTTTTTTTTTTAATCATTTTTATTGTTATCTCAGGGAATGTAAATATCCCCTATGATAGCAATAGGTAGTGACAGGTACTCTTTTTTTGAAAAAACTGGGGTCTATTAGACCCTAGATCTTTCCTCTGCCCTCAAAGCATCTGACCACACCAAGATCGGTGTGATAAAATGCTTTCCCAATTTCCCAATGGCGCTTTTTATATCCAGGGGGGGGGACATTCCATCCCACTGCTTGTAAAAGCAGTCCAGAGGCTAATTAGCCACTAGGATTGCTTTTACATGAAAGCCGGCCGCTGGCTGAAAAGAATGATACCAAGATGATACCTAAACCCGCAGGCATCAATCTGGTATAACCATTCAAAGTCCAGCAACATACCAGTACGTTGCTGGTCCTTGTTGGACATGTATTGTAATCTTTTTTTTTCATGCAGCCAGGTGGCTGAACGAAAAAAGAGATTGATCGGTGGGTATGCCCACCATTAGAATACCGCCCTTCATCCACCCACTTCTAATGATGGGCATACATGCACCATTTATATATGCCGAAGCATGGGGGCATCCTCCCGCAAAAAAGTTATGCCGCACACACATGGTCGGACTTTTCCACGGGCAAGCCTCCGTCGGAATTTTGACCGTATGAACGCGGCATTAGGAGCAAAATCACTCCTCCGCCCCTGCTGCCCCAATGCTTCGGCATATTTGCTTTTTTTTTTTTTAACTGTGGTGGTGAAATCACCTCCTACAGCACTGGAGTCGCAGGGATCAGGCCTGTCTCTGCAAACGCTGCAGTTATGTGTGTTGTGTTTTTTAAGTGACAGTGATCGATCGATACTGCACTTGGGTGGCCTGGGCTGGACGGAGGGGCAAAACGCAGGTGCTAGCAGGTATCTGGGCTGATCCCGCTAACACTGCGTTTTTGGGAACCCTAAACTGCTGGGGACGCTAGTATAGATCTGATCAGATCAGATATTGATCTGTTCAGATACTATACCACTAAGGGAGGTGTATGCTTCACGCGTGGGTGTTAGCGTTACTGGCACTAACCTGACGCTGCCTGGGGTGTGACGCAGACCCTCTCTGACGCTAAAACCTAATTGATATCACCCGCCGGGCGATCAGGGGGTTAAACCTTTATTGGGTCATGTACGGCGGGTGCCCTGACACTATAAAAAGCAAACTAACTAACCAGCGTCACCCGTAACACTTATATGATCACTGGTGAAAGGGTTAACTAGGGGCAATTAGGGGGTTAAAACCTTTATTAGATAATATATGGGGGTACCTGACGCTATAAAAACCTGCGGCAAACCTAAAAAAAATTACTGGCTACCGATCTGCATCACCGACGCTAAGACAGCGATCAGAAAAATGATCGCTTAGCGACAGTGGTGATAGGGGGTGAAAGGGTTACCTGGGGGGCGATCAAGGGGGTTAAACCTTTATTAGATAATTTATGGGGGTACCTGAAGCTATAAAAACCTGCGGTGAAGCTAAAAAAAATTACTGGCTACCGATCTGCATCACCGACGCTAAGACAGCGATCAGAAAAATGATCGCTTAGCGACAGTGGTGATAGGGGGTGAAAGGGTTACCTGGGGGGCGATCAAGGGGGTTAAACCTTTATTAGATAATTTATGGGGGTACCCGACGCTATAAAAACCTGCGGCGAACCTAAAAAAAATTACTGGCTACCGATCTGCATCACCGACGCTAAGACAGCGATCAGAAAAATGATCGCTTAGCGACGGCGGTGCTAGGGGGTGAAAGGGTTATCTGGGGGGTGATCAAGGGGTTAAACATTTATTAGGGGGGGTTAGGGGGCTACACTGGACCTAAAACTAAATGTAGTGACACTTTTACAGTCACAAATGTCACTGATTGCAGTGATCAGTAAATAAATGGTCACTGCAATCAGTGACACTGTGACTAAGGGCTGGGGGGTGATCTGGGGGGGCGATTTATGTGCCTATGTGTGCTGGTGTTAGTGTAGTGTTTGTGCACTGACCTGTGTGTCTTCTCTTGTACGGCGCTCTGTATATGTGAGCGCCGCACAGGAGATGACATCACTTCCTCCTGCTTTCTCTGTCTGTGTAAACATTACACAGACAGAGGGGGCATTTCTATTCGCCGGGAGCGATCGCGGGGGGGTGGCCGGAATCGAACGGCCGTCCCCTCATGTCGGATCGCTCCCCAACGAATTCCGACCGCTCACTGTACAGAAGGGGGGTCCGATTGGACCCCCCAACTGTACAAAGGCAATCACGTATGCTCTACGTGATTGCGCCTGTCAGTGCCATTGTGCCGACGTATATATACAGTGAGCGGTCTTTAAGTGGTTAAACAGAAAGGGGTGTGGCCTTGACAGGAAGGGGTGGGTCATATTTAAATTAGGGGTGCACGAGTTTAGTCAGGCCTAGGGCAGCACAAAACCTAAATACACTACTGACTAGGGCTGGGTTATTACACTTTCTGGGTTTTGTTTTTTTTTCTCACTGTTTTTGTTGCCTTTTTATGCCTTTTATTGTTTTACACTGGTATGTTGATTACATTTTTGTTTACTCTGTAACCAGTGGTTGTTTCTGCTCTGTGTGGGCTATTGTTGTTTGTATGTCATGAGAGCCCTGTGTTTATTTACCCCACACATGATCGACTGGTGCCGACGACCAATCGGCAGCTGGCACCCGCTGATTGGTTGGTTCAGCAGCTAATCGCAGCACAGCCTGGCAGCATGGGTGCACTCCCTACCCTGGCGTGCGAATCACATACTAGGTACGTGATCTGGTGCAGAGTGGCCACCCTGCTGCAGTATATCTATGGTAGGCGGCTCGCAAGCAGTCAAAATAACCAGTCCTCTGCTGGGCGTATGACAACCTCTTTGTTTTTCTTGACATTCCTGATGGTTTTCTATACATCCCTATTTCTAGGTCCCTTTACTTCGAGTTTCTTTAAATCCTCTTCTACCATTTCCTTAAAAGCACAGAGACAATCACGGCCTGGTACCTTTGGATTAAAAATATAATTATTTCTCAGATTAGCATACTGGATATCACCCACAAGGATTAAAAGCATTTTATATGTGGGGCCTTCCACCCCTGCAGGGGTTGAGCTCTCTGGTTGGTGCAGATATTAGGGGGGAGCACAAATCTGTCGTTTGGCAATGAAAGGGTGAAGTGTCAGAGTCTCTTTAATGAGAAAAAAAAGTGCATCAGTAAATGCCCTTAAATATTTTGTGTTGCATTTGGCATGGTTAACTCCCAAATTTAGGATAAAAGCATATTTGGTAAGACATCTAGCAATCCAATAGATAATTGAAGCATTTATTATTAGTACCCTGCTTTCTGCTAGAAGGTTCTCAGTAGTTAAGCTAATAGACTAGCACTTTCCTAATACCACTGTAGATTTGTTTTTAATTACTAATTCGTATCAGTGAGCGAGGCAACAGCTTGACTGGTTTACAGGAGGTGAAGAAGGAAGAGGTGTTTATAATCCTCCTTGAATAGTCTGGCTACATATTCACTCTCCCTGTGTAATACATCAGGTTCTTGGAGATCAGTGCCTTATTGCTACAGAATCTACTACCTGGGGAATTTGCATGAATGCCTTACTAAGTAAATTGTTTGGCTTTGAGCGTTAAGATCAATAGCCCCGGAAGATTGTTTGTATTGATGTACTTTAGTATGGATGACTAAACAGCTGTTTGGGAGTAGATTGTTGTTAAATGATAAGCAGGAAAAAATTGGCTTCGTTTTTGTAGCATTTAAATTCCATTTTATTGAAAAAGGTATTAAATAAAGTGCCTGCCTAACCATGTTCCCTTCCATTGGAACGTTTCCTTTTATTGACGGTTAACCGTTTTTGTGCATTCATCCCAAGGTACCACATCAAATAAATGGATAAAATCCCCAAACTCTTAAAACGTGTTTAAACCCATAAGCAAAAATTTAATATATTGAAGCTTACCAATAACTAGGCTAGGTTCATACTAGTGCAGCTGCGAACTGATAAGAGTTTCAGTGCAATTTTGTAGTACTTTTTTGGCACGTTTTTCATGCTTCATGCTTTTTTTGGAGGAGTTGATTGGATTTATACACAAAGTCCTCCCAAAAATGCACTAAAATGCATGTATATGGGCTTTACATGCGTTTTAAACTAATGCTTGTTGTTTTTTTCATTGGAGTCTATAGAACCAAAATGCTGTTGCAGCCGCACCAAAGCAGCATTCTGAAAATGTGCTGCGCTGCATTGATGTGAATGGGCACCATTGAAAGATTTCCATTGTCTTGTGATTATGTACAACAGAAGTTGCACCTGAAATGGCAATAGTGTGAACCAGGCTTTAGGTCCGGTTCACACTTGTACGACAAACACTCCGACATTGGAAGCTCATGTTGCATGACGTATGCCAATTAATGTTTCCCTATGAGAGCCATCTTAACTGGTCCAACACAAGTCGGTCCGACTTTGAAAAAAGGTCCTGCAATACTTTGTTCCGACTTTGATCTGACTTCAATGCTATACAATGGGCTGAAGTAGGATCTAAGTTGGATCATCTTAACTCATCCGACTTTGGAATGTGACTTGTGCTCTGAGGATGTTGAAGGGGAACTCCACGCCAAATAAAAAAAAAAAAAAAACGGGATGGGGTTCCCCCTCTAAGAGCATACCAGGCCTTTTGGTCTGGTATGGATTTTAAGGGAAACCCCCACGCCAAAAAAACTTGGGGTCCCCCCAAAATCCGTACCAGACCCTTTTCTGGGCACCCCTCCTAAACCATACCAGGCCCCATGCCCTCAACATGGGGGAGTGGGTGCTTTGGGGCAGTGGGGGCCCGGCACCTCCCACCCCAAAGCACCTTGTCCCCATGTTGATGAGGACAAGGGCCTCTTCCTGACAACCCTGACTGGTGGTTGTTGGGGTCTGTGGGCGGGGGACTTATCGGAATCTGGAAGCCCCCTTTTAAAAAAGGGGGGCCCCCATATCCCGGCCACCACCCTATGTGAATGAGTATGGGGTATATTGTAACCCTACCCATTCCCGTAAAAAAAAAAAAAGTGTCAAAAATAAACACCGGACACAGGTTTTTAAAGTATTTTATTAAGCCAGCTCCGTCATCTCTTCCGATTTTCCTCTCCCCTCTCAGGCTCTTCTCCCTCTTTTGGCTATGTTTTCTCCCTCTGACTGTTTTCCTCCGCTCTCAGCTGATGTTTTCTGGCCCTCTCCGGTTGTTCTTCTTTGTCCACTAGCTTCTGCTTCTGGGCCTCCTCTCTCCTGCTGTCTTCTGCTGTCTTCTCCTGCTGTTCTTCCTCCGATGTTGACTCAACATTCTCTCCCGCTCTAATGCTGGGGCCGCAGTATGCCTAAACTTATATTGGGATAGGACGGGGCCACCCGCTGACATCATCGGGAGGCCCTGCCCCCTTGTGACGTCACCACCCCCATCATGCCTCGGGCGGTGACGTCACAGGGAAGCAGGGCCCCGCCCCATGCCAATATAAGTATTGACACACGGTGGCTCCAGCATTAGAGCAGGAGAGACCGTCGAGTCATCATCAGAGGAAGAACAGTGGGAGAGAGGAGGTGAGGCAGAAGATAGCAGACAAAGTAGAAGAATCAGCCAGGGTTGTCGGGAAGAGGCCCTTGTCCTCCTTAACATGGGGGCAAGGTGCTTTGAGGTGGGGGGCACCCCCCCGTGTTGAGAGCATGTTGCCTGGTATGGTTCAGGAGGAGGGGGCGCTCGCTCGTCCCCACCCCCTTTCCTGACCTGCCGAGCTGCGTGCTCGGATAAGGGTTTGGTATGGATTTTGGAGGGGCCCCCATGCCGTTTTTTGGCGTGAGTGTTCCCCTTAAAATCCATACCAGACCGAAGGGCCTGGTATGCTCTTGGAGGGGGAACCCCAGGCCGTTTTTTTTTTATTTGGCGTGGAGTTTCCCCTAAAGTGTCATACAAGACATAAAGTGCCTGGTATTGTCGGGATCAAAGTCGGATCCCTGTTCATTGATGTCGGACACAAAGTTGGATCCACAGTCGTACGACTGTCGTGTCATACCAGTGTGAACCCGGCCTTAGATGTGATGGAGTGGCTTGCATTTCATGTTCATGTTTTGGCTTTTTTCTGTTATTTTTACCTGTTGATCTTGGCATTAAAGTGATTGTAAACGTAAATGTTTTTTTAAAAATAACGTCATACTTACCTGGTCTGTGTAATGGTTTTGCACAGAGCAGCCATAAACAGAGCAGCCCTCCTCATCTTGGGTTCCCCACTGCGCAAGCTACTTGCTATTGGAGCACTTGTGTGGGCTCTCTCCTGAGCCTTGCTGTCTGCATCCTTTTTACGCAGACAGTGGGACTCCGCCATGCCCCTCGCTCCCTAATCACTAGCTGTGATTGACAGCAGCAGGTGCCAATGGCTCCGGCTGCTGTGTCTGAGCCAACGAGGAGGGAGAGAGAAGAGAGAGCCTCTGCTCTTATGCACATCACTGGATCGAGATCAGACTTGGGTAAGGATTTAGGGGGGCTGGAATCGATGCAGAAGGTGTTTTTATCTTAATGCATAGAATGAATTAACATGTTACTTAACACAGGAGCCTACATTCACTATAGCTGGTGTCCCACAGAACACGGAAATGCAATAGTTTTAGTAAATATAAACTGCTAAATACCTTTTCTCATCAGCAGTATATATCAGTCTTGTGACTTCTATCAGTGTCTCAGAGGCGTAACTAGAAAGAACCTTCAGGGCCCCGGTGTAAGAAACATGAAGGACCCTCTGGCCCCTGGCCAGGGGCCCTTCCCTCCAAGCCCAATGGTGGAGTGTCAGGGCCCTTTCGCAAGTGCGACCTTTGCGACCCTGGTAGTTCCGCCACTGGTGTCCAGTTTTTTGGGGTTTTTTTACCATCTTTTTTATTTATTTTTTAGGAGCCTAGCTGGGGGGCTAATATGGGGGGGGGAGTTATCAGGGGTCTAAACGGAGCTCAGCACAGCCCTCAATCTACTTCAACACAGCCTTGGCTCTACAGAATGAATATAAAGGAATAGCTCTGTATAGAGCTTCCTGTTCATTCACAAATTGAAGCATAGTAAACACAGTTTACATGCCCCATCCCTGCTCTCCATCCTGACACCCCTCAGTGGCTGGCGGGAGAGGAGAGAGAGGAATCTGGCAGAGCTGTGGGGGAGGAGGGGGGGGCCAGGAGACAGCACGGGGACTGGAGAAGAGGAGAGGGGGCCAGGAGAGAGCACAGAAGTTGCCATTGCCAGAGAAGCTCAGAGGGGGGTCAGGAGAGAGCAGAGGGGCTCACAGGCAGCAGAAGGAAGCTGAAAGGGGTGCGAGAGGGCACAAAAATTGCCATTGCCGGGGATGAGGAGGAAGGAGAAAACACAGGGACCAGAGAGAAGGGAACACAGACGTTGCTGGAGAAGATCATAGGGGGGACCAGGAGAGAGAGCAGAGGGGCTCACATGCAGCAGAAGGTAGCTGGAAGGGGTGCGAGAGAGAGCATAAAAATAGCTGTTGCTGGGAGAGTCACAGGAGGGGATAGGAGAGAGCACAGGGTCCCATGGGCAGTGGAAGAAAGCTGGACAGGAGGTTTGGCATACAGAGGAACCGATTGACCTCCATGTTCCTCCTCGAGCTGCTGAATGCCTGTGGGAGGGAGAAGAAGCAGGCATTCATCGGCTGCAGGAGGCACAGGGAGGGCATTGGTTCCTCTAAATGCTGCCCCTCCTGTCCTGGTGTAGAGGGGAGCCACATGGGCCCCCTGGAGCATAGGGCCGGGTCGCAATGGCGACCCCTGTAGTTATGCGCCCCTGCAGTGTCTGGTTAAAGCTTGTAGGAGGAGTTTTCATTCTCCCCTGATTGTTCTATAAGGCTGCAGGACCCCTGACCCTCTGACAGTGCTGATTGGCCCTGGGCTGATCACATGCACTCTCTCAAGAACTCGCTAGCAATACACACCAAACTGAGCATTTGCAGCTTGCTTCCAAGGCTCTGTTCTTTCCGGAGAAGGTTTGGGGACCGTGGAAGAAGGGCAGGATCAGAGAAGACAGGATCAAACAGCCTTTGGGTTTAGTAAAACTTTTTAAGGTAAAAAAACTTCTGCCTTTATAACCACTTTAAGTCTCTTATTTTTCAACTTCCTTTATCAGAGCACGCTGTCCAACAAAAGTGTCAGTAAGTCTGCATTCACACCTGAGTGTAGCATCTTTGAGCGGTTTTCTGGCATTTATATGCGTGATTTTGGCGAGTTTTTATGCACATGTGTGGTTTTCTGCAGCGTTTTTGAGTTTTGACGTTTTTTTATTAGCAAATAGAGAAAACTATCATCTGTTGCATCATTTGTTGCTAGGTATTTCATCTTTTTTAGCTTTTCTCTTAGCCATTTCTTTTTTTATAATTCTTATTCATTTATTATTTTCTTTCGTTAGGGTAAGGGAGTTAAGGTTTGGTTAGGATTAGGGTGTCACGTATCATGGTTAGAGGCAGAGTCCACGAGAGGGCTTCCCTTGCGGCTCTGGTCCTAGTAATCCTGACTGTGGTGACAGAGGTAGAAGGCTGAAAAAAGCACGGGTGCCAGTAGCTTGATAGCAGGTGACTGCCACAGTCAGAGATAGTCAAGGTGAGCAGGGGTTATACACGGTAAGACAACAGGGTGGTCGGGAGGTGCCTACGCGTCGGTGCACACCGGATTTTAGTCTGAGCTTGTCACATGCACAACCATTATCTGTATGGGAATGAGCGTTGGCTGCAGAAGAACTAGCATTGGCTGCAGAAGAATTTGCATTAGCTGTATGAGAATTTGTATTAGCTAAACTAGCTTCCTGATATAGGGTTATTTTTTTGTTAGTGTTGGCTAATAAAAATTCTCATACAGCTAATGCAAATTCTTCTGAAGCTAATGCTCATTCCCATACAGCTAATGATTTTGCACGTGTACCAACACACAGACAAGCTCAGGCTAATATCCAGTATGCACTGACACGTAGGGACCTTGTGATCACCCTGTTGTCTTAGCGTATATGTCACCTGCTATCAAGCTACTGGCACCCGTGCTTCTTTCTGCCTTGTACCTCTGTCACCACATTTAGGGGTATTAAAACCAGAGCCGCAAGGGAAGCCCCCTCGTCGACTCGGCCTCTAACCAAGCTACGTGACACTCTTAACCCCTCATCCTAACCCTAACCCCAACTCCTAATCATAACCCTACCTCTAACCCCTTACCCTTACAAAAAATTATAATAATAAATGAATAATAATCATAAAAAATAAATAATAGCTAAGGGAAAAGCTGAAATACCTAGCAACAAATGATGCAACAGATGATAGTTTTCTCTATTGGTTAATAAAACGGCAGACACGTTTATTGTCATAAAAAATGTCATATTCCATTGTGATAAGTATGAAATAATTTCATATATCTACATGACATAAAAAACACACACATATATATATATATATATATATATATATATTGTGACAGCAGGAAGGTAAAGTCACCTGGTTGCATCCAGGGGGGTAGATATATTTCTCCCAGATTCAGGCTTTATGCCGACTTATACAACTAGGGAGTTGATGAAGCCCAGCTGAGGCTAGTGGGCTCATGAATGACTCATACCTCTAGGGAGAGTGTGGGGCGTCGTGCAGACAGAGATGAGGAGACCAGCTGAACCTTGTCAGCTCATTTAGGCCTATAAGAACTCCCAGCTTCATTAGATGTTAGCTCATGCCTGGAACCAGACCTGTGTGGACTGTCTAGGGAGAGTGAACCCCTGTGCGGTGAGGCAAAGCCTGTGTGGCTATTTGTTTGGACTTTTACTAAACCAGGGACTTAGGGACTAGGACAGCACCAGGCTGATCCCAGTTGTTAGTTTAGGAAACCTGCATGTTTAGTCAGAGGTCAAACTGACCAGGATTTATTTTGTTTGTTTCTTTTTGGCTTTGCTGTGTTTTTGTCACTGTACATAGAGAAATAAACCGCACCTTTTGATTTTGAAAACCACAACCTCCGTCTGCTGGCCCTGTTTTTGTGTGGGGAGCCCAACCAGGGGGTCACACACACCCGCTACCGAGTTAACCCCCTCACAGTTGGTGGAGAACCAGTGGCAGTTTTTTTTAAGCCAGCATGGAGGAGATACTGAAACAGCTGGCTCTAGCAAATGCCAATCAACAGCAGACAAATGCAGGTTTGCAAAGGAGCCTTGCAGCCCAGCAGCAAGCTCATCAACAAGCCCAGCAGCAATCTGAGGCCCGCTTCATAGACCTGTTACAGAAGCAAGAGCAGAGACTACAACAAATGGAAGCAGTAATGCAGCAACGTCCGCAGACCAGTGAGGAAAGCCGTCCCACTAATACCGCGTCCTTTGGGGTGAGTCGTTTATTGACAAAAATGACTAGAGAGGATGATCCAGAGGTATTTTTGACCACATTTGAAAGGACTGCTGAAAGAGAAAAGTGGCCTGAGGAGCAGTGGGCTGGACTGGTGGCTCCTCTGTTAACTGGTGAATCGCAGAAGGCTTACTATGACCTAGAGCCTGACCAAGCAAAAGACTATGTGATGCTAAAAGCTGAAATATTGGCAAGGCTGGGTGTCACCCTGGCTGTCCGGGCTCAGCGTGTGCATAACTGGACTTTCCAGCTTGGAAAACCCCCCAGGTCTCAAATGTATGATCTCATTCACCTGAGCAGGAAGTGGCTACAGCCAGAGACTTTGTCCGCACCGGAGATTGTGGAACGTGTTGTGATGGATCGTTTCTTGAGAGCTCTTCCTACCGCCATTCAAAAGTGGGTAAGCCATGGAGACCCAGAAACGGCCGGTAAACTTGTGGATCGTGTAGAGAGATACTTGGCTACAGAGAACCTGACGGCCTCTTCCAGAGACTCTCGGACTTTCCACCCTAAGACCAGACCATCCCCAGGGGCGGATAAGAGGATTCCAAGGGGTGAGGGTGGAGAGAGTGAGAGGGTGGGAGCTCTACCCCAAGTTTGGCGAGAACAGCCTGGGAAATCAGCGGCTCAAGAGGCCGCAAGAAGGATCGTTTGCTACCGCTGCCGGCAAGCGGGACATATTGCAGCAAATTGCCCGGTTGTGGAGGAACCCATGCAATGTGACTTTCTGATGGACAGACGTCAGTCGCTGTGTGCGACAGTCGCATGCACTGCCATTCGGGGAACTGAGAAACATTTATGCAAAATGTGTATTAATGGTAGAAATGTTGTGGTATTACTGGATTCAGGTAGCCTTGTGACCCTGATAAAGGCTGAATTAGTTAAAACAGAGGTCTCTGGGAATAGCAAGGTAGCTGTTATTTGTGTGCATGGGGACACCCGAGAGTATCCAGTGACTACAGTGTGTTTCGAGACCCCCAAAGGTACCCTCTCTCATCCAGTGGGGTTAGTATCTCAATTACCGCATGATGCCATTGTGGGAAGGGATTTTCCGAAGTTCTGGGAACTGTGGGATGATCCTGAGCCCCCCACTGGTGCCCCTATGTACCAGGAATGTGATAGCCAGAACTCCTCTGAGAGTGGTGAGGACTCTCCAGAATTTCCCTTGTCAGTATTGGCAGGGGAGACTCAAGAAACTGGAGAGGAGCCCACCTCCTCAGACGAAAACCTACCGTCTGTGGAGTTTTCTGATCTGGAGGTTCACAGGGAAAATTTTGCCACAGAACAGTTAAAAGACCCCGCCCTAATAAAGGCACGGGAAAACGTAGTGGAAATAGATGGCGAGTTAGTGAACCCAGATAATACCTGCACTTACCCATACTTCAGCGTAGAGAAGGACCTACTGTATCGGGTGGCAAAAAGGGCAGAAGAAACCGTTGAGCAGCTGGTGGTGCCCAAACCTTACAGGAAGTTGGTGTTGGAGTTGGCCCATGGGCACATTCTTGGAGGTCATCTGGGGACAGAGAAAACCCGAGAGAGGGTATTACAGAGATTCTATTGGCCTGGGGTGATGAAGGACATAGAAAATTATTGTTCCTCCTGCCCTGTGTGTCAGAGGTCGGCCCCGATGCCACATTTCCGTAGCCCGCTGGTCCCTCTACCCATCATTGAGGTCCCGTTTGAGAGAATCGCAATGGATTTGGTAGGTCCTATAATCAAGTCCGCTAGGGGGCACCAGTACATATTGGTTATAATGGACTATGCCACCCGTTATCCAGAAGCGATCCCTCTCAGAAATACCTCGGCCAAAACCATAGCCAAAGAGCTATCTCTTGTTTTTAGCCGGGTGGGTATTTGTAAAGAACTGCTTACGGACCAAGGTACACCCTTTATGTCCCGGGTTATGAAAGAGCTGTGTAAATTGTTCAAAGTGACGCAATTGCGTACATCTGTGTATCACCCCCAAACCGATGGGCTGGTTGAAAGATTCAACAAAACCCTAAAACAAATGTTGAAGAAAGTGGTGGATAGAGATGGAAAGGATTGGGACTGTCTACTTCCTTATTTGATGTTTGCTATTAGGGAGGTGCCCCAATCCTCTACGGGATTCTCCCCCTTTGAGTTACTGTATGGGAGACACCCAAGAGGGCTGTTGGATATTGCCAAGGAAACTTGGGAAAGTGAGAGTTCTCCCCACAGGAGTGTGATTGAGCATGTCGCCCTGATGCAAGATCGAATTGCACAGGTAATGCCCATCGTGAAGGAACATTTGGCCCAAGCGCAGTTGGCACAGCAGAGAGTGTACAACCGTGGAGCAAAGACCCGTACCTTTTCCCCGGGGGATAGGATATTGGTACTTGTCCCTACGGTTGAAAGTAAATTCCTTGCCAAATGGCAAGGCCCCTACGAGATAATGGAAAAAGTGAGCGAAGTGAATTACAAGGTCAGACAACCAGGAAGGCGAAAGCCCGAACAGATATATCACGTTAATCTGTTGAAAGCCTGGAGGGATAGAGAGTCCCTAGTCGCAGAAACTTGGTCACCAGCTCAAACTGGTTGCGTGATTCCGGAGGTTGGAATAGCAGCCACCTTGTCACAACCCCAACAACAGGAGGTTAAGGAGTTTGTGCTTCGCAACAAGGAGGTGTTCTCTGAGCTGCCGGGACAAACATCTGGGGTAGAGCATGATATTATTACCCCGCCCGGTGAAAGGGTGAAGTTAAAACCCTATCGGATCCCAGAGGCCCGACGGGAGGCAATACGGGAGGAAGTACAGAAAATGCTGAACTTAGGGGTGATAGAGGAGTCCCAAAGTGATTGGTCTAGTCCCATTGTGTTGGTGCCTAAACCGGATGGGAGCTGGCGATTTTGTAACGATTTTCGTCAGTTGAACAAAGTTACAAAATTTGACACCTACCCCATGCCACGTATAGATGAGTTGATCGACCGGCTGGGAACAGCCCGATACATGACGACTCTTGACCTCACAAAAGGGTATTGGCAAATTCCCCTGGCCAAGTCGGCCAAAGAGAAAACCGCATTTGTAACCCCAGACGGGGCGTTCCAATATAAGAGAATGCCGTTCGGGTTACAGAATGCGCCGGCCACATTCCAGCGGAAAATGGACCAGATGCTGAGGCCCCATCGGAAGTATGCTGCGGCTTACCTGGATGACGTAATTGTCCATAGCACAGATTGGGCCTCACATCTGCCAAAAGTGCAAGCAGTCCTGGACTCTGTTCGGGAAGCGGGGTTTACGGCTAACCCCAAGAAGTGTACCATTGGGCAGGAGGAGGCCAAATATCTTGGGTACACCATTGGCAGGGGAGTAATAAAACCCCAACTCAACAAAGTCGAGGCCATCCAGAGTTGGCCACGTCCCAACAGCAAGAAGCAGGTACGAGCCTTTCTGGGAATCGCGGGTTATTATCGGCGCTTCATTCCCCACTTTGCTTCTAAGGCTGTGCCCCTAACCAACCTGACGAAAGGGAAAGGGTCGGTCATGATTAAATGGACCCCCGAGGCTGAGGCAGCATTCCAATTCTTGAAACAAGCCTTATGTAGCCAGCCAGTGTTGTACTCACCCGACTTCTCTAAAGACTTTGTCGTACAAAGTGATGCGTCAGATGTGGGGTTAGGAGCAGTATTGTCCCAGGTCTGGAACGGGGAAGAGCACCCAGTCATTTACCTCAGCAGGAAGTTGAAGTCCCATGAGGTAAATTACGCCACGGTTGAAAAGGAGTGTTTAGCGGTGAAGTGGGCTCTAGATTCCCTTCGGTACTATCTGCTAGGTAGGCACTTTGACATGGTTACGGATCACGCTCCGTTAAAGTGGATGGCTCAAAACAAGGAGACAAATAGAAGAGTGAATAGGTGGTTCCTGGCCCTACAGGAATTCAACTTCACAGTAAAGCATCGCCCTGGCGTTCAAATGGGGAATGTGGATGCTTTGTCTCGAGTACATGAATGCCTGATTGCTGGTGTTCCAACCCCAAGGTTAAAACAAGAGGGGGGGGTATGTGACAGCAGGAAGGTAAAGTCACCTGGTTGCATCCAGGGGGGTAGATATATTTCTCCCAGATTCAGGCTTTATGCCGACTTATACAACTAGGGAGTTGATGAAGCCCAGCTGAGGCTAGTGGGCTCATGAATGACTCATACCTCTAGGGAGAGTGTGGGGCGTCGTGCAGACAGAGATGAGGAGACCAGCTGAACCTTGTCAGCTCATTTAGGCCTATAAGAACTCCCAGCTTCATTAGATGTTAGCTCATGCCTGGAACCAGACCTGTGTGGACTGTCTAGGGAGAGTGAACCCCTGTGCGGTGAGGCAAAGCCTGTGTGGCTATTTGTTTGGACTTTTACTAAACCAGGGACTTAGGGACTAGGACAGCACCAGGCTGATCCCAGTTGTTAGTTTAGGAAACCTGCATGTTTAGTCAGAGGTCAAACTGACCAGGATTTATTTTGTTTGTTTCTTTTTGGCTTTGCTGTGTTTTTGTCACTGTACATAGAGAAATAAACCGCACCTTTTGATTTTGAAAACCACAACCTCCGTCTGCTGGCCCTGTTTTTGTGTGGGGAGCCCAACCAGGGGGTCACACACACCCGCTACCGAGTTAACCCCCTCACAATATATATATGTATATATGTATATATATATATATATATGTATATGTAGCGGCCTCACTCCCTTCTCTCGTGAATCGGTTATCCGATAGCTCTTGTCTAGGGGTATCTTGTATGCAAGAGTGAGATGCGCCACGGCCCATGTCCTCCCCATTGCAGCGGGTGAGGTGAAGGCCAGTGACTGTTATTCTCCTCGGGCCTGTGTGTTTCTTTAAAAGCCAAGTCTGTTGTGCTGACACTTCCCTTCGCTCCCATTAACCAGAGTACCACACACCGATAAGGGTCCAACACTTGTTTATTATAGCACACGAATAAACAGTCCTTTGTCAGCCGACTGGTTGGGACCCATAAAACAGTTCAATACGGTGGGGTGAGCAGGTCGAGGCACAGTCCTAACAATCAAACTAAACCACTGTGGTTTCACCAGTGGTTGCTAAAGCCATCGGCTTGAGAGAGAACTTGAATATTTGGAGTCTCTACCAGCGACTCTAGAGGACATGAACTGGAGTACCTTCGCTGCGTTGCGGCCCTTGTCAGCGGGAAGATGTCCCTCCAAGGGAGTTACCAGAGGCCCCTCTGTCACGGGTTGATGCTGCTCCGTGCTCTTCAGAAGGGTAACCTCTCCGGCCTCCTCGCCTCAGATATGGGCCCCATCCACCTCAGGGTCCCTCGGACTCATTCATCCTTGCAGAGCCCAGTCGAAGTCACTGGGCCCCAGGCCTCCGGTGTAGTACCTCACCCTAGGCTTAAGGTGCCTGAGATGGATGCCAACACTGCTCCGACCAGGCCATGGGCACCTGGGCCGGAACTCCGGACCTCCAGCACCCAGGCCAAGGGTGCCTGGGTGCGGGATAGCAAAAAGACCTCGTGGCGAGGGAGTCTACCCCCTTTTATGCCCTCCCCCCCCAGCCGGCACAGCAGGTTCCCGTCCCCGCTGTACCACTGCCAGAGCAGGACAAAAAGGGTGCAGCACTACGGCAGTGGTTCTACCTCGACTCGGGACAACATCGCCACCCACAGGTCAAGGAGAACAGCACACTACCAAAGTCCTCCACGACTTAAATGGTCTAACCCCTCTCATGATTGGTACATCCTGGATCATACTACCACCCAGGTGCTCCCCCTAGATTTAGACCCCCGCTACATATATATATATATATATATATATAAATTACACACAGAGAAAAGAAGCAGCATATTGTAGTTACCAAATTTACTTAATAAAACTGTACAGGCCATCTATTGTTCAATTTCATATTGCTACAAAGATGCATGAGTAGCACATTGCAGTTGCCCTGGTATGGGATAAAATAATGACAATTACAAGAAAATACATGGTATATTAGAAAATGATAACATGGCTGCATCCTGGTGCTCGACGTGTTTCCTGGATATAACCAGTTCATCAGGAGCAGATGCATCCAAATGTCTGCAAGAAGCATAAATATCAGTAAAATAATATGTCTTACATACAATAAATTTTATAAGTAGAAATTTAATATTTCCAATCATATATACTTGCATAGATAGGAGGATAGGAACCTGTGGTATTGCAATATGTGGACCGCTAAAACAACTGACACATCAGTTAATTATCCTGGGATTGTCACAACATTCCTTACCTACATTTCCTGGGCAATATATGATGGTTCATACTTTATCTTGGGCACTATTCTTACTTTTTCTCCTTTTCTACATTTGGTCATGGTCTATTGGTATTTTTTGATGCACACTTTGGTTATTCATTTTACCTTTTCATTCACTATATGGGCACTGTTTTACATGTACAACATCATCATTTATGATAGGTATTTGCATTCAATCACTAGAGAGTCAACTGTGGAAGGTATTATTTCCCATCAACACTCAACACAATATGGAGGCATTAGTTTACCTTGGGATTATGTATATGTGCCCGATTCGTACATGGATCCACGTTACCTCAGCTCCCGATGGCAGATGTTTTAGCGGTCTTCATATTGCAATACCACAGGTTCCTATTCTCCCGATCCATGTAAATATATAGGAGTGGAAATATTTCCTTTCCTTACTAATAACATTTCTTGTATGTAAGACATAGTATTTTTCTGATATTTATGCTTCTTGCAGACATTTAAATGCTTCTTCTCCTGATGAAGTGGTTATTTAAACTAAAGCATTGAGCACTAGGATGCAGCCATGTTATAATTTCATAATATACCATGTATTTTCTTGTTGTTTTGATTATTTTACTTCATGGAGCATTGTTATCCTATACCCAGGCAACTGCAATGTGCTACTTTTTTTTTTTTTTTTTTGAAAACTGACAATTTTATTGAATTTTCATATTTTCCACCCCAAAAAAAGACAAACAAAACAATAAGAAAAAAAGGCATGTTTTGTGATAAATGCTATACATCAGGCGAACTATCCACATACAATGTCGCCCAGAAAGAAACACTTGAGGCATATAAAACAGACAATAAGCTGTGCATGTCCATAACCAAACCGTGAAGTTGGCTTCAAGGCTTCTGTTTTACCATTAAGTTTAGATTCGTTCAGATACATAGTAATAACAAAAAAGGAGTGAGAAAGGGATAAAAAAAGTTGGATAGAGCCAAGGGGACTAGAGAGGACAGGGATAAGGAGAGGAGGAAAGGGTAGAAGGGGGGCGAAGGATAGGAGAGAAGAGGACAACCACCCGACCCCAGGCCTCCTCACCGACCAGGGACGGCAACCGCGTGTCAGCTGATATTAGGGGCTTCCAGCTTGTCCCACATTTCCCATATTTGGTTGTGTTTATCAAGGGTATTGTTTAGGGAAGCTGTCAGGTATTCCATCAGCTTAACATCTCTAATCCTGGAATGCAATTGAAACAAAGAAGGAGGTTCCTTCCTTTTCCATTTGAGGGCTACCAAGCATCTCCCAGCAGTTAGCACCTGGGCTAGGAGTTTTTTTGAGACCCAAGAGGAACAGTTTAGGGTCGAATGGTACCCAGATATCAGAGATGGAGTGGAGAAGAGAATGCACCGTCTGCCAGTAGGGGACAATCAGTGGGCATGTCCAATAGGTATGATAAATCAAATTGGCAACTACAATATGCTACTTATTTTCTTTGTGTATATGTAGCGGGGTCCTCAATTTAGGGGTAGTGTTTGAGTGGTAGTTATGCTCAAACACCTAAATTGTTAGGACATTATCAACCATTTTGTCTGCAGGAAGAGTATCAGTGTACCGTTCCCTGTGGCCTGCGGGTGGCGCTGCCATAGTGGGCCAGGGTTGAAATGCTGATACAGTGCTTTGCCTTGTGTGTCCCCTCTCGGCAACCATACAGTGGGAGTGGTTAGCCTGCTGTGTATGCCAGGAGAGGATATAAAAGGGGCAGACGCTGCCTGTAGGGGGTCTTGAGTTCGTTGTAGGGGGTCCTACTCCCAAGGAGTGGGCGCTCTCTGTCCGCCTTGGGCACCTTTGGCCCAGGGGCAGTGGTCGGTGAATCAGTCCCAGGCACCTTTAGCCCTGGGGCTGCAACTAAAGGCCTTGGGCCCAGCACCTTTGGTTGGGACCCACCAAGGATCGAGGAATCCCAGGGTGCCATCTTGCGAGTGGACCCGTATCTGAGATGAGGAGGCCGGGGGAGGACCGTTCCGAGGGACTGGTGAGAAGTCACAGTGAAGGAAGGGGCCCGGTAACTCTCTGGAGGGATGTCTTCTCCTTACAAGAGGCCAAGCTTTGAAAACCAAGTTCACCAGGTCTGTGGCAGAGACCAAGATCACCAGTTTGTGTAGTGACTGTGCGTTTAGTTGGAGTACCATTCTGGCTGCTAGTCCCTATCTAGGGAGACTATCCAAATGGGCTAAGTCTGCTTGAGAAGCCAATCGGTGAAGTGTATTACATTTGTGCCTGGACCTCTCCCACACCTTATGCTGTCCTGTTCTCTCTCCAACCTTTCCTATCAGAGACTGTGCTTTAAGAGAAATAAACTCTACGTTGGAGTTACGGCTGGTGTGGACCTTGGAGTTATTGGGGGAAATAGAGACTTGTCTTTGTTGAGCATAGAGATAAGAGCCATTCTCTGGAGAACCTGGCTGTGGAGACCTGTTTCATAACACCGCTCAACCTCTTTACACAGGAGGGTACAGGCATGTAGCTGGGTGTGCCCTCTCTTCCTGCGAGGAGTCACAGGTGAAGAAGAGGGTTGGAGGCGCTACATATATGTGTGTGTGTGTGTATATGTATGTGTGTATATATATATATATATAATTGTTTTTTTTATGTCATGTAGATATATGAAATAATATATTTCCTACATGTATATATTTGTAACAATGGGATATGAAATCTTGTTGTCAGAATATGTTTTTTACCAAGGTTTGGTCGTCTGCCTCATTTAAAGTCCCACCCCCCTCCCCCTTTTTATTACAAGATGTAGGAATGGAGACATGTGAATATATATAGATGTGCCTAATTTAAAGGCCCAGTTGCCCTCTGCTTTACAAAAAAAAGAAAAAAGCATAAAAACGTGCTTGTCGCGCATAAAAACGTGCCAAAATCGTGCATAAAAAGGCTTGAATAATGGCCAGAAAAATGCTTAGACGCTACACTCAGGTGTGAATGCAGCCTTCGAGAGTTTAGAGGATGCATTTAAAACTGACAGGGGTGCTTATAACGATCAGCTTATATCTATACATTTATTTATGTAAAACATGTATCCAAAAACGAACAAAGCTGCTGCTTAAAAAGTGTTACATGGAGTTTGGCTTTAATTTGCTAGTGTATCTAAAACTGCTAGTCCATCTAACATAAAGGGACACAGAAAAAATGCAAAGGTTTATTACTTCATTACTCTATACAAAACTAAAAAGTAAAGTGCTTAAAAGCTCAAGTTTGCCCTACTTATATTTAACTTTGCTACACAATATAACCAGGGCTGTAATTAGGCATCATGATGCCCTAGGCACACTGGATTGATGTATCCTTCTCATGTGAATTTTTTAGAAGAACTAATGCTAGAATGTGCTGGTGTAAACAGCACATGACATGCTTTATATACAGGCCTACTTTTCAACTGTACAGTCCACCAAAAAGAAAAAGAAAATATTGTTTCATGTTTCCTGAGCTAATAAGGTCCCCTCAACATCTCCTGCATCCCCTTCCCTTTTTTTTTTTCTTGCCAAATGTATCTACAGGTGTCCAGAAATGGTCATTAAAGGAAAAAAATAAAATAAAATGTTTAATTATACTAACTTGCGTAATTTAAAGTAAACGCCCCTTGTGTGTTTGTACCTATAGGTAAGCCTATAATAAGGCTTACTTATAGGTACTGTAAATATCGCCTACATTTGCACACTTTAGGAGATATTTACTGTATACTGCGCCAATTATGTAATCAGCGCATGCGCTCTGAAGGAATGGCCGCCTGTGCCGTTTCTTCATGGCCTGTGACATGACCGGCAGCTCCCACGCGCATGTGAGGGAGTGACGTCATTGCAGCTCCGGATAATCACAGTGCCGAAGTCAGCAAACTCGGAAGAAACACCGGGGAAGATGTCAGCCGTGCCAGCGGTGTGCAGGCGCCGCTGCAGGGCTTCTTTTCTAAGGTAAGTATTTCATAATGAGCTAGTATGTGATGCATACTAGCTCATTATGCCTTTGTCTTACAGGGTTTTTTTATTTTTTTTTAATCTGGGTTTACAACCTCTCTCTAATTTGTGTATATTATGTGGTATAACTTTTTTTTTTTAACCGCTCTGCCCTAGGTACTGGCTCATGACTGACATTATAGTAAATAGACCCCTTTTAAAAAAAATAATAACTACAACCATTTGGTTGTCTTTTTACTCGCCCCTTTTCGGAGCGGAAATGCTGCGGCTGATTGATTTAGCAAACTCTGCCAGGGCTTGTACACTGTTTAAGACCAGGTTCACATACAGTGGGTATGGAAAGTATTCAGACCCCCCTTAAAATTTTCACTCTTTGTTATATTGCAGCCATTTGCTAAAATCATTTAAGTTCATTTTTTTCCCTCATTAATGTACACACAGCACCCCATATTGACAGAAAAACACAGAATTGTTGACATTTTTGCAGATTTATAAAAAAAATGAAATATCACATGGTCCTAAGTATTCAGACCCTTTGCTGTGATACTCATATATTTAACTCAGGTGCTCATTCTTCTGATCATCCCTGAGATGGTTCTACACCTTCATTGGAGTCCAGCTGTGTTTGATTATACTGATTGGACGTGATTAGGAAAGTTATACACCTGTCTATACAAGACCTTACAGCTCACAGTGCATGTCAGAGCAAATGAGAATCATGAGGTCAAAGGAACTGCCTGAAGAGCTCAGCGACAGAATTGTGGCAAGGCACAGATCTGGCCAAGGTTACAAAAAAATTTCTGCTGCACTTAAGGTTCCTAAGAGCACAGTGGCCTCCATAATCCTTAAATGGAAGACATTTGGGATGACCAGAACCCTTCCTAGAGCTGGCTGTCCGGCAAACAGAGCTATCGGGGGAGAAGAGCCTTGCTGAGAGAGGTAAAGAAGAACCCAAAGATCACTGTGGCTGAGCTCCAGAGATGCAGTCCGGAGATGGGAGAGAGTTGTAAAAAGTCAACCATCACTGCAGCCCTCCACCAGTCGGGGCTTTATGGCAGAGTGGCCCGATGGAAGCCTCTCCTTAGTGCAAGACACACGAGAGCCCACATGAAGTTTGCTAAAAAACACCTGAAGGACTCCAAGATGGTAAGAAATAAGATTCTCTGGTCTGATGAAACCAAGATAGAACTTTTTGGCCTTAATTCTAAGCGGTATGTGTGGAGAAAACCAGGCACTGCTCATCACCTGTCCAATACAGTCCCAACAGTGAAGCAAGGTAGTGGTAGCATCATGCTGTGGGGGTGTTTTTCAGCTGCAGGGACAGGACGACAGGTTGCAATCAAGGGAAAGATGAATGCGGCCAAGTACAGGGATATCCTGGACGAAAACCTTCTCCAGAGCTCAGACTGGGCCGAAGGTTTACCTCCCAACAAGAAAATGACCCTAAGCACACAGCTAAAATAACGAAGGAGTGGCTTCACAACAACTCGGTGACTGTTCTTGAATGGCCCAACCAGAGCCCTGACTTAAACCCAATTGAGAATCTCTGGAGAGACCTAAAAATGGCTGTCCACCAACGTTTACCATCCAACCTGACGGAACTGGAAAGGATCTGCAAGGAGGAATGGCAGAGGATACCCAAATCCAGGTGTGAAAAACTTGTTGCATCTTTCCCAAAAAGACTCATGGCTGTATTAGATCAAAAGGGTGCTTCTACTAAATACTGAGCAAAGGGTCTGAATACTTAGGACCATGTGATATTTCAGTTTTTGTTTTTTAATAAATCTGCAAAAATGTCAACAATTCTGTGTTTTTCTGTCAATATGGGGTGCTGTGTGTACATTAATGAGGATTTTTTTTTTAACTTAAATAATTTTAGCAAATGGCTGCAATATAACAAAGAGTGAAAAATTTAAGGGGGTCTAAATACTTTCCGTACCCACTGTATGTGCGGTGCAAATTTCAGGTTAGTTTTCACTGCAAATTTCCAAAGTAGCTGTTCAGCATATCAGCTGCACATTAGATACAGTTCTGATGCACCTTCCGGATTTCACGCTCTCCATGGTGATCGGGTGGGTATATAAACATTCAGGTGACGTGATAGCGCCACCCTCGCTGACGAAGTCCCGTAAGGACGTAACACGTACGGGGAGGAGTTATTTTGCAGACGTCACCCGCAGCCATCTCTAACATGCTGCTGCGTTTTTACTGCTGCTTTTACAGTGCCAGTTTTCTCAGCCTCAATATCATAGCATTTATGCACGGCCATCAATAGTTTGTATTATGTGGATCACTTTTAAATAAAATGATCGTAACAGTGAGCACTTAGATCTTCTTTATTTTTAATTTACTGCCCTGGATCATCTGGTTCCATTGTTGCATTCCACTGTTGCACCGACTGCCGTTTCGACTGAACACCCTCATCCCATGTGTGGATACAAGTGTATTAGACCTTCTGTTCATTCAGAGGTTTACCATATCTGGTAAGAATATAGGCTTTATGGTGGAGGAACCGTCACTTTGGACATTCCGTGCTTTTGAATCGCTTTTTATCACAAGGTGTCTTCACCCTGTATTGTAGAAAACCCATTTATCTCTTCACACATGTTTATGGACTCATTTGTATATTGCGCTGCACTAATTAACTTTTTTTGCATTACTTTGGAGGTGTTGTTATTAGCCTTTGGTGTACAGCTTGCAATTTTTTTCTTATATTTGACTTCTGTGTGCGCTGATTGTTTTTTCTATGTATATAATTCTGATGCACCGCTGGCATCCTTAAAGTGAGAGTAAACTCCCGTACATGACTTTTATCTATAAATAAGGCTTACTTACAGGTGGTGTAAATATCTCCTAAACATGCACCGTCCACCTGGGTTGTTCCTGTGAGTCCTGTGCCGATGCTACTCTGGCCAGTCACACAGCTGCAGTCTGCAAACCCGGAAGGAAGACGGGTGAAGATGGGAGTACCTGCAGCGGTTGCAGCTCAGCGCTGGAAGGGCTTTTTTTCAAGATACGTTTAAGATAATGTGCTAGTATGCAATGCATACTAGCACATTATGCCTTTACCTTGCAGGGTCCAAAAAAGAAAACGTCCAGCGGTTTTCTACTGCTTTAACAATAGCAGGTTGTTAGGGAGCAGGCCGGAAAGCCGGCCGCCATGTCTTTAACAATCTAACTCATTAGCTGTCAGCGAGGTTCCGCTCAAAAAACTTTGGTGTGGGGTTCCCCTCAAAATCCATACCATACCATGTTACAATACTGGGCTACTTTGTACTAGGGTTGCACCGATGCCGATACTGAGGGTTTTCACGAGTACTCATGAAAATGCTCCGATGCCCAAAACCGATACCTTGCGGTGCGATTTGAGCCCATACAAAATGAATGAATCTCATGCGATTTTAACAGGAATGTGGTTCGATTCCTGTTCAAATCGCATGCGGTTTCCCGCTCGGCCCCTGTGTGAACCCAGGCTTGTCATAGTGATTTCAGCTCAAACAGGATCGATGGGGAAACGACATGTGATACTTTGCAGTGCGATTTGAGCTCATTCATTTTGTATGGGCTCAAATTGCACAGCAAAGGTATCGGTACTCGGTATCTGCAAGTACTTGACTGAAAATATTGGTACTCTTACTCGCCATCACAAATCTGGTATTGGTGCATCCCTACTTTGTAACTGTTTCTTAGATGTTTAGACTAGAGAATTTTCAAAAATAACTACAACCATTTTTATGGAAATAAAGCAGTCACTGTCAGGTGTTGTGGAGGCAATCCTGCTGCCTTTTAGTGCTGTTTTTTTTTTTTTGACAAGCCGTAATTTATAATGGCGCTATTGCATAGCAAACACAAACCAAGTGTTTGCCTTGCAATTGCTGTGTGCAGCCCCATTGACTTGAATGGTCAACCTTGACAGGCAGTGCCACCGGTCAACTTGGCATGCTGTGTTAAATTTGCCACAGCCTGTTAACATGCTCCGCCAGCTTTTTTTACCAGCTAGCAGTGTCCCATGCAGGGCCGTCTTTACCGTGGGGCAAAAGGGGCAGCTGCCCAGGGCCCCTCATTGTTGGGGGGCCCTGCGCTGACCGCCGGAGTTCGGCCACCTCCGGTGCTGGTCGCATGCTGGCTGCTTGCTACTGTGAAGGAAGGTAGGTGACTCCGCGCAAAAGGACTTCAAACACAACGTAGTAGTCAGAGCTGCTGCCTCTACTTATTGCTGCCTCCTAATTAGGTGAAACGAGGATATGAAAAAATGAGGGGTGTAGTGGTGGCGCTGCTCTTACGTAAAACCAATCTGCTGGGAGCCAGATATTGGTAATAATAGGTCTACAAATGAGAAACACAAGGGGGGTTCTCTCTGATATAATCAGAACCTAAGTTGAGTGGGACCACACATAGAATGTAAAAATCAAATAAATAAATGAAATAAGTAAATAAATTGGGGTGTCTCTGCCAGGTGTTTACGTAGCCTTAGCAATAGCCTTCAGAAGGTGATAGTGATGATGGACTAAAGTGAGTGAAGGATTTAGTTGGAATACATTAATTAGTTGAAATAAATAAGTAATATGAATTTTCCAATTCCGGCTCGGCCGGGTGTTTGCTAGCAGAGGATTAGCTATTGGAAGTGCTGTGCAGTAAATTGATGCTACCATTGTGGTGCTGTAAGAGATGCAGTGTAAACAAAATAAAAAACAATGAATTACAATGGATTGGGATGTTGTCTCGGCCGGGTGTTTACTAAACCCAACTGGAATTATACTCGGTCCCAAACGGTTAGAAAAAAGTGTTTACGTGATCCGTAATACACTCTGACAATGTACATCAAATGTTCAGCATAAAAATTGAAGTTGATAAAATTAAGTGAAGATCAATGGTGACAATCCAGAAAATAGTGACAAATAAATTGGTGACTTTGCTGCAGTGCTTGTTCTAGTAGCCTGTGCCGTGAATGTGATTGATCTTCACTTAATTTTATCAACTTCAATTTTTATGCTGAACATTTGATGTACATTGTCAGAGTGTATTACGGATCACGTAAACACTTTTTTCTAACTGTTTGGGACCGAGTATAATTCCAGTTGGGTTTAGTAAACACCCGGCCGAGACAACATCCCAATCCATTGTAATTCATTGTTTTTTATTTTGTTTACACTGCATCTCTTACAGCACCACATTGGTAGCATCAATTTACTTTTTATTTTTACTTCACAGCACTTCCAATAGCTAATCCTCTGCTAGCAAACACCCGGCCGAGCCGGAATTGGAAAATTCATATTACTTATTTATTTCAACTAATTAATGTATTCCAACTAAATCCTTCACTCACTTTAGTCCATCATCACTATCACCTTCTGAAGGCTATTGCTAAGGCTAAGTAAACACCTGGCAGAGACACCCCAATTTATTTACTTATTTCATTTATTTATTTGATTTTTACATTCTATGTGTGGTCCCACTCAACTTAGGTTCTGCTTGCTACTGTCACTTGAAAATACACAAGCTCTGCTTGTGTATTTCCAAGTGACAGCACTCCTCTCCCCGCGGCCGCTCTGATCATTCTGGTGTACACACGCTCTGAGAGCACTCAGAGCAGAGGAGGAAGGAGACGGGAAATCTGAAAACAGGAAGCTGCCTCTGGAACTGGCATGCTGCACGGAGATCGGAGGACAAAATGCTGTGAGTAGAATGAGGAAAACTTTGCACTGGAATGGGGGGGAAGCTTTGTGGGAGGAGAGTCTTGCCTTGGAGGGGAGGGGAGGGGAGTGGAGTGGAGTGGAGTGTGGAGCTCTGACTGTACTGGAATCTGGGGGGAGGAGAGCCATGTACTCTGCATCCACCTCACCCTCTGCACCCTGCATTCACTGCACCCTGCATTCACTGCACCCTGCATTCACTGCACCCTGCACCCACCTCATCCTTTGCACTCTGCACCCACCTCACCCTTTTGCACCCTGCCTCCACCTCACCCTTTTGCACCCTGCACCCACCCTCCCTCCTCACCCTCTGCACCCACCTCACCCTCTGCACCCTGCACCCACCTCACCCTCTGCACCCACCTTACCCTCTGCACTCTGCACCCACCTTACCCTCTGCACTCTGCACCCACCTTACCCTCTGCACTCTGCACCCACCTTACCCTCTGCACCCACCTTACCGTCTGCACTCTGCACCCACCTTACCCTCTGCACTCTGCACCCACCTTACCCTCTGCACTCTGCACCCACCTTACCCTCTGCACTCTGCACCCACCTCACCCTCTGCACTCTGCACCCTGCACCCACCTCACCCTCTGCACCCTGCACCCACCTCACCCTCTGCACTCTGCACCCACCTCACCCTCTGCACCCACCTCACCCTCTGCACCCACCTCACCTCACCCTCTGCACCCACCTTAGCCTCTGCACTCTGCACCCACCTTAGCCTCTGCACCCACCTTAGCCTCTGCACCCACCTTAGCCTCTGCACCCACCTTAGCCTCTGCACTCTGCACCCACCTTAGCCTCTGCACTCTGCACCCACCTTAGCCTCTGCACCCACCTTCCCTCTGCACCCACCTTGCCCTCTGCACCCACCTTGCCCTCTGCACCCACCTTGCCCTCTGCACCCACCTTGCCCTCTGCACCCACCTTGCCCTCTGCACCCACCTTGCCCTCTGCACCCACCTCGCCCTCTGCACCCACCTCGCCCTCTGCACCCACCCTCGCCCTCTGCACCCACCCTCGCCCTCTGCACTTTGCACCCACCCTCGCCCTCTGCACTTTGCACCCACCCTCACACTCTGCACCTCTGTATGTAGCGCACCCCTGAACCCAGCACTCTGCACGTAGCGCACCCCTGAACCCAGCACTCTGCACGTAGCGCACCCCTGAACCCAGCACTCTGCACGTAGCGCACCCCTGAACCCAGCACTCTGCACGTAGCGCACCCCTGAACCCAGCACTCTGCACGTAGGGCACCCCTGAACCCAGCACTCTGCACGTAGCGCACCCCTCAACATTGCACTCTGTAAATAACGCATCCCTGCACTCTGTACCTTGCATACCCCTGAACGCTGCATTCTGTACATAGTGCACCCTTCAACTCTGTATGTAGCACACCTTTCAACTATACACTCTTTATGTAGTGCACCCCTCAACCCTGCACTCTGTGCATAGTGCACCCCTTAATGCTAGTGCAGTTGAGCCACACCCGCAATTTGATGCAGAGGTTATGATGTGCAGTAACCTCGAGCAACCAGTGAACAATAATGATTTGCAGTAACCTCTAGAAACCAATTAGTGAGCAGTAATGATGTTTAGTAACCTCTAGCAACCAATCAGCAAGCGGAAATTATGTGCTGTAACCTCTAGCAGAAATAAAAAAAATGAAATATGCAGCGCTAAATAGGTGAACATAGGACCAGTTAACCTAATCTAGTCAAACAATGATAAACAAAAGTAAATAGGTGACCAAAAATCACTAAAAACACACCGTGAAGTGATACTAAGAAGATTACCAAACAAGGTAAATAAAATAAAAGTGATGCTGTGTGTAATTAATGAAATGAACACAATAACTATAACATCATAAACAAATGTCCCAAAAAACAAAATGAAAGGTGAGTGGCTGAGAAAGGCTTCTTCCCAATAAAGCTGTGCAGACTGGCAAACGTGACACCCAGGTGTGTGGTGGTCCTGCTTACCGGATAGCCGTGACTGTATCCACAGTCTCACCTAACACAGGGGATAAGGCTTCCACACAGCCCAACGATATCCTGAACAGTATCTCACCAGCCAGAAATTAATCCAAATGGGAGAGAAAACAAAGAAACTCCATGGTGTAGTATATAAAAATCCGGTTTAATGGTATAGTAAGGGTTACACTTACAATTAGTAGATGGTCAATCAGCGGTAAAAGGCAGAAAATGTGCAGCAATGACAGCGGTACATACGGCAGCGTTGGTTCAAATCTTTCCCGAGCTCCTGTGCTACGCGGATACTTCCTCGTGTGTACTCAATGCGTGACGACGTCACCGGCCCCCTACGCTTTTCATCATCAATAGACATCAACTGGGGATTGGCCGAAGCGAACGTCACCACGCTGGAGAAATAAATACATGACGGCGCCATTTTGGATCATGGCAAACACTCGGCATGTAACAGAGGAAGTAAGGGCAACCCGGAAGTCCATTGAAGTCGTGGGTAAACCGCACAGGAAACAAAAAAACAAAAGGGGATGAGTCCCAAATCGAGACATCTAGTGGTAATAAAGAGGAAGTACCAACGGGAGCCAAAAGGAGCCAGGGAATAGCCGAACCAAATTACAAACAATATGGATATGACCATCTGAATACAAAAATAAAAGCTGATCAACCTGACATAATAAAAACACATATGAGAGTCAATAAAAATCTATAAGAAGTATATAGCTGGGACATAACAACAAATCAGGAATTATTAATAAAGCTGTTAATGTCCCAATCTATATTCAAACCAAAGGGTTTGAAAGACTTTAAAAGAAAAATCCATCTGGTTTCAGATCTGGATATAGCCCTAACCATATTAGTACCTCTCCAATGAGGACGAATCGGATCGATAGCAAAAAATATAGTACCTTTAAGTTGACGATTATGGTATTGATCATAATGCTTGGATAGGTTATGCTTAGGGAAACCCCTCTTGATATTACCCACATGTTCATTAAGCCTAATATGCAATTCCCGCTTGGTGCGGCCTACATATTGTTTTGAACATGGACACTGAATCATATATACCACATATTTTGTGGAACAGGTGATAAATGAATCAATGTCATATGTTAAATTGGTTACAGATTATGTAAACTGAACACATTTACGGCCTATCAGGGGTTGACTTTACAAATACTGCACTTGCGGCACGGAAAAAACCCCTTCATATTCTGAAAAAAAGAAGGCTTAATGGGGGGATCTATCGCATTAGGGGCAATGCTTAATCTAAGTGATGGTGCACCCCTATAGATAACTCCTGGATTTTTGGGAATTATGGGTCCCAATATCTTATAATTTTTAAGTACATCCCAATGTTTTTTGAGGATCTTTTTTATAGAAAAATGTTGGTTAGAAAATCTAGTGATCATAGACCAGCCAAATCTATCAGAAGTGGACTGGTCTCTGGGTTTAGGAACTAAAAGAGTCCCTCTATCCAAAGCAGCCACTTTACTAATGGTCTCATCAATCACTGCAGGTGAGTATCCCTTATTCACAAACCTATGTTTCAGTACATCTGCCTGTGCAAAATATTCTGAAATATTAGTACAGTTACGCCTAATCCCCTGAAACTGTCCCTTAGGGACCGCTGAGAGCCGGGATCTGTGATGACAGCTAATAGTTGGTATGAAAGAATTACGGTCTGTTTCTTTGAAGAAGGTGCTAGTACTAATATGACCATTCTGAATGGTAATATTTAAATCAAGGAAATTCACCTGTTCAGCACTAGCAACATATTCCAAAGATATGCCTCTATCATTGGTGTTCAATTGAGAAAAAAAGTTTTCAAGGGACACCATATCTCCTTCCCAGATGAGAATAATATCGTCAATGTACCTTTTCCAAAGTAACAACTCTCTGGGGGGGTAGGTATCAATGACATCTAATTCCCAATGCGACATAAAAAGGTTGGCCAGGCTGGGGGCAAATTTAGCCCCCATAGCCACACCCTTTTTTTGTAAATAAAACTCTCCTCCAAACCAGAAATAATTGTGGCTCGTAGCAAACCTAAGTAATTCCATAATAAAGTCCCTTTGTAAACAAGAAAGGGAGAAATCTTTTTGTAAATATAAATCAACCGCCTCAAAACCCTGTTGGTGCGAAATGATAGTATAAAGAGAGGCAACATCAGCTGTCGCTAAAATGCAACCCTCTCTCCACTGGAAATCACCAAGTAGATTAAGCACCTGCATGGTATCTCTCAAGTAAGCTGGTGTTTTGGCCACAAGAGGTTGTAGAAAATGATCTACATATTTACTGATTCTAGAAGTGACGGAATCGATACCGCTAATGATAGGGCGACCAGGGGGTTGAGTAGGGTTCTTATGTAGTTTGGGCAAATAATAAATAACGGGTACTCTAGGAATAATAGGAATGAGGTGAGTCTTCTCTTTTTTATTTAGAATATCACTCTCAAAGCCATATTCTATCAGATTGGACAATTGTTTTCTAAATGTAATAGTAGGGTTAGAGGCAAGTGGAGCATAGGTAGAACCATCGGATAATAACCTATTCATTTCCTTAATGTACTGAGATTTATCCAACACCACAATGCCCCCACCCTTATCCGCAGGTCTTATCATGATGTCCTTCCGTTCACATATGCTTTTGACATGCGTTCGGAGGTCATCTTTAGTTTTCTTTTTTGGTATTTTCAATTCCAACAGATCATGAAGGACTAATTCCTTAAAAACCTGTATGGATGGGGCTACAAAGCCGGGTGGATTAAATAATGAGGCATTACTCAATCCAGTGTGGCGAATAGGGATATCCCTTGGATCATGAGGTCGTACTAGGGTCCCACCATCCATTAAGGTCTGGATAGGAATCCTGTGAACAACCTGACTACTATTGCCAATAGGGTTAAGAATGAAATGTCTTTTAATATTCATTTTCCTAATAAACTTGTGGACATCGATAAATGTCTCAAATTTATTAAGGTTATAGGAAGGTGCAAATTTCAAACCTTGACTAAGAACTTTTTGTTCACCTTCTGATAGAGAGGCTGTACTCAAATTAAAAATGCCACTGATGTCTAACTTTTCATTTTTTTTGGCCCTGACTCGCCTCCCCCCTCTGGTGCCTCTCTGTCTTCGTGACCCCGTTTTCCCCTGTTGCTGCCCTTGGGAAAAAAACGTTGTGAACTGTGACCGAATTCTTGAGGGGATTCAAGATAGTAATCTCTCTGAGAAACAGGAAAGTCACTAGATTGATGGGGATGTTGCGTGATGACATGGTTATCTTCATATCTATCATCATGATAATCCAACAAGGGTGCAAACCTATTTTCCAAAGGTAGATCGGTCTGCAGAGTTTGGTAGGGAGGTCTGGTGTTATGATACCGTATAGTATCTCTAGGGTCACTACTATGGTCATCGGATCTTGGGTGTCTAGTTTTCTGAGACCAAGTATCCCTAGGATCATAAACTTGTTCTCTAAAACCCCGAGGGTAGGGGACAGAGTGTCTAGGGACCTTGAAATTATCCCTATATTCACCCTGCCTAGGGGAATATCCATTCTCAAAATAGGGCCCCCTAGGGGAATGATAACCATTCTGAGTATTATTACCATGATTGGGACCCCTAAAGTATGTAGGTTGAGGAGTACCTCTGGGTCTCAAATTATTACCAAAATTGGGTGGACGGGGATGACCATAATACGGAGGAGGGCAAGAGGGGGGTAGTTGATAACCACCCTGATAACTCCCCTGATTAGAGGTTGATGGTGCTTTTTTAGTCCCTTTCTTGATAGGGCCCTTATTCTGTCCCTGAGATGGAATAATTTTGACAGGGGGAATCGGAAGTGGCCCAGCTGGTTGTTGCATAGCTAAATCCATTTCTACCTGATTATCAACTACACTCTCCAATTTGGTCTGCCACTTGAAGACAACATTATTAGAGCAATCGGAAAAATCGCAGTTACATTTTTTCTTTTTTTTCTTTTTCTGCTCAAATTCTTCCTTTTCTAAGAATTGTTTCAAAAGGTCGGATTTTTGTTTATAAATTTCTTGACCTTTAATAGGTGTTAATTTCTCCTTGACCAAAGAAATTTCTTCATTCAAGGTACGCAACTTCATTTTTTTTTTGGCCAAGAGAAATTGCAGAAATTTAACCCCTATTTCGATAAAGTAGACAGACCAGCCTTCGAGATCAGTTTCCCCTTTTTGTGGGCTAACCTCCCACCTAACGCTGCGAGGTACCATATTTTTGGAAACATAATGTTCCAAATAGGCTATGTCCCAACTGGTGTGTAGTTCTGAGACTAGGAGGTTCTTTAATCTTAAGAAGAGGCCACCTATCTCATCAACCTCTTCTCCAGTCCCATCAAACACACCCTCAATATTAATATTATGTTGAGATCTGAAATCAAAGATATCCATAATGATATAACCAGCAGCAACGTGACTGTATATAAAAGATGAAAAAGAAGGGGAAGCCCAAAGGGCTAACGTTGCGCTAATGATAATAAGTGATAATAAATAAAAGAAAAATATGACAAAATAATGAAAATTAGCACCTACAAGCAGCTAGCATAAAAAAGTCCTATACAAAAAAGACCAAATAACAGAAATAAAAAAATGAAATATGCAGCGCTAAATAGGTGAACATAGGACCAGTTAACCTAATCTAGTCAAACAATGATAAACAAAAGTAAATAGGTGACCAAAAATCACTAAAAACACACCGTGAAGTAATACTAAGAAGATTACCAAACAAGGTAAATTAAAATAAAAGTGATGCTGTGTGTAATAAATGAAATGTTATAGTTATTGTGTTCATTTCATTAATTACACACAGCATCACTTTTATTTTATTTACCTTGTTTGGTAATCTTCTTAGTATCACTTCACGGTGTGTTTTTAGTGATTTTTGGTCACCTATTTACTTTTGTTTATCATTGTTTGACTAGATTAGGTTAACTGGCCCTATGTTCACCTATTTAGCGCTGCATATTTCATTTTTTTATTTCTGTTATTTGGTCTTTTTTGTATAGGACTTTTTTATGCTCGCTGCTTGTAGGTGCTAATTTTCATTATTTTGTCATATTTTTCTTTTATTTATTATCACTTATTATCATTAGCGCAACGTTAGCCCTTTGGGCTTCCCCTTCTTTTGTAACCTCTAGCAGCCAATCACAATCGCTGCCTGATCTGCTGCAGTAAACTCATTTTGAGTCTAGCTGGGGGGGGCAATAAAATATTTGTCTGGGGTCCAATCAATATTAAAGACGGCCCTGGTCCCATGTGAGAGACTTAACAGCCATTTAAACATTTGTAGCGGGTATTTCAATTTAGGGGAAGCATCTGGGTGGTAGTGTAACCCAGATGCACTGATTGCTAGGGAATCCGAGACCCTTTTGTGGTTCTTGGAGGACTCTGGTGGTGTGAGGTTCCCTGCGGCCTACAGGTGGGGTTGTCGCCCTGGCCGGAGTTGAACTCACACCGCAAGACTGTGCCTTTTTGTCCTTTCCTGGCGCTGGTACAGCGGGGCGGGGAACCTGCAGGAACGCAAAAGGAGAGGAGATAAAAGGGGCGGACGCTTGGGGTTCAGAGTCGGAGGATGCGGCCGCACCCAGACACCTTCAGCTTGGGTGCTGGCGTTCCAGGGTTCCGGGCCCAGGTGCCCTTGACCTGGCCGGAGCGAGAGATGGAGTCCATCTCAGGCACCTTTAGCCTGGGGTGAGGTACTATGGCGGATGCCTGGGGCTCAGTACCTTCGACTGAGTTCCGCGAGGGTGGAGGAATCCGAGGGGGCCCTAACTCTTTGGGTGCCCATGTCTGAGTTCGTGAGGACTGGTGAGCGGAACTTCTCTGGAGAGTCTGGCGCAGCATTTGCTGGTGACAGAGAGGCCTCCGGTGACTCCCTTGGACGGATATCCTTCCCCTGACGGGCTTTGCTAGCGAAGGTAATTCATGTTCTACCTCATATAGTCAGTGGCAGTGACTATTTGCCACTGGTGACACCACAGTGGTTAGCGATACTTTAAAGGATTGTGCCTCGACCTACTCCCATTAATACTGAACTGTTGCAAAGGTCCCAACTTGACTGTGCTGTATGTTTATTCGCTGAGAAGAATAAAACTGTGTTGGACCTATTCAGTGTGTGGAACTCTAGTTACTAGGAGCAAAGGGGAGTGAATCCGAGGGAAGGATTTGACCCTAGGACACCTACACAAAGCCCGATCTTTCTGGCCTTCACCTCTTCACTATGGAGGACAAGGGCCGTGGTGTATCTCATCCCTCCCCCCGGTACTGACACCCCTAGACAGAGACAGACAAGCCGAGACTGAGAAGGGGTGAGAGGGGTGAGGTCGCTACACATTTATAAAATTTAGATTTTTTTTCCTGTTTTGGCTGCCCGCCTCCTCAGCATGTCCTAGCTGATTTAGGTTAGAAGACCAAACTTGTGCTTTTTCTACCTATTCCACATACATTCAATCCCATAACTTTGAATATTTGGCTTTTTCAAATCTTGATCTATTTACAGTAGGGCTGGGCGATTTTCCCCCCCAAAAAAATTGGCGATTTTTTTTTTTTTTTTTTTTTTTTATAAAAAACTCGATATTCGATTCGATTTTTTTTTTTTATTATATTAATTAAAGTGCATCAACAAACAAAATTGAAAAGGCAAACCCTTTCTCTAACTGCAAAGTCAGTGTGCAACAAAGATTGTTAAACATCCAAATTATTAATATTGTATTTGGATTTAGCTAATAAAACAACAAAAAATCTTGAGGTTACTCTAAAGGCCCATACACACGGTCGGACTTTTGCCCAACAAACTTAGTTTTAAGCAAGTTGGACCAACAATCCGACCGTGTGTACGCTCCATCGGACAAACTTTTTTGAGTTTGGTTTTGTTTTCATCTGACAAAAGTTGGGTCTGCGAACGGACAAACTTTTGCCCAACAAAAGTCCTATGGAACAAAGTCCTACAGATGGACAAAACAACCAATGTTAAAATCAACCAACAATAGCAGAAGTTGACCAAAGGGTGGCAGTAAAGATCGGAAAAGAGCAGAAAAAACAAGTGATGTTGTAAGAAGTTTTAAGAAAGTTTGCAGAAAAGTCCTGTGGTGTGTATGCTATGGGTGTTCCCGACCAACTCCGTTCGGACAAAAATCCACGGAAAAGTCCGATGGAAGTCCGACCGTGTGTACGAGGCTTTAGTTGAATTGAACTGTGCCCGTGCCTCACTGTGCCCAATGCCTCACTGTGCCCGTGCTTCACTGTGCCCATTCTTCAATTACTGTGCCCGTACCTAATGCAGATTTTCATAGGATACGGATTTTACTGCTACACCGGCAGCCATTCCAGTATTCAAAAGCCGCATCTCCTCCTCGTCTGTGATAGGCGGAACATTCAGTGTTCCGCCTATCATGGACATCCGCTCATCCTCATAACACAGACGAGGATGAGAGGATGTCCGTGATAGGCTGAACACTGCCTGCTGTGAAATTGAGTGTTCCGCCTATCACAGACGACGAGGACTCAGGAGGCGCGGCTTTTGAACACTGCAATGTCCGCCGTCTGTCTGCATGACACGCTGATCAGGTAGGCAGACGGCGGCTTGCGGTTAGTTAGTGTTACATTACATCTACTCGCGGCGGCTGCGGCGAGTAGATGTAATTGGGGTAACGCCGCCCAGTGCCATTCCAGATACGCCCCCTGCAGCCCTGCTACGGAAACTTTGAAGGAAAAAAAAATCGATTTAAAAAAAAAAAAAAATAATCGATTTTCTTCAAATCTGAATCGATTTGAACTCAAAACTCGATTCAAGATTAAAATCGATTTTTTTCCCAGCCCTAACTCACAGTAGGACATGAAAGTCTGTGCGTAATTGCATTCCTGTCTAAGTACTGGCCTGCATCAAGATTTAAGTGTTCATTGGTTAAGTAGCGTTGTTTAATTTGGCTACCTTTTTTTAAAAAGTATTTCCAGGAAGACAGGGTAGCGGGAACAGAACATGTCAGACAGCTAATTGTTAGTTTGCTCTCTTCTCAGAGAGTTCATCTAATCAGTGTTTATTATTTGTGATTAGCTTTATGACCCTATAGAAGACCACACTATTATTTTTACATGGTAATAGTCCTTGTGTACAAAAGTGCCTTTTGGTCAAGGTTCTTGAAGAAACACTGGCCTAATCAACGCCCTGAACCAATATTCATTGAAATGTACATCTACAGGACTATTGCACCCTATGGTATACCTGAAATGTCTGGTGATATTTGTGTTGTGGATATGCTGAATTGGCAGCACTGCATAGCCCAGAACCTCTCCTAAAATGGCCATGGATGGAACGAAATTCGGACCAGATGAATTTTGATCCATCTATGGCGGTTACCATGGGAACATTTTTGTTTCTCTTATCGTCCATGGACTGACACAGCTCTAATACTGAAACACATGGGTATATGTCCCTGCTCGCAGGAGAAGATCTAGGCAGAATGTTAGATGTTAGAAACATACATTCTAGAAAAAAACAGAGCTAAACCGCCCCGCCCAGGGGGGCGGTCCCTCCAGACATAACCCTCCTACCTGCAGCTAGCAGCCTCATTTTTTTTCTGCCTAGCAGAAGGAGAAGACGTGGCTCTCTCAGGAGCCAGTCTCCTGGAATATTTTTTTTTTTTATTCCTTTGAGAATTTTATTTTATTTTTGAGACCTTCAATTAACTGTCGGCTGGGCAACAGGTTGGGTACACTAGTATCCTCGTAGTCTTCCCTGTCTGACCATTGAGCGTGCTGATCCTCGCCTTGTGTGCGTGAGACTCAGTTCACGACATGCCCCATGACTCCAGGGGTGGCCGGTGGGATTTTATGCTCCCGCAGTCCTCACAAGATTGAACAGTGCTTGCTGTATCATATAGCATATAGTTCAGCCACATAATTAGACATTAATACTGCAAGTTAAGATTTACTGTCTATAATAGTAACTATTTATTTTATTATTGACTCTTGCAGGGCCCTGCAGAGTTAACTGTATGTATAACTTTGTTTTCCCTTTATATCTTACCAAGTAAAGTTCACCCTTGGTTAAGTGCAAACCTGTGTGCAGTTTCTCTGTTACCCTGTGGGACAAGTGGCCATTTCAAGGTAACAATTTATATTGCAATTTTACTGTGGTGTGGTTTTATTGTGTTCCCCATCAACCAGTGGGTTCCACAATATCTGTATATACCAGTTGTGCCAAGGGAGGGTTTGATCCAATTCCAAGGGGTTAATAGGCGGAACGTAGACCCAAAATAAAACCAGCAGCTCCTACGGGGGTAGTGCTACACAAATGTTTACTTCAAGTCCATTTGGCGAACTTGGTGTAGAGTTATTCACTTTCAGGTCATTACAGAGGACAAGGGGGCACCTCTTACATCTAGAGAAAAAGAGAACTACATCTCCCACACAGCTCTGGGGCCAGGGGTGATGTGTCCGGGGTGGGCATGGATGAGACAAAGCTGTGTTGCCGGGTTTTGACACCGAAGCCGGGGGAGATTCTAATGTTCTGGTCTCATCTGCAGCCTGCCGCTGTCTGTCCATGGTCTCAGAATTCGCCCTCCACACTTATCAGATACTCCGTTTAGGGCAGTCGACAGGGTGGTTAAAGTGGTTGTAAACCCACTTTATAAACAAAGACCTACAGGTAAGCCTAGATTAAGGCTTACCTGTAGGTGCATGAAATATCTCCTTAACCTACACGGTTAAGGAGATATTTGCATTTAAAAGCAGCGACGCTGACGTCACGCGCATGGGGTTAACCCCATTCACAAATTCGGCTAGGTCGCAACATTCGACGGCTCACGCGCGCATGCGCGGAGTCACGTCTTCGCCGCTCCGGCCAATGACAGTGCCGGAGCGGCGCTGTGATTGGCTGCAGCGGCGATACCCGGAAGTAACATTCCGGCTATCGCTCCAGCGATGGATGCGGCTAGAGGAGGGACACGGACGACTTTGGGGGCCCCGATCTAAGGTAAGTGGTACATAATGAGCTAGTATGCTAGTCATACTAGCTCATTTTAGCTTTGTCTTGCAGGTTAGTTAACAAAATAAAAAATTCTCAACAGGGTTTACAACCACTTTAACAGGGGGGCCCCAGACAGCAGAGGGATCAGTGCGGCGGGACAGGAGGACAATTACAGGATGCTGCACTGTGTGTCTCCTTCCAGCAGCTGAAAGCCGGCTTCTTCCCCTCTCTCTCCCACTGGCTTTCATTGCAATTTCGTTGCAATATTTTCTGTCACACGGTATTTGCTCAGCAGTCTTTCAAACGCATTTTTTTTAGAAAAAAAAATACACTTTAACCACTTGCCGACCTTTGTATACAAGGCATTCCCCTATTCTGCCTAGTGACACTGTCACTGATGACCGTTCCCCGTGATCGGGAACGGTCATCAGTGACGTGTCACGTGTAGCCACGCCCCCCTCACAGTAACAATCACTCCCTAGGAAACACTTAACCCCTGCAGCGCCACCTAGTGGTTAACCCCTTCACTGCCAGTGTCATTTTCACAGTAACCAGTGCATTTTTATAGCACTAATCGCTGTGAAAATTACAGCGGTCCCAAAATGGTACCAAAAGTGTCCACTGTTGGCAACGGAGCGAGGTGGCAGCATAGTAGGAGAGCTCTGCCGCCCAGATCTCCAGACTTGCTTTAATTAGCGGAATTCCTTGGTTCTCAAGTGCCAAGATGACCGGGAAGAGTCAGCCAACCACCCGGTCACAGACGGACCCGGCCACACAACTGAGTAAAACCATCCCTGCAATGTTCCGCTCGCAGCCGGCGGACTCGCAGGCCGCTTCTCAGGCCTCGACTCGAGTACGGACCTACCTGCAGACTCCTCCGCTACATACACAGGACCCCCACAAGGTACGAACACAAGATACCCCTCCGCTCCCCTGTGCTTGGCAGACCTCCAACAAGTTGCCTCTGCAAAAATGTCAACAATTCTGTGTTTTTTCTGTCAATATGGGGTGTTGTGTGTACATTAATGAGGAAAAAATGAACTTAAATGATTTTGGCAAATAGCTGCAATATAACAAAGAGTGAAAAATTTAAGGGGGTCTGAATACTTTCCGTACCCACTGTATATTGGAATTTAAGCAGCTTTGACACTATACTAGTAATGTATACTAGCTGACACTGACATCAATAGTGACACTAATACCATGATCAGTGCTAGTACTGTACACTGTTACTAATAATGCTGGCTGGGAAGGGGTTAACATCTAGGGGCAATCAAAAGGTTAGCTGTGTGCCTAACCATGTGTAATGTGTGCTGCTTTTACTTAACTACTTGTCTGTGTTTTCTCCTTCCTTTGCAGGGAGAAGAAACAGCCAGATCGCTGTTCACAATGCACGAAAAAATGCGGCCACAGCATACCAAGGTCGCTGCCGCTTCGAATCAGACGCAGTGGCGTGACATCAGCGTGTTGAGCCCGCCCATATGTTTTGTGCACATGCACGTCATCAGGGGAACATCGTTCCCCTGATGACGCGCACGAAACGTGTAGGGAGGCGCTCCCCATGCTGACGTCATGTTGTGGCGTCTGTACATCAGTTTCGGGCATCTTGGTATTTTGTGGCCGCATTTTTTTTCCACTGTTAGTGTAGTATTTTATTGTATATTTAAAACTATCATCATTCCTCTGGGGCTCCGTGTGGTGAGCAACTTTCCAAAGGATAGGCCTATCCAACTGCTTTGGATCATCTTAAGAAGAAACTGGAGTGTTTGACAGGATGGCTTTATTCATCCTTCTGGTGAGTGCATAGTGGTTCTAGCACACTGTGGCTGCACTTTGGGTCATATGGAGAAACACTTGGTTATTGGATATCTTCACTTAATGTCTTCACAGTCGCTTGCGAGATGATTATTTTTGATTAGAGACTATTTTGTGGACATTTTTGGTTATTTTGAATGAAATTAATTTTTTTATTTAATTACATATCACCATGAATGCAATATATATTTGCACATTTGATAATTGAAACGATATAATTGATCACTGGATATTGGATTGAGCACTGCAGTTTGTGTGTTAGGTTGTACACAATTCAGAGAAAGAAAACCTAAATGAAAAAAGGGAAAAAGTCTATTAAAAATGTGATCCTGTTTTACGTCACTCTACACGGAACTATGTATTCTTTTGTAAGAGTAATTCTATGTTAAGAGGCTTCATATTGTAATTGAATACTAACAGCAGTATGTAAAAAACTACAGCCCTTTGTATTTAAATACACATAAGTGGAAGTAATTATATGTGCTGAAAGAGCAAATATGGTGGGGGCGCTTAACAATACTAATATTAATTGATTTATATTAAATAAGTAATAAGTGAAAAATAGGTTAGACACCAGCCTGCCTGGACAGACCAAAAAACAAAGGTCTTAGTCTATCCAAAAATAGTAAACAGCCTGGAAACCGTACCCTTAGTGTACAAGATGGCTGACAGCCCCTAGCTGTCAACTAAATTAAAATACACGTGAAAGTAAAAATATTGAATGACAACAATACTAATAGCATACAGTGATAATGGTAATATAATGTCCCAAGATTTGAATGAATATAATCAGAGAGAACAAGAAATAGTCCATATAGTGAAAACCAATGGAAGTAATCCTGGATAATATCTGCATACAACAGGAGAAATAAATTGAAGAAAATTGCTTGAAGTGATAACCTTCACCACCTTAATGCAAAACACCCGATAGTGCTCGTGTTGAAAAATTGGCTGCTTACCAGATGATGTTGACTCTTTTAATTAAAAAAGAAGTCAAATACGCTTTGTGCAAGTACCTCTTGCTGATATGGATAATGGTATCAAAAGAGCAGGCATGAAAGATCCCTGCCTCACGGAGGCTCGGATGGAGCAGTGCGGACCACAAAAAAGAAAAAAAACGGAAAATAGTGTGATCCCGTTTATTTAAAAAATATATAACAAATTAAAATAGCCAAATGCCTCCTTACTTTATTGGTGCCTTGAGCCCGGCACTGAGGCTGAAGAGCGTGGGCTGATATGGCTGATGTCTCATGGAAAGGTGAGCCGGCGTGCGTTCCACCTATGGCAAACGATGGACCAGCGGGACCGGAAGTGTCGTCAGATCGTAGTTTAGCGCCTCGACAGCTGTTTCGTGTGTTGCACGTCGTCAGGAAGCGTACTAGACCACGTAGATCTGACTGTTAAATACGGATGTCAATCACAATTAGGGGAGGGGTAACTGGACTGAGATCCAGCCTCAATGCCGTCTCGCCGCATAATACAAATACAGCACAATGAGAATCTATAACTAACTGTACAGTGTAAGTAGCAGAAAAACAATCCACTGCCTATATCCCACCTATAACATGGCTTATAATAAAACGTTATCTAAAATAACCATAACACAACCCTGTCAATGTACATTATTAAATGATGAGTTCCGCTCACACCCCCTAGTGGGTAAATACGGCACTGACCCATACCCAATATTACATGGTGCAATGGATATAGAATAATGCAAAGACATATCATAAACAGGGTATAGAGATTAAAGTAAAAAAAAAAAAAAAAGAACATATATTAAAATGCTTAAATTAGATTAATAAATCTATGCACCTGTTAGACCCCTAATTTGTTATGTCAATTGTGGAATTATATAATTATTCATTTGTGAGGAAGCAATTCAGGTCCAAATCTATATTGAGGCCCAGTGGCTGCATTGTGGACAATCTGAACAGCCACTGGGTCTCATTCTGGGAGACAGCCTTAGTAAGGTCTGTCCCTCTCCAGTTATATGTAACCCTATCTATGCCATAGAAGACCAGCTGGCGAGGGTCTCTGTTATGGTGTAGAAGAAAGTGTCGCGACACACTATGATTTGGAAAACCCTTTGCTATATTGGCTACATGCTCGTTGATTCTAATTCTAAGCTCTCTTGTGGTGCGCCCCACATACTGGAGAGAGCAGGGACATTCCAAAACGTATGTCACATGTTTGGAGTAGCAAGTGATCAGGGGTTTGATATTAAATTCTTCTTGTGTCACTGATGATTTGAATTTGGTTATTTTCCTTGTGCGTCGTATTGTAGTACGACAAGCTTTGCATCTGGTGCAGTAATGAAATCCAGAACCATCCAAGAAAGTGGGAGGTTTGTCGGGTGGATCTGGAACATTGGGCGCAATAATATTTCTCAGGCCTGGTGCCTTTCTATAAATGAATCTGGGTTTAGAGGGTATTACCGATACCAAATCTCTGTCTTTCTGAAGTATAGGCCAGAACTTTTTAAATATCTTTTCGATACTTTTATATTGTCTGTTGAATCCTGTAATAAATGGCAATGTCCCCATTGACATAGTAGTTTTCTTTTTAGACTCTAAAAGGGAATGTCTGTCCATAGCTGCCACTACATTCTTAGCTCGGGTCAGTTCAACCTCACAATATCCCTTTTCACGAAACCGTTCTGTGAGAATTGAGGCCTGTGTGATGTAATCACTCTCCTCAGCGCAATTCCTTCGAATGCGCATAAACTGGCCCTTGGGTATAGCCCCGAGCCATTGGGGATGGTGGCAGCTATTAGTTGGCACAAACGCGTTCCTGTCTGTTGCCTTAAAGAACGTCTTTGTGCCAATCCTGTCTTTCTGTTTAACCAAGGTGAGATCCAAATAGTTAATAGTTGTTAGACTAAACTCAGCCGTAAACCTTAACCCATACTGATTGGAGTTTAGATTTTGTATGAAGCTATGTAGTGTGATCGGGGATCCCTCCCACAACAATACTACATTGTCAATGTACCTTTTATAATAGAGTAGGGGTGTTGGTTTATCCTTATAAATGGTTTCTCCCTCCCACTTATTCAGTACCATATTGGCTACACTTGGGGCATAACGAGCCCCCATTGCCACCCCTTTAATTTGATTATAGAACACCCCCTGTGCCCAAAAATAATTATTCCCCATTGCAATTTTGAGTCCCTCTACTAGGAAGTTGATTTGGGCTTTTTTTAGATGTGAATCAGCAGTTAGTGCACCTTGAACTGCAACCAATGCATCTTACTGTCTAATGTTTGTGTAAAGGGACTCTATGTCCACTGTAACCATAATAGTTGCATCGGTTACCTGGATATTTGAGAGGGATTTGATTAATTCACGACTATCTTTGAGATATGATTTGCCTTGTTTGACCAAGGGTTGCAAAAACATATCCAGATATTCCCCTACCCTAGAGTAGAGTGAGCCTATCCCGCTTACAATGGGGCGGCCTGGGGGTTTTTCCTTATTTTTAGGAATTTTTGGTACCACATAGAGCACCGGGGTGCGGGGTACTTTTGGTAAAAGGTACTGTGCTTCCTTTACATCCAATATCTTTTGGTTGACCCCTTTGTCAATCCAATTATGGAGTTCGATTTTGAGTTTATTCAATGGATTAGATGCTAATGGTTTGTACGTACTGGTGTCCTTTAGTAGCCTTTGGATTTCTCCATAGTAGTCCTCCTTAGTAAGTATGACTACTCCCCCCCCTTTGTCCGCTGGTCGGACTACTATGTTTTTGTTTTCTTCTAATTGTTTGAAGTGCATACCAGTATAATACTTTTTATGTAGTGTCCTTATCTGTAGAGCTTTTAGACCAATCTTTTTATGTGGTAAATAGGGATGAGCCGAACACCCCCGGGTTCGGTTCGCACCAGAACCCGCGAACGGACCGAAAGTTTGCACGAACGTTAGAACCCTATTAAATACAATGGATGCGAACGTTCGAAATCTAAAGTGCTAATTATAACGACTAATATGCATGTTATTGTCCTAAAAAGGGTTTGGGAACACGGGTTCTGCACCAGGGGACATGTATCAATGCAAAAAGAAGTTTTAAAAACGGCCGTTTTTCGGTAGCAGTCATTTTAATGATGCATAAAGTGAAAAAAAAAAAGTCAAATATTCCTTTAAATATCATACCTGGGGGGTGTCTAAAGTATGCCTGTGAAGTGGCATGTGTTTCCCGTGTTTAGAACTGTCCCTGCACAAAATTAAAATTTCTAAAGGAAAAAAAGCCATTTAAAACTGCTTGCGGCTTTAATGTAATGTCTGGTCCCGGTAATATGGATGAAAATCTTTGAGAAAAATGGCATAGCTACCCCATCACCCCCCCCCCCCCACCCCCAGCCCATTACCAGCCCCTTTGGGTCTTGTATGGATATTAAGGGGAACCCCGCACACAAAATAAAAAAGGTCCTATATACTCTGAACAGCAGTATACAGGCGGTGCAAACAAGACAGGGACTGTAGGTTTGTTAAGTAGAATCTGTTTGTAATTTTGAACAGGTACATTGTTTAAGTGTAGCTCCAGCTAAAAAATCTATTTTTAAGCTTTTTGGAAAACATTGGGAAGGGTTATCACCCCTGTAACATTTGTTTTGCTGTCTGTGCCCCTGTTCAGAACATTTCACCTCACTTTCCGTCCCAATAACAACTGTTTTTGAAAAGTGGGTTTTTTATTGAAACAAGGATTGGTGATAAAGCATCAGTAGAGAGGAGACACCTTTTTCCCATATTAACTCTTACAGGAGAGAATTTCCCTTCCTAGGGGTAGATTTCCTCTCACTTCCTGTTGTCTCCTTCCGTTTGCAAGTAGGAGTCGTTTGTAAGTTGGATTTTTGAAAGTAGGGGCCTGCCGTATATACTCTGCAGAAATTTGCCCCTTAGGTGTCGGTGTTGCCACAACACTGTAAGCCCTCACAGTTACTCTTGGTGGGCGCTGGAACGCCCTGCTGTGAACTATTATATCAGGAATTGTATTTACATGCCATTGTTGAACAGTGGTAGGAAAAATTGGGCCTTTGGTGGTGGTGCTGGTGCCACAACACTGTAAGCCCTCACAGTTACTCTTGGTGGGCGCAGGAATGGGTCCTGCTGTGAATTATTAGATCAAGAATTGTAATTACATGCCCCTGTTGAACAGGGGCAGAAAAATTGGGCCTTAGGCACTGGTGCCACAACACTGCAACCCCTCACAGATACTCTAGTTGGAGTGCAAGAATGAGCCCTGCTGCAAAGCATTGCATAAAAAATTGTAATTACATGCCCCTGTTAAACAGGGGCTGAAAAATTGGGCCTTAGCCACTGGTGGCGGCACCCAGAAACAAAAATGTTCTTCCAAGCTATCATCAGGAATTGGATCATTGAGGAGGAGGAGGAGGATAGTCAGTCAACATAACAGGACAGTCACTCAGCATCAGCATCAGTCTTGAAGGGATGTGACATTTGAAAATAAATTACTCTGTTATATCAGCTTCAGGTGCTTGGTAGCTGGTGGTTCATCTTTATGAAGGTCAGTCGATCAACCGAGTCGGTGGACAGGCACTCCCTGTGATCCGTGACAAATCCTCCAGCAGCACTGAATGTGCGTTCTGAAAGAATGCTGGATGCAGGACAGGCCAGTAGCTCAATTGCATACTGTGCAAGCTCTGGCCAGTGATCCATCCTCAAGACCCAGTAAGCCAGAGGATTTTCGGTGGGGAAGGTGTCCAAGTCTGACCTTGCCCCTAGGTATTCCTGCACCATGCATATCAGACGCTGGCGATGGTTGCTGGAACCGATCATACCTTGGGGCTGCGGACTAAAGAATTGTCTGAACGCAGCAACTCGTTGTCCAGGACCAGGAGTTTGTAACCTCCCAGTCTCTGGGAACGCGTTGCACAGACCTTTCTGCAAAGCCTCCCGGAGTTGTCTCATCTTCTGCTCCCTCTGCGACGGTAAGATAAGGTCCGCAACCTTACCCTTGTACTGTGGATCAAGGAGAGTGGCCAGCCAGTAATGGCCCCTCTCCTTGATCCGAAGAATACGAGGATCCTTCTGCAGACTTTGCAGGATCAGGGAGGCCATGCAGCGTAGGTTAGCTGAGGCATTCGGTCCGGAGTCCTCTGGGTCACTAAGGACGACATGATCCGCAGCCACCTCCTCCCAGCCACGTACAAGTCCACGGGTTTCTTGGGACTGTAAATCATCCCTAAAAGACTGCTGCTGATGATGCTGAGTGCCAGGCTCCACCTCCATGCTGACACAATCCTCCTCCTCCTCCTCCTCCTCCTCTTCCTCTTCCTGTGCGATGGGTGGGACAGAAGGAACACTGTCTGGGTAAAGGGGGCCTTGAGAGGCAAGGAAGTCCTCCTCTTCCTGCCTCTGTTCTGCCTCAAGTGCCCTGTCCATTATTCCACGCAGCGTATGTTCCAACAGATGGACAAGAGGTACAGTGTCACTGATGCATGCTCTGTCACTGCTCACCATCCTCGTGGCCTCCTCAAATGGTGCCAGGACAGTGCATGCATCCCTGATCATGCCCCACTGGCGTGGTGAAAAAAACCCGGGCTCCCCTGACCCTGTCCTGGTGCCGTAGTCGCACAGGTACTCATTGATGGCCCTCTGCTGCGTGTGCAGCCGCTGCAGCATGGCCAACGTTGAGTTCCACCTGGTGGGCATGTCACATATAAGGCGGTTCTTGGGCAGGTTCAACTCCTTTTGCAGTTCAGCCAGCCAAGCACTGGCATTATATGATCTGTGGAAATGCACACAGACTTTCCTGGCCTGCCTCAGGACATCCTGTAAGCCTGGGTACCTGCCCAAGAACCGCTGCACCACCAGGTTAAGGACGTGAGCCACACAGGGCACATGGATCAGTTGTCCCTGTCGGAGGGCGGAGAGGAGGTTGGTGCCATTGTCGCAAACCACCATTCCTGGCTTAAGCTGGTGTGGCGTCAACCACCTCTCGGCCTGCCCCTGCAGAACTGACAGAGCCTCTGCCCCAGTGTGGCTCCTGTCCCCCAAACACACCAGCGCAAGCACGGCATGGCATCTTTTTGCCTGCGTACTTGCGTAGCCCCTTGAACGCCTACGGAGCACCGCTGGTTCCAAGGACAAAGCACAGGAAGAGGCCATGGAGGAAGAAGAAGAGGAGGGGGTGGAGGAGAGAGGTGTGTCACAACCAGTAGTAGCATTTTGGAGGCGTGGCGGCGGAACAACCTCCAACACTACTGCACCTTGTCCTGCATGCTTCCCAGCTGCCAAAAGAGTGACCCAATGGGCCGTGAAAGAAAGGTAACGTCCCTGTCCATGCCTGCTGGACCATGAGTCAGCAGTAATATGCACCTTACCGCTGACCGCCCTGTCCAGCAAGGCATGGACATTGCCTTCCACATGCCGGTAGAGAGCCGGAATCGCCTTCCGTGAGAAAAAGTGGCGTTTGGGAACCTGCCACTGAGGAACCGCACATTGCACAAACTCACGGAAGGGGGTCGAGTCTACCAACTGAAAAGGCAGCAGTTGAAGTGCTAGCAATTTAGCCAAGCTAGCATTCAACCGCTGGGCACGTGGATGGCTGGGAGTGAACTTCTTTCGACGGTCCAGCAGCTGGGGCAGGGAAATTTGCCTGCTAGAATCAGACGTCGTTGTACTGCTAGCAGAGTGCCCGCAAGTACTTGGCTGTGACACAACTAATTCTACACCTTCATTCCTCTCAGAGCAGGTTTCAGAGAGGACTGAAGGTATAGTGGGGTTGGAGATCCCAGCTGATGCGGAGCAAGGAGAGGTCCGTTTTGTTCTTTGGTGTGGGTCTTTAAGATAGGCTTGCCAACGAGCTGCATGGCAGGTCAACATATGTCTGGTCAAGCATGTGGTGCCCAAGCGGCTGATGTTTTGGCCACGCGAGATACGCTTGAGACATATGTTGCAAACAGCAGCGGTGCGATCTGATGCACTCAACTCAAAAAAGGCCCACACCAAAGAACTTTTGGAATAACGGGCAGAGGCAGTGCCCTGCACAGGCGGAGCTCTGCGGTGTGATTCAGTCGTTGTGCTGCCCTTACGCTGGCCCCACGAGGGCATCCTGCCTCGTTGGAGATGTGCCTCCTCCTCTTCTTCCTCCTCTCTCCTATCAGGCACCTCCTCCCACGTGGAGTCAGTGACCTCATCATCCCCTCCCTCCTCATCACTGGAGCCAATCTGGCAGTATGCTGCAGATGCTGGAACATGACTGCCAGATTTCTGTCCTTCTTGAGCATCCCCTCTCTCTGCTCTCATGCTACGGCCTTCCTCTAGCTGGGTATCATCATCAGACCCTTCGAAACGCTGGGCATCCTCCTGAAGCATGTACCCAACACTGTGCTCAAACAGTTCGGTTGACTCCTCAGGAGGACACGGTGGGTCTAGGGAAGGAGTGACTGATGATGACATAGATACGAGGGAAGAGGACACTTTGGCAGCTGCTTTGCCAGTACCCTGAGCCTGGGTAAGAGAGGATGAGGAGGATGAGGAGGGCTTGGTCATCCACTCTACCAAGTCTTCGGCATGATGCGGCTCAACACGTCCAGCTGTCGAAAATAAGGACAAGCGTGTCCCATGGCCACGTGCTGATGACTATGCACCGCATCCACGACCAGCACTGTTGTCTCTAGAAACAGAGCCTGCTTGCCCTCTTTTATTGGCTCCTGACTGTCTGCCTCTCCTTTTTTGCCTTCCAGACATTCTAAAGGCCTGCAGGGAGATAGGAAAACCAGCAATAAGGGGTAGCTTCAGGTGTATAATGTGCAGGAGGCACACTACGCCCGCTGTAAGTGCTGCAGATGCCTGCCTGTGTTACTCAACAGGAAATCCCAGCAATAAGGGCTAGCTTCAAGTGTATATTTTGCAAGAAGCACAATACGCCCGCTGTAAGTGCTGTAGACTCCTGCCTGTGTTACTCAACAGGAAATCACAGCAATAAGGGCTAGCTTCAGGTGTATATTTTGCAAGAAGCACAATACGCCTGCTGTAAGTGCTGCAGATGCCTGTTAGTGTGACACACACGGAAAACACAGCAATAAGGGCTAGCTTCAGGTGTATACTGTGCAGGAGGCTTAGCAAAAATATCACTGACACTGTCCCTGCCTATCCTTCTCTCTCCCTACACACAAGGTTTAGCAGAATATCACACTGACACTGTCCCTACCTATCCTTCTCTCTCCCTACACACAATTTCACTAACACTGTCCCTGCCTATCCTTCTCTCTCCCTGCACGCCGGAACACACTACACAAGGCCGCCGCGCTGGCGGCCTTTTATAGTGTGGGGCGTGTACTAAACCCCCTGAGCTATAATTGGCCACAGGCATCCTGCCTGTGGTCAATTATGGCTCTCCTCGCTGCCGGCGCTGTGATTGGCCAAGCATGCGGGGTCACAGTGCATGCTTGGCCAATCACAGCGCCGGGATTTTGGGCCGTTCGCGTCACTCGAATTTGGCGTGAACGACCCAAAACTTTCGATCTTCGCCGAACGATCAAACAAACGATGTTCGAGTCGAACGTATGTTCGACTCGATCGCGGAGCTCATCCCTAGTGGTAAACAACGATTCACTGTACATCTTATAGCAGCCAAATTCGTTACTCTTCCATTTAATCAATTTTGTATACTAGAGTCTGCCCACAGTATGCCGAAAAATATGTTTTTACTGTAAACCTCTTTTCTTTTTTTTAACAAGAAGGTAAACCTCTTTTCTAAAAAAACAATTATTATCGTCCTTAACATTTTTTCATGAGTCTTAAAAATACTTATCTGTGACTGTTATGGGAAACCTATACTTAACATTTTACAGTGGTAATAAACTCTCATATTTAAAAAACTGACAGACAGGATTTTTGACAGAGGAAACCCTGTCAGCTTCTTCTGTCATAAATGCTTCCCCCTGCTGTATGCCGTAATGTACACTGAGCTGCACTTGCTCAGCATCCATATTCAGCACCGCTTTGTGTCGTGGTGATATGACTCCCATGCACATGTGTGGGAGTGACAGCATTGCGGCCTAGCCATTCAAGCATTCAGAGAGAGCAAACCCAGAAGGAAGACTGGGTGAAGATGTAAGCACCTGTAACCAGCTGAAGCAGTGACAGCTCAATGCTAAAGGGTTTTCATTTGACAGGTGGGTCTGTCATAATGTGTACTATGTAGTACATACAAGCATATTATGGCATAAACCACCTGAGGGCCCTTTTATTAATAATTGGTGTGTGGCATAAACCACCTTTTGGGGCCATTTTCAATAAAAAAATATGAATAAATGGTGTTTAACCACTTAAGCCCCGGACCATTTCGGGCCATTAGGACCAAGCCTGTTTTTGGGATTCGGCACTGCGCTGCTTTAACTGTAAATTGTGCGGACATGCAATGTTGTACCCAAATGAAATTTGCGTCCTTTTCTTCCCACAAATAGAGCTTTCTTTTAATGGTATTTGATTGCCTCTGCGATTTTTATTTTTTGCGATATAAATGGAAAAAGAACGAAAATTTTGAAAAAAAAAGATATTTTCTACTTTTTGTTATAAGAAAAATCGAATAAACTCAATTTTAGTCATACATTTAGGCCAAAATGTATTCAGCCACATGTCTTTAGTAAAAAAAATGTCAATAAGCGTATATTTATTGGTTTGCGCAAAAGTTATAGCGTTTACAAACTAGGGTACATTTTCTGAAATTTACACAGCTTTAAATTTATGACTGCCTATCTCATTTCTTGAGGTGCTAAAATGGCAGGGCAGTACAAAACCCCCCCAAATGACCCCATTTTGGAAAGTAGACACCCCAAGGAAATTGCTGAGAGGCATGTTGAGTCCATTGAATATTTTTTTTTTGTCCCAAGTGATTGAATAATGACAAAAAAAAAATAAAAATTACAAAAAGTTGTCACTAAATGATATATTGCTCACACATGCCATGGTTATATGTGGAATTGCACCCCAAAATACATTCTGCTGCTTCTCCTGAGTACGGGGATACCACATGTGTGGGACTTTTTAGGAGCCTAGCCACGTACGGGACCCCGGAAACCAAGCACCGCCTTCAGGATTTCTAAGGGCGCAAATTTTTGATTTCACTCCTCACTACCTATCACAGTTTCGAAGGCCATAAAATGCCAAAATAGCACAAAACCCCCCCAAATGACCCCATTTTGGAAAGTAGACACCCCAAGCTATTTACTGAGAGGCATGTTCAGTCCATGGAATATTTTATATTTTGCCACAAGTTGCGGGAATATGACAAACTTTTTTTTTTTTGCACAAAGTTGTCACTAAATGATATATTGCTCACACATGCCATGGGCATATGTGAAATTACACCCCAAAATACATTCTGCTGCTTCTCCTGAGTACGGGGATACCACATGTGTGGGACTTTTTGGGAGCCTAGCCGCGTACGGGACCCCAAAAACCAAGCACCGCCTTCAAGGTTTCTAAGGGCATAAATTTTTGATTTCACTCCTCACTACCTATCACAGTTTTGAAGGCCATAAAATGCCAAGATGGCACAAAACCCCCCCAAATGACCCCATTTTGGAAAGTAGACACCCCAAGCTATTTGCTGAGAGGCATGTTGACCCCATTGAATATTTTTTTTATTGTCCCAAATGATTGAATAATAACAAAAAGAAAAAAAAATGTACAAAAAGTTGTCACTAAATGATATATTGCTCACACATGCCATGGTTATATGTGGAATTGCACCCCAAAATACATTCTGCTGCTTTTCCTGAGTACGGGGATACCACATGTGTTGGACTTTTTGGGAGCCTAGCCGCGTACAGGGCCCCAAAAACCAAGCACTGCGAACGCTGCAGTTATGTGTGTTGTATTTGGTAAGTGACAGTGATCGATCGATACTGCACTTGGGTGGGCTGGGCTGGGCGGAGGGGCTAAACGCAGGCGCTAGCAGGTATCTGGGCTGATCCCGCTAACACTGCGTTTTTGGGAACCCTAAACCGCTGGGGATGCTAGTATAGATCTGATCAGATCTGATCAGATACTATACCACTAAGGGGGGTGTATGCTTTGCGCGTGGATGTTAGCGTTACTGTCACTAACCTAACACTGCCTGGGGCGACGCAGACCCTCTCTGGCGCTAAAACCTAATTGATCTCAACCGCCGGGCGATCAGGGGGGTTAAACCTTTATTGGGTTATATACGGCGGGTGCCCTGATGCTATAAAAAGCAAACTAATCAACCAGCGTCACCCGTAACCTTTATATGGTGATCACTGGTGAAAGGGTTAACTAGGGGCAATCAGGGGGTTAAAACCTTTATTAGGTTAAATATGGGGGTACCTGACACTATATAAAAACCTGACGGGTAACCTAAATAACTTACTGGCTAACCAGTGACACCAGTGACGCTTATACGGCGATCACTGGTGAAAGGGTTAACTCTAGGGGCAATCAGGGGGTTAAAATAATATATGGGGGTACCTGACACTAATAAAAACCTGCGGCGAACCTAAAAAAAAATAACTGCCTATCTAAAACACCAGTGACACGAATACAGCGATCGGAAAAACAATCGCTTAGTGACGCTGAAGTTAGGGGGTGAAAGGGTTACCTGGGGGGTGATCAAGGGGTTAAACCTTTATTAGGGGGGGGTTAGGGGGCTACCCTGGACCTAAAGGGGCCTAATCCTAACTGCCCTGCAACTTTTTACAATCACAGATGACACTAAATGCAGTGATCAGTAAAATAAATGATCACTGCAATCAGTGACACTGTGATTGGGGGCTTTGGGGTGACCTGGGGGGTGATCTGGGGGTGACTGGGGGGTGATTTGTGTGCCTATGTGTACCTAAGTGTCAGTGGACTGTTGGTGCACTAACCTGCTTCTTCTCTGCTCGGCGCCGGGAACGGAAAGACCGCGGCGAGGGAGATGACATCACTTCCTCCAGCCTTGTTTACATCACATGGCGGAGGAAGCATTTTCATTGGCCGGGAGCGATCGCGAGGGGGGGCGGAATCGAGCGCCCCCCCCCCTCATGCCTGATCGCTCCCGAACACTTAACGGCCGCTCACTGCAGTGAAGGGGGGTCCGGATGGACCCCCCAACTGCACAAAGGCGATCACGTAGATCTACGTGATTCTGCCTGTCCGTGCCATTCTGCCGGCGTAAATCGGCGGTGGGCGGTCGTTAAGTGGTTAATACCTCTTTAACCCTTTCGCTGCATGGACCTGCGCTCCACTTTTAAGCTCAGCTAGATGGACAATTTCTTCAATTTTTCCATTGCTTTTTTTTATTTTTCACTTACAGCTTTCAGTGTTTGTAAAAGATGCCCAAAATCTGATATTTTCTGAAAGCACATGACCAGTAGGATAAAAAGAAGGTGGTTATAATTTTTAAGGCCCCGCGATATTTGTGCAGATGTTTATAAAAACAATATTTTCACTAAAAATACACTAAAATTAGCATTTACAAACACAGCAAATTTTACTAAATTCCTGCTAAATTCCTAATAAATATAATAGATTAACCTGTGTTGAGTTACAAAATAACAAATATTTGTACATTTGAAATTGTGCCTTTTTGGTAATGGTAAAAATCTAACGTATCCAAAAATGTAACTATCTAAGATTCTCTAAACATCTGAAGATTTTCATTTTTTCACTTACAGCGTTCAGTTTGTTAAAGACCCCCCCAAACCATATATTTTCTGAACGCACTTGACCTGTAGAATAAAAAGATGTTACTGATTTTTAAGGCCCCGCAAAAATATTTTAGCTGAAAATACACTAAAATCATTATTAGCAGATACAAACAAAGCAAATTTTGGATAATTTATAACTCCTTTTAACCACTTCAGCCCCGGACCATTTTGCTGCCAAATGCCCAGGCCACTTTTTGCGATTCGGCACTGCGTCGCTTTAACTGACAATTGCGCGGTCGTGCAACGTGGCTCCCAAACAAAATTGACGTCCTTTTTTTCCCACAAATAGAGCTTTCTTTTGGTGGTATTTGATCACCTCTGCGTTTTTTTTTTTTTTTTTTTTTGCACTATAAACAAAAATAGAGCGACAATTTTGAAAAAAAGCTATATTTTGTACTTTTTGCTAAAATAAATATCCCCAATTTTTTTTTAAAAACAACATTTTTCTCAGTATAGGCCGATACGTATTCTTCTACATATTTTTGGTAAAAAATAAATGCAATAAGCATATATTGATTGGTTTGCGCAATAGTTATAGCGTCTAAAAAATAGGGGGTAGTTTTATGGCATTTTTATTATTGACTTTTATTTTACTTGTTATGGTGGCGATCTTCTATTTATTTATTTTAATCGGGACTGCGACATTATGGCGGACACTTTTGACACTATTTTGGGACCATTTACGTTTATACAGCGATCAGTGCTATAAAAATGCACTGATTACTCTATAAATGTGACTGGCGGGGAAGGGGTTAACCAGTAGGGGGCGGGGAAGGGGTTAAGTGTGTCCTAGGGAGTGATTCTAACTGTTAGGGGGCGTGGCTTACTGTGACACGGCACTGATCGCGGGAGCAGACAATCAGTGTTGTGTCACCAGGCAGAACAGGGAGATGCCTTGCTTACAAAGGCATCCCCCGTTCTGCCATTCTGTGACCCAATCGCGGTACACCGACGGACATAGAGTCCGTGGGCACGGCCACGGAGACGGCGGCAGGAGCCCGCTAGGGGGCAGGTTCAAAGCACGTATATATATATATGTTGCTTTGCCTGCCCGTGCCATTCTACCGACGTAAATGTGCCTGAGGCAGTCGGCAAGCGGTTAAATATAAAAGTTAAACCTGTATGGAGTTAATAAATTACAAATATATGTAAAGTGCCGCCTATTGGTGCCTATCAGTACCCATCAGTGCAGCCTATCAGTGAAGGAGAAAAATTACCTGTTTGCAAAATTTATAACAAACTATGAAAAACGTTTTTTGTTTTGTTTTTTTCAAAATTTTCGGTCTTTTTTTGTTTGTTTAGCAAAAAATAAAAACCCAGTGGTGATTTAATACCACCAAAAAAAGGCTCCATTTGTGTGAAAAAAATTATAAAAATGTAATTTGGGTACAGCGTTGCATGACCACACAGCTCCAGCAGGATAAATGGAGTCGGCTCCCTGTTCTTCACCTACAAGATCATCCATGTGTGCTTGCAGGGCAGTTTCAGCAGGAACGATTGATGGAGGCTTCATCCTGGCAACTGCCCCACACTGTTGAGGCTTGAGAGGTGGGTGGGGCGAGTGTGATTGGCAGCAAGACTCCCTGTAAGAGCTGCTACCAATCTATTATTTGAATACAAAATATTATTCTGTGAGTGACAGAGTGAGAGCTACAGGCTATGGCAGGGCTTTCTGGCTTGCTTCACCCCCTGGTCTATTTGCAGTATGGAGAGTCATGTGATCCCTTTTATATGGCAGTGAAAAAACTGTATTTAGGAACATTGCTAGAGATTATTGCTGATGTTGGCTTTCCTGATTTTACAAAACCAAGAATGTATTCTATTGCCCCTTACCAATCATTAGATATGGTAACTGCATCAGTTTTTCTTTTGTTTGGCTTTCCCCTCTGTTTTCACTTGGTGATCTGGCTAGTAACACACCACATGTATTAGTGAGACACATCTCTGGAGAAATGAGCATAGGAGGCACAGCTTGTGGCGGCATTGTCAATCGGGGGGGGGGGGGGGATAGTGATAAATGTATTTCGTAGATTAAGAACCACTAACAAACTGAAGCTAAACTCCAGCTCACACTTTATAAGTTGCAGCAAACAGTTTTTCCTTTTGGGATAAACGTTTTTCATGATTAAATATAAGCTGATCATTTTAATCACCTGTTTCGCTTGCGTCTATCTAGCAAGGTTACTCTGTGGTATAACAAGGAAGCTGAGACTTCTGCAGTGTGTAAATGTGCTTTTACTATACAAAGATGCTGTACATACAACTATTACAATCTTAGAAATACAATACAAGACTGACAGATCTCTATAACAAGCAAAAATGCCCAGCAAATGAACAGCCTATGGTCTAATAACAGTACAAATACATTTAAAGGTTACTTATCTTCTATTACGCTATGTTCGTGATCCCCATTGGTAATGACTCTTCTTGGAGACCAGGTTCTGTTCTTCTATCATGAGTGGCTTCTTCTGATGTTACAGCAACATGAAGTGTGTGTCCTAGCTTATGCCTGCTTTTATGTGTCAGGCTGAGTTACCAAACAACAGAAAACATACCTGTTTTCTGTAGCTGTTGAATACAACAATGCTATCTACCTATTGTCTACTTAACAGTAATCTAACACTCATTCTTTCAGTTTGAGAGCTGAAAGAAATCTCAAACAAGTAATGTCTTACTTGTTTACTGTAGCTATAGTCATGAATACAACAATGGCATCTAACCCCATTGTATGAAAACAACATTTGTTTGAGAAATCTACTCAAACCAAAAAAGACTGACTGACCATCTCACTATTGTAAAATTGTCCCATGTATCCTATGTCTGAGTAATATAATAAAAATCATATTTTTAACAATTGCAACACATCACCTCTGCCAGCGTTAGGCCTCATATGGACCTGAGCTCAAAAACACTACTTTTTACAGGCATTTAAGCTTTTTTCTCTTCCTCTAAACCCCCTCAACGTTAACCTGTGTGTGTATGAGGTTGATTTACTAAAGGCAAATATACTGTGCACTTCAAGTGCATCTGCTCTAGATCTGAGTGGAAGCTCTGAAATGAGGCAAAGCTCTGCAGATTTCTATCATCCAATCATATACAAGCAAAAATGCTGTTTATTTTCCTTTATTTATTATTTTCCTTAATTCTTTTCAAAGTGAAGCTTTACCTCATTTACTAAGCTCTGGAGCAAGTGCACAGTATATTTTCCTTTAGTAAATTAACCCCTATAGGTGCTTACAATAATTAAGAGGCAGCAGAGTTTAGAAGCAGAAAAACAAATCACTTGTGCGTTCAAGAGGAGCTTTTTGGCAGAAAAACACCTGGTGCAGGTAAATGTGTGTTATAACACTAGCCATTTTTAGAGCTTGATGCTCCTATACACATTTTTGGAGCTACTTTACTCCTAGGAGAAAAGCATTTATAAGAACCCCAGTGTGCATGAAGCCTTAAGTGGTTTGTTTGGATACTTATATTTTTTTAATTATTATTTGTAGCGCTACCCCCTGGTTTTCAGTTAGTTCGGGCCCTGTATACAGCACCACCAACCTCCGGCAATCTACTCAACCCTCTATGGCACAGTTAGTCTAGGGAATGTTTCCTTCATATAATTCTATACCTGGTTATACACAATCTCACAACAGGATAGGCAGTTAATATGCAATGATAAACACTGAGTCAGGATTGGTAAACTATATCTGATTTACTTAGGTATAAAGGTATAGGTTAAACATAACACATAGCATACATGCAGAGCCCTGCAGCAATAAACCTACTAATCAGTGATAGTGCAGAGTGATCACACGCCACGTGCAGCTATCTTCTCTATGCGCAATGTGGCGCAACAACACAGTTTTAAACCCCTGGTCAGGCCTGACTCAGATAAAGCTCAGTCTCTGTGAAAACAACTCTTCGCATGCAGCTGAACGGTGGTGCACATTCAGGAATAGTATTTGTAATCAATAAACGGTTAATAAAAGAGGAACACTTCACCGGAGACTACACAACTCAGTTCAGCCACTAGTCTCTGGCGGGGTAATAACTACAGCACGATGGGCCAAGGCAGTCACTAGGCCTAATCAAAGTACAAGCTAAATAAGTGAGCAGATGCTCGCTCACCCCTCCGGATGCGATCCCAGTCTGGGACTTCCACCACTGTTTCCACACACAGTGCCTGCAACGATCAGGTCTCTGGTCCAACTGATGTCAGCAACTCAAAGAAGTCAGGTGTCACCCAGGCTCAGCAGTGGGGTGGAAGGCTCTTTGGAAGGTATGCAAGGCTCAGGCCTTGGGCCTTGCACTGCAACAGATCCACACAGGGAGTCCCCTTGATTGCAGCGCGGTGTCCAAAGAGGCCGAGCTTAGCCTCGCCCTTTCCTTTTATAGCCCCACCCATGAGTCTCTGCGGTGGCCAAATGCACCCTGGGTGCCAAGCGGGGTTCTGGGTAACGTAGTCCATAGGGCCTTAAAGGAGACCCCGCTACATATTAAAAAAAGAGCTCGGAGACAGAATTATTACAAGGCACAGATCTGGGGAAGGCTACAAAAATGTTCTGCTGCTCTGAAGGTTCCCAAGACCACAGTGGCCTCCATAATTCTCAAATGAATACATTTTGGCACAACCAGGACTCTTCCAAGAGCTGGTTGCTCGGCAAACCTGAGCAATCGGGGGAGAAAGTGCTTGGTAAGAGAGGTGACCAAGAACCCGATGGTCACTCTAACTGCTCAAGATATCCTGTCTGGGGATGAGGCAAAGGTTCTGAAGGACAACCATCACTGCAGCCCTCCACAGATCTGGGCTTTATGACAGTGGCTAGATGGAAGCCTCTCCTCAGTGCAAAACATTACATCTGGAGGAAACCAGACACCGCTCATCATCTGCCCAATACAATTCCAACAATGAAGCATGGTAGTGGCAGCATCATGCTGTGGGGGTGTTTTTTTAGCAGCAGGGACTGGAAGACTGTTCAGGGTTGAGGAAAAGCTGAATGGAGCAAAGTTCAGAGATGGCCTCAATTAAAACCTTTTCCACAGCGCTCAGGACCTCAGACAAATTTTTGTTACTTTGCAGCCTGAAATGAAGGACACAGTTTTTGTTTTATCCAGCTGTATTTACTCAGTACAACTTATAACATCCAAGTGAAAGATATAACACCAACATGTCAGAAAAAGGAGATCACCCCCTTGGGTCAGTATTTTGTTGAACTGCCTTTTGCTTTAATTACAACCTTTAGTATGTTGGGATATGTCTTCTAATGTTGCACATCTAGACTTTGCAATATTATCCTTGTCAGAGGAGATCTTAATTTAGCTTTAGAGCTCCAGTTGGATACTACCGCCCATCGATCTAATATCTCTTGCTCTCAATTGAGGGCTCTTAAAAAACAATTGTTTGATCACAGGCTACCCGATCTATGGCAGATTTTATATCCCAAAGATCGTAACTATACATCTTTCTCCTCAGCACACAAATCCTACAGTAGGCTAGACTATATTTTATTGGGTTCTGGAGTGGAACCCTTCCTTAGAAATAGGCTTCTTTATTTGGTCTGATCATTCACCCTCATTTCTAACAATATATCCCCCTCAGATTTCGGGCCTAGCTGGTCTTGGCATTTGAATGATACGCTTATGTCAGACCCACTTTGTCACCAGGCAATTGTAGAGGCAATTTTCAATTTTGTTTCTGATCGTGAACATGATGAAACCGCTGTACCTGTAAAATGGGAGGCTCTTAAGGCGGTACTATGAGGGTTGTTTATTCAATATGGTTCCCGTCTTAAAAAAAAAAAAAAAAAAAAAAAAAGGTCCGTGGCCATTCAAAATGCTTTGACAAAGATTTATGTCTTAGAAACATTGCATAAAGCTTCCCAGTCCGCAGAAATATTAGCCGACATATCATCTATCAGGGCATCTTCATAGCTCCTAACAACATAGATGTGCCTTTAGGTAGTTACAGTTATGGGAATAAATGTGGGAGACTGTTGGCACGTACCTGCTCTCTTCAGACTTTTATATCTAGTATTAGGAAGTCATCAGGGGAAACTACCTCAGATCCACAATGTCTTAAACAAACATTTAGGGAATATTTCTCTCAGCTCTCTATAACCTTGTTCCACAATCACCTTTGGAAGACCTGAGATCTAGTACTTGTCGCATTGAAGATTATGTGCAGGAAACTGCCATTTCAACACTAGATGATGATAATAGGAAATCTTTGGATTGCCCTTTTACAAATGAGGAACTACTGGGCGTAATTGCCAACATTCTATCGGGTAAGAGCCCTGGCCCAGATGGATTTACCTCAAAATTCTATAAAACATATAAAGAATGGCTATCTCAATCTCTGCCATTAACCCATTTCCGACTCAGACACTGGAAGCCCATATTACTTTGATCCCTAAACCAGGTAAAGATTTAACATTATGCTCCAGTTATCATCCGATATGCTTAATCTGGGTAGACGTAAAAATCTATGCTGAATTGATTGCATCACGTCTCAAACCTCTTCTTCTGAGCCCGATACATATAGACCAGGTCGGATTTGTCCAAGGAAGAGAGGCACGTGACAATACGATAAAATCTTTCCTACTTATGGGTTATGCCCAAACAGCTAAAATACCAGTATGCAGAGAAGGCTTTTGATCGGGTTGGGTGGCTTTTCCTTGAGCATTCCTTGATGCCAATAGGGATGTGCCCAAACCTGCTTAATAAGATCTTGGCACTATATTACAAATTTAAGGCCAGAATAAGGATCAAAGGATCGCTGACCGCAAGTTTTTCTATACAAAACGGTACTCGCCAGGGATGTCCACTATCCCCCCTGCTTTATGCCCTAGTAATGGAGCATTTAGCAATAGCCATTAGACAAAATCCTTCTATCACTGGCATACAGATAGATCAACAGAAAATGAAACTTGCTCTATTTGCTGATGATTTGGTGCTCTGTCACTAATCCACGTGTTTCTATGCCTTCCATTCTATCTGAATTTCAGCGTTTCGGAGCCTTGAAGAACTTCAAGGTAAATGTATCAAAATCAGAAATTTTTAATGTGTCACTTCTACCACACCAAGTTACCTTCTCTGAGGAATAATTTCTCGTTTAAATTTTGCTCCTCTGCACTAAAATACCTAGGCATTAGTATTCCTCCTGATCCAGCCCATTTATTTTCAACAAATTATATCCCTCTTATGCCATGTACGTTATAAAATCTCAAAAAATATGATTCTAATCTATACTCGTGGTTCGGAAGATTTAACTAACATGTTGAAAGTGGACATAATACCCCGTTTTTTTTTTTTTTGTATCTTTTTCAAACTATCCCTATAGTGGTCCCCAGATCTTTTTTTTTTACCACACTAAAATCTGCCTTTACAAGGTTTATCTGGGGGCGTAGTAGATCTAGATTACATAGAACAATTCTATCATTACCTAAAACGAAAGGAGGAGCAGGTGCACCGGATTTATACTACTATAATGTTGCGGCAGTTCTGACCAGGTTAGTGAACTGGTTCTATCATTCCCATTCTAAACAATGGGCATTGATAGAACAGTTGATGAATCAATATGATCTTCAGGCGCTTCCTTGGATAGATTTACCTTCTTGTGGTGCCCACCGAGATTCATCTAGCTATTTACCTTTTTTCACATCTCATCTATTGAATATTTGGGATAAAATGGTTTTGCGGTTAGGGCTTTCCTCATAATTAGGACTGATGACACCTTTGTTCGGTAACCCTCAATTCCCACCTGCAGTTGCCCGGACAAGTTTCCTGATGTGGAGTAAGGAGTCCCACCGAAGAGTGAGCCAAATTCTTTGTCAGGGAACACTTCCACCCTTATTGAATTTAATTTCTACACAACAGCCCTCATTTATGCAACTGTTGTCCTTTTCTGTCTTCTATCTCTTTAAACTAAATTTTCAATAGAGAGAGCTGCACAATTCTGGCTAAAATGAGAATCACAATTTTTTTTGCTTAGAATAAAGATCACGATTCTCGCGGTGTAACATCTTCTTTCACATTATACAAAAAAAATTTGGCTAACTTTGCTGTTTCGTTTTTTTTTTTTTAAATCATTAAAGTGTATTTTTTTTTTTAAATTGCATTTGAAAAACCGCTGCGCAAATACGGTGTGACATAAAATATTGCAACAACCCCCATTTTATTCTCTAGTGTCTCTGCTAAAAAAAAAAAATATCATGTTTGGTTGTTCCAAGTAATTTTCTATCAGAAAATGATTTTTTACTTGTAAGCAACAAATGTCAGAAAAGGTTTGGTCTTTAAATGGTTAAACTTCCTTCATCTATACGCCGGAGTTCTTTCCTTTGATAAAAGAATGAAGAGATACTTTGTTTCCACTTATTCGCGTGTTGTATTAAAACTTGGCAGGCTGACTGGATTTTGTTTATCCAGCTATGAGAACTCTCTGCACTTGTTGGAGAGAACCGTGACATGCTGTTTTGAAGATCAGGAAGGGAAAAAGATTGCGATTTTGATTTCTTCACGATTAATCGTGCAGCTCTAAATAGAGACCTAAATTAGTTTGAGTCCCTTCTATTGCAAGACTCTAAACCAAATCATGTCTTATCAGCAATATATATGATTCTTATTGCAAAAAAACATCCCGAGCTCCCAGAATTCACAAACAAATGGGCAGGTGATCTCAATGTCCAAATTGGAGCAGATTAGGTGGGAAAAGTCGTTCACCCTCATTCATTGTTTGTCTTTGGCAATTAAAGCCCAAGAGACAAACTATAAGCTCCTTTCTCGTTGGTATCAGTGTCCAATGTTCTTGCAGCGTATATACTCGGATGCATCTGATATATGTTGGTGGTGCTCACTCCTACACATCTAGTGGGAATGCCCTCAAATCCACGATTTCTGGGACAGGATTATGCAGCTGTATACTACAGTTACAGGGGGGCTAGCCCCCAATATGCCTCAAATCACCTTTTACCAGGCTCTTTAAAAAATATTAAAGGTCTCAGACATTGGTTGACAGTGGCAAAATCGGTCACCCCGTGGCATTGGCGGTCAACACAATCCCCCCTCGTGAATGAGTGGGCTACAGAAATGGACTATATTGAGAGGTTTGAGACCCTCTTGGCACATGATTTGGCTATACAATGCTGTGAAAAAGTATTTGCACCCTTTCTGATTTTTTGCATATTTGTCACACTTAAATGACTCAGATCATAAAATGCAGTTTTTAAATGATGGTTTCATTTATTAAGGCAAAAAAGCTGTCCACACCTGCCTTGCTTTATGTGAAAAGTAATTGCCCCTAAACCTAATAACTGGTTGTGCCACCCTTGACGGCAACAACTGCAATTAAGTGTTTGCGATAACTGGCAATGAGTCTTTCACATTGCTGTGGAGCAATTTTTGCCTAATCTTTGCAGAATTTCTTTAATTCAGCCACATTGGAGGGTTTTCAAGCATGAACGGCCTGTTTAAGGTCACCCCAAAACCTAAATTTAGCTTTGTTTGAACCTTTTGGAGGTGGACTTGCTGTTGTGTTTCATATCATTGCCCTGCTGCATGACCCAAGTGCACTTGAACTTGAGGTCACGAACTGATGGACGGACATTCTTCTTTAGGATTTTCTGGTAGAGCTTAGAATTCATGGTTCCATCAATTATGGTAAGTCGTCCAGGTCCTGAAGCTACAAAGCAGCCCTAGACCACCATGCTTGACTGTTGGTATGATGTTCTTGTTATGAAATGCTGTATTCTTTTCATGCCAGATGTAACGGGACGCACACCTTCCAAAATATACAAATTTTGTCTCCTCGGTCCACAGAATATTTGCCTAAAAGTCTTGGGGATAATCAAGATGTTTTCTCTTACCGTCCATCGACTGACACAGCATCTTCAATCTTGACAAAGTGGGTTATGTTCCTGCTCATAGGAGAAAACTAGGCAGAATGTTAGATGTTTTAACATACATTACATTACCAGAGCTGAACAGCCCCGCCCAGGGGGCAGTCCTTCCGGACATAACCCTCCTCCCTGCAGCCAGCTGCCTCAGTTTTTTTCTGCCTAGCAGAGGAGAGGACGTGGCTCTCTTCGGAGCCAGTCTCCTGAAGAATTGTTTTTATTTTTTGAATTTTATTTTTGGATTCTTCTATCAACAGGTTGGGTAGTTGCTATCCTCATAGTCTTCCCAGTCTGACCATCGAGCGTGCTGATCTTCGCTCTACGTGAGATCAGTCCACGACCTACCCCACGGCTCCAGGGGTGGCCAGTGAGCTTTTGCTCCAGGGTCCACATATGACTGAGCAGTTCTGCTGTATCTTTCACAGTGGACTGGGCCGACAGCTACTCAGTACTGCACTGTGATAGGTCTGTCAGGTACACACTAGTGGGTCCTTGCTGGATGCGTAAGTACTGTTCCTCCTGCCTCAGCAGGTGATTACATGCTGTGTGTTCCTATGCTAGGGCCCCCCCTTTTTTTCCTACTGTCACCTTGCTCTGTCTAATCATGCTGACTGGGGGGTGCCTGGGGGTCGCGCTGTCCCGGGGGACCGTGAGGTGTTGGGGCCTGTTTTTTTTGTCACTATGTGAGGTGGTCTGTTTATTTTATCAGCCTGTGCTAGATTCGTCCACACCGCGCTGTCGGGCGCCATTTTTTTGGGTATTTTTCTTATGTATTGAAATCTCCATTGGTGGCCATCTTGCCGTGGCCACGCTATGGCGCAGTTATTAGCCGCGGCCATTTTACTGTAGTCGCGCGCTCCTTTGTACCTATGCTATACTGGCGGTGGGATTCGGGCTCTAGTGCTGATTATAGCGGCAATTCTCCTCAGTTTTTCCTACACTGTTTCACTTCTGTGGACAGACAGACAGGTAGCGGCGCTGAGCGGTCCTGAGCTGGGTCGGTAAGTCCCCTAGGTAAACCCCCCCCCACTGTCAGTGCAGTAGGAGGGTGGACATTTTCTTTCTTGACTAAGTCAGAGGGTGTGTGTTTTTCTATGGAGTCAGTATCACCTGCTTCTGCTACCATGTCTGAGGCAACCTGCACCTGCGGTCTCCATGGAGGCAGTCCTGGATACCAGGATGGAAGCGGTGTGCGAGCGCAAGGGGGGTTAAAAGCGCCCCCTTCCCCCGCATCTCCTGAGGAGTGCTCTGATTCAGATATGGGCCTTGCTGTGGCACAGGACCCTAGCTCTGAGCTTTTGTTTGTTTTTTGACCAGGACATTCCTTGTGAGGAAGACTCCTTATGGTTCAGTTTAATGACAGGACACTTGTTAGTGAACTCATTGATGCTGTGAGGGACACTCTCAAGCTGGATGCTGCGGCTGAGGAGCCTGTGGTGGAGTCAGTCCCTTTGGTTCCTTCAGGGCTAACCCTTCTAAGAAGGTTTTTCCCTATACGCCTTTCTTTGACTGGTTCATAGACCAGGTATGGGAAACCCTGCATAAGAACTTTGCGGTCTATCAGCGTCTGGAGATTAGGTACCCTTTTGAGGTGAGCCTTATTAAAAAAAAGTATAGCTCAGTGGTAGAGAGCCTGCCTTGCATGCATGTTATCCTGAGTTCAATCCCCGGGTAGGTCCCTGTGACATATTGGGCCTCTCCTTCGGTTGTCGACCCCCGCGGTCGCTCGGTTGAACAAGGCAACAACTCTCCCAGTCAAAGGGACTCCTGCTTTTAAGCATCCTCCTGATAGGAGGTCCGAAGTGGTAAGCAGGGCCATGTTCACCTTGCTGGGGTCCGCGCTGCAGCCTATTGTAACAGCGACCCTGGTGTCTCACACTCACGTAATGGGCAAAATGTTTTGCACCAGACTGTGCAGGAGCATATCCTTCCTCTGGATTGTATCAAACTGCCTAACCTAATGGTGATGGCCTGGTATATGTTTGTGATGCCACTATGGACGCTGCCCCCTTACTTTCTAGGGCTTCAGTGTCTGCGGTGGTATTGCGTCACCTTATCTGGCTCCTGACGGATTTACCTTTTAAGGGCGGAAGACTGTTTGGTGCTTCCCTGGATGACATTTTTAACACTGTCATGGGAGGTAAGGGCACCCTTCTTCCTCAGCCTACTAAGGGGAAGGAGCCACGCTGTAATCCGGGTCCTTCTTTTCCCACACAGGATAGTTTTTTTTTGTCAGTCAGAGCCCAGAAAATTCTCCCAGACTGACAAGAGTGCGGCTGGGGGACAGAAGCGTCCCTGGGTGCGTAAGCCTAACAAGGCGGCAAACAAGCCCGCCACCGCATGGAGTCTTGCCCCCGCCCGACTCTGGGGTGGGGGGACGACTTTGCAGGTTCACGGATCGGTGGACATCCCGGTTCTCCGATCGGTGGGTATGCGAGGTGTTCACCTCGGGGTACAGGATAGAGTTTATTTCCTGGCCACCAGATGGTTTCTTTCCCTCTAATCTCTCTCTCCTTCCAGCACGTCAGGCTTCCCTATTGGGAGTAGTGTAGGACTTGCTGGGGTACGGGGTACGGGGTGATTTTGCCAGTGCTGTCAAAGGAGAGGTTTCAGGGATTTTATTCAAATCTTTTTGTGGTTCCAAAGAAGGACGGAGTCCGTCCAATTCTGGACCTCAAGGCCCTAATTGCCTTTGTAAAGGTTCGAAAATTCCGCATGGAATCCATTCGCTTGGTGATTGCTGCGCTCCACCAGGGGGATTTTCTGGCTTCCTTGGACATCAAGGACGCCTACTTGCATGTCCCAATATGTGTGGGTCACCAGAAGTTTCTGTGATTTGCGATGGGCAAAGTCCACTATCAACTAGTGGCTCTTCACTTCGGTTTGGCGTCAGCACCGCGGGTTTTCACCAAGGTGCTTGTCCCGATTCTGGCTTTGCTGAAGTGCCGCAAATGGTCGTCACTCCGTTTTTGCATGAGGGTCCTGGGACTCATGGTGGCTTCCTTCGAGGCTGTACCGTATGCCCAATTCCACACTCGAGCCTTATAAAAGGAGATCCTATCCAGCTGGGACAGGTCTCCATTATCACTGGATCATCAGATCCAGGTGAGTCACCTGGTCAGGGCATCCCTGTCATGGTGGCTGAGATCCCCGGCCCTTTGGTAGGGGAAGTCGTTCCTTCCTGTCTAGTGGACTGTAATCACGACAGATGCCAGTCTTATGGGCTGGGGCGGAGTCTGGGGAGTTCTATCAGCCCAAGGGCTTTGGACTCCGGACGAATCCCATCTGCCGATCAATGTCCTGGAACTCCGGGCGATCAGACTGTTTCTCTTCTCGTGGTCACGAAGTCTACAGGATCCAGTCGGACAACGCCACGGCTGTGGCTTATGTCAACCATCAGGGGGGAAAGCGAAGCTCGGCTGCAGCATCCGAGGCCGCTCACATCCTGTAATGGGCGAAAAGAAGCGCGCCGACTCTGTCGGCCGTTTACATTCCAGGTGTAGACATCTGGCAGGCGGACTATCTGAGCCGCCAGCTGTTGGACCAGGGAAAATGGTCCTTGCATCCAGAGGTATTTAAACTAATTTGCCGGAGGTGGGGCATGCTGGATGTGGACCTACTGGCCTCTCGACTCAATTGCAAGGTGTCGAGATTCGTGGCCAGGTCCAGGGATCCCTGGGCAAACGCATCAGACACGTTTGTGGCCCTGTGTGGTCGGTATCGGCTGATTTATGCCTATCCTCCACTGAAGCGGCTTCCTCGACTTCTTCACAGGGTGGAGGCCGAGGGGATCCCGGTAATCCTCATCTCTCCAGGTTGGTCTTGGCGTCCTTGGTACACCAATCTTGTGCGCCTGGTGGCGGACGTTCCATGGCGACTACCGCTGCGGGAGGACCTTCTGTCTCAAGGTCCCATTCTTCATCCTGTTTTACAGACGCTGGCTTTGACGGCATGGCTATTGAAGCCAGGTGCTGAGGGACCGAGGTCTCTCGGATTCGGTAATCTCGACCATGCTGAGGAAACGGAAATCTTCCTCCAGGAAGATATACTACTGTACCTGGAAGGCCTACATCGCTATGTGCTGGATTGGCGTCCACGGACGTATTCCGTTTCCAGGATCCTGCTCTTTTTACAGCGTGGTGTGGACCAAAAGCTTGCTTTAAGCACCATTTAGGGTCAGATTTCATCTTTGGCTGTTTAATTTCTGCGGCTGCTAGCGGGCCGTCCTTGATTAGTACCTTCATACAGGGGGTCCGACATGTGCTCCCCCCTATTAAACCACCTCTTCCTCCTTGGAATTTGAATTTGGTGCTCTCGGTTCTTCAAGAACCTCCTTTTGAAAACTTAGAAGGTGGCTTTTCTAGTAGCCTTTACTTCTGTCAGGAAGGTTCTGAATTGGCGGCTTTGTCTTGTACACCACCATACTTGGTCTTCCATACGAATAAGGCGGTGCTACGCCCACAGCCTTCTTTTCTCTCGAAGGTGGTCTCGGCCTTCCGCCTTAATGAGGACATGTACTTCCGTCTTTTTGTCCTCGTCCATCGCATTCCAGAGAGTTTGCGCTTCACTCTTTAGACGTGGTACATGCTTTGCGGGCACACCTGTCTGCTACGGCTTCTTTCGGAAGTCTGACTCGCTGTTTTGTGTCTGTATCTGGTCCAAAACAGGGCCAAGCGGGTTCGTCTGCCACCATTTCTCGGTGGATCAGGCAGACCGTCATACAGGCCTATGCCCTTTAGGGGCGGGCGCCTCCCTTCCGGTTACGGCACACTCAACCCAAGGCACTTGGTGCTTCCTAGGCTTTCCGATATCAAGCGTCTGTTTCACAAGTGTGCAACGCGGCGACCTGATCGTCCACACATACCTTTTTTTTTTTTTTACGTTTTATAAGGTTGATGTGGAGGCATCTTCCTTTGGCCGCAAGGTTTTGCAGGCGGCTGTTTTAAGTTGCAACTCCTCCGTTGAGGAGCTCTGCTTGTTTGGGGTGAAGTTTTTTTTTTTCCTTGATACTGTTCCCACCCCTCGTTCTTTGACACTGCTTTGGGATGTCCCATTTTGTCAAGATTGAAGATGCTGTTTCAGTCCATGGACGGTAAGAGAAAATAGGATTTTTTTTGTACTCACCGTAAAATCCTTTTCTCTGACGTCCATGGACTGACAGCACCCACCCCTCCCTATTTTTAGGTTTGTACTGCTTTGTTACGAACTGAGGCAGCTGGCTGCAGGGAGGAGGGTTATGTCTGGAGGGACCGCCCCCTGGGCGGGCCTGATCAGCTCTGGTAATGTATGTTAAAACATCTAACATTCTGCCTATTCTTCTATGAGCAGGAACATAACCCACTTTGTCAAGATTGAAGATGCTGTGTCAGTCCATGGATGTCAGAGAAAAGGATTTCACGGTGAGTACAAAAAAATCCTCTTTTTTGGTAAATGTGAGATGAGCCTTTGTGTGCTTTTTGGTCAGCAGTGGCTTTGGCCTTGGAACTCTCCCATGGATGCCATTTTTGCCCAGTCTTTCTTATTGTTGAATCATGAACACTGATCTTACCTGAGACAAGTTAGGCCTGCAGTTCTTTAGATGTTGTTTGGATTTTTTTTATGACCTCTTGGAGTATTTTTTGTAGTCCGGCCACTGCACATAAAATACATACACAGTTAATATGCGTAAAAAGGTGTATGTCCTACATACATCAAAGGAACATATACACCTAAATAAATATACACGTTTCAAGTCACAGAAGATGCACATAGACAATATACCTATAAATTATACCAGAAATTATTAAATGTATAATAATATATTGTGGGATAAGACAACATATACATGTCTAGTGACCCAAAAAGTGTATCAACCGGTGGATGGTATAAAAAAAAATTATGAAGTATCTCAAACCACCAGGTGGCACACAAGGGCAACAGTGGATAAAGCAATAAAAACAATTAAAAACAAATAAAATACCAATATCAAGACAAAAGTGAAGTAAAACTATATATGCATGTGTTATAAAATGGTAGAGATCTCAATTCCTTTGTTAATACCACCGGGCGAAAGAACATAGAGTGTAGATCCAGAATGTTTTTTTTAAGCGTTCCGCCGCTGGAAGGGAACTGGGGATCTGTTCGATCACCCAGACCTGCAAACCACTGTTGGATTTTTGGTGGGCTACAGAGAAATGTCTGTGGACACTATGGGGATCGATACCTCATTCGATCAACCTCCTATGCTCCCCAAACCTGACTCGTAGGGCACGTATGGTGTGGCCTACATACATAAGGCCGCAAGGACTACTAAGGCCTTAGACAACAAATTCCGAAGAGCAGTTGTGGAACTCTTTAAATGGATATGTAGTACCTTTCGTGGTGAAAGATTTTTGTCCGTGTTGGACATATTTACATGTTTTACATAAAGATTTGTTGCACCTATACATACCAACCAATGGTATAAGGACAAGTTTGCCTGGAGAAATGTCACGAGAACAAATTTTGCTAGGAGCTATTTTACCTTTCAGGTTTGGTGCTCTACGATATGTGACTTTGGGGCGTTCAGGGATGATGGATTTTAAGAAGGGATCCTGCAAGAGGATATTCCAATGATTGGCCAGGATATTTTCCTTCTTCTTGAATTTAAAATGGAAAGTGGTGGTGAAGCAGAGAGAATGATTCTCTGATTCATGAGCCACTTTCGGGGGTTTGCCCTTAAGGTAGTGTTGAAAGGCTTGGTCAATAAGATTATCAAGATATTCTTTTTCACTGAATTTTTTATTTAATAGTAAGCTTTGGTCGATATAATCGACATCTCTTGTACAGTTCTGCCGCAACCGGCAGAACTGGCCTTTAGGGATGTTGTCAATCCATTTTGGAAATTGGCAGCTTTTATGGTGCAGGTAAGAGTTACCTGCAGTGGGTTTGACATAGTTCTTAGATGTAATGACAGAAGTATCTTCATCATGACCCAGCTCAAGGCCCAAGAAAGGTAATGAATTTGGGTCGGTGACAAAAGTAAAGGATAAACCAAAGGGATTATCATTGCAATGGTCCACAAATAGGTGGACAGTTTCAATGGGAACGTCCCAAATGATGATTATGTCATCAATATAGTGACCAAAAAAGGCAATGTTGCATGAAAAAGGATTATTAGAGTTATAGATATATTGTTTTTCCCAGAAACCCATCGCCAAGTTAGCGTAGGAAGGTGCAAAATTGGCCCCCATAGCGGTTCCCCGTTGCTGCAAATAAAAATCATCAAATTTAGTAAGTGATTATGGGTCAAACAAAAAGATGTGGCATCCACAATAAAGGAGGCTTGTCGGGGATTGATTAAGGGATCATGGGATAGAAAAAACTCCAAGGCCCGGAGGCCAAAGGCATGAGGAATAGATGTATAGAGGGAATTTACATCAAGTGAGAGCCAAACGTATGTTGGCTCCCACTTATAAACAGAAAGAAGTTCTAGCAGGTGGGTCCCATCTCTTATGTATGAGTCCAATTGGTGTACAATAGGCTGGAGAAATTGGTGGTGACGCTCTCCATAGCAGCCACTATAGGTCTCCCTGGGGGATTATCCAAGCTCTTATGTACTTTGGGGAGGTGATAAAAGTAGGGAATCTGATAGAAATCCTTTAGGAGAAAGGATTTATCTACTTTATTAAGAATGTTATCTTGAAAAGCAGCAGTGACCTAAGAATCGATTTCCTTAGCATAGTCAGAGGTAGGGTCCTTGTTGATCTTTTTGTATGTGTTAACATCAGAGAGCAATCTCCTGGCTTCTCCGTAATAATCATTATGGTTTTGTATTACAATTCCTCCACCTTTGTCTGCCAACTTAATGACTATATCATCTGTTCCAGTGAGAGATTTTAGGGCTCCAATTTCAAGAGGGGAAAGGCTATTGTGTTTTTTTGGGGGCAGCTGACTGACAAAGTTTTTGGAAATCCGCAAACACCACCCTATAGAAACTTTCTATGTAGGGACCTTTGGCATGTACAGGGTTGAAAATGGACTTGGGTTTAAAAGAAGTATATAGAACCGGAGGGGAAGTGGCGGGGTGTTGTGTAAGGAGATAAAATAATTATTTATCAATCAGAGGATCATCTGTGTCCTCAATAAGATTGAAATTGAATAGGAATAAATCTGATGTAGTGGATGGAGATGTTGGGAGAGAAGGTGGTATTGGACAGGTTATTCCTTTTTTCTTTTATATGATAGTACCTCTTTAAAGTAAGATTGCACACATCTGTTTAAATCCTTAAAAAGTAAAAAGTGATTGGGTTTATTGAGAGGTGCAAAGTTTAGACCCCTACTCAAAAGGGAAGTATCAGCCAAGAAAAGTATATGTGAGGACAAATTAAATATTTTTATAGTTTCCTGATTTTTACGGCATTGGGGTTGTTTTCTGTTTCGTCCTCCTCTACAGCCTCTCCAGTGACCTTTCTTTTTTTGGATGTTGTCAGAGGAGGACTTGGTACTAAAAAAGAATATGGAATAGATGCAAGAGAAACGGACTCAATCTGTACGGGAATAATAGATGGATTGGTATGGGGTATGGGAAGGACAACATGAGTGTCTATGGGAGAAACTTCTGCGGTGTCCATAGTATTAGTCGAAAGGATATCATTAACCACATTACCGAGTATAGTTTGACTGGGCAAGGGTACAGGAACTGAGGCTATGGACTGGATCAATGGTCTATTGTAAAATTTGTTCAAAGCATGGATAAGACTAGTATTGCTGTGTATTGATATATTTGTTATTATTTAGTTGTTTTCTTCATCCTAGGGTGTTGTCCTTTTTGGGGGCCTACGACTTTGGGACCCAAATGGGCTCCCATGGGCCTATGATGTATGTTAGAACTATGGGGGCTAGGTATTATTAGACTCATGAGAGGACATGGGGGGTCGAGACTAGAGACTGGAGAAGGAGACCGGGATGGTAGACACGGGAGATCCCCTGATGGTAGTGTTACATCTGGTGAGACGTGGTGGTGGTTATTCTTTCTTTTATTCCATGTAAAAACATTATCATAATTAAAATCATCTAGGTCCCGCCTGAATTTCCCCAGTTTCATGTGTAGCAAATTGTCCTCATCAGTTTTTGTATTCTTCTTGAGTATGTTTAACCAAGAGAGAGGGAGGGGGGGGGGTATTCAAACTGATGATACTTTGTATTAATGTGTGAACATCTTTTTGGAGTTTTTCAAACCTAGATGTTCTATGGGAGATGAGTATGGTCATCCATTTGGAAGTACAGAACTCCGCAACATCTGCCCATTTCTTTTGGTTATCAGCTTCAAGAAACTGTCATTCTTTCATGACTCTTAAACCCCTAGGGGAGATCTTGGTATGAATATATTTCTCTAGAAAGAATTTGTCCCACCACTGTTGATTAGTGGTCTGGGCAAGTCTCTCTAGTTGTTTGAATTTTCCGCATAAGGAATGACGTGCCTTACTAGGCAAGACATAATCCTCCAAAAAAAAATGGATGATGGAAAAGTAGTCCATAACGTTTCTAGAACCGCATATTTATGTATTTCTATATCATTAATGAGGTCCATAGTCAAAAAAAGGAGTGGGGGGGGGAAGGAGTAGGGAGATAAGAAGAAAAAATAAAAAGTAGTGTCCCCAAACATTTCTCTGTAGCCCACCAAAAATCCACCAGTGGTTTGCAGGTCTGGGTGATCGAACAGATCCCTAGTTCCCTTCCAGCGGCGGAACGCTTCAAAAAATTGTGTGCCAGAGAAAACATTCTGCATCTACACTCTTGATGTTCTTCCGCCCGGTGGTATTAATGAAGAAATTGAGATCTCTACCATTTTATAACACATGCATATATAGTTTTACTTCACTTTTGTCTTGATATTGGTATTTTATTTGTTTTTAATTGTTTTATTGCTTTATCCACTGTTGCCCTTGTGTGCCACTTGGTGGTTTGAGATACTTCATCATTTTTTTTATACCATCCACCGGTTGATACACTTTTTGGGTCACTAGACATGTACAGTATATGTTGTCTTATCCCACAATATATTATTATACATTTAATAATTGCTGGTATAATTTATAGGTATATTGTCTATGTGCATCTTCTGTGACTTGAAACGTGTATATTTATTTAGGTGTATATGTTCCTTTGATGTATGTAGGACATGCACCTTTTTACGCATATTAACTGTGTATGTATTTTATGTGTATTTTATATACTCTTATTACACTCAGATATTGCTGTGGTGTATGTGTGTGTATGTATATATATATGTGTGTGTATATAATATATATATATATATATATATATATATATATATATATATATTGTGACAGCAGGAAGGTAAAGTCACCTGGTTGCATCCAGGGGGGTAGATATATTTCGCCCAGATTCAGGCTTTACGCCGACTTATACAACTAGGTGGAGAGTTGTATAAGGCTAGTGGGCTCATGGATGACTCGTACCTCTAGGGAGAGGGCTGGGCGTCGTGCAGACAGGGAGTTGATGAGACCAGCTGAAGCTTGTCAGCTCATTTAGGCCTCTATAAGAACTCCCAGCTTCATTAGATGTTAGCTCATGCCTGGAACCAGACCTGTGTGGACTGTCTAGGGAGAGTGAACCCCTGTGCGGTGAGACAAAGCCTGTGTGGCTATTTGCTTGGACATTTAAAACCAGGGACTTAGGGACTAGGACAGCACTAGGCTGATCCCAGTTGTTAGTTAGGAAACCTGTATGTTTAGTCAGAGGTCAACTTGACCAGGATTTATTTTGGTTATGTTTCTTTTGCTTTGCTGTGTTTTGTCACTGTAAATAGAAAATAAACCGCACCTTTTTGATTTTGAAAACCACAACCTCCGTTTGCTGGGCCTGTTTTGTGTGGGGAGCCCATCCCGGGGGTCACACACACCCGCTGCCGAGCTAACCCCCTCACAATATATATATTATAGTACAGTTCAATCCCTTCTCCCCCCCCCTTCACGCCTTTCTGGTTCCCTTCTTCCCCTTCCCCTTATTATATATATATATTTTTCTCATAATATACAATATAATATTAATTTATTTATTAATCTATTTCCCCTATCCATTTAAATAATTGTATCTAAATTAGCATCCACCATACTTTTTTTCCCTAATTGTACACGTTATCCTCATATAAACTTATTGATTTCATAATATTATTTTCTGTCCCCCCCCCCTTTTTTTACCCACCCCTTACCTTTTTCCTTTCTAAATTTAAATGTAGAATTCTTTTTTACCCCTCGTTATATAGTTGCTATTACCAGCACTCTATTCTCCTTTAATAATAATTAATATTCAATTTATGTTACCCCCTGTTGCTATTACATACTTTTTTGTTCTTTTTTGCCCATTTAACAATAATTTTCCGTTTTCATCCCATTTCCTCATTTAGTAATATTTTTTATAATAATCAATACTTAATTTACATTATCTCCTGTTTTTAATTATATTCCTTTTTTATGCCCATTAATAATTGTGACAGAACCCACTGTCACTGTGTGCTTTGGAAGGGACTGAGGGCGGGCCTCCTACCCACAGATTATGGCCCAGAAGAGACTGGAGACTCGGGGCGAAGCTGGCATTGAGATAATGTAATGTAATGCTACATCCCTTCTCCCCCATCCCCCCCCTCTTGTTGCTGTGTTTAGCTGTGTTGGTTCATGGCACACAGACAATGGTCTGGACTGCAGACATCTCTCCGCAGGGGATGTGTATTGAGGGGTTGCCTGCTTATCATAATCCCTTTGTTTATCTGTAGTCTCTGTTTCAATGTACAAGTGTTCAGTTCCCATTGATTCTTCCTTGTCCCCTACCCCCCCTCTATGACAAGGCTAAGGGGAGTGTCCCTAACTGTGTGTAAAAGTGTATGTTTTGGATTTAATAAACAGTTAATGCTCTGCATGTTTAACCCTCAACACCTGTGTGGATTGTCTCGTGATTGAGGGGTTAAGGGCTGGTTATGGCGAATCTGCAGGCTGCGGGTGCGTTTGGAGGACAGGAGACACAAGTCTGGCGGATGTGCCCATCTGGGGTATCTGAGATCCGTTACAATAATCATTTCTGCTCTTATTCCATTCCCCCATGTATCATCACTCTGAATCTTTGTTTCACTAGTGTATGTCTCTTTCTTCTTCCTTTTTTTCTCTTCTTTCCCCCCACTCCCCAGCCCCACCTTATTCAGCCCACTGCTTACCTTCTCCGCCCCTATATATGGCGTCCTTTGATATCCGCCCTTATGTCTGTTGAAAAAGGAGCGCAACCTGCCAGTACATCACAAGTGCGCACACTCACGAAATGCGTCCCATACATATGACGTCATCTCCTGCAGTCTGGCTGTCTATGCATCTCACGCCTCGCTCTGAGTTCTCCTGGATTGTTGTCCCCGGAAGCCGGCTCCTCGTATCTGCCTAGTGACACTCCTGAACCCACACCGCAGAGCCGGAAGAACCCGATGACCTACTGCTGAGACCGTCATTCTTGACATAATCTTATCTATTTGTTACGCCTTTTCTTCATCCACAAAATGTGAGTTTATTCATTGTATCTACCATTAAAGCCTGTGTTTAAAACGACTGCACCCAGAGGCGCCTTCTCTCCTTGTTTCTCTGCAGCTCCCTGAACATGGTTTCTGTTCACCTATGAGGGCAGCCCTGTGCACTCTGGACTTTTTTTAACCCTCCATGAACCTTGTGTGCATACAGACTTTGAGAGACTGTGCAAACCATACGGATTGATCTTTTTATTTCTTTTTCCTTGTGTTTATTTTATACCATATTTTTTACCATATTTTATACCATTCCTTTATTATTTTATGCTGGGCATTATACATGTTCTTTTGGAGTTTTTGCGCCTTCACTTGCTGTTTAACAATGCAGCCTGTAAAAATAAAAATTGTGTGAGCATAAAACCTATGAATTGTTTTCTAAATGTGTCTTGCTAGCTCATAAACCCTGTTGCCTTCAAAAAGATATATACGTAATGTACATAATCTGTGAAGTGGCACACTAACATAATGATCGTCCATTAAAGTGATTTTGTGTGAAATGGTTTAGAACTTAACGCATTTAACTTCAGAAAACTTGTAAATGTGTTGCTCAACGACTCCATGAAATTCTAGTTATATTGATAAGGTCTGGCTGATACAGACAGGAGCTATCACTGAGAAGGTGACATTTCATCCTGACTGTATCTGTGTTTAACTTTAGGGGGCAAACTTACGGATCAGCTGTAAACACTTGATATGTGAAATCTGGATGTTACAAGCATGCCTTGTTTTTAATACCAACTCGATATGTGAAATCCAAATGTTGCAAGCATGCCTTGTCCTATATCAACTCCAAACCACCTGATCTGTGAAATCTGAATATTACAAGCATGCTGCATCCTTTAAAAGAGAAATACATTTGTGCTGTTGGAGAGGTAGCTTTCAATGATAAGTTAATTCCGCCAGCCTCTAGCTTATCTCAGCGGTTTGGTTTTATTATCAGTTATTTGAAAAGAAAAACACTGTTATACCATAGTTTATCTGCTGTTACAACATGGATTAGAATGTTTTATTACAAATTGATAATAGTGATCTGTAGTTGAGAATTTGTGCCCACCTCAAAGAGACACCATCTCTTTGCTCATCCAGGGCATAGTATTGGTGTCTTTGCAGAGGAGCCTTCTTAACCCACTTATACTCACCTTGCAGCGACTCCTTTACCACCCTTCCTCCATCTGAACATGTGCCTTTCTGCCATAAACAGGGCTCGGGTCTAGCAGTCATTTGCTTAGCCTGAGCCTTTCACATGGCACACACCTCTCTATGTATTGTTTGACACCAACCAACATTGTGTAGTTTAGCACTGGCTTTAATGGAGGAAGGACAGGAGAGGGAGCACTGGGAAGGTGGTTATTAGTGAGTGCGAAAGCCCCTTTGGAGAGACCGTAAATGAACAAGGCTACAGCGAGACTTTGCCAGGTCTCAGAAAAAATAAACGGACAGTTCCCTGTAAAGGGAAGGGGTGGTAAATGTATTTCTCTGATAGTCTGTTTGTCTCTTCCACCATTCCAACGCTGCAGCCTTCTTCAGTGTCTTTGGCATTAGACTCTTCTAGGAGTCCCCTCTTCATACTTTCTTCTCTGACCCATATTTCACTGCTGAGACCTGTAATGGAGGAGTCAGAGAAAGGAACCACAATATACTATTCTTTTACACTGCAACTGTGCACTGTTTTTATTCTTTTAGAAGGTCTTTTAATGTAGACTTTTTCTCCTCTGTCTGGTAGAAGCTGATATTTGCCAGCTGATTTCTAGTGTTAGTCCAGCATTTGAAGATATTTTTTATTTATTTTTAATCCTGATGTGAACAGATTAACAGTACCTTTTTTATTATTCCCTTTCCAACACATTTCTTTTTTTTCCCCCAAAATATGTGATTTAAACAAGCTAAACAAAGCTGTTACTGGTATGCAAATTTTGGGTTCTTTAAATAAATTCAGCTCCCAAGCCCTCGTCTTCCACAGTAACACTGCATCCTCTAGCTGTGATGAATGCATAGCCCTGACACATGGTGTCTTTGGTGCATGGGTTGTTATTGACAGCCTGGCTTCATTTTTTTCATGTTGCCCTGGCTGGACTTTTAGTACGGGAGAAGTGACAGCCTTTTTGCTGGGGGCCATAAGAAGGTAGGACTGGGATTGACTACCATCCTGAGGTCTGATTTTAGATCCACCCAGTGGTGCAAGCAGGGATAGGGGAGGGCACCATGAGGCTGCAGAGCAGAGAGAATAGGAATGCTGTGTGCCAAGTTCTGCAAGTAAGGGGGGAAGACATCCATATAGCTTGCCAAGGATTTGCCCTGAGGACTCTATAAAAGGAAGAAAGCACAGGTTTGAGAGGCGAGCCTCTTAGTGTGGCATATGATCTGTTGCTTAGCCATTGGGGAGGATGTTTGAACTGAGTACTGACCGGAGAACAGTTCTCCAAAACTGGTAATGAGAGGCATTATACAGGGCCATCGTGTTGCCATAGAGGGGATTTGACTGCTGACAGCAGGGTTAATTTGATGAGATTGCCACGCCCACTCCATTACTGTGGATTGCAAATGCCCACTTCTGCAAGAGAGGACTCAACTGGTTTCCACCATCTTGCCCTTGCACAGAATAAATGTAGTACTAACCTCTGGGAGGAGCTTTTGAGATGTTGAGTTATTCTGCCCTTCCTAGTGATGACCTGCCCTTACTGGACTCAAAACATATTTGATCACCTCTGCGGTTTTTATTTTTTGCGCTATAAATAAAAGAGCGACAAACCGTATCTTTTTACTTTTTGCTATAATAAATATCCCACTTTTTTTTTCAAAAAAACAAATTTTCTCTTATTGTCCATGGACTGACACAGCTCTAACACTGAAACACGTGGGTATATGTCCCTGCTTGCAGGAGAAGATCTAGGCAGAATGTTAGATGTTAGAAACATACATTCTAGAAAAAAAACAGCTGAACAGCCCGCCCGGGGGGGGGGGTGCGGTCCCTCCAGACATAACCCTCCTACCTGCAGCTAGCAGCCTCAGTTTTTTTTTCTGCCTAGCAGAAGAAGACGTGGCTCTCTCAGGAGCCAGTCTCCTGGAAGATTTTATTTTTATTCCTTTGGGAATTTTATTTTTGAGGCCTTCAATCAACTGTCGGCTGGGCAACAGGTTGGGTACACTAGTATCCTCGTAGTATCTTTCGCGGTGGACCGGGCCGACAGCTACTCAGTACTACTCTGTGATAGGTCTGTCTGAAACAAGCCAGTGGGTCCCTATGGGACGGGTAAGTAGTCTCTCCTGCTTCAGGTGAGTACATGCTGGCTGTGTTTCTCTGTCTGGGGGGTTTCTCCCTGTCTCCCCCCGGTTATGCTGCTTTCTGCACCCTGTACTGGCGCTGTGCTGTGTGGGGGTACTTGGGGGTCACTCTGGCCTGGCGGGGGGCGCTCATGTCTGTGTGCTGGGGTTGTGAGGTGTGAGTGTTTGGAGAAGCCACTAGCTGGCATGGCTTTTACTGTTTAAGCTGCGCTCGGTGGCCATCTTGCCGCGGATCAATGGCGCTGCTTACACGTGGCCGGCGGCCATTTTCTAGAAGCCGCGGCGCTTTCACTTTCGGTTTTGGCCTCTATCGCCGCTGCTGCAGCGCGGTGACATACAGCAGGGCTGAGCGGTCCTTACATGGGTTCGTGAGTCCTCTGGGTTATCCCCTCCTCAGCCTCAGCACAGCCAGTGGGTGGCTTGTATTATTCACTTTATAGTGTATAAGGTCTCAGAGGGGGGCAAATATGGAGTCTGGTTCACCTGCTTCCCCACTCTTGTCAGAGGCAACTGGCAGTGCTCCAGCACCTGCGGTCCCTATGGACCAGTTGTCGGCAGTCCTGGGAAAAAAATTCTTGTCAGGATGGAAGCGGTGTGCGAGCACAAGGGAGCTATAAAGCGCCCTCTCCCCACACAATCTCACAATGGGGAGTGCTCTGATTCAGATATGGGCCTAGCTGCTGCTGCTCAGGACCCTAGCTCTGAATATTATAATGTTTTTGAACAGGACATTCCTTGTGAGGAAGACTCCAGTTCTGAGTCAGTAAATTACAGGGTGCTTGTAAGTGAACTCATTGATGCTGTGAGGGACACTCTCAAGCTGGATGCTGTGGCTGAGGTACCTCAGGCGGACATTTTTTCCTCTGGTTCTTTTCAAGCTTTTCTATTACACAGTTTCCTCACTGTTTCCTCTCACGTTGCGTCGAGAGCAGCATGTATGATACAGTGGTACACAGTGGCCCCCCCCCCCCCGGTGTCAGAGGTTACCTTTTACCTGCATGCGCCATAATTAAAACTTATCTTATAACTCTACACTGGATACATTCACAGTGTATGTATGTGTTTTTTAGCTCTGTGTCTGCGTGGGTTTCCTCCCACATTACAATGCTGTGTCTTCAGTGCCATACACGATATAAACATACACAATATGTTTATACACGACTCTAAATACATTCACAGTATATGTATGTATAATACTCTCTGGGTCGGCGTGGGTGTCCTCCGGGTGCTCCGGTGTCCTCTCACGGTATGTGCGCTTCGGCTCTCTGCACAGTATAAACATGTTCAATATGTTGATTGCACATGCTATAAATACTTACATTATGTCTATGCTGTCTGCATGGGTTTCCTCCGGGTACTCCGGTTTCCTCCGGGTACTCCGGTTTCCTCCACGCTCCAAGGGTAATGCACAGCATAACCATGTGCAATATGTTAATTCACATGCTATCATTCCTACACGGTATGTGTGTGCAGTCTACGTGGGTTTCCTCCGGGTCCTCCGGTTTCCGCCCACGCTACATGACATGCGCGCCTTCGGGGCCATAACTCTCGGACCTAAGCCATATCAGGGATGCCCTCTCGTCCGTGATAGACTAGAGGGACGAGAGGGCGTCCCTGATAGGCGGAACACTGAACACAGTGTTTGCTGGGAAGCCGAGTGTTCCGCCTATCACGGAACACCACAAGGAGGAGCGCGAGTTTTTGACACTGCACGGCCGCCATCCGAATATGTTATGGACTCGGGTACATGGATCGGATTCTGCAATGGGCACGGTGAGGTCAGGCGGCAATGGACTTCATTTTCACCTCTCCTCTGATGCTGGATTGTCCTCAATTGAATCAGCACTCGTCTCTCTTAAAGAAATTGGACATCATTCAGCACAGACCAAGACTGGCAGTCGATCTTGGAGTGGTAAGTCTGTAAGGGACAGTGGCAGAGAATACATTTTTACATTGGCCAAAGTTACTTTTTATTTGTATGAATTTTAGGAAAACTTGCACTAGTTAATTTTCAAGTTATTATGGTATTTTCGGCTTACAGTAGCTGCTGCATTTCCTACCCTCGGCTTATACTTGTCATTAAGTTTTCCGAGGTTTTTGTGGTAAAATTAGGTCCTCGGCTTATACTCGGGTCGGCTTATACTCGAGTATATACGTAATCCCCCAATGATTATATCACAACATAGTTTCTGTACTTTAAAAATTTTCATAGCCTTACAAACATGCTGTATTCATTTTAATATATATACTACTACAGGCAGTCCCTGAGTTACGAACACCCGAGTTACGAACGACTCCTACTTACGAACAGCCTCAAATGCTGGCCACTTGTGCTCCACGCTGGTCCTGGATACCTTTCGAGCACCTCCGGACACATTCCACACTGCCATACTACGCCCCAGATAACATAACAAGCGCCCGGAACATCCCACATCCATGCACAGGCGGCAGTTACACTGTTGCGACTTACGAACAACTTCGACTTACGAACAAACCTACAGTCCTTATTGTGTTCGTAACTCGGGGACTGCCTATATATCCATGATTAAAAGAGAAGTATGTTTTGTTTTTTTCTAGATTCATACTTACCTCTGTGGATGGAGCATCAGACCGATGCTTCATCTGTCCCCCGGCGTCTCTGCGCTGAGAAGCGAGCAACGAACACCGCCGATGGCTCGGTTCTCTCAGATCCCCGAGAGGAAAGCTGCTGGCTGTCAGTCAGCGTCTTTCCTCTCTGCTTCTCCACGCTCATTGGAGCGCTGAGCAGTGGAGGGGCGGGGATAGGCTGTCTCAGCTGCTCGCTGAGACTGCCATCAGTCAGGGCAGCTGGCGGATCCCGACTTGGAACTTGTGATGACGCGCTGCCCCGACTGATGGCAGTAACGTCAGCAGAGAGTGGACTTCAGACCGCTCTCCGCTGAAAATTGGTCACAGGAGTGCAAAACGATTGCACTCCTGTGACCCAGAGAAGAAGCCCAGCCTAAAAAGCTCAGGCTGGACTTCTCCTTTTAACCACTTCCTTACCGAGCCATAGTAATATGATGCCAGCAGGAACCCTCTCTCCCTCCGGATGGACGTCATATGACGTCCTGGGCTTCCCGACCGTCTAGGGGGCGTGCGGCATCGCTCGGGATCCGGTGCGCGTGCTCGGCGGCCGCGATTGCCCGCGATCACGGCAGGACCATGGATCTGTGTGTGTAACCACACAGATCCACGTCTTGTCAGAGGGGAGGAGACCGATGTGTGTTCCCAGTACAGAGGAACACAGATCGGTCTCCACCCCTTGCGAGTCCCCTCCCCCTACAGTTAGAATCACCCACTAGGGAACATATTAACCCCTTGATCACCCCCTAGTGTTAACCCCTTCCCTGCCAGTCACAATTACACAGTAATCAGTGCAGTTTTATAGCACTAATCGCTGTATAAATGTGAATGGTCCCAAAAATGTGTCAAGTGTCCGATATGTCCGTCGCAATGTCACAGTCACAATAAAAATCGCAGATCTCCGCCATTACTAGTAAAAAAAAAAAAAAATATGCCATAAATCTATCCCCTATTTTGGAAATGCTATAACTTTTGCACAAACCAATCAATATACGCTTATTACGATTTTTTTTTTTGTTTTACCAAAAATATGTAGAAGAATGCATATCGGCCTAAACTGAGAAAAAAATAGTTTTCTCTTATCGTCCATGGACTGACACAGCTCTCATACTGTTTATGTGTGGGTATATGTCCCTGCTCGCAGGAGAAGATCTAGGCAGAATGTTTGATGTTAGAAACATACATTCTAGAACAAAACCAGAGCTGAACAGCCGCGCCCTGGTGGGTGGTCCCTCCGGACATAACCCTCCTACCTGCAGCCAGCAGCCTCAGTTTTTTTCTGCCTAGCAGAAGGAGAAGACGTGGCTCTCTCAGGAGCCAGTCTCCTGGAAGATTTTACTTTAAAATTTTATTCCTTTGGGAATTTTATTATTTTATTTTTGAGACCTTCAATCAACTGTCGGCTGGGCAACAGGTTGGGTACACTGGTATCCTCGTAGTCTTCCCTGTCCGACCATCGAGAGTGCTGATCCTCGCCTTGTGTGCGTGAGACTCAGTTCACGACATGCCCCATGACTCCAGGGGTGGCCAGGTTGCTTTTAGCTCCTGCGGTCCTCTCAAGATTGAACAGTACCTGACTGACTGTATCTCTTGCGGTGGACCGGGCCGACTGCTACGGAGTACTGCTCTGTGATAGGTCTGTCTGAAACAAGCCAGTGGGTCCCTGAAAGGGATTGGTAAGTAGTCTCTCCTACTGCAGGTGAGTACATGCTGGCTGTGTTTCTTTATATGGGGGGTTTCTCCCTGTCTCCCCCCTGTTATGCTGCTCTCTGCACCCTGTACTGGTGCTGTGCTGTGGGGGTCACTCTGGCCTGGCTGGGCGCTCCTGTCTGTAGTGGGCTCTGGGGTGAGGGGCAGTTTTCCTGGTGTGTGAGGTGATTATTGCGTGCACCATTAGCACGCGCATTAGTACTGTTTCCCTTTTGAATTTCGCGCTCGGCGGCCATCTTGCCGTGGTTCAATGGCGCAGTTATAGCTGCGGCCGGCGGCCATTTTCTTGTAGCCGCCATGCATTTACTTTCAATTTTGGCCTCTAGCTGCGGCGTGAATCTCCTCACAGATTTTTCACTCTCCTCAGGCTCACAGCGCGGTTTCTTCAGCAGAACTGAGCGGTCCTTAAGGGTTAGTGAGTCCTCCGGGTATCCCCTCCTCAGCCTCAGCGTAGCCAGTGGGTGGTCTGTATATTCACTGTAGTAGTGTATAAGGTCTCAGAGGGTGGCGATATGGAGTCTGATACACCTGCTTCTCCACACTTGCCTGAGGCAACTGGCAGTGCTCCTGCACCTGCGGTCCTTATGGACCAGTTGTCGGCAGTCCTGGAATCATTCCTTGTCAGAATGGAAGCGGTGTGCGAGCGAAGGGAGCTATAAGCCCCCTCTCCCCACAAAAATCTTTAGTGAAGGAGTGCTCTGATTCAGATATGGGCCTAGCTACTGTGCTCAGGACCCTAGTTCTGAATATTTTAATGTTTATAAACAGGACATTCCCTTGTGAGGAAGACTCCAGTTCTGTGTCAGTGAATGACAGGGCGCTTGTAAGTGAGCTCATTGATGATGTGAGGAACACACTCAAGCTGGGTGCTGTGGTACCTCAGGCGGACGCTGTTTCCTTTTGGTTCCATCAATTCTTTCTTATACACAGCTTCCTCACTGTTTTCCTCACACGCTGCATCGAGAGCAGCATGGATGATACAGTGGTACACAGTGTTTCTCTCCCCCTGGTCGGTGCAGCATGGTGGGGGAGGGGGACTTTATTCATTTATGTCTCTAGTCCCTGTGAGCCTCCTGTGTGATGTCCTGAGGCAACAACAGGGTCTCTGCACCTGTGGTTTCCCGCCATTTTCTGGGGAACGCTCTGAGCTCTGACAGACACACGGTCTGAGGATCAGAGGTTACCTGTTACCTGCATGCTGCTTCGGCAGCACAGTCAAGCAGGTTGGAATGATACAGAGAAGATTATGCGCCTCTGCGCCATAATTTAAACTCATCCTATACCTCTACACTGCATACATTCACAGTGTATGTATGTGTTATTGGTCTCTGTGTCTGCGTGGGTGTCTCCCCACGTTCCAATGCTGTGTTTCAGTGCCATACATGATAGAAACGTATACAATATGTTTATGCACGACTCTAGATACATTCACAGTATATGTATGCATTATACTCTCTGGGTCGGCGCGGGTTTCCGCCGGGGGCTCCGGTGTCCTCCCGCGCTCTCATGGTATGTGCACTTCGGCTCTCTGCACAGTATAGACATGTTCAATATGTTTATTGCACATACTATACATGTTTAGAGTATGGGTATACTGTTTGCGTGGGGTTCCTCCAGGTACTCCGGTTTCCCCCCACGCTCCAATGAAAATGCACAGCATAAACATATGCAATATGTTTATTCACATGCTATCATTCCTACATGGTATCTGTGTGCTGTCTGCGTGGGTTTCTTCCGGGTGTTCCGGTTTCCTCCCACGCGCTGACGGTATGTGCGCCTTTGGCCCTCTGCACAGTTAAACATGTTCAATGTTTATCACGCATGCTATAATACCTACACGGTATGTGTATGCAGTCTGTGTGGGTTTCCTCTGGGTACTCCGTTTCCCTCCCACACTCCATTGGTATGGGCGCTTTTGGCGCTATGCACAGCCTAAATTTGTGCGATTTGATATCCACATACTAACATACCTACCCGGTATGTCTGTGCAGTCTGCGTGGGTTTCCTCCGGGTTTCCGCCCACGCCACATGAAATGTGTGCCTTTGGTGCAATACACGGTGTAAACATACACATTATGTTTATACACAACACTAAATACATTCACAGTAGTTGTAGGTATTGCATTCTCTGGGTATGTGTGGGGTACTTTGGTTCCTCCCACGCGCCAACGGTGTGCGCGCCTTCGGTGCTATGCACACTTAGGCTTGTGCAAAATGTTTAGCACACATACTATAGTACCTACATGGTATGCGTATGCAGTCTGCTTGGGTTTCATCCGGGTGCTCCGGTTTCTCCCCCGCGCTCCAATGGTGTGCGCATTTTCAGCGCTATGCACAGTATAAACATGTGCAATTTGTTTATTCGCAGGCTAACATACTGTTAGGGGTACGGTTGTTTCTAACCAGCCAGGTAGGTTCAGGTAATGCAAGAAAAATACTTCAATTGACCCCAAACAGGCCCTGGAGACATCAGATTAACACAGGAAACAACTCTTGTGATGTGCTCAAATGATGTCTGGTTTAATTAGCTTAACATCTCGGTATTTATGCAATTCAGGAATCAAAACTGGGGATGGGAGGAGTTCACATGATACAAATTCAGGTTAATAATTTCCTATTAGCTAGTACGTGTTACAAAGTTCAGGTAATATTTCGCTGATGAAACAAAAATCTTACATACATGTGAACTTCAACATATGTGGCATAAATGTATACTTTCTGTGTTTACACAGTTGTGTAGAACTATAATTAACTTATCTTAAACAAACATGAGCTAGGGCAAAGTCCATAGATATGGTATATTCCTAAATGACCATGAAAACCTTTACACAGAAATAAGTATATTTCAAAAAACCTTTTCTTTAACCCATGACATGGCGTCCTGAACTCAAAATGGAGGTTGTCATGCCAAGTTACCTTTACAATCCTCTCTTTGAGACAACATTTTTTATGTGTCTCATCCAATACCTTTCACAGTTATGTAATCTTTCTTCTATCATAATACATATTCAGATAAATCCTATTCGCAGCAGCAGGATCACGGGTCCGGGATGCCTTAACAACTATGCACATTAAAAGCTTATAACAAATATATAGAAAAAAAACAAAGAATAATCATAATAATGGTTATGGCAGCACCTTTTAACCATGTCAGTATTCCTACTCCAGAACTTAGGTTTGCAAAAGGATCCCATGTCTTAGCAATATTTCTAGCTTCATCCTGTAATTTGCTTACTTCCTTTCGGTGTTGTGCAATTATATCATAATAATCTGGTACCTCAATACTAGTGTTATGAAACCAGGTACAACACTCATAATCTTCTGTGTTCTCACATAACCCGGTTAAAGCAGCACTCATGCTTTCTATGGCTAACTCATGTAGTTCTAATTGTTTTCTAATTGCTCTAGTTTCTATATTTAATTTAGTAATATCATCAGAATTATTTTCCATTATTTCGTCAATGATTCCAGTGTAATTATTCAACCTTTTCATTAAGTCTATTCCCCACCCAGTCCATGAAGGAAACCATGCCCATGCCATATCCTTTTCTTGGAATAAATGCCGTCTTTCACGATACTTAAGGGGGTATCTGGGATGCATACTGACCTCTAACAGGTGTCCTCCCTTATCATCCCCCAACACACCCATTATAGGAACCAGAGAGGCTAAGTAACACCATCCTCCTACTGAGTTCCGGGGAATCCAAGGATAGCACACCTTCCCACAGAAGACATATATTCTTTGTCCTAGTGCAAATGGTTGCTAAGCAACAACTTCATGAGTATATTTGTTTTGTACTGCAATTGCAAATTGGTGTAGTATTTCCCCTATATTTTCTGTGAGGGAAGAAAAATTCTGCACGGCTTCGTGTAAATCAGGATCAGTTATATGAAAAAGTGACCCAGTGGCGTTTTGAAACCCACTAATGGAAATGTTGAATATAGATTTTCTGCATGTAGAGGGGATAGTCTGTGTCTGATTACCTAAACAGAAACACCAGTCAGGGAAGTTACTCTTACCCGCTATGGGAAATGTGACAGTACGGTTTTCATATGCACTTGATATGTGGGTTAGAGCAACTGTAGGAGTTTGGTTAAAAAAGGGGTGGATATTTAAAGGTACAGCCATGAGAGGAATACTAACGGTGGAGGGGTGTAATTTACTACATATCCAACATTTTTCATATCCTGATTTCTGTGCATAGGCATATTTAAACTTCAATAATAAAATTTTATCGGTATAACTTTCTGAGTTTTCATTTCTCTTGTGTCTGTCATGTGTATTATTCATATTAATATTCTGTTGTGGAGTTTTAGAGGCTCCACAAATACTCTTTGTGTCCCAAATCTTCAGGATGATAAATACAGTTCGTTATCAGCCAAGTTGGCAGGAACACGATCAGGGCAGCCCAGCATAAGAGGCACAAGGCTTTCCCAGAAGTCCGTGGTGAAATAAGCAATGTCATTTTGTTCAGAGACTTCTTTTCCACCTGCTTCACTCACTGTTCGAGGATTTGTATCACCTTCTTCACGTCCTTTATCCTTCTTTATGCTTCTTAGGTGTTTGGTTCATCTTCTTCACACAACTGGCGTGGATCCAAGCCTGTTGTCCCTCTACCAGAATAGCTGTTCGGGTAACCGCGATCACTGTAGTCGGGGGTCCAAATGGGTACTCTTCCTTCTTGGTACGCTTCAGTTGCTGGACCACTACGACATCTCCCACTTGGAAGGAATGAGTTGGTTCCTGTGAAAAATAGGAGAGGTGCGAGCAACATTCCTTTCCTTTCAACTTGATCTAAGGTTTCAATAAGTTTTCTTGCATATTCTTCCTGAATAAGATCTAGATCCCCTTTTTCTAGCATAAGTGGCTGTCTGGCCCATGGAGTGGGGAATGGCCTACCCATTAAAACTTCAAAAGGGGAGTATCCTGTTCTTTTTAGAGGGTGTCATTCTTACCTCGGCTAGTACAGCTGGTAGGACCTTCTTCCAATTTGCATACGTACCTCCAGTGGCTTTCCTTATCTTATCTTTAATAGTTCTGTTCATCCTTTCCACTATACCTGAACTCTGGGGGTGGTAAGAAATATGAAACTTCCATTCTATTTTCAGTGTTTTTACCAAGTCTTGACAGACTTTGGCCACAAATGCAGGACCATTCTCTGAGTTGATCTGAAGTGGGCATCCCCATCTGGGAATGATTTCCTGTGTGAGAATACTTACTACTGTTTGTGCATCTTCCTTTGTTGTTACAAACACTTCTATCCATCTTGAGAACATGTCCACTATTACTAGCAAATATTCCTGTCTTTTCCCTAGTTTGGGCATGTGTGTAAAATCAATTTGTAAATGAGTGAATGGTGTAGATGGATATATCAGATGTTCATGTTTTGCCTTGTGAGGGTTCCTGGGATTATTCCGAATGCATGTGATGCATCTGGAAACATATGACTTAACCAGAGAGGGAAGACCTGGAATGTAAAAATCCTTATCCAAAAGTTCACATGTGACTTTCCACCCTCTGTGACCTATCCCATGGTATTGTGAAATAAAAATGGGTGCACTGGCTACAGGGATACATGGTCTCCCCTCTTGGCAGACAAGGCCAGTTTCTGGGCTTGTCTGCACACCTATTGAGTTCCATTGTTGGATGTCTTTGTCTGTAGCATATGTTTGGAGTTCATGCAATGTTTGATCTAGGAGTGGGATTTCAGGTGAGAGCAATGGCATTTGGATGTGTGCTGGCTGTGTGGATGCTGCTTCCCTTGCTGCTTTGTCAGCTAAGGCATTGCCTTTGGCTATGTCATCTTGTTGCCCTGTATGTGCCCTGCAGTGTAGTACAGCTATGGACCTTGGCAATTGTATGGCTTCTAACAGACTTGTGACGAGTGTGGAATGTGAAATTGATTTACCATCTGCTGCTATGTAGCCCCTCCTTTTCCATATGACCCCAAAATCGTGCGTGACACCATGTGCGTATTTTGAGTCAGTGTAAATGTTGACATCTTGCCCTTTAAAAAGCTGACAAGCTCTGGTAATTGCACAACAGCATACCCAGCATGGTATGTGTTGTCATTCGGCCTGGAACAGGATCCATCTACAAAGACATTCTGTGCATCTGGAAGAGCCACAGAAGACATGTCTGGCCTTGGGGATGTATCCTGATGTATGAGATCCGTACATTTATGTTGTGGGACAACCTCATCCTGTTCTCCTTTTAACCCTAACAAAGCATTCAGGATTGGGGCGGGGCCAGATGTAGGAGAGGTGTACTTTATTTCAACCTGTGGGTTGGACAGAAGAATAACCTCATACCCACTCAACCGTTGGGCTGACATATGTTGGGTATAAATATTCTTTAGTAAAATTGATACATTGTGCGTAGTATGCAGGGTGGTGGGATGTCCCAGAGTGAATGATGTAGCCATTTCCACCACCACCGCACAGGATGCCAGAGCTCTGAGACATGCCGGCATGCCCTGTACTGGCATAGGCACAATTTTTTTTAAAAATGCAATAGGGCGGAGTTTGCCCCCATGCTCCTGCGCCAGGGCCCCTGCCATAGTTTTACAGTTGTCCCTTGCAAACAAGTGAAACATATTCCTATATTCAGGTAATCCGAGTCCAGGATCTGTGTCCATTGCAGTTTTCAGATACACAAAAGCATTGTACATTTCATCATTCCATTTCACACAATCTGGCATGTCAGTACCTGTGGCTTGCCTCAGGAGATTATCATAGTAGAAACAATCAGGTATCCATTGGCGGCAGTAACCAATCATACCAAGAAAGGATAGCATGTCCTTCTTAGTGAGTGATCGGGGCAGACCCATGAGAGCCGCAGCTCTCTTGTGACTGATTTCCCTTTCTCCTTTGGAGAGTACAAAACCAAGGTATTCAACAGTTTCCTGACACCATTGAAGTTTCTTTTTGGAAACTTTATGACCATTATCTGCCAACCAATGTAGCAGATCTAAACCATCTTTTTTACATGCTTTCTGGCTCGGACTACACAACAACAAATCATCAACATATTGTAGTAGGACGGAACCATGGCGGGGTGTCCAAGACCGCAGGGTTGCTTGGAGGGCCACTGTGTTATACTACAGGGGAGTCTACATAACCCTGGGGCATTCTACACCAGGTCATTTGGCGATTTTTGAAATTAAATGCAAAGATAGGCTGTGTCTCTTCGTCAACAGAAACGCTAAAGAATGCATTACAAAGGTCAATGACCGAAAAATACTCTGCATCAGATGGTATGGCGGTAAGGAGTGATGGCACATCAGGCACTATTGGCGCAATGGGTATCACCAGGTTGTTTATAGCTCTGAGGTCTTGTACAAACCTGTAAGAGCCATCCGGCTTTTTTACTGGGTTGATGGGGGTGTTGTAGGGTGACAGTGTCTCTTTAAGAATTCCTTGCTGCAGGAACCTTTCTACCATTGGGGCAACTCCTTCCTCTTTTTCTTTTGAAATGGGGTATTGTTTGTGATAAACCGGCTGTGCCCATGATTTTAAAGCTGCCCTGTATGGGGTACAAGATATAAGACCTACAGCCAAGGAGCTTGTAGACCATACCGGATCATCTGGTGGAGGGAGATCACTATCCTCAGTGTAATATATTGGTATTACCTTGGAGTGTACGGAGACCCCTTCTTCAGTGGTCATTTTCAGTGTTATACCCAATCTTCCCATCAAATCTCTACCCAAGAGATTCACAGGACAGTTTGGTATAATCCTGAAACAATGATGCAAGACTGTTGCACCTTCCCTTTCAACATTACTTACTGGTAAAGGTGGTGTTTTGTATGTTTTGGTAAGTATCCCATTTATTCCCATAGAAGGTTCAGCAATTTCGGTCTCACCTCTGTAGTAGTCCTCACTGAGGGTACTTCGAGTTGCCCCTGAATCAATAAGAAACGGAACAGGCCTATATTTAACATATAGGGTCACAATAGGTTGCTCATTGTAAGAGTGTGAGATCAAGGAAAATGCTGGGATACTACCTTCTGGGCAGCTTCATTTCAGTTGTTGTTGATTCCACTGTATAGGGAATCGGGGACCCTGTTGCTTTGGGGCTACTTGATTCTGTTGGCTAGATTGGGGTCCCTGTGTATGCATTTGATCTTGATCTTGAGTATTTGGGTTATTACATTCATAGGGACATTGATTTCTCCAGTGCCCCTCCAGTCCACAGTTAAAACAACATGTGCGGGACTGCTGGGGTGGTCTGGAAAAATCACGCCCTCTCCCTCTTATTCTTCCTCTTCCTCTGTTTCCACTGCCCCATTGTCCACCATTATTTTGGGGAGGCTGGGTTTGCACTCTGCTGCTTCTTTCTGTATTAACGTTTCCTGAAATTGGTCAATCGTCTTTGTTGTCCATTCAGATATCATCTGTTTGACCATCAAGGCGAACTGGGGTTTTAGATCATTCATATAAGTTTGAATAAACAAAGCTCCCACATCAGTAGTTGTAGCTAATCCAGCTTCTGTTGTCCAATTTTCATGAAACCTTTTCCAGAACTCAACTACAGATTCTTCTGACTTTTGTTTGCATGCCATGGTCAGTAGGAAGGGAACTTCTATTTTTAAATACTTTCATCATTTCAGCCTCTAATTCCGACCACATGGTGTTACTACCTGCTACTGTGTTTAACCCATATGCTCCCGCTTTACCAGTGTCAATAGTGTTTATACTTGGAACATTTGCCCAGCTCCATGAACTGGTGTGTCCTATGATGCCATCAATGATAAGGCGCATGTCTTCCTGTGTGTAATTTCTACCCTTACATGCTTTTTTTAAGTAAGTTAAAGTACAGTAGGTGCCGCCGATATTGTATATCCGACGTGGATTCCCGCCAATACCAGGCACTGCGTTTGGTATGAATCCTGAGCGGGAACTCCACGCCAATTTTTAAAGAAAAAAACGGTGTGGGTTCCCCCTCCAGGAGCATACCAGGCCCTTGGGTCTGGTCTGGATTTGAAGGGGAACCCTACGCCGAAAAAACGGCGTGGGGGTCCCCCTCAAGATCCAAACCAGACCCTTATCCGAGCACGCAACCTGGCAGGCCGCAGGGGAAGAGGGGGGGACGAGAGAGCGGCCCCCTCCCTCCTGAACCGTACCAGGCCACATGCCCTCAACATGGGGGGTTTGGTGCTCTGGGGCAGGGGGGCGACCTGCGGCCCCCCCACCCCAGAGCACCCTGCCCCCATGTTGATGAGGACAGGGCCTCTTTCCGACAACCCTGGCCGTTGGTTGTCGGGGTCTGCGGGCGGGGGGCTTATCGGAATCCGGGAGCCCCCTTTAATAAGGGGGCCCCCAGATCTCGGCCCCCCCCACCCTATGTGAATGAGCATGGGGTACATCGTACCCCTACCCATTCACCTGGTGGAAAAAAATGGCAATAAAAACACAACACAGTTTTTAAAAGTATTTTATTGCACAGCTCCGGGGGTCTTCTTCCGACTTCGGGGGTCTCCGGTGTCGTCACCGCGCTCTCCGGTTCTTTCTTCTGCCGGGCCACCGCCATCTTCTTCCAACTCTTTTGCTAGCGGGGCCCGGTCTTCTCCGTCGCCTTCTCCCCTCTTCTTCTCTCCGGTTCTTTCCTTCTTCTGCCGGGCCTCCGCTAACTTCTTTTAGCTCTTTTGCTAGCGGAGGCCCGGTCTTCTCCGTCGCCTTCTTCTTCTCCCGCTCTCCGGTTCTTCTCCCGCTCTCCGGTTCTTTCTTCTGCCGGGCCTCCGCTAACTTCTTTTAGCTCTTTTGCTAGCGGAGGCCCGGTCTTCTCTGTCGTCTCGTCCGGCTCTCCGTTGTCCTTCTGCCGGCCCCTCCACTACCTTCTTGAAGCTCTTTTGCTAGTGGAGGAGCCGGTCTTCCCGTCGTCGCCGTTGGCGTCTTCTTCCCTCTTCTCCTCCTCGATGTTAACTCGTCGCTTCCTCTCGCAGTAATGCTAAATCTTCGGTCCGCAGAGATTAATATAGGCTTCTCATGATGTCACAGTCACATGTTCCCATGACGTCACAGTCACATGCTCCGGGGCCTTGTGCCCCGGAGCATGTGACTGTGACGTCATGAGAAGCCTATATTAATCTCTGCGGACCGAAGATTTAGCATTACTGCGAGAGGAAGCGACGAGTCAACATCGAGAAGGAGAAGAGGGCAGAAGACGCCGAAGACGACGACGGGAAGACCGGCCCCTCCACTAGCAAAAGAGCTACCAAGAAGTTAGAAGTAATGCAGCCAGTTTGCCCCCCCTAAATGCAGCCAGTTTGCCCCCTAAATGCAGCCAGTTCCCCCCCTTAAATGCAGCCAGTTCCCCCCTAAATGCAGCCAGTTCCCCCCCTAAATGCAGCCAGTTCCCCTCCTCTAAATGCAGCCAGTTCCCCCCTCTAAATGCAGCCAGTTCCCCCCCTCTAAATGCAGCCAGTTCCCCCCCTCTAAATGCAGCCAGTTCCCCCCCTCTAAATGCAGCCAGTTCCCCCCTCTAAATGCAGCCAGTTCCCCCCTCTAAATGCAGCCAGTTCCCCCCCTCTAAATGCAGCCAGTTCCCCCCCTCTAAATGCAGCCAGTTCCCCCCCTCTAAATGCAGCCAGTTCCCCCCTCTAAATGCAGCCAGTTCCCCCCCTCTAAATGCAGCCAGTTCCCCCCCTCTAAATGCAGCCAGTTCCCCCCCCTAAATGCAGCCAGTTCCCCCCCCCTAAATGCAGCCAGTTCCCCCCCCCCTAAATGCAGCCAGTTCCCCCCCCCCCTAAATGCAGCCAGTTCCCCCCCTAAATGCAGCCAGTCCCCCCCCCCAAATGCAGTCAGTTCCCCCCCCAAATGCAGCCAGTCCCCCCCTAAATGCAGCCAGTTCCCCCCCTAAATGCAGCCAGTTCCCCCCCCCCTAAATGCAGCCAGTTCCCCCCCCCCTAAATGCAGCCAGTCCCCCCCCCCTAAATGCAGCCAGTTCCCCCCCCCCCTAAATGCAGCCAGTTCCCCCCCCTAAATGCAGCCAGTTTCCCCCCCCCCCCTAAATGCAGCCAGTTTCCCCCCCCCCCCTAAATGCAGCCAGTTTGTCCCCAGGCCTGCACTTGCCTTCCTCGGGTCAGCGCCGTCCTTCTTCTGTCCTCGATGTCGCTTCAGCCAATCAGGTTACCGGTAACCAGACTCGGTGAACCTGATTGGCTGAAACGCCTGTCAGTGTTAACACTGACTGAGACATGGGAAAGGGAGGAGATAGGGAGCCTGGTTTAATTTCGGAGGGAAATATTCAGAAAATATGACTACTACCATACGCATATTGAACTTATAAGTTTGTAAGGGACTGCTTTTTTACCTATTAGATGGGAGAGTAAGGTGAGTGCTTGGGGAGGAGGAAGGGGGGAGGGAGGAGAGAAGGGAAGCAAAGAATTCTCACTCTGCTCTTTTTTTTTTTTGTTTATATAAGAATACGATAAGGAATATAAGTATAATATCAACAAGAAATGATTTGATAAATATTTAAAATCTTGAACTTTTATTGGTGATAAATAAAAAAAAGTAGTGGGGGGAAATATTGGGTATGAATAAGAAAAGGAGAAATAGTAGAGGGAGAGATGAAAGAAAGGAGATATCTGAAGAAAGTTTTTTTATATCGCCTTATACTGTCTATATCGTGTTAAAAGTGGGAGAGATGGAAGATATGAGGATAAAATACCCCACGGATTCCATCTAAGATATTAAGAGGGTGGTGTTTTCACTTTTAGAGAGATGAAGAAGGGAATACTGTGGGGAGGATCCCGCAATATAGAACAGACAGAGATTAGACAGAGAACCCTAAAAGAAGAAGGGGGAAAAAAAGAAAAATGTTTTGGGTTTATTTTTACAAGATGGTCTCTATGACTCTTCCCCTTTTCCCCCCTATTTTTTTTGTTTGTTGTTGTTGTGGTAATTTAACCATGCTGTTCATTACAAGACTGAAGATGGGGTCCTTTGAAGTTGGCTTTGGTACTATTGGATGACATATGAGGGATATGATGGTTAATAATTATTTTTTTTGTATTATTTTATCGCAAGTGATTATATGATGTTTTGAAGCTGGGGGAGGGGGTGGGGGGAATGGGGAGCTCTGCACCCGGCCATTGCAGACACAACCCCCAATTAGGTTTGCTCTTAAAGGGGTTGCTCCGCCGGAAAAAAAAATTAAAAGCCAGAAGCTACAGCTACAGCAGCTGCTGGCTTTTAATATTTGGACACTTACCTGTCCTGGAGTCCAGCGACGTCCGCAGCAGAGGACGAGCGACCGCTCGTCGTTTTGCTGCTCCCTCCGCCATCCTCGCTGAGGGAACCAGGAAGTGAAGCCCTGCGGCTTCATGCCCGGTTCCCTACGGCGCATGCGCGAGTCGCGCTGCGCCGTTCTGATTGGTGCTCCTGTGTTCTGGGAGCCGAGTGTCTCCCAGAACACCAAGGGAAGTCTGCGGGAAGTGACGTAACTCCCGCAGATTCCCGGAGACAGGACTCCCGGATGTGGGTGAAAATACCTGTCTTAGACAGGTATCTTCACCCCCCTCCCCCCTGAAAGGTGTCAATTGTGACACCGGAGGGGGGGAGGGTTCCAAATAGCAAAAGTTGCTATTTAGGGTGGAGCTCCGCTTTAATATCGGTTCAGAACCGAGGAGCGTAGTTAGCAATATTGTGCTAATTAGAAGAGAAGGTTGTTTTTTTTTGTTTGTTTTTTGAGATTTCATTATGGAGGCCATTAAAGTGACCTCGTTTAATGTAAGGGGGCTAAACACACCGGAGAAGAGACGGATGCTCCTACATGATATGCAAGGATCTAAAACTGATATTGTTTTTATACAAGAAACACATTTTAGAGAAGATAAAATACCTAGCTTGCAAAGTAAGTCATTTCTGGTAACATATCATTCAACTAATCAGGTAGCAAAATCAAAAGGGGGTTTTGATCCTTATATCAAGTAAAGTACCATGGGGGTATAAAGATTCAATCAAAGACCCAGGAGGACGTTTTTTGTTTGTAAAAGGTACAATAGGAGAAGCGGAAATTACTTTGGCAGCGTTGTATGCTCCTAATGAACACCAAGAGATCTTTATAAATAAAACATTTAGGAAATTGATGGAGTTTAAAATGGGACAATTGATTATAGGTGGAGATTTAAACATCCCCCTAATACCAGTAGAAGATGCATCAACTGGAGGGTCAACCATTTCTAATAATGCACATAAAAATATAGCTCAATCTCTCTATAAAAATCAATTAATTGATGTATGGAGATTACTTCACCCCACAGAAAAGGACTATACCTTTTACTCTTTCTCCCATAAAACATATTCTCGTATTGACTATTTTCTTATTCCACATGCCCAACTTCATGCAGTTCAAGATGTTACTATTGGCTCCATTACCTGGTCAGACCATGCACTGATGTCCCTGATATACACCTTACAAGACTCTCCCCTGACTAGGTCCAACCATTGGAGACTGAATGAAAGTCTTTTACAAGATGAAGAAGTATGGGAAGATTTAGTCAGAAAAATTGGGTTTTATTTTGAAACTAATAACACACTTGATTGTGACCCCGGGATTGTCTGGGAGGCACATAAGGCGGTTATCAGGGGCGTCCTGATCAAGCATGGAGCCAGAAAAAAACGTAAACGAACACAACAATTCAAACTACTTATGGAAGAACTATCTAAATTAGAAGATCGACATAAAAAAGCTCAAACTGAAGGGGTTGAGAAAGAACTTTTGACTAAAAGGACACAAATTGCAGATCTCCTGCAGTACAAAGCAAAGGCGGCGTTGGATATGTAAAAGATTCTCGTATGAAGCTGGGAATAAATGTGGGAAGGTCTTAGCTAGAACTTTACAAGGACAAAAATCAAAGACTTGTATCCCTCATTTGATAACACCTAATAGACCGAAGATTGTAAAATCATATGATATAGCACAGGAATTTAAAGAATTCTATGAATCACTTTATAATCTGAAGGGTAAACCTCATACTCAAGAACAAATAGTTACATATCTTACTCTATCTTCAATGCCTCAGTTATCAGATAGACAGAGATGAAATGGAAGACCCTATAACAATAGAAAAACTCCAAGAAGCAGTAAGAACAATTAAATTCGATAAAGCGCCGGGTCCGGATGGTTTAACAGCCCAATACTACAAGATCTTGCTTCCCTCTCTTGGTCAGTACATGATTAAATTCTTCAACGCACTGGGTTCCTCGGCATCTTTTACAGCAGAAACCTTATTGGCCTATATCTTGGTGATACCTAAGGAAGTGAAATATTTCATTACTTAATCTAGACCTTAAAATTTTTACCAAAATATTGGCCAATAGAATTCAACACCATATCCCAAAACTGATTCACCTAGATCAAGTGGGATTTGTACCCACAAGAGAGGCAAGGGATAATACTATAAAGGTATTGAACTTATTACAGAAGATTAATGTATGCCAGACCCAATGTATACTTTTGAATACAGATGCAGAGAAGGCCTTTGACAGGGTGAACTGGAATTTCATGCTGGCAGTCCTAAAATATGGCGGTTTTGGAAATAAAATGTTACAATGTATCACTGCTATTTATTCCCGCCCAACGGCCCGAATACGGGTAAATGGGATATTGTCAGACACTCTTAAAATTACAAATGGAACGAGGCAGGGATGTCCCCTCTCGCCCCTCCTGTTCGCCCTGTCATTGGAACCATTTCTCTGCACTATTCGATCAAACCAAAATATTACAGGGATTCAGATAGGAGAGAGTCAGCATAAAATCTCGGCATATGCCGATGATATGCTATTTTCATTAAGGAACCCGGTGACTACACTTCCAAATTTGATGAAAGAATTTGAGAAATATGGCTCACTTTCCAACCTTAATATAAATTTTACAAAATCAGAAGCAATGGGGGTGAATTTACCTAGAGAATTAGTAAAGCAACTTAAACAAAATTTTAAATTCAAATGGACTGATAAAGCACTGACATATTTGGCTACGTTGATCCCTCCTAAAATAGAAAACGTTTTTGAGCTGAACTTCCCATTACTAAAAATTAAGACATTGTTATCTGGTTGGAATATGGGCTTTCACTCTTGGCTAGGACAATGTAGTATTATCAAAATGAACATACTTCCTAAATTATTGTATCTATTTCAGACACTGCCAATACGTATTCCGCCTAGTTACTTTAAACAGAGTCAAAAGATAATGTTTGATTTTATTTGGGCATATAAATATCCTAGGATACAACGTAGGGTTTTAATGAATCCAAAAGAATATGGAGGATTGGCAATGCCGGATATACGAAAATATTACTTAGCAACTCATTTAAGTAGGGTAATCGATTGGAATAGGCACAAAGATACCAAACACTGGGTTCAGATGGAATGTGCACAATCCCTGATACCCCTGGGCAGAGCCCCTTGGTGTTATGCCTCTCTCCCGAAACAAATAAAAAAACACCCCTTGATAGGGAACACTGTAAAAATTTGTTTTGATTTATTACCTAGTATAGGTATAGGTACTGTATAATACCTGAAACATCTCCCTTATACCCGATACTGGGAAATCCCCTTTTCTCACCGGGGTATGAAGATATAAGTTTTTAGCACATATTAGAGGCAGGATAAACACAAGTACTATCATATATAAAAGAAGGAAGATGGGTAAAGATTACGGAGTTAATGACACAAGCAGACATATATAAATTAGGACTATGGAGCTCTATTCAGATCACACATTTTTTTTAAGACTCTTGCGAATCCAGAGGTGTTTAAAAGAGCCTTGACTACGTTTGAGAAGTACTGCTATGAGAGAGAAGCAACATCCCATACATTATCAGTAAACTACAAATTGCTAAATACACCTGGGGAAGAATACGTACCGGGATTTATTCAAAATTGGGAACAGGACCTAGGAACATCGTGGGATAACACACAGCAGATTTTTAGGCTTATTCATAAAACATCAATTTGTGTAAAATCACAAGAAATAAACTATAAGATTCTTAGTCGATGGAATAAAACTCCAGAAAAACTGAATACAGCCTTTCCGGAACGTTCAGATTTGTGCTGGAGATGCCAAGGAAGCAAAGGTACTACTCTCCATATATAACTAAAATACTTTTGGACAGTAGTGGGACACACGCTTCAGAGATTTACTGGCCATATGCTACCAGAGGATCCGGCCTTATTCCTTTTTCATAAATCATATATACCAGAAGAAATATATAAAAAATCGATTATAGGCCACCTCTTGGAAGCGGCAAGGGCATGTATTCCTCTGAGGTGGAAATCAGTACTGCCACCAATGGTAAGGATGTGGCTAGATAAGGTTAAAGAAATTAGTAGATTGGAAGACTTGGTATTTTCAGCATTACATCAACAGGAATTATGCGATAGAAGGTGGTCAGAATGGAATGATTTTGTAATATCAGAAGAAGGGAAAATTCTCTATGATAATAATTAGGAGGATCCTCAGGAATCTTGGTCTCCGACGTGTTTTGGTCCCCCTCCTTCTTTTTATTTATTTATAAAAAAAATTGGGGTTTTTTTTTTTTTTTTGTTTGTTTTTTTTTTTTTTTTTTGTTTTTTGGGTAAAATGGAATAACATTTTTTGGTCAATGATGAGAAATAGAGATTGTATTTTTGGAAAATTAGATAATTTTTGTTTTTAGTTATTATAAGTTATCTCATGGACTTTAAACTAAACTGTTAAAGTTGAGTAAATGATGCATGTATATCTTGAAAATGTCCAATGACCAAATAAATAAAAATAAATAAATTTTAAGAAAAAAAAAGGGAATGCACCCCCGTGCATCCTCTGGTTAACTATTTGGAAGCTGATTAAAGCCCTCAGGCTGTAATCGGGAAGCCTATCAGAGCCGCTGGCTCTGATAGGCACTTCCAAAAACTAACCAGCCACTGTTATTCAGATGGCCGGCGCTCAACAGGGGGCCGGCCATCTGAATTGTGGGCGGCAGCGGCAGCAATGCATGAACCTATGTATTGTTGTGAGTGGCGCAGGAGCGAGAGGGGGCGCCGCTCCTGCGCCCACTATGGACGCACCGCCACTGAGTTCTACTATATCTAAAGTGAGAAAGATAGTGTCGGTAAGGTTAGATCATGTAATAAGGTCAGTAAATGTAAAGTCCTTCTGACATACTTATAACACTCCCCTCCCCCAGACTGCCAATACTGCTGTCCAAAAGTTCCCCCTGTGCTCATCCAGGAGGCGTGCTGCTGTCAGGATCACCAGGTAAAAACAGAGTAAAAAGAAAACGATTACAGCCACTTCATCTATTGGAAAGCTGCAATCTATTACATTTTTGGTTTTGGGTTTAGTACCTCTTTCTTTGTTATCCGTTTGCTCAATACTACTGCTTCTTTTATATGGTATTATATTGTGGTTATTTGCACAAAAATTAATTTTATTGTATTTTTTTATTTAAAATATGGGTTTGCTAAACAGTAGCATTAATATTGTCTGACATAAAAATTCACTGCTTTTAGAAAATATATAATGTTCTGAGGGGTTTTAAGTAATTTTCTGAATATGCATTCTATCTTGTGAAAAATTGCAAAAATGCCTGTTGTTGTGAATTGAGTTTAATTAGAGGGAAGATGAAGTGCAGGAGAAGGATGTAAAATATGAAATATAAAAATATTTATATAATTACCAAATATATATAAAAACCTATTGCTTTTTGAGGTTAAATGCAGCCTTTAGAAGAAAAGAAAATGGTTCCAGTGGCACAACCTCTGTTGTATTTTTTTGTTTTGTTTTTCTCATGTCCTTACAGTCAATCTTTTTGGCTTTTGGTCTAAGAGGGGTGGGCCCATAGGCACGCCTCTTCTCGGCAATCCCCATTTTATCCATCTTTGCTTTTTTCCTGCTATTCCTCACCCATTTTTTTCCAGGTTTATATGTAGTAGGTTAAAGTGTATGTCAACCCTCACATATACCCAGTGAAGTGAACAGTCTCAGATGATATCCAGGGATGAAACAAATCTCCCTATATAAGATTTACACGTATATCTGCTGTCTTCAGCTTTATATACTGTTTTGAAAATTCCGATTTTTCTCTTCCTGTTCAACACTGCAGTGAAGTCTGGGCATACAGCCAAGACAGCTGATTGGAGGAAAGGCACACACCCCCTCTCCTCCTAGGCTTTAGAGCTGATCATTGAATAATTCTGGGCTCTGCTAATCTATTTATAGCATCCTCCCCAACACAAAACTCCAGGCTGCTTTGATCACATGTGATCAAAAAACACAAAAATGGGTATATAGAAAGCTCATCCAAAATATAATTTATAGTGGTGCCTAATGGAGTATAAAAATGTAATTGGTCAATAATCGGATATTGATTAGACCACCCAACTATAAAGGCTTATCGCACTTATAGAGCCTCTGAATAATGGAAGCATATATAGAAAAAAGGAGAAGGGATGTGGGGATTCAAAGTCCCCCACTGACAGTATTCTTCAATGAGGCGCAGGTAATTATATGTACTAAATGTTAGTAAACCGCAAGGATAGAAAGTTAAAGAAAACAATTTAATGATAATATTAATTGAAAAAAACACCACATCTAAACCACCTAATATAAAATAAGACTAGTCAAAAATGAACATTAAACAGGGGTGGCCACCCAATCGACCATACACACCATACACATTCAACCGCTGCTGATCTTATGTAATATACCGATGTTTGCAATAGTCAATAGTGCTTATGAATCTCAGTATCTTGGTATGTAGTTGATAATGAACAGAGTTCCTTCTGTGCAGTTAGTTATTCTGATGGAAAATGTTAATGGGTGAATTTGCTGAATGACCATGAACAAGCCGACAGTCTTACACACTAATTAACGTGGTGGGGGTGTCAAACGGCTGGGTGTAAACTTCTTTTACACATAAAACGATATTGTGGACAGTGATTAATGGTATAATCAACAATGATACCTCAAACAGAATGTCTCTGTGGAGTTTTCCACCATCCAGTATGGACAGCCAGCTGATCAGTAGACAGATCCGTGTAAAGGAAACATTCACTCACCACTTCGTTGTGTGTTCAATGCTTCAGCTGATATCACCGATGATCTGTTAGTTTCCACTCATTGGATCCGAAAGAAATCATTCGAACAGATGCACTTGAAGTAAAAGTCTGTCCATGATAGTGAGACTTCGGTATGTACACGCCGCAGAGCTAGTCCCAAGTCAAGGTGGCATATTCAATGATCATAACGGATGATTTAGGCGGTTAGTCTGGTGGGTCAAGTCCCCCTGTTTAAACGCTACAAAGAGTGTAGCTGCAGAATTGCCTAACATACCGAAGTCTCACTATCATGGACAGACTTTTACTTCAAGTGCATCTGTTCGAATGATTTCTTTCGGATCCAATGAGTGGAAACTAACAGATCGGTGATATCAGCTGAAGCATTGAACATTTGTTGCCGACTGAACACACAACGAAGTGGTGAGTGAATGTTTCCTTTACACGGATCTGTCTACTGATCAGCTGGCTGTCCATACTGGATGGTGGAAAACTCCACAGAGACATTCTGTTTGAGGTATGATTGTTGATTATACCATTAATCACTGTCCACAATATCGTTTTATGTGTAAAAGAAGTTTACACCCAGCCGTTTGACACCCCCACCACGTTAATTAGTGTGTAAGACTGTCGGCTTGTTCATGGTCATTCAGCAAATTCACCCATTAACATTTTCCATCAGAATAACTAACTGCACAGAAGGAACTCTGTTCATTATCAACTACATACCAAGATGAAAAAAGAAAATTACCACTCAGATGTACCTGATAGATTTTTCCACTTCTATCCCAAGCCACGGGTGCAGGCAATGCATATAATGATGCGAAAAATGGAAGGAAACTATTGGACAGCCGCACTCCAAAAACAGTTCCTTTATTGGAAAATCACAGAAATCCAAACCACAGCAAAAAATAAGAGCAGACAAGCTTGTCTGCTCTTATTTTTTGCTGTGGTTTGGATTTCTGTGATTTTCCAATAAAGGAACTGTTTTTGGAGTGCGGCTGTCCAATAGTTTCCTTCCATTTTACATACCAAGATACTGAGATTCATAAGCACTATTGACTATTGCAAACATCGGTATATTACATAAGATCAGCAGCGGTTGAATGTGTATGGTGTGTATGGTCGATTGGGTGGCCACCCCTGTTTAATGTTCATTTTTGACTAGTCTTATTTTATATTAGGTGGTTTAGATGTGGTGTTTTTTTCAATTAATATTATCATTAAATTGTTTTCTTTAACTTTCTATCCTTGCGGTTTACTAACATTTAGTACATATAATTACCTGAGCCTCATTGAAGAATACTGTCAGTGGGGGACTTTGATTCCCCACATCCCTTCTCCTTTTTTCTATATATGCTTTGATCACATGTGATGGAGAACTTGTCAGAAGTTATCAGGCTTATAACAGAAGAATGTAGCAGGAGACAGCTACGGGACACATTGCTTTGAGGACAGATAACAAAACACTGCAGATATGTGCCCAGCTTCAAATTTCATGAATTGGGTTTACATCCACTTTAAGTAGTTATAGCCTTCTCGGGTAACGGAGGTCATTTCGTACCCTCCGTGCACTTTGACTGAGCCTTTGTATGGGCGTACTGTTGTACCACGAGGGCTCTCTATAATGTGTAGTTTTTCTCTTTCGTCCATGGACGGACACCGCTCCTTATAATTCTTGACTTGTGGGTTATGTTCCGTCTATTAGGAGAGGACTAGGCAGACATGTTAGACATTTAAAACATGTAACTTTAGCAAAGCTGCACAGCCCCGCCCAGGGGGCGGTCCCTCTGGTCATAACCCCTCACATTGCACTTAGCAGTTCAGTTTTTTTCTGCCTAGTAGAGGAGAAGGACCTGGCTCTCTTTGGGCCCAGAGTCCTGAAGAAATTTTTTACTTTTTATTAAATTTTTTTGAGAATCTACTATCAACTGTCGGCTGGGTGACAGGCTGGATAATATAGATCCTTGTAGTCCCCCCAGTCCGGCCATCGAGCGTGAGCAGACCTTAGCTATGTGCAGGGTCGGCCACGACATTACCCCATGGCTCCAGGGGTGGCCGGTGAGCTATATGCTCCGGGGTTCACATATGACTGGGCTGCTTGCTGTCTCAGTCACAGTGAACCATGGCCGACAGCTACTCTGTACTGCTCGGATGTAGGTCTGTCAGGAACGCGCCAGCAGTCCTCGCAGGACGGGTAAGTACTTTTCCTCCTGTCTTGGCAGGTTGGAACAGCTGGGCATTCCTGGGGAGGTCGTCTAGGGGGTCTCTCACCCTTCCTTTCTTCTCTCTTTGTCCTTTCCCTCCTCCCCATACTCTGTCGGGTTGGGCCTGCTGTGTACTGACCGGGGGTCCTCCGGGGGGGGGCTCTGTGTCCTGGCTAGGGGCTGCGGGGTTTCCAGGGTCCGCTCTCCATGTGGGGTGTCATTTGGTGCCATGGGGTGGCCTCCGCGCTGAGGCCCAGTGTGTTCACTGCCTTTTTTCTTTTTACCATATGTTCGGCGGTCATTTTGGTGGCACCATTTTCTTGTGGCCGGACTTGTTTTTAATGCTGAGCAGCGGTGGCCATTTTCTTGTAGTCCGCACGCTTTTACACAGGGGCCTCTGGCGGCCATTTTCATGTATAGCCCAACTTTGTTTTTTTGCCTCTAGCGGTGAAAACGTCCCTTCTGAACGGCGCAAATAGCGCAGAACACCTCAGGCACAGGAATACACCACAGACATTTAGGGAGAGCGGACGGCGGCGCTGTGCGGCACCTGGGTCAGAGCGGCGAGTCCCCTGGGGGGTCCCTCAGTCTGAGCACCTAGGAGGGTGGACCCAATGTACCTTACCTTGGTCCCTATGGGGGTCAGGCAAGTGTGGGTTTGCATGGCGTCAGAAGCTGGCGTTTTCTTTCCCTGACATCTCTGTGGTGGCAACCGGTCTCCTGTTCCCGGGGTGCATATGGACGCCTTGCTGGTGATCCTGGAGTCCCTTATTACCGGGGTAGAAGTGGTGTGCAGACGTAAGGGGTGTATAAACGTCCCCTCCCTCCACCATCTTCCGGGAAAACAGTTCTGATTCAGACTTGGGCCTTGCTGTGGCAGATATCCCCTGCTCTGACTTGTCAGAAGATGCAAACCAGGACACTTCGGACAGTGCGGAACTGTGTCCTTGCTTGCTTCCATGTCCGCGCAAAAGGACGCTTGTTGGAGCACTTACCACCGTGTGCGGGATCCCCAATAAAATGGAGGTTACGGCGAGGGCATCTGTTAAGGTGTCGGTCCCTTCTGGGTCCCACTAGCTGGCCCGCACCGCCAGGAGGTTTCCTTACCTAGCTTATTTGATAAGTTTTAAATACTACGTATGGGAGCGGCCGCAGCATTCCAAAAGAATTGCATGGCTGTCCGTTATCTTTTTGGGGAGTGTTTCCTGAAAAAGGCATCCAGGGAATTACCACGGTCCGGTGGTAGGGGCCCCTGTCTTTAAGTACCCTGCAGACAGGAGGACCGAGGCGGTAGCCCGGTCCTTTTTCATGGTATTGGGGTCAGCATGGCGGTCACTGTTGGCCACGACCCTGGTGTTGCTGGCGCTTTCTTGAATGGGCAAGATTGCTGCACCTTGCTTGGAATAGCAACAGGCTTCCCCGGTCTGCATGATAGTGGACCAGTTGGTGCATGGCCTCAGGTAGGTCTGCAATGCGGCCTTTGATACAGCTACCTGGCTGTCCAGAATGTTCAGTATCTGCGGAGGGGCTCCGCCGCATAATTTGTCTGATGTGCTGATCTGCGGACCAGACGTCCAAGAAGACTCTGGTGGATTTGCTCTTCCAGGTTTGGGGGCTTTTTGGAGGCTCACTGGATGACATTGAAAATGTCGTTTGGGGTGGGAGCACGGCGCTCCCACAATCCAGAAAGGGTAAGGAGCCACGCCGTAGGTCAGGCCCCCCCCTTTTTTCCGCTCACAAGCGTTTTTTTTCTTTCCGCCGGACCCGCAGGTGAGCGTTTCCAGGCCGACAAGGGGCCAGCTGAGGGGATAAGAATCTCCCTGGGTTGGCAAGCCAGACGGCCTGCAAACAAATCTGCAACTACATGAAGGGCTGTCCCTGCCTGACTTTGCGAGTTGGCAGCTCGGTGGACTTCCCTGCTTTCCGACCAGTGGGTTTGCACAATGGTTTCATCAGGGTAGATTTTCTTCTTGTGCACAAAATAACAGATTTTTTCTCTCCAACCTTCATCTTTCGTCCGGCTCATCGGAACGCCCTGTTTGGGGCAGTGCAGGACCTGCTAAAGCACGGGGTAATAGCTCCTGTGCCGCTGCTGGCAAGGCTTCAGGGTTTCTATTCCAATCTGTTTGTAGTCCCACAGTAGTGATCATTGGGTGAAATTACTCAAGAGAGCAATAAAGGGAGATCGGACTTTACAGGCAACACATGCAACAGAATAGAAAAAATATAAAGCTTTAATTGACAAATACAAATTAACAATGTTCAAAGAATTAAAAACCATACAGAATACAGGACAGTAGGAGTAGAATCCCTTGAACCTCTACGTTGACACGTTTCGCCGTGAGGCTTCATCGGGACGGACGACAAGAGGATACAAGGAATAAAACAAATCTCACTGTCTCGCATGTAGTTCAAACTGAAGAGACTTAATAACAAAGTGAGAAGTTCCGTAGAGATAATACTCAATAGAAGCATACACATATAGATCTGGAATTGGCTGAGAACAAGACTATGTTGTCCTTGGGGCTATTAGTATAGTAAGCATGGAATTGGCTGAGAACAAAATTATGTAGTCCTTCTAGATGCAGCTACCATTTGAGCAAACATAGGCAGCTATGCACTCCTGAATCCAATATATTCCCGAAAAACACATATAACAGGGGCAGGACGTCCAGCAGAAAAAAGGATCACCGTATCACATAGATAGGGACAGTAGGAGACGGCGCGGCTGTCTCCCAGGGGTCATACTGCACACGTCCGTCGGTCTTATCTGGACCTTGAAATATTTCTGTCTATTAATCCATCCGATTTGCCCCCTGTGCAACTTGGAGTGTCCCTATCTATGTGATACGGTGATCTTTTTTTCTGCTGGACGTCCTACCCCAGCTATATGTGTTTTTCTGGAATATATTGGATTCGGGAGTGCATAGCTGCCTATGTTTGCTCAAATGGTAGCTGCATCTAAAAGGACAACATAATTTTGTTCTCAGCCAATTCCATGCTTACTATACTAATAGCCCCAAGGACAACATAGTCTTGTTCTCAGCTAATTCCAGATCTATATGCATATGCTTCTATTGAGTATTATCTCTACGGACCTTCTCACTTTGTTATTAAGTCTCTTCAGTTTGAACTACATGCGAGACAGTGAGATTTTGTTTTTGTTCCCTGTATCCTCTTGTCGTCCGTCCCAACAAAGCCTCACGGCCAAACGCGTCGACATAGACGTTCAAGGGATTCTACTCCTACTGTCCTGTATTCTGTATGGTTTTTAATTCTTTGAACATTGTTAATTTGTATTTGTCAATTAAAGCTTTATAATTTTTCTATTCTGTTGCATGTGTTGCCTGTAAAGTCCGATCTCCCTTTATTGCTCTCTTGAGTAATTTCACCCAATGATCATTACCATACGGATGTGGCAATATGGGTGCCTTCCCCTCCCTTTCTTTTCTGAATTTTTAGTCCCACAGTAGGACGGGGTTCGTCCAATCCTGGACCTCAAGGTCCTCAACTCCTTTGTAAAAGTACGAAGGTTCAGGATGGAATCAGTTCGCTCGGGTCGCTGCTCTCCATCCGGGTTTTTTTTTCTGGCGTCCTTGGACATCAAGAACGCATATTTACAGGTTCCCATATGTCGAGCATCAGAAAATTCAGATTTTTGCAGTCGGGGTCGATCACTACCAATTTGTGGCTCTCTTTTGGCCTGGCATCGGCACCAAGGGTTTTCTCCAAGGTGCTCACCACGATCCTGGCCTTGCTGTGACAGTGTGGAATCGCTTGTGGGCTTCCTGGACGACCTCCTGAGGGCTGCTTCGGACTCAGAATTAGAGGAGGATGTGGCGATGACAGTTAGACCCTTCGAAAATATGGTTGGGTACTGACCCTCCAGAAGTCAGTGTTGGTGCCAATTCAATGCCTGGAGTACCTGGGTTTGATCCTGCTCTCTTCAGAGGCAAGGTTTTTTTTCTCCCTTTGAAAAAATTGTAGGCTTTTCAGGCGGCGGTGAAGCTGTTGGCATCCAGCAGGTGGTCGTCGCTGCGCTTTTTGCATGGGAGTCCTGGGTCTCATGGTAGCCTCCTTCGAGGCAGTACCGTATGCTCCTATTCCATACTAGAGTCTTGCTAAAAAAGATCCTGTCCAAAGGGACAAGTCTCCGTTGTCCCTGGATTGTCGAATCCGGGTGGGCCACCTAGCCAGACCTCCCCTGGTCTGGTGGCTGAAATCTCCGGCTCTTCAGTCCGGAAGGTCGTTCCTTCCTTTTCACTGGACTGTAATCTCGACGGATGCCAGCCTGACCGTTTGGGGGTATTTAGTTGACGCAAGGTCGCTGCAAACAAGAAGAATCCCACCTGCCAATCAATGTACGAGAACTTTGAACGATCAGGCAGTGCCTCCCCACATGGTCAGAGGCTACAGGGGCGTCCGGTCAGGATCCAGTCGGACAACGCCACGACGGTGGCATATGTCAACCACATAGGAGGACCAAGCAGCTCGGCTGCAGCATTGGAGGTCGCTCGTATCCTGCGGTGGGTTGAACGGAGCATGCTGGCTCTATAGGTGTGTACATTCTGGGTGTAGTATCTGGCAGCTGACTACCTAAGTCGCCAGATGCTGGACCAAGGAGAATGGTCGCTACACCCGGATGTGTTTCAACTCTTTTGCCTGAGATAGGGCACGCCGGCCGTGGATCTCCTGGCTTCTCGATTCAATCGGAAGGTATTGAAGTTTGTGGCCAGGGCCAAGGATCCCTGGGCAGACACGATGGGCGCATGGGTGGCCCCATAGGGTCAGTATTGACTAAGTTATACCTCTTCCCCACTGATTTTTCTGCCTCGTCTGCTCCGCAGATTGGGGGCTGAGGGGATTCCGGGGACTCTAATTTCCCCAGATTGGCCTTGGCGTCCCAGGTAAGCCGACCTAGTGCACCTGGTGGCAGATGCCCCTTTGGTCCTATACTTTGTCCTGCTTTACAGTCGCTGGCTTTAACGACTTGGTTGTTGAAAGTCAGGTTCTGGGGGACTGAGGCCTGTCGGACTCAGTAATTTCCTCCATGCTGAGGGTACGGAAGTCTTCTTCTCGGAAGATCTATCATTGCACGTGGGAGGCCTACATCTCTGTGTGAGGAGATGGGTTGGCGCCCACGGGGGTAGTCGGTTTCCAGGATCCTGCTGTTTTTATAGCTTGGTGTGTATCAAAAACTTGCCTTAAAGGGGAGTTCCAGCCTTTTTTTATGTTTATTAAAAGTCAGCAGCTACAAAAAGTGTAGCTGCTGGCTTTTAATAAACATACACTTACCTGTTCCACTGTCCAGCGACGCCCGGAGCTCGCTCCTCTCCCCCCTTCTCTGCCGGCGCCTCCATTCATAGTGTGGGCAGCCGGCCGTGACAGTTTTCGGCTTCACGGCCGGGCACTCACTGCGCATGCACGAACGGCGCAGCACTCTGAGTGGACAGACGATCGCCTGGGACCTGTCACGCCCCAGGTGATCGCCTACAGGGAGGGGCCGCCAGAAGGCGATATGACGTATCGCCTCGGAGCCCCCGGGGCAGAAGGAGGAAGTGGGACAGGAAGTCCCACTGCTACTGAAGGCCCCACTCCCCCCCCAAAAAAATTACATGCCAAATGTGGAATGTAAGGGGGCGAGGAGTGGCTTTAGCGGAAGTTCCAAATTTGGGTGGAACTCCGCTTTAAAGCACCATTAAGGGACCGTTTTCAGCCTTGGCTGTTTTCTTTAAACTACCCTTGGCGGCTCATTCACTGGTGAGTACATTTGCGCAAGGGGTCTGACATGTGGCTCCTCCGTTTCGGCCACCACTACCTCTGTGAGATTTGAATTTGGTACCCTCGGTACTTCAGTAACCTCCCTTTGAGAACATCAGAGAGATTCCTCTTTTGACACTCTTTCAGAAAGTTGCCTTTCTGGTGGCTATTACCTCTGTCAGGAGGGTTTCTAAATGGCTTCCTTGTCTTGCAAGTCCTCCTGCTTGATCCTCCATACAGATAAGCTGTGCTACGCCCGCAGCCTTCGTTTCTTCTGAAGGTGGTCTCGGCTTTTGTTTTGAATAAGGACATTGTACTTCTATCCTTGTGTCCTCGGCCGTCGCATCCCAAAGAGGTTGCGTTACATTCCTTAAACGTGTTCTGCGGGCGTATCTGTCTGCTACGCTGACTGGCCCATGGACGGGCCTGGCGGTGTTTCGTCGGCCTCCATTTTTGATGGATCAGACCGATTGTGATTCAGGCCTATGCCTTTAGAGGGCGGACGCCTCCCCTTCCTGTCTCTGCGCATTCGACCAGGGCAATTGTTGCCTCCTGGCCTTTCCAACATCAAGCATCTGTTTCACAGGTGTGTAAGGCGGCGACCTGGTCATCCATTCATACCTTCACTAAGTTTTACAAGGTTGATGTGTAAGCATCTTCGGATGCTTGCTTCGGCCGCATGGTTTTGCAGGCGGCTGTTTGAGATTGCATCTCCTCCATTGAGCTGTGGTTGTTTGGGGTCAAGTTGTTTGCTGTTCCCACCCCTTGTTTTTTGCACTGCTTGGGGACGTCCCACAAGTCAAGAATTATAAGAAGCTGTCCGACCATGGACGAAAGAGAAAATAGGATTTTTGTACTCACCGTAAAATCCTTTTCTCTGAAGTCCATGGACAGACACAGCACCCTCCCCTTCTTTTTTAGGTTTGTACTGCTTTTTGACGAACTGAGCTGCTAAGTGCAGTGTAAGGGGTTATGACCAGAGGGACCGCCCCCTGGGCGGGGCTGTTCAGCTTTGCTAAAGTTACATGTTTTAAATGTCTAACATGTTTGCCTAGTCCTCTCCTAATAGACGGAACATAGCCCACAAGTCAAGAATTATAAGTAGCTGTGTCCGTCCATGGACTTCAGAGAATTGGATTTTACGGTGAGTACAAAAATCCTATATTTTTTTTTTGTATTGCCTTTAATTTTTGTACTTTGCAATGCCTATTGTCATTGTGGGTGCCTGTATTTCATTGTGTACCCCTTTTGGTGATTTATGGGTGTGTTTTTTTTTTCTTGCTTGTCTTTTGTATTCCTTTTTCTGCTAATGTAAAATCTGAAACTAGAATAAAGCAAATTTAGCAGAAGAAAAAAATAATCCAGAATGGCATGTTTTTATTGAATAGAATTTTTTTTATAGTAGCTGGAATTTCCTTTTATTTTCCATATTTTTTTAAAAACAATTAAAAAATTGGATACAGTCATGAAAGCTCACAGGCAGCCTTTATTATTGATATGCTTGACATGTAATAGACTTTTCAGCATCCGTGCAGCATACTGCATCTTTGAAAAGAGAAGGGTAAATTTTTATATAAAGGTGTAAAGCCATGTTGTAATCCAGAAAACATTGGACGTTCTGTTATGTTCATTAATTTTTTGTCATCTATAAACTAATATTTAATAAATAGCAATGCGTGTACCGTGCCTCCAGCACTATTTGTGGCTGCTGTTGCCATATGCAAAGACTTTGTGAAAATCAGAATTTCTAAAGCTATTTTGGTGACACAATGTTTTGCCCCAAGGCAATAATATTTTATTTTATTGTAAAATCATTAGAAACACTCTCAAACTTTTGATATGCAAGTCGTGTATTCTGAGTCAAGTGTGTCAGGATAAAATAGGAAAATTCTATCCATGGAGTTTTGTAATTAATTGAGTTTTTGTGCACCCATTCCAGCATGGCTCATTAAACACTGCTTCACTGTCATCTGTGTTTAATGTTAATTCTATCATATTAAAAGGATCTTATTAGAAACAAGAAACGCAGTTGAAAACTATGGGCCTTGTTTACCAAAGTGTATAGAGAGGTGATTTTAGGCCTCATTTACTGTAGTTTTTAAGTGGGGTGAAGTAAGGTGATTCTCAACCTAAATTTACGGTTGCATAAAATAGGGGGAAGTGAGGTGATCCTGGACCCCATTTACTGTTGTGTAAAGTAGGTTGAACTCCTATTCTACACCTAGTGGCTTCTGAGCCCCCTCACTGGCCTGTAGTCGGCTGCGTGTCGGATCACGTACATATACGTGATTCTGGACTTCTGCCTGCAGGAGGTGCACATGCCCTGCCGGAGGGCTGCTTCTGCTGTGACAGTTGACTCTGTGTCCCCCGGCTTCCGCCGATCATTGGCAATACATAGAGAACTGAGAAATGCCTATGTAAAGAAGCACACAGTTAACATGCAAACACTGGCTAGGCACACAGTTAACACCTTGATCGCCCTAAATGTTAACCCCTTCCCATCCAGTGTCATCAGTACAGTGACCGTGCATATTTCTAGCACTGATTACTGTATTACTGTCACTGGTTCCCACAAAATGTCAAAATTGTCAGTGTCAGAATGTCTGCCAGAATATCGCAGTCCCGCTATAAGTCGCTGATTGCCACCATTACTAGTATATACATATTTTTAAAAAAAACATAAATATATCCCATAGTTTGTAGACGTTATAACGTTCGCGTAAACCAAACAATATACACCTATTGGGATTTGTTTTTACCAAAAACATGTAGCAGGATACATAGTGGCCTAAATGTATGAAGAAATTATTTTTGATTTTTTTTTTTATAGCAGAAAGTAAAAAATATTGTGTGTTGTTTTTTTTTTTTTTTTTTTCAAAATTCATGTTTTCTGCTTTATAGGGGTGCGCATCTTCACTGGTCTCACAATTCGATTCGATTCCGCGATGCATCACGATTACTACCCAAGTGCCCATGGTTTAAAACTTTTCTAAATTTCTAAACAAACAAACATAATAACATATGGACCAAAAAATAATAAAATGACCGTGACCGACCATGCACTGCAATCCGCGCGCTCTTCCCAGCAATGCCTGGCATGCATGGCACACTGGCATTGAACAAATAGCTACAAAACACATGTGTGTCCCATCAATGCAGCCTCATTGCCCATCAATGCAGCCTACCTGACTATGCCCGTCCATGCAGCGTCACTGTGCCTGTCCATTCAGTATCACTGTGCCCATCAATGCAGCGTCACTGTGCCCATCAATGCAGCGTCACTGTGCCCATCAATGCAGCGTCACTGTGCCCATCAATGCAGCGTCACTGTGCCCATCAATGCAGCGTCACTGTGCCCATCAATGCAGCGTCACTGTGCCCATCAATGCAGCATCGCTGTGCCCATCAAAAAGCATCACTATGCCCATCAATGCAGTGTCACTATGCCCATCAATGCAGTGTCATTATTTCTACAGCTCACTGATAGTTGGCCTGATGGTCAGTTAGAAGAATACTCCTGACATTTGCGGTCATTAGGAAAAATCGGCCCGTGTGTACTTGGCATTAATGTTGGCTGTACAAAGACAGGAATGGCATGTTTCAAGATGGTTAGATTGCTTTGACCAATGTTATCATAGTCACTGATTAGCAAGCTGTAATGTCAGTAATAGGTCACTGAGCATGTGGAATCACTGTGAAGGCCTGTGATATAAAACTCCTATCTGTATACTGTGCTTTATTTGACATATTCCAGTGTTGCATTCATTTTGCTGCTTTGTGCATAACATATTCTATACCACTCCACTCTGCGCAAGACTTTCTTGCCTCCATACCACTCCAATTTGTTCATTTGCTGGGCATTCTGTACCCTACTCTAATTTGTATACTGCACTCTATGTTCTATATTTAACACCACCCAGCTCTGTGGACTGTGCTGTGTTTTATATACTCCACTCCACTCTTTATATTGTGCTGTATGTTTTATACTCCACACTGTACAATATGCTGTATGTGTTACTCCACATCACCCCAGTCTGCATGTTGTCCTGCATGTCATATAATCCTCATCACTCCACTATGCCCATTAATGCAGTGTCACTAGGCCCAATAATTAAAGTTTAAAGTCTCACTGTGTACATACCTATTTTACACACAGCGGTCTCCCTGCTGTGTCAGAGTCTAAAATGTACTTCAGCCGCACTGTGATAAAAGTCCCGCCTCCTCCTACACCAGGGTGTGTGTGTGTGATAGACAGAACACTGATCTAATGGCAGGAAATAGACACAGTGTTCTGTCTATCACACACACACACACTGGTGTAGGAGGAGACGGGACTTTTATCACAGTGCGGCTGAAGTACATTTTAGACTCCGTGACACAGCAGGGAGACCGCTGTGTGTAATGAAGCGAGGGAGCGACACAGGGCGGCAGGGGATGACGTCAGTGGGAGGCAGGAGTTGAGAAAAGACGGCGCGCTTTCTTCGGCTGCTTCCGGCTCCTCTCGGCTCCGGACTCGGAGGCAGTAGCACGGCGCAAGGATGACGTCATCATTAATCGATTATTGAAAGTCGTAACATCGATGCCGCATCGTGGACGACCGAATCCCGATGCATCGATGTTACGATTAATTTCGACACCCCTACTGCTTTATAGTGCAAAAAATAAAAAAACACAGTGGTGATCAAATACCACCAAAAGAAATCTCCATTTGTGGGAAAAAATTACATACTGTAAGCTATCTGTAAGGTGGTAATTTTTTCCAATGACCCCAGTGTAAGGAGCATTCTTCCCACCGACCATCTTACTAATGTATTATGAGTTGTAGATATAGCAATTTCTAGCAGGGGTTTCCTGAAACCGAAAAGTTATTTCAAGGGTTCCTCTGTGTTCAAAAGGTTGCGAAAGGCTGGGTTAGATGGAAACAAAGAGAGACGCTAGATCATATTATCGTTTGCGGTCTTTTATAAATTTAAAAAAATATATACCGTATTTATCGGCGTATAACACGCACCGGCGTATAACACGCACCCCAAGTTTAGGAGGGAAATTTAGGGAAAAAAACTTTTAGGAGGGAAGTTTAAGGAAAAAAAAAAACTTACATTTAAATGCAGCCTTGTCAGCAGTGTCCGTTGCAGCCTTGTCAGCAGTGTCCATTGCAGCCTTTGCCCAGTGTCCAGTGCAGCTTTGCTCAGTGTCCAGTGCAGCTTTGTCCAGTGCAGCCTTTGCCCAGTGCAGCCTTTGCCCAGTGTCCAGTGCAGCTTTGTCCAGTGCAGCCTTTGTCCAGTGTAGCTTTGCCCAGTGTCCAGTGCAGCCTTTGCTAAGTGCAGCCTTGCCCCAGTTTTCAAAATTGGCGCCGCCGAGATCGCCGCAGAGACTAGGCGGAGCGGGGCGAACGCCGCCGAGAATGCAGGGACGCAGAGACGCAGGGACTGGGCGGAGCCGCCGCCGAGATACACATAGCCGAGTGTACTCGGCTATACTCGGCTTTTCTCGGCTCCGCTCACAGTCACGCCGAGTCCCGCCCTATGATGGACATATCACAGGTCCAATGGCGGGACTGGGCGTGACTGTGAGCAGAGCCGAGAAAAGCCGAGTATAGCCGAGTACACTCGGCTATGTGTATCTCGGCGGCGATCGCTGCGCTCCGCTCAGTCAGCGGAGATCGCCGGGATCAGTGGGTATCGGCGTATAACACGCACCCACGATTTTCCCCTGATTTTAAGGGGAAAAAAGTGCGTGTTATACGCCGATAAATACGGTACTTTTTTCCTTTGTCAATTGTTTTGTTATTTGGAGTAAGTAAGGACTAGTTTTCTCAGTTCATAAACACTAAACTACATAAATAAGACATGACAAAATCCCAACATGCTTTGCCATTTTAATGGATTCATCGAGGGAATAGTTTTTACTTTTTCTGTCACTCAATCACAAAGGTGTGCACTTGGCACCTTTTATAGTCTTTTAACTAATTCCCCTGGTAAAGCCATAGAAATGGAGAAAAATTCTGAGATTTCTTAGTAACAAAGAGGTTTTTTGTGTTGAGTTTTTTGAAGAATATACAGTATGTTTATGCACGTGAATGGAAACCCTGCATACAACAAAAACAGAATACAACAATCCGAATTTAATCTCATATAAAACAGTTTATTGTTCTAATTGGGATTGCACATATATAATCATTAATTTTGGTAAACCAACTTAATTTGTTTGTCTTCTATCATCAGCTGTAACTATTTATATGTTATGGCTGCAAAAGTCCAACCGTTAATTGAAATAACATGACTCCACATACAGTACACGGGTGACCTTATACCATTTGATTTTAATGCTATGATTTGATCTGACATTTGCTAAAAGACACATTCATTCACCATAAGACACATTTCATTATAGGTGTAGCGCCCTGCTCCCAATGACTGGGCGCTATGTCAAATTTAGTGGGTATCTGAGTTAATAGTTGGGCTCAGATTTGAGTGATTATGCTAAATCAGCCTCTGTTCCGGCTATGGCTGTGTTGGGAAGACTTCCCACTGTTTGCCTGTAGGTGGCGTTACCACCTCGGGCCAGTGTGGAAGACTGACAGGCCAGAGTGCATTGGGTATCTTTCCTCTGGAACAGTCCTGGTCTACCCGCTGAGCATGCCGGGGAGGGGTACTTAAGGGGCAGACGCCATCTTGTGGGGTCCCTTTTTTCCTCGCAGCCCTCCTGGCGCGAGGGGTGCGATTTTGGCCTCAAAACCATGTTTTTGTTTTTTTTTAACAATCAGGCCTCGGGACCATGTTGGTCCGAGGCTGCAACTCTACCAAGTAGGCCCAGTTATGCTGACTGGAGCCTACACTTTGAGGGTGATCCTGTGTTGTCCGTCCCGCGGGAGGAAGCCACTCAATGGAGGAAACTAGGGGAGGACCTGTCCTGGAAAAGACCCAGCGGAAGGCTGGTGTCTTGAGGAGGGCCTGGTAATTCCATTGGAGGATGCACCATAGCTAAAGTTTTACCTTGCAGTCTGCCGGGTTGGCTTAAAGGCTCTGGACTGTTTAGCTGGAAGTTCGGGTGTTAAGTCCTGTGGCAGAGGATCCCGGATTATTCAATTTTGTGCACAACCAGTCTGTGGCAGAGACTGGTCCTGATCATTGTCCGTGCATCATTCCGGCTGCTAGGCCAGGTGAGAGGGGCCTATCCGGGTGAGCAATACCCACTCGAGGAGGAGTGGTGAATGACTTAATAGTTGAGGAGTTTTCCCCGGTGATCTGTACTGTGTACCTGAACCTACCCCTTTCCCTTCATCCTTCTACTATTCTTCATATGTTTTATGCAAAAGGAAATAAAACCTAAATCCCTGTACACACAATCGGATTTCCTATGGATTCTAATCCGATGGATTTTTCCATCAGAAATCCGATGAAGCTGACTTCGATCAGTCTTGCCTACACACCATCAGTCAAAAATCCGACCGTCCCAAACGCTGTGATGTAAAACACTCCGACAAGCCGAGAAAAATGAAGTTCAATGCTTCTGAGCATGCATCGACTTGATTCTGAACATGCGTGGGTTTGTTGTCCGATGGAGTTCCACACAGACGATCGGAATTCGCTATCGGTTTTTCTCTTATCGTCCATTGACTGACACAGCCTCTCTTAAGCCCCGTACACACGGTCGGACTTTCGGCCAACAAACTTCATTTTGAGCAAGTTGGACCAACAATCCGACCGTGTGTATGCTTCATCGGACAAACTTTTTTGTTTTTTTTTGTGTTTTCATCGGACAAAAGTTGGGTCTGCAAACGGACAAACTTTTGGCCAACAAAAGATGGAGCAAAGTCCGACCGTGTGTACAGAAAACCATAGGACTTTTGTCCGATGGACAAAACAACTAATGTTAAAATCAACCAACAATAGCAGAAGTTGACCAGAGTGTGGCGGTAAAGAGCAGAAAAGAGCTGAAAAAACACGTGATGTTGCAAAAAGTTTTGGGAAAGTTTGCAGAAAAGTCCTGTGGTGTGTATGCTATGGGTGTACCCGGCCAACTCCGTTCGGACAAAAATCCACGGAAAAGTCAGATGGAAGTCCGACCGTGTGTACGGGGCTTAACACTTTACCCGTGGGTTATGTCCCTGCTTGCAGGAGAAGACCTAGGCAGAATGTGAAATGTTATACATGCATTCTAAAAAGCCAGAGCTGAACAGCCTCGCCCAGGGGGGTGGTCCCTCCGGACATAACCCTCCTACCTGCAGATAGCAGTTTTTTTCTGCCTAGCAGAAGGAGAAGACGTGGCTCTCTCAGGAGCCAGTCTCTTGACCTATTTTATTCCTTTTTGGAACTTTTTTCTTGTTTTATTTTTTGATACTTCTGTCAACTGTCTGCTGGGCAACAGGTTGGATACAAGATATCCTCGTAGTCTTCCCTGTCCGACCATCAAGCGTGTTGATCCTCGCTAGTGATGAGCCGAACACCCCCGGGTTCGGTTCGCACCAGAACCCACGAACGGACCGAAAGTTTGCACGAACTTTAGAACCCTATTAAATACAATGGATGCGAACGTTCGAAATCTAAAGTGCTAATTATAACGACTATTATGCATGTTATTGTCCTAAAAAGGATTTGGGAACCCGGGTTCTGCACCAGGGGACATGTATCAATGCAAAAAGAAGTTTTAAAAACGGCCGTTTTTCTGGAGCAGTCATTTTAATGATGCATAAAGTGAAAAAATAAAGTTATATATTCCTTTAAATATCGTACCTGGGGGGTGTCTAAAGTATGCCTGTGAAGTACCACGTGTTTCCCGTGTTTAGAACTGTCCCTGCACAAAATTACATTTCTAAAGGAAAAAAAGCCATTTAAAACTGCTTGCGGCTTTAATGTAATGTCTGGTCCCGGTAATATGGATGAAAATCTTTAAGAAAAATGGCATAGCTACCGCATCACACACCCCCCAGCCCATTACCAGCCCCTTTGGGTCTTGTATGGATATTAAGGGGAACCCCGCACACAAAATAAAAAAGGCCCTATATACTCTGAAAAGCCGTATACAGGCGGTGCATACAAGACAGGGACTGTAGGTTTGTTCTTATGTAGAATCTGTTTGTAATTTTGAACAGGTACATTGTTTAAGTGTAGCTCCAGCCAAAAAATCTATTTTTAAGCTTTTTGGAAAACATAGGGAAGGGTTATCACCCCTGTAACATTTGTTTTGCTGTCTGTGCAGTGTGCACCTGTTCAGAACAGTTCACCTCACTTTCCGTCCTAATGACAAATGTTTTTTGAAAATTTGGGGTTTTTATTGAAACAAGAATTGGTGATAAAGCATCAGTGGAGAGGAGACACTTTTTTTCCCATATTAACTCTTACAGGAGAGAATTTGCCTTCCTAGGGGTAGATTTCCTCTCAATTCCTGTTGTATCCTTCCGTTTGCAAGGAGGAGTCGTTTGTAAGTTGGATGTTTGAAAGTAGGGGCCTGCCGTATATACTCAGCTGAAATTTGCCCCTTACATGTTGGTGTTGCCACAACACTGTGAGCCCTCACAGTTACTCTTGGTGGGCGCATGAATGGGCCCTGCTGTGAATTATTACATCAAGAATTGTAATTGCATGCCCCTATTGAACAGGGGCTGAAAAATTGGGCCTTTGGTGGTGGTGGTGTTGACACAACACTGTAAGGCCTCACAGTTAGTCTTGGTGGGCGCAGGAATGGGCCCTGCTGTGAATTATTAGATCAAGAATTGTAATTACATGCCCCTGTTAAACAGGGGCATAAAAATTGGGCCTTAGGCACTGGTGCCACAACACTGCAACCCCTCACAGATACTGTACTTGGAGCACAGCAATGAGCCCTGTTGCAAAGTATTGCATCAAAAATTTTAATTACACGCCCCTGTTAAACAGGGGCTGAAAAATTGGGCCTTAGCCACTGGTGCTGGTGCCACGACACTGCAACCACTCTCAGATACTCTATTTGGAGTGCAGGAATGAGCCCTGCTGCAAAGCATTGCATAAAAAATTGTAATAACACGCCCCTGTTAAACAGGGGCTGAAAAATTGGGCCTTAGCCACTGGTGGCGGCACCCAGAAACAAAAATGTTCTTCCAAGCTATCATCATCAATCGGATCATTGAGGAGGAGGAGGATAGTCAGTCAACATTACAGGACAGTCTCTCAGCATCAGTCTTGAAGGGATGTGACATTTGAAAATAAATTAGTCTGTTATATCAGCTTCAGGTGTTTGGTAGCTGGTGGTGATCCAAGACTGGTTCATCTTTATGAAGGTCAGTCGATCAACAGAGTCGGTGGACAAGCGCACCCTATGATCCGTGACAAATCCTCCAGCAGCACTGAATGTGCGTTCTGAAAGAACGCTGGATGCAGGACAGGCCAGTAGCTCAATTGCAGTAGCTCTGGCCAGTGATCCATCCTCAAGACCCAGTAAGCCAGAGGATTTTCAGTGGGGAAGGTGTCCAAGTCTGACCTTGCCCCTAGGTATTCCTGCACCATGTATATCAGACGCTGGCGATGGTTGCTGGAACCGATCATACCTTGGGGCTGCGGACTAAAGAATTGTCTGAACGCATTGGTCAGACGGCCACCTTCCCCACCGCTCCTTCTTTGACTGACCGAAGCCTCAGCAACTCGTTGTCCAGGACCAGGAGTTTGTAACCTCCCAGTCTCTGGGAACGCGTTGCACAGACCTTTCTGCAAGGCCTCCCGGCGTTGTCTCATCCTCTGCTCCCTCTGCGACTGTAAGATAAGGTCCGCAACCTTACCCTTGTACCGTGGATCAAGGAGAGTGGCCAGCCAGTAATGGTCCCTCTCCTTGATCTGAAGAATACGAGGATCCTTCCGCAGACTTTGCAGGATCAGAGAGGCCATGCAGCGTAGGTTAGCTGAGGCATTCGGTCCGGAGTCCTCTGGGTCACTAAGGACGACATGATCCGCAGCCACCTCCTCCCAGCCACGTACAAGTCCACTGGTTTCTTGGGACTGTAAATCATCCCTAAAAGACTGCTGCTGATGATGCTGAGTGCCAGGCTCCACCTCCATGCTGACACAATCCTCCTCCTCCTCCTCTTCCTGTGCGATGGGTGGGACAGAAGGAACACTGTCTGGGTAAAGGGGGCCTCGAGAGGCAAGGAAGGCCTCCTCTTCCTGCCTCTGTTCTGCCTCAAGTGCCCTGTCCATTATTCCACGCAGCGTATGTTCCAACAGGTGGACAAGAGGTACAGTGTCACTGATGCATGCACTGTCACTGCTCACCATCCTCGTGGCCTCCTCAAATGGTGCCAGGACAGTGCATGCATCCCTGATCATGCCCCACTGGCGTGGTGAAAAAAACCCGAACTCCCCTGACCCTGTCCTGGTGCCGTAGTCTTACAGGTACTCATTGATGGCCCTCTGCTGCGTGTGCAGCCGCTGCAGCATGGCCAACGTTGAGTTCCACCTGGTGGGCATGTCACATATAAGGCGGTTCTTGGGCAGGTTTAACTCCTTTTGCAGCTCAGCCAGGCGAGCACTGGCATTATAAGATCTGCGGAAATGCACACAGACTTTCCTGGCCTGCCTCAGGACATCCTGTAAGCCCGGGTACCTGCCCAAGAACCGCTGCACCACCAGGTTAAGGACGTGAGCCACACAGGGCACATGGGTCAGTTGTCCCTGTCGGAGAGCGGAGAGGAGGTTGGTGCCATTGTCGCAAACTACCATTCCTGGCTTAAGCTGGCGTGGCGTCAACCACCTCTCGGCCTGCCCCTGCAGAGCAGACAGAACCTCTGCCCCAGTGTGGCTCCTGTCCCCCAAACACACCAGCGCAAGCACGGCATGGCATCTTTTTGCCTGCGTACTTGCGTAGCCCCTTGAACGCCTACGGAGCACCGCTGGTTCCGAGGACAAAGCACAGGAAGAGGCCACGGAGGAAGAAGAGGAGGGGGTGGAGGACAGAGGTGTGTCACAACCAGTAGTAGCATTTTGGAGGCGTGGCGGTGGAACAACCTCCAACACTACTGCACCTTGTCCTGCATCCTTCCCAGCTGCCAAAAGAATGACCCAATGGGCCGTGAAAGAAAGGTAACGTCCCTGTCCATGTATGCTGGACCATGAGTCAGCGGTAATATGCACCTTACCGCTGACCGCCCTGTCCAGCGAGGCCAAGACATTGCCTTCCACATGCCGGTAGAGAGCCGGAATCGCCTTCCGTGAGAAAAAGTGGCGTTTGGGAACCTGCCACTGAGGAACCGCACATTGCACAAACTCACGGAAGGGGGCCGAGTCTACCAACTGAAAAGGCAGCAGTTGAAGCGCTAGCAATTTAGCCAAGCTAGCATTCAACCGCTGGGCATGTGGATGGCTGGGAGTGAACTTCTTTCGACGGTCCAGCAGCTGGGGCAGGGAAATTTGCCTGCTAGAATCGGACGTCGGTGTACTGCTAGCAGAGTGCCCGCAAGTACTTGGCTGTGACACACCTAATTCTACACCTTCATTCCTCTCAGAGCAGGTTTCAGAGAGGACTGAAGGTATAGTGGGGTTGGAGATCCCAGCTGATGCGGTGCAAGAAGAGGTCAGCTTTGTTCTTTGGTGTGGGTCTTTAAGGTAGGCTTGCCAACGAGCTGCATGGCAGGTCAACATATGTCTGGTCAAGCATGTGGTGCCCAAGCGGGTGATGTTTTGGCCACGCAATATACGCTTGAGACATATGTTGCAAACAGCAGCTATGCGATCTGATGCACTCGACTCAAAAAAGGCCCACACCAAAGAACTTTTTGAATAACGGGCAGAGGCAGCGCCCTGCACAGGCGGAGCTCTGCGGTGTGATTCCGTCGGTGTGCTGCCCTTACGCTGGCACCCCGAGGGCATCCTGCCTCGTTGGAGATGTGCCTCCCCCTCATCCTCCTCCTCCTCCTCCTCCTCCTCCTCCTCCTCCTCTCTCCTATTAGGCACCCACGTGGAGTCAGTGACCTCATCATCCCCTCCCTCCTCATCACTGGAGCCAATCTGGCAGTATGCTGCAGCTGCTGGAACATGACTGCCAGATTGGTGTCCTTCTTGAGCATCCCCTCTCTCTCTGCTCTCACGCTACTGCCTTCCTCTAGCTGGGTATCATCATCAGACCCTTCGAAACGCTGGGCATCCTCCTGGAGCATGTACCCAACACTGTGCTCAAACAGTTCGGGGGACTCCTCAGGAGGACATGGTTGGTCTAGGGAAGGAGTGACTGATGATGACATTGATACCAGGGAAGAGGACGCTTTGGCAGCTGCTTTGCCAGTACCCTGAGCCTGGGTGAGAGAGGATGAGGAGGGCTTGGTCATCCACTCTACCAAGTCTTCGGCATGATGCGGCTCAACACGTCCAGCTGCCGAAAAGAAGGACAAGCGTGTCCCATGGCCACGTGCTGATGGCGATGCACCGCGTCCACGACCAGCACTGTTGTCTCTAGACACAGAGCCTGCTTGCCCTCTTTTATTGGCTCCTGACTGTCTGCCTCTCCTTTTTTGCCTTCCAGACATTCTAATGGCCTGCAGGGAAATGGGAAAAGCAGCAATACAGGCTAAGTTCAGGTGTAATATGGTCAGGAGGCACACTCCGCTCGCTGTAAGTGCCGCAAAATCCTGTTGGTGTAACACACCAGGAAAAATCAGCAATACAGGCTAAGTTAAGGTGTAATATGGTCAGGAGGCACACTCCGCCCGCTGTAAGTGCCGCAAAATCCTGTTGGTGTAACACACCAGGAAAAAGCAGCAATATAGGCTAAGTTCAGGTGTAATATGGTCAGGAGGCACACTCCGCCCGCTGTAAGTGCCGCAAAATCCTGTTGGTCTAACACACCAGGAAAAATCAGCAATACAGGCTAAGTTGAGGTGTAATATGGTCAGGAGGCACACTCTGCCCGCTGTAAGTGCCGCAAAATCCTGTTGGTGTAACACACCAGGAAAAAGCAGCAATACGGGCTAACTTCAGGTGTATAATGTGCAGGAGGCTTAGCCACAATGACACTGACACTGTCCCCTGCCTATCCTTCTCTCTCCCTGCACACAAGGTTTATCAAAGTATATGACACTGACACTCTCCCTGCCTATCCTTCTCTCTAGCTGCACACAAGGTTTAGCAAAGAATATGACACTGACACTGTCCCCTGCCTATCCTTCTCTGTCCCTACACACAAGGTTTAGCAAAGAATAGATTTGACACTGTCCCTGCCTATCCTTCACTTTCCCTGCTCCGGAACACACTACACGAGGCCGCCGCGCTGGCGGCCTTTTATAGTGTGGGGCGTGTACTAAACCCCCTCAGCTATAATTGGCCACAGGCATCCTGCCTGTGGCCAATCATTGCTCTCCTCGCTGCCGGCGCTGTGATTGGCCAAGCATGCAGGGTCACAGTGCATGCTTGGCCAATCACAGCGCCGGGATTACACTGCGATGGCGCAGTGTATTGTGGGCCGTTCGCGTCACTCGAATTCGGCGCGAACGGCCCAAATCGTTCGTTGTTCGCCGAACGCGCGAACAGCCGATGTTCAAGTCGAACCTATGTTCGACTCGAACACCGAGCTCATCCCTAATCCTCGCCTTGTGTGCGTGAGACTCAGTTCACGACATGCCCCACGACTCCAGGGGTGGCCGGTGGGCTTTCATGCTCCACGGTCCTCTCAAGATTGAACAGTCCTGCTGTATCTTTCGTGGTGGGCCTGACCGACAGCTACTCAGTACCACACTGTGATAGTCCTGTCAGAAACACACCAGTGGGTCCCTCAGGGGACGGGTAAGTAGTCTCTCCTACCTGCAGGTGAGTACATGCTGTGTGTTTCTCTGTGTGGGAGATTTTCCCTGTCTCCCCCTGTTCTATTGTCACTCTCTGTCACCATTGCTGGTGCTGTGCTGTGTGGGGTGCCTGGGGGTCATACTGTCCTGGGGGGGGGGCTCATGGTGGTCTGCATGTTGCTGGGGCTGTTTTCTGGGAGTTTTGGGGCTTGGGCGCTGTTCGGCGCCATGTTTGTGTTTCCCCGTTCACTTTGCATTGGCGGCCATCTTGCCGTGGATCGCCTTACGTTCCTTGGCGGTTGCCAATGAGGGAGGACCTTCTGTCTCAAGGTCCTATATTTCATCCTGCTTTACAGTCTCTGGCTTTAACGGCATGGCTATTGAAAGCCAGCTGCTGAGAGACCGAGGTCTCTTGGATTCGGTCATTTCGACCATGTTAAGGGCACGGAAGTCTTCCTCCAGAAAGATATATCACCGTACCTGGAAAGCTTAAATCGCTATGTGCGAAGAGCTGGACTGGCATCCACGGACGTATTCCGTCCCCAGAATCCTGCGGTTCTTGCAGCGTGGCGTGACCCAAAAGCTTGCTTTGAGTACCATTTAAGGGTCAGATTTCGGCCTTGGCCGTCTTTTTTCAGTAACCGCTAGCGGGTCATTCCTTGGTTAGCACCTTTGTGCAGGGGGTTCGCCATGTGCTCCCTCCTGTTAAACCTCCTCGGGATCTGAATTTGGTGCTCTCGGTTCTCCAGGAACCTCCCTTTGAAAATATCAGAGATATTCCCCTCTTGTCCTTGTCTCAGAAGGTGGCCTTCTTAGTGGCCATTACTTCTGTTAGACGGGTGTCTGAGTTGGCAACCTTGTCCTGCAAGTTGCCCTATTTGGTCATCCATAAGGATAAGGCGGTGTTGCGTCCGCGACCTTCTTTTTTGCCAAAGGTGCTCTCGGCCTTTCACCTAAATCAGGACATTGTCCTCCCGTCCTTGTGTCCTCACCCATCACATCCCAGAGAGTTTGCGCTTCACGCATTGGATGTGGTACGTGCCTTGCGGGTGTACCTGTCTGCTACTGCTTCTATTCGGAAGTCTGACTCACTGTTTGTGTCTGTCTCTGGTCCAAAACAGGGCCAGGCGGTTTCGTCTGCCACCATTTCTAGGTGAATCAGACAGACCGTTATACAGGCCTATGCCCTCAAGGGGCAGGCACCTCCCTTTCCGGTTACGGCGCATTCCACCAGGGCAATTGGTGCTTCCTGGGCTTTCCGACATCAAGCGTCGGTTGCACAAGTGTGCAAGGCGGCGACCTGGTCGTCCGTTCATACCTTTTCTAAGTTTTATAAGGTTGATGTGGCTGCATCTTTGGATGCTTCCTTCGGCCACAAGGTGTTGCAGGCTGCTGTTTAATGTTGCAACTCCTCCGTTGAGGAGCTCTGTCTTGTTTGGAGTGAAGTTTTTGGTTTTCCATTTATACTGCTCTCATCCCTCTTGACACTGCTTTGGGACATCCCACGGGTAAAGTGTAAGAGAGGCTGTGTCAGTCCATAGACGATAAGAGAAAAAAGTTTTTTGTACTCACCGTAAAATCCGTTTCTCTGACGTCCATGGACTGACGCAGCACCCACCCTTCTTTTCAAGGTTTGTACTGCTTTGTTACGAACTGAGGTCTGCTGACTGGTTATGTCCGGAGGGACCGCCCCCCTGGGCGGGGCTGTTCAGCTCTGGCTTTTTAGAATGTACGTATAACATTTCACATTCTGCCTAGGTCTTCTCCTGCAAGCAGGGACATAACCCACGGGTAAAGTGTAAGAGAGGCTGTGTCAGTCCATGGACGTCAGAGAAACGAATTTTACGGTGAGTACAAAAATCCAATTTTTTTGTACTCACTGTAAAATCCTTTTCTCTGACGTCCATGGGCTGACACAGCACCCACCCCTCCTTTTTTGTGTTTGTACTGCTTTAATACGAACTGAGGCTGCTGGCTGCATGTAGGAGGGTTATGTCCGGAGGGACCACCCCCTGGGCGGGGCTGTTCAGCTCTGGTAATGGAATGCATGTTAAAACATCTAACATTCTGCCTAGTCTTCTCCTATGAGCAGCAACATAACCCACTTTGTCCATGGACATCAGAGAAAATAATTTTACGGTGAGTACAAAAAAATCCTATTTTTTTTTTTATTGCATTTTAGTCTAAATATGAGATCTGAGGTCTTTTTGACCCCAAATCTCATATTTGGGAGGACCTGACATGCTTTTTCTATTACAAGGGATGTTTACATTCTTTGTAATAGGAATAAAAATGACCCAAATTTTGTTTGTGTCAGCGCCCATACGTGAGCAGCGCTTGCATATAAAAACAGTGTTAAAACCACACGTGAGGTATCGCCACGACCGTTAGAGCGAGAGAAAAAATTCTATCCCTAGACCTCCTCTGTAACTGAAAACATGCAACCTGTAGAATTTTTTAAACGTCACCTATGGAGATTTTTAAGGGTAAAAGTTTGTCGCCATTCCACGAGTGGGTGCAACTTTGAAGCGTGACATGTTGGCTATCAATTTACTCAGCGTAACATTATCTTTCACAATATAAAAAAAATTGGGCTGACTTTACCGTTGTCTTATTTTTAAATTCAAAAAACGTGTTTGTCCATGGACGGACACAGCTCCTTTATTCTTGACCTTAGGGTTTATATGCCGTCTATCAGGAGAAGACTAGGCAGACATGTTAAACATACAAAAAGGAAGGTATATAGCAAGCTCATCCACTATAATAGTTACCATGTAGGGATGCACTACTGTGGTGCATATGGTCCCCCTATCCAGGCAACATTTTCAGCAATTAATGAGAAATCTCTGTTAACCAGAATAGTCCCATTAACAGTTCCTCTGAATTATCTAGGCATATACAAAAAAGGAAAGGAAAAACGTACCGCTCAAAAGCTTGAGAATTCACCAAATGGCTGCTTCCGCCCGGTCACTCACACAGGTGCTGGCTCTGCACTGATGCATGGGAGAAAAAGAAACCCTGGACTGCAGAGCATGTAAAGAGATAAAAAACAAAGGCAGGCGCCGCTGAAGTAAAACTGTGTGATTTTAATATAGCAGTAACATTAAAACACTCACATTAAGGTGTCTTTAGATCGGCATGTGGGTGTCCTGTGGGATGTGCACCTCCGCTCGTGCCAGCAATGTTCAAGCCCAGTGCAGTGGAGCCGGTGTTCAATCCTGTGGAGAGTTTTCCGGGTTTCGTGCGGCGGCCGAATGGAGGCCTGGAGCGCAAGCTGCTCATCTGTGCTGAGTGCTGAGGCGCAGCGTGGGGCGGGATGGCTTCACAGGACCAAGCTAGCAGCTTGAAATAGGTGAGCATAGTGTGTTCCTCCTCTCACTGCGCATGCACCGAAATGCATTGCATCTTGGTCCTGTGAAGCCATCCCGCCCCACGCTGCGCCTCAGCACTCAGCACAGACGAGCAGCTCGGCCGCCGCACGAGACCCGGAAAACTCTCCACAGGATTGAACACCGGCTCCACTGCACTGGGCTTGAACATTGCTGGCACGAGCGGAGGTGCACATCCCACAGGACCCCCACATGCCGATCTAAAGACACCTTAATGTGAGTGTTTTAATGTTACTGCTATATTAAAATCACACAGTTTTACTTCAGCGGCGCCTGCCTTTGTTTTTTATCTCTTTACATGCTCTGGAGTACAGCTTCTGCTCCCCCTTGTTTGCAAGGCAGCCTAGAAGTGCAAAAAGACTGTTACCTCACCACAAAGCAAACTGCTTAAAGGACTTCTTTGGACCTAGTGTCCCATGCTATATTTCAGTGAGCGCCACTAACCATGTACCTTTTTTCTATTAACTATAAACATGGGTGGCCACCCGATCGGTCATACACACCGCAACCACGCTGATGACTCATCCATCCAAAACCAGTCTCAGATCAAATGGCAATGTAAGCTATAAAATCCCCATTCACACTGAAGGTAGATTAAAGCTGGCCCAATGATTGAAAAAAGGTAAGGGTTTGGTTGCACGCTCAGTCACTATTAGTACTTGAAATTGTACAGGTGAAGGCATCAAGATGCTATTCATACAGATATAGCCACTTAGGCACATTTGATATAGTCAAATGCTCGGTAGGTCCCACTCAATCGGAAATGGACATGGTAATAGAACGTAAACCGACATTCAGAGCAGATATCCCGCTGTGATAGCATGGGAATAAAGCAAATTGATAATTGCAGCTCACCGCGTGATGTTTTCAGAAGCCGAGCAACCCTTCAGTTGTGCATCCTCAAGCGTTGGAACAATCCTTTCATGAGGAAAAGCATTGGCGTTGATCTGTTCAGGACAGTTGACTTGCAGGAGGTCCGTATGGTTAGCTGATGACAGATCTGTATTCAGGCATAGAGTGGCATTGGTGCCATATCAACTTGGCACTACCCAGGGATGGGGTTATTGGTCATATACGGAGGTGGTCAGGTGCTTGGCCGTGTAGGTGGAACACCCATGTTCAAACTACAGCAAGTTTAGTGGCAAGTGCTTACATGTTTCGCTTGGTAACCAGCTTCATCGGAGCATGTGTATTGGTCAGGTATCGGTCCAAATATACCTTCCATGTCAGGTGATCACATCAAATCACCTGTGGCCTAATTGGATCATTCACACCGACATACATTCCAATTCACTCTAAATTGTTTACACAGACGTATCTAGAGGACGATCCGCGGTGCTGTGAGACAGCGCTAGCTCAAACAGTCAAAGAGCTGCTGATAAGGCAATTGGTGAGCACCTTAAACAAAATAAAATAAAAATAAAAATAATTGGGATGCAAGAGAGGTGAGTAGGCTTGGTAGTAGAAGAAATGTACATAAAGCAGGTCATAACCGCCCAATAGCCTACACAATAATTTTGCTAACAAATCAGGTGCATATAGGTGTAAAAATTTGTGAAAAAAATTCACATATTTTAGATAAAGGAATTGATGCTGAGTTAAGTATAACAACTAGGTATCAGTCATCAAATCCTTCAGCTCAAAATGAAAATAGCAAGAAAGGGTAAAGGAAAGGTTAGCTATATGAATAGATAACGACCAAAAGTTCCGGATGAGGAGGGATATCAAGTTATGAATATCGATATCAGCTATAGGTTCTTCAGATGTAGTCGTGAGGAGACCATACACTCATTAACTGTAGTCTGTATTATTTAATGGCAATGAAGTTGTCAGCAGATCTAGGTAGAAGCCATTTCAATATGCAGATATAGAGGTGTCAAACAGTGTGGCTAAGATTCTAAAAATACGGATAAGTTACACTCATGGTTGAGTCCTGTCGGCTGCATACTGTTGAGGTTAAATATCCTAATTTTTTCTTTTTGGTAGAGGATCTTGTCAAAAATCACCTCACCGGAGTGGCAAATCCAAGCGATAAATCCCCTTAAAATTGAGGCCATCAGGTTTGCCTCCATGATGTCTAATGAAGGGTAGAGACACCGGTCTTTCATCATCTTTTTTGATGATAGTCTGGACGTGTTCACCAACTCTGATCTTCAGCTGTCTTTTAGTTTTGCCCACGTAGATTTTCCCACATGGGCAAGACAGCATATAAATGACACGGGTAGTAGAACAGTTTATAAAGTTAGTGATTTTAAAGTTCTTGGTGCCATCAGAGTTGGTGAACACGTCCGTCTTCTCAACAAATTTGCACATTGAACACCTACCACAGGCAAACATGCCTTTTAGCGGTGGCAGTTCAGTCAACCAATTGGTTTGGATGACCTTTGGTACTCAAAATGAACCAAACTGTCCTTAAGGTTGCGTGATCTCCTAGCCATGAGAAGGGGATGATCACCAACAAACTGGCCCAAAATAGGAGCCTCTGATAGAATATGCCAATGATGGCTCAAAATATTTTTCACGGCCTGGCTATGGAGGAGTGAGGACGCGTGTCTCTTCAGCTCCTCATCCACCGCCGCAGAATCAGCGCTGCAGAGGGGAGATATCACTCCCGGAACGTCGGGAAACATGTCACAAGGACGTCGGGCACTCTCCCAGCAATCGAGAGCGGATGGGACCCGACAGGAGCAACTGGATGCCTTCTTCAGCGGGCCCCACGGTACGGGACACGAGGCCTCCAAGATGGCGCCGACGCCAAAATCATCCAAGGCAGCAAAGGCTGCTCAGAAAGCACTGACATGGCAGCAGCAGCAGCTAGAGGACTCCCAGATACCCTCTCCGCAGATGGTGAGTGACACTGCCCCTCCACTCTCCCCGGGACCCTCAGCCCCCCCTGATCAGGGCCCTGATATGAATGACTTCATGGGAGACAGGGACAGGGACATAAGACGCCATATCTGGTCCCTCCCTACTCGAGAGGACCTGGAAAAGTTTACAACCAGGGTGGAGAGGGCCTTCAGGGAGGACATTGCCCAGCTCAAGGCTGACACTAACCACTTAGGGGCTAGGATGGAAACAGTGGAACAGAAACTTGAAGAGGCCCTGCCTGCCATCTCCATGCTTCAAGCCAGGTGCTGCGCCCAGGATCAAAAAATTGAGACTTTACTGTGTCGGTTGGATGATTTTGAGAACTGTAGCAGGCGTGCGAACATCCGCATAAGGGGTCTGCCTGAAGCCACAGCACCTAAAGATATTGTTCCTACTCTGGAGGATGTATTTAGAGAGATTTTGGGCCTGCCTGCTACTGCACCCATTGAGATTGACCGTGCTCACAGAGCCCTCAGACCGCCCTCTCAGGATGTGGACAACCCCAGGGATGTCATATGTAAGCTCCACAAGTATACACTGAAAGATAAGATCATGCAAAAGATGCGTGGGAAGCCATACTTTGACTTCGATAGGGCCCACCTCTAGTTCTATCAGGACATTTCAAGGAGAACCCTCATGCAACGTAGGGCTCTCCGCCCCCTGCTGGAAGCAGTCCAAAAGGCAGGCCTGCCTTATCGCTGGGGATTTCCCTTCTACTTGCAAGCATCCAAAGAGGGCATACAAGCCACGCTACGCACCAAGGACGACCTCCCACACTTTCTAAGCACCCTGGGCCTGGAACCAGTCGACTTTCCGGACTGGAGGGCCCCGCAAGACCACCCTGCCCTGCAGCTCCCTCAGCCCTGGCTGCCAGCTACCCGCAAGAGCCGCAGGAGGAACCGCAGGCGCCCCACTTCTGCCTCTCCTTCTGGCCCTGTGTCGCCACGACACTGAGTGACAGCTCCCTTCCCCTGACCGTTTTTTCTAGAAAAAAAGAAAAAGAGAAAATTTCCCTTAATTTTTTATTTTTTATTTTTTTGACTATATGTAAGGTCTGTTTCCTTCAGTACTGGTATCCTAACTGCTCTCTGAGGGGGACCCGGGTCCTCTAACTACGTCGATGCCTGGATCTGAGACCTGGCCACTCAATGTGTTACTGTTTGTTTGCCCTCCAACTGGACCTATTGCCTTTATAGCAGTGACAGATCATAGGCCCCTGTTGTTGTCCTTTATTGGAGGGATTTGAAGCTGTGGCCCCGGTCCTGTCCCGACATACTCACTTTCCGGATACCTTGAACTCGTTCGCTATTTTTCACTTTTTTACCTTACAGACTTGCGCTTTGCTTATTAGGGGTTCTCATGTTTTTTTATTCTATATTTTTTATTTTTTGGAAGCACTCTCTCCCCCCTTGTATGTTACCTACTTGTTGGTACATGGCGGTGGATGGGGACTGACCCCCACACCCTTTCCTCCAGTGTTGGTCCACGTTCCCCACGTAGACCGTACATTCTTAGGTATATTTCCTAGTTCGGAAATGGGGGCGGGCATCGGGCGCTCCCCTCCTGTAGGGCCGGGACCGATGCGTACCCCCCAGGTATTTTATGTCATGGTATTGTTACCATTGCTGTCTTTTGTGCCTTATATGTGTTACCCTGTCTCTCACTGTTTTTTTCTTCCCTCCTTTCTGTTTTTTTTTTTTTCCCTTTCTCTTTTCCATGCCTCTTTATAGGGTCTGCCTCCGGCTCCGTCTCCCGCCCTGCGCCTGCAGTCATACTAAGTGACTCGACTACCCCACAGACTTCCCATGGCATCCTTAAAGGTAATTTCTTATAACATGCGTGGTCTCTGCTCCCCCTGCAAACGAAGTAAACTCTGGTGGGAACTGAAGCGTTCAGGGGCACATGTGATTCTCTTGCAAGAAACTTATTTCACCCCCCAGTCAACTCCCAAATTGCCCACCCATCTTTATAATCAGTGGTTCTTGAGCAACTCACCGGTCTCGAAATCTAGAGGCACGGCTATCGCCATTCATAAGTCTTGCCCCCTTCAGGTCATTGAGAGTAAGGTTGATCCTCAGGGGAGGTATGTTTTCCTAAAAGGGGTTGTAGAGGGCCAAAAGCTTACGGTAGCTACAATATATGCCCCTAATTCCAATCAGCTTACCTTTCTAGACAGTGCTTTGGACAGCCTGACAGACTTTAGAGAAGGTCCTCTGATTTTAGGTGGTGACTTTAATGTGAGCCCTGACCCCCAACTTGACACCTCGCACAGACGTCCTTCCCACTCTCACGCCTTCCTTAAACATTTTCACAAATCCCTGCAGTCCCATCGCCTTCTGGATAGCTGGCGGCTGCTTCACCCCTCAGATAGGGATTACAGCTATTACTCAAAGGTTCACGATGTCTATACCCGTATTGATCTGATATGTGTGGACCAATTGGCTCTGGAGCTGCTGCAGGCCTCGTCCATCGGGAATATAACTATCTCTGACCATGCCCCGGTGACGGCCACTTTGGCCCTGCCCCAGGGCACCCGTAGGGCCTGGTCATGGCGCCTGAATGAATCCCTGTTGGACGACGTGGCCGTGGCCTCTGGAGTCACGGACGTCCTGTCCCACTATTTCAAGGAAAATACCACGGAAGGTATGAATGAAGGGGTTATCTGGGAGGGTCATAAGGCGGTGGTATGGGGAGAGCTGATCTCCCAGGGCGCTAGACTTAAGAAGGCCCGACAAGCAGACTTTACTAGGGTTCTTCAGGCGCTACAGCAGGCGGAACTTGCACATAAACAAGGCGGGGACCCGGAGGCTCTTGGGAAACTGACAGAGTTGAGAATATTGTTCTTACGCTTATTAGACCGGCAGGCACGTAAACAACTACGCTACTTGTCGCATAAATATTATGAACATGGCAACAAGTGTGGCCGCATGTTGGCCAGAGCCCTCTGGAAGAAACGCGCGCTTATGTATATACAGAAGCTGCGCCTTCCCTCGGGTGAACTCACGGTCAGATCTTCCCAGATAACCTCTGGGTTCAGAGACTATTATGCCACCCTCTATAATTTAGATTCAATGCAGACCCCTGAGGCCCAATCCGAGAGACTGTCTGACATCAGAACTTACCTGAACGCAGCTGGACTTCCCCCGCTGACTGACGACCAGTGTTCCATGCTGGAATCCCCTATTACGCCTGTTGAGCTTGGGGCTACGGTGAAGTCCCTGCCTAATGGGAAGAGCCCTGGTCCCGACGGGTTCACCAAAGCTTACTACAAAAAGTTCTTACCCCTGCTATCGGATTCGATGTGCAGTTATTTTAATTCTATAGCAAATGGGAATGCGATCCCTAGTGAGGCTCTTCTGGCCCACATCACTGTCATTCCCAAGGAGGGGAAGGACCCCACCGTGCCCCAGAGCTACAGGCCCATATCCCTTCTCAATGTAGACATAAAAATCCTTGCTAAAATCCTTGCGTCTAGGCTGAAACACCTAATCCCACTCATTGTACACCCGGACCAGACGGGGTTTGTCACGGGCCGAGAGGCTAGAGACAACTCCATCAGGGCCATACACCTTATTCACTGGGCTCGTGCTGCTCCTGATACCCCTCCCTACCTGATCCTATCCACCGATGCAGAGAAAGCTTTCGATCGGGTGGACTGGACTTACTTGCGCACTGTCCTGGAGGCTCTGGGCTTGCGCAAGCATATGTTGACATGGATCATGGCCTTGTACTCGGACCCGAGTGCTCAGGTCAAGGTCAATGGCTTTCTGTCTCCTAGATTCTCGATCAGAAATGGCACGAGACAGGGGTGTCCTCTTTCGCCTCTTCTGTTTGCCCTGGTGCTGGATCCGTTTCTACGCACTGTATGGGCGAACACTGATATCAAGGGACTGACGGTGGGTCGTACGGAGCACAAACTTTCGGCGTACGCCGATGATGTGCTCTTCCACCTGACGGACCCCCTGATCTCTTTGCCTAATCTGATGCAGGAACTTCAACACTTCGGGTCAATCTCAAATTTCAAGATCAATTACGCCAAGTCAGAAATACTGCCCATCCAGTTGCCACCCTCTCTAGTGAGCAGGCTACAAACTGCCTTTCCTTTCACTTGGGCTAAATCGTCCTTGAAATATTTGGGTATACGGCTGACGGATAGGTTTGACACTCTTTACGCGACTAACTTTCCTTCCTTGATGACAACTGTGAAGGCTGACCTGGCCCTATGGACCAGGACGGCTTTCACCTGGATGGGGCGACTTAGTATCATAAAAATGAACATTCTCCCACGCATACTGTTCTACCTGCAAATGATACCCATGTCCTTGCCTAGGCGGTTTTTCACACAGATGTCCAGCTTGATCTCGACCTTTGTGTGGAATAATAGGAGGCCGAGAGTTGCGATCCGACTGTTGAATCGACCGAGGGATGTAGGGGGTCTGGGCCTTCCGGATATTCAGCGGTATTATAGGGCTATCGTCCTCCAGAGGATTCTTGACTGGCGCTTTCATAATAAATCCAAGCTTTGGGTCTCCCTGGAAAAATACTTGGCGGGCAGGAATTTATCCTATGCCCCGTGGTTGGCCCGGGAGCACAGGGGACTGTCTGATTTTGTTTCTCCGCTGACGGTCCAGGCCCTTCGGTCCTGGAATCGCCTCAATGCCACTCTACCGATGGCGCCCCCTGTCTCCCCCTGTCTCCCCGTTGGCCCCCCTGGGAGGCTACCTTTGGTTCCCACCTGGGGAGTAGACGGCCTTTTTTGGCCCTTGGGTAGACGATGGTAGCGCCAGTTGTGGAAAACTTATGCAGGATGGTAAGCTACTCCCTTTGGCGGCCCTTAGAGACCGTAAGGGGGGTTTCCCTATGGACTTTTGGCGCCATAGACAACTCCAGCATTTTTTTAAGGCTCAGGGGAACTCCATCCGAGATATCTCCAACCTCACGCCCTTTGAACGTCTCTTTGTGGCAGAAGAACCGGTCCCACACATGATTTCTGAGCTCTACCGCCTGCTCGGGTCCACTGCCTCAGTAATGAAACCTGCGTACATCAGGGCCTGGGAAAGGGACCTGGAGCTGGTCTTTTCGACTAACCAATTATCTTCTCTTTACCAACTGACTCGGTCTAGCTCTATTGACTCTAAGACGCAGGAAACAAATTACAAACTACTGCTGCGCTGGTACCGTGTACCGGCGGATCTCGCCAGGATTTACCCATCCATGTCAGATCGATGCTGGAGGGGTTGCGGATATAGGGGCACCCTTCTGCACATATGGTGGGACTGTCCAGTGATTAGACCCTTCTGGGAGGAAGTTAGGGCCCAAATCAAAGAGATAGTGGGTATTGACATCCCTCTCTCCCCGGTCCACTTCCTGCTTCACGTTCCTCCCATGCCGGTGAGCCGATACAAGAAAAGTGTACTGCCTCATTTATTGAATGCGGCTAATCGGTTGCTCCCTATATACTGGAAGCGTTCTCAAATTCCAGGCAGGGAGGAATGGCACCGTAAGGTGGGTGACATCAGGGAGGCGGAGGATTGGATTTCCACCTGCAGGGGTACCCGGGATCGCTTCTCTGCTACCTGGTCGACCTGGGACGCATATGTCCTAGATCCCGGCCACGTGTCCTCCAGCTTGGATGTGGCCCTGTTGGAGCTTGCGGATCCGTCCCTCAAAGGGCGGCCTCGAGGTTCTCAGGCGGGAGCAGTGGGCTGAAACGTTTTGGGAATGTGACATAGTTGTCTAGCTGAAGGTGGGAGTTAGGCCGAGTGGTTCTCTTCCCCCCCCTTTTTTTTTTCTCCCTTTCTAGCTACAAAATAAGTGCTGGGAGACTGGCGGGGCCTGGGGCGGAGACGGAGCTGGATGCGGGATTCCAGGTATGCTCTATACTATCTTGTCCTCTTTCTTTTCTCAGTCTGTACCTTCCCCCCTCCCTTATCTTTAATTTTTTTTTTGTTTGTTTTGTTTTTTTTTGGTCCACTTCAGTCTGTACGGACCGTCTGTTGGTGGATGGTCCGCTTGATATGCATTAGGCGATGGGTGCAGAGCTGGAGGACCGGTTGGCTTGACAGACTGAGGCACCTTATCATCACAAGGCCCCCTCCGCGGGACCCCCTGGACAGTTTGGGGGTCTGACACTTTTGTGTCACCGTGGTAAGGGGGCCTCGAATCAGGGGGGGCCCGGGCGTAGGTGTGTTATGGGGGGAGGTTAGTTGGAGGTGTTTTGTCGCCCCCCTCCTCCCGTGCGCGCTCGCCTGACCCTCCCTTCTACATTTGCTGGGCCCTGCACTACTGGTCCGGTCTGGGGAGCTGGCCGGCCTTGCCGCATGATTGTTCACATCTCTTCGGAGGGTGAAATTTTGTCTTATATTCTGCACCCTGGCGATTGGGGACTCGGCTCGCTCGTTGGGTGGTTGGAGTCCTCGCCGCTGAAATATCACTTGAATTTTTACTTTCGTTTCTTGCATTTCTTATGCTTATGGCTGATTTGACTGTTTTTCTCTTGTAAAATTTTTTGTCATTTATGTCCTTAGTGTCTCTGTACCTCTGTTGTGTTATAACTTTAAAAAAAGAAAAAAGGGAAGGGCTGGTATATTACTTGATGTTTCTGCCTTTAGATCTTGTAACCTGTGCTGTAATGTCCTGCCTTCCATAAATAAAGATTATACAAAAAAAAAAAAAAAAAAATATTTTTCACATGCTGCCACTGTGCCCCCTATTTCGTAATAATTCTGATTGGGGCCTGTGATAGAATCTTTTTGTTTACCGGTCCCTTAATTTTTGTAAGAGATCCTTCCTATCAGTCTGGAATGCTCTCTTTTTTGCTCTCCGTAGACACCCATGAGAATATCCCCTCTCACGGAATCTGCCATATAATTGGCATGCCTCCGTCTGGAAGTCATTTTCACCGGAGCAGTTTCTTTTAATTCGAAGGAACTGTCCGACTGGAATTCCCCTGGGATAGTGACTTCCTGCGAACAAAAGATTATTGGCTGACATTTTCTTCCTAAAGGTCCTTGTTGATAGCTTGTCATTCTCAACCGATATCATTATGTCAAGGAAGGAAAGGGATATCATTAGGTCAAGGAAGGAAAGGGTTTTCAAATGCCACGTGCATGTTAACTTGCTGTTCCTGCAGTTCCCATTGAGTTCATCCATAAATAGGATTAATTCCTGGGGAGACACCCCCCAAATCATGATCACGTCGTCTATGTACCTTAGCCACAGGCGACAGTGACCCCGGTACATAGACGAGATGTTCACAACTTCTTCCTCCCATAGACCAAGATGGATGCATGCGTATGACGGGGCCCAGGGTGCACCCATGGAGGTGCCCCTTATTTGTGTGTAGTTTATGCCCAAGAATTTGAAGCAGCTATTGTCCAACATAAAGCTGAGGGTGTCCACTATAAACTCGTTCTGAGCTGCCAGAAGGGGAAATTTCTGGGACAGAAAGTGTTCAACAGCCCTGAGGCCCCACTCGTGCGGAATCGACATGTAGAGTGACTCCACGTCTATCCCCACCAGCAGGGCCCCAGGGGGAAACACTGCATCTCCAACGTGGCCGAGGACATCTCTAGTATCCTGTATGAAAGATGGGAGCTCAACCACCAATTCCTTAATAAATGCATCCACAAGTCTGCCCACTCTTTCTAATGGACCCTTAATGGCAGACGCAATAGGTCTGCCTAGGGGATTAGTGGTAGACTTGTGGAGCTTTGGAATATAATAAAATGTTGCTATGTTGAACTCTACCACTTTAAGGTATTCAAACTCCTTCTTGGTAATAAGTTTCTCCTCTTGAGCAAAGCTCATTTTAAAATGTAATTCTTTGGTAATTTCCAAGAAAGGATTTTGATCTAACCATAAGTATGTATATTTATCATTCAAGAGACGCATTATCTCTCCTTCATACATGGCTTGAGGGAGCAGAACAGTGTTTCCTCTATCACTGTTCTTAATCACAATGTCACTAGCTTTCTCTAGTTGTCTAAATGCCTTCCTCTCATCTTTTGTTAGATTGTCCATGCCCGTCCAGTTCCAATCAACCTTAGACAGGTCTTTGCGTACCTGTTCTAGAAATAGATGAATCCATGATGTTTGGACAGTGGTGGCATTTTAAACGATTTGATTGGGAGATTGGATGGGCGAGGGCATTCAATTTGGGAGTCACTCCCAGAGTCAGTCAGTCATAATTTTCTTGTAGGAGGGAAATTAATTTGTCCAATGCTTCACGTTCTTCCCTAGTGGGGTTAGTCGGTTCACTTTCCCTGTGGCGTTCACTATGCCAGCATCTGAATACCAATTTCCTCAAGAAGAGACTGATGTCTTTAAAGACCTCAAATTCGTTCATCACCATCTTAGGTGAGAACGACAGTCCCCTCTGTAGGAGTGATAGATGATGACTGTTTAGTGGGAATTCAGTTAAAGGGGAGCTCCGCCGTAAACAAAAATATACACATATATACACATACTCTAGCGCTGGAAATGTGTTTCTGAATGGCGCAAACAGCACAGAACACCTCAGACGCAGGAGAACACCTCAGGCACAGGCAGTGCAGAAGGGAGAGCGGACCGCATCGCTGTGCAGTACCTGGATCAGGGTGGTGAGTCCTCTGAGGGGCCCCTCAGCCTGTAGCAGCTAGGGGGGTGGACCTTTTGTGTACCTTGCCTTTTAGTCCCTAAGTGGCTGTCAGGCGAGTGTGGGTAAGCATGGCGTCAGAAGCGGGCACTTCTTCCCCAGACATCCCTGTGATGGCAACCGTGGCCCCTGCACCTGCGGTGCCTGTGGACGCTTTGTCGGCGGTCCTGGAGTCCTTTGTTGCCAGGGTGGAAGAGGTGTGCTGGGCGCAAGGGGGGTAAAAACGCCCCCACCATCTTCTGGGGTAAGCTCAGATTCAGACTCGGGCCTGGCTGTGGCACACGGCCCCTGTTCTGACGTGTCAGAGGATGCGGACCAGGACCATTTGGACAGTGAGGAAAACTCTGTGTTCGGGTCAGCGCAGGAAAAGGCGCTTATTGGAGCACTTCTCACCGCAGTGCGGGAGACCCTAAAATTGGAGGATACGGCGGGGGCATCTACTGAGGTGTCGGTCCCTTTTGGGTCCCACAAGCCGCCCGCACTGCTAAGGTGTTTCCCTAACTAACTTATTTTGATAAGTTTATATACAAAGAATGGGAACGACCGCTTCGGGCCCAAAACGCATGGCGGTCCGTTACCCCTTTGAGGAGAGTCTCCTGAAAAAATGGACATCTCCCCCGATTGTGGACCAGGTTACACAAGGTAACCACGATTCCGGTAGAGGGGACCCCTGCCTTTAAGGACCCTGCAGACAGGAGGGCCGAGGCGGTGGCCCGGTCCATGTTCACGGTGGTGGGGTCAGCATTGCGGCCAGTGTTGGCCACGGCCCTGGTGTCAGACACTTAGAGAATGGGCAAAATTGTTGCACCACGAGTTGGTAGAGCAACAGGCTTCCCCGGTCTGCGTGAAACTGGCCGACCAGTTGGTGCATGGCCTTAAGTATGTCTGCGATGCGGCCTTAGATACAGCTCCCTTGCTTTCCAGAGCCTCAGTATCTTCTGTGGTGCTACGTAGCCTGATTTGGCTAAAATGCTGGTCCGCAGACCAGACTTCCAAGAAGGCTCTGGCGGATTTGCCCTTCCAGGGATAGAGGCTATTTGGAGCCTCGCTGGATGACATTATTAAGAATGTCACTGGGGGTAAGAGCACGCTGTCCCCATATACATCAGAGATTTCTGCACTTTGCAGTCGGGGATGATCACTACCAATTTGTAGCTCTCCCTTTTGGCCTGGCGTTGGCACCAAGGTGCTCGCCCCGATTCTGGCTCTGCTGAGACAGCGAGAAATCGCTATTGTTGGCTACCTGGACAACCTCCTTCTAAAAGCATCTTCAGACTCAGAATTAGAGGAGGATGTGGCTATAGCCAGTCAGACCCTTCAAGAGTTTGGTTTGGTACTGAACCTCCAGAAGTCAGTGTTGGTGCCGACTCAGCGCCTGGAATACCTGGGCTTGATTCTGGACTCCTCAGAGAGTTTTTCTCCCTCTGGAAAAGTTGCAGACTCTTCGGACTGTGTTGGCATCCCACAGGTGGTCGTCACTGCACTTTTGCATGCGAGTCCTGGGTCTTATGGTAGCCACTTTCGAGGCGGTACCGTATGCTCAATTCCACACTCGAGTCTTGCAAAAGGAGATCCTATCCAAATGGGACAAATCTCCGTTGTCCTTGGATTGTCAAATCCGGGTGAGCCAGCTAGTCAGGACTTCCCTGGTATGGTGGCTGAGATCTCTGGCCCTTCAGTCCGGGAAGTCGTTCCTTCCCTTTCACTCGACGGTGATCACGAAGGACGCCAGCCTGACCGGTTGGGGGGGAGTTTGGGGCGTACAGTCGACACAGGGTCGCTGGACGCAGGAAGAATCCTGCCTGCCAATCAATGTGCTGGAACTTCAGGCGATCAGGTAGTGCCTCTCCACATGGTCACAGAGGCTGCCGGGACGTCCAGTCAGGATCCAGTCGGACAACGCCATGGCGGTGGCGTATGTCAACCATCAAGGAGGAACAAGAAGCTCGGCTGCAGCATTGGAGGTCGCTCACATCCTGCAGTGGGCAGAGTGGAGCGTGTCGGCTCTATCGGCCGTATACATTCCGGGCGTAGAAAACTGGCAAGCGGACTACCTAAGTCGCCAGATGCTGGACCAAGGAGAATGGTCACTGGCCAGTCATGGGTCTGACTGGCTATAGCCACATCCTCCTCTAATTCTGAGTGTGTGTTTTGACTCCTTTGCCTGAGATGGGGCATGCCAGACGTGGATCTCCTGGCTTCTTGACTCAATCGGAAGGTATTGAGGTTAGGTTTGTGGCCAGGTCCAAGGATCCCTGGGCGGACACGACAGACGCGTTGGTGGCTCAGTGGGGACAGTATCGGCTAATTAATGCCCCCCGCTAAAACTTCTTCCTCGTCTGCTTCGCAGAGTGGAGACCGAGGGGATTTCGGTGATTCTAATTGCCCCAGATTGGCCTCGGCGTCCCTGGTACGCCGACCTAGTTACGCCTGGTGGCGGATGTTCCTTGGTGACTGCTGATGCGAGAGGACCTTCTGTCGCAAGGTCCTATACTTTACCCTGCTTTACAGTCGCTGGCTTTAACGCCATGGCTGTTGAAAGTCAGGTACTAAGGGACCGAGGCCTGTCGGATTCGGTAATTTCCCCCATGCTGAGGGCACGGAAGTCCTCTTCTCGGAAGATCTATCATCACACGTGGAAGGCCTACATCTCTGTGTGAGGAGATGTAGTGGCGTCCACGGACATATTCAGTTTCCAGGATCCTGCTGTTTTTGCAGCGTGGAGTGGATCAAAAACTTGCCTTAAGCACCTTTAAGGGGCAGATATCAGCTTTGGCTGTCTTCTTTCAACGACCCTTGTCGGCTCATTCACTGGTGAGTACGTTTGTGCAAGGGGTTCGACATGGGGCCCTCCGGTTCGACCACCGCTGCCTCCGTGGGATTTGAATCTGATGCTCTCTGCACTTCAGAAACCTCCGTTTGAGAACATTAGAGAGAATCCCCTTTTGACACTCTCTCAGAAGGTTGCCTTTCTGGTGGCTATTACATCAGTCAGGAGGGTTTCTGAGTTGGCAGCCTTGTCTTGCAAGTCTCCCTACTTGATCCTCCACAAGGATAAAGCGGTGCTACGCCCGCCGCCTTCGTTTCTTTCGAAGGTTGTTTCGTCTTTTCATCTAAATGAGGACATTGTGTTTCCATCCTTGTGTCCTCGACCGTCCCACACCAAAGAGGTTGCTTTGCATTCCTTGGACGTGGTCCGAGCTCTGCGGGTGTATTTGTCTGCTACGGCTACGTTTCAGAGGTCAGACTCACTGTTTGTGTCTGTAACTGGTCCGAAGAAGGGACTGGCGGTCTCGTCGGCCACCATTTCTCGGTGGATCGTGATTCAGGCTTACGCCGTAAAAGGGCGGGCGCCTCCCTTTCCTGTCACAGCGCATTCAACCAGGGAAATAGGTGCCTCCTGGGCTTTCCAACATCAAGCGTCTGTCTCCCAGGCGTGTAAGGCGGATGCTTGCTTCAGCCGCAAAGTTTTGCAGGTGGCCGTTTAAGGTTGCAACTCCTCCGTTGAGGAGCTCTGGTTGTTTTGGTTGGAAGTTTGTTTGCTTGCTTTTTCCACCCTTTGTTTTTTTGACACTGCTTGGGGATGTCCCTAAGGCTAAGAATAAAGGAGCTGTGTCTGTCCATGGACGAAAAAGAAAATAGGATTTTTGTACTCACCGTAAAATCCTTTTCTCTGAAGTCCATGGACGGACACAGCACCCACCCCTCCTTTTTATGTTTGTACTGCTTTTTGACTAACTGAGCTGCTAGATGCAGGGTGAGGGGTTATAGCCAGAGGGACTGCCCCCTGGGCAGTACTGTTCAGCTTTGCTGTTAAATGTTTTAACTGTTTAACATGTCTGCCTAGTCCTCTCCTGATAGACGACATATAAATCCTAAGGTCAAGAATAAAGGAGCTGTGTCCGTCCATGGACTTCAGAGAATAGGATTTTACAGCGAGTACAAAAATCAAATTTTTTTCCCCAAAAAGTGCGCTTGTAAGACTGCTGTGTGACGGTGTGACAAAAAGTATTGCAACGACCGCCATTTTATTCTCTAGGGCAGGGGTAGGCAACCTCGGCACTCCAGCTGTGGTGAAATCCTATCATGCCTCTGCCTCTAGGAGTCATAGCTGTGATTGTCAGGGTCTTGCAATGTCTCGTGGGACTTGTAGTTTCACCACAGCTGGAGGACCAAGGTTGCCAACCCCTGCTCTAGGGTGTTAGAAAATATATACCGTATTTATCGGCGTATAACACGCACAGGCGTATACCACGCACCCTAACTTTAAGAGGGAAGTTTCAGGAAAAAAACTTTCTTTTTCGTACATCACGGGACACAGAGCGACTTAATCATTACTAATGGGGTTATATAGTTTACCTTTAGGTGCTGGCACTGGCAACTTCCAAACCGGAAGTACCCTCCCCTATATAAGCCCCTCCCATCCGGGAGCACCTCAGTTTTTTGCCAGTGTCTAAGGTGTTGGCCAAAGAGTAACATGTGTTTTCACTGGGCTTGCGTACAGGTTCTTTTGGGCCTTAGTAAGCTGTTCCGGATCCCACCAAAAAAGCTTCATAGCTAAACGGTCGGTACCCGGGCCTTGCAGCAGAAGAGCAAGGTTTTGCCTGTAATGCCTCTCTTAGGAGGGCTGGACCCTGGGATCCAGAGCTCTGGTCATACCCACGACCAAGATGTTGTCTGTGCAGGGTGCTATACAGGTCCAGGGGAGTGGAATCCTTGGGAACCCGGTCCCTGAAGGTTTAATTACAATGCCTGCCGTGATAGGTGAAGTTTGGGCTTCTGTGGACCAAACAGAGTCCTGCGGCGGGGAACAGGTAAGTGGGGGCCCCCAGGAACTTGGTTCTATTGGGGGACCCCCAAGCCTAATTTGTCTTTCTGTCTGTTACCTAACGGTATTCCCGCTAATATCTGTGTATGCCTGTAACTACTGAAAATGTAAAATTTTAATAGTAGTCAAGAAAAAAAAAAAAAAAAGAGGACCGCGGTACCTGTGTTAAACCACTAGAGGCCGCTGTGGTCCATTTTTCTTGTCATGTGGATCTTTGGTTTTCTCAAGTCAAAAGATCCAGGCAGTTGGTAAGTTTCCTCTGCCCTGTTGCTGCGCTCATCCACCGCACAGGCCCTCCGGCAAAAAGGGCCCTGGCTCCTAGTCCCTGTTGATTTTCGAAAAGGGCGCCAATGGCGCACGGGCGCGCGGGCGCGTGCACGCGCCTCCTATGAAAAAAAAGGGTGGGGCGGGTGGATGACGCTCGATGCGCGCCACGGCGCTTCTGCGCATGTGCAGGCGTCCCAGCTTGTATAAAGACACAGTACAAGTGTCAGCTGGATGCAAACAGAGCTAGCAACAAACAGTGGCACACAGAGGCGGTTGATGCAGGCATCCCCATAGAAAGGCACTTTAGTGGACACCAGCTGGTATATAGCAGCAACTGTGTTAGACTATTACCAGCAAAATTGGTGTATGACGACGGGAATACCTCAGCTTTGTGCTTAAAGGATATGTCGTCCAGACGCTCCGGAAATAAGTCTTCCAGGAAGCCAAAGGGGTCTCCATCGGACTCTGAGGATATTGGGCATGCTTGTACTGCACCAATCTCCCCTGAGAATTCAGAGGTCAGTAGCCGTAGAAACCCCGCAGGAGTGCCTGGTGCTGCGGCTGTCCCCAGTCCACCTGCTCCTGTATATATAACAGAGGAGGTTTTATCCTCAACTCTGGGAGGATTGGAAGAGAGATTAACAGCATTGATCGCTGCTTCCCTGTCACAGGAAAAGCGCGTCCGATCTCCGTCTCCTCCTTCAGAGTGCCTGTTAGTGGAGGAACAGCCCCACACAGAGATCGACCTACCTGAAGGGGATCAGGATGAGGTTGATTCAGTTATGGAGGAATCAACAGTGGAAGAACCTTTCTCAGCATCTCAGGCTGAAAGATTATGGGTTCAGTCTCTGACTAACATGGTCCGATCAGCATTTAAAATGCCTCTGGCGGAACCACCACCCACTACGGTTTCCTCGCTGGGGTCGCTAAAAGCTCCCCAGGCTGTCTGTTCCTTCCCAATCCACCCTTTATTAGAAGGGCTTATTTACCAGGATTGGGAGCATCCTGATAAAATATTTGCTCCCCCCAAGAGATTTCCGGTGATCTATCCCATGGAGGATAAGTTCATAAAAAAATGGAGGGTCCCTACAGTGGACGCAGCCATCTCTTCTGTTAACAAATCACTGACATGTCCAGTAGATAATGTTCCAATGTTCAAAGACCCAATAGATAAAAAATTGGAGTCTTTACTAAAATCTGCTTTCTCTACAGCAAGCATGGTGACACAACCTGCGGTAGCAGCGATTGGAGTCTGCCAAGCAGTGAAAGATCAGTGAAAGATCAGTTGAAACAAGTCTTAAGTCTTAAGGGACTTACCAGATCAGCAGGCTCTTGCCCTAGCTGACCTGCCTAGAGCCTTGTGTTTTGCGGTGGACGCCATAAAGGATACAATCCAACAGGCCTCCCGCTTTACGCTGTCTATAGTACATATGCGTAGGCTTCTGTGGCTCAAAAACTGGTCTGCTGAAGCTCCCTGTAAAAAACTGCTGGTTAGCTTCCCATTTCATGGAGAACGCTTATTTGGAGAAGATCTGGACAAATATATCCAGAAAATTTCTGCCGGTAAAAGTTCACCCTTACCGGTTAAGAACAAGGGTAGAAGTCCGTCTTTTAAGAGGCCTACTTCTCCAGTCCCGGGCACATCGGCTGTGAAGCAGTTCCGACGGCCTCCGCGGTCAAATTCAGGGGGCAGAAATCAGGGACAATCACAGGGTAACAAGAAGCCCTGGATCAAGAGAGGTACAAAACCTCCCCCCAAGGCATGAAGCGTTGCCCCCACTCAATCGGGTGGGGGGAAGACTTCAGTTGTTCACAGAGACCTGGCGGGACACCATCAGAGACAGATGGGTGCTCTCCGCAGTAAGTCTGGGATACAAGCTGGAGTTAAAAGGCACTCCTCCTGCCCAATTTATGAGGTCAAACGTGCCAAGAGATCCCCAGAAGAGAGGATCCCTCCTTCTGGCACTAGAACAACTATTGCTCCAAGGTGTAATCATGAAGGTTCCCCTGGAAGAAAGCGGATTCGGGTTTTACTCGAACCTTTTCACAGTCCCCAAACCAAATGGGGACGTGAGGCCCATATTAAATCTAAAAGGGCTAAACAAGTTCCTAAATATCAGGACTTTTCGGATGGAGTCGATCCGAACGGTGGCCACCGCCCTACAAGGGCAGGAATGGTTAGCCTCGATCGACATAAAGGATGCTTATCTGCATATTCCCATCTTTCCGGCCCTCCAGAAATTTCTACGCTTTGCAGTAGAAGGGCGCCATTTTCAGTTCAGAGCCTTACCTTTCGGTCTGGCCACAGCACCACGAGTGTTCACAAAAATTCTGGCCCCATTATTGGCCAATCTAAGAACACAGGGTGTAACGATAATGGCATATCTAGACGACCTGCTACTAATAGACCACTCAGTGGAAAAGCTGGAAGTAGCTATTGTGACAGCAGGAAGGTAAAGTCACCTGGTTGCATCCAGGGGGGTAGATATATTTCGCCCAGATTCAGGCTTTACGCCGACTTATACAACTAGGTGGAGAGTTGTATAAGCCCAGCTGAGGCTAGTAGGCTCATGGATGACTCATACCTCTAGGGAGAGTGCTGGGCGTCGTGCAGACAGGGAGTTGATGAGACCAGCTGAAGCTTGTCAGCTCATTTAGGCCTCTATAAGAACTCCCAGCTTCATTAGATGTTAGCTCATGCCTGGAACCAGACCTGTGTGGACTGTCTAGGGAGAGTGAACCCCTGTGCGGTGAGACAAAGCCTGTGTGGCTATTTGCTTGGACATTTAAAACCAGGGACTTAGGGACTAGGACAGCACTAGGCTGATCCCAGTTGTTAGTTAGGAAACCTGTATGTTTAGTCAGAGGTCAAGTTGACCAGGATTTATTTTATTTATGTTTCTTTTGCTTTGCTGTGTTTTGTCACTATAAATAGAAAATAAACCGCACCTTTTTGATTTTGAAAACCACAACCTCCGTTTGCTGGGCCTGTTTTTGTGTGGGGAGCCCATCCCGGGGGTCACACACACCCGCTGCCGAGCTAACCCCCTCACACTATTCACAAGACAATCAAGTATCTGGAATATCACGGTTGGATTATCAACCGGGACAAGTCAGCTCTAAGACCAGTCAAAAGTCTGGAATACTTAGGGCTAAGGCTGGATTCAAATCAGAGAAAGATTTTCTTACCTCCAGAAAAGGTGTCGTCTTTAAAAGATTTGACCCACTTAGTGGGTACAAAAAGAAAACCATCCATACGCCTCTGCATGAGGCTGCTGGGAAAAATGGTGGCTTCATTCGAAGCGGTACCCTACGGTCAATTCCATTCAAGGAATTTGCAAAGGGCCATACTGTCAGCCTGGAACAAAAAAGTTCAGGCTTTAGACTTACCAATATCCCTGTCCCCTTCCGTTTGCAAGAGCCTCCATTGGTGGTTGGTGCCCCAGAATCTGGAAAGAGGGAAACCCTTCAGTCCGGTTTCTTGGAAGGTGGTCACTACAGATGCCAGCCTCATAGGCTGGGGGGCAGTACTGGAGAAATGGTCTCTCCAGGGCAAGTGGTCAGAAGCAGAAAAGGCCCTGCCCATCAATCTCTTAGAGATACGAGCAGCCCGTTATGCCCTAGTAGCATGGACATCCAAACTCCAAGGGTCCCCTGTCAGAATTCAATCAGACAATGCCACAGCAGTGGCATATATCAATCACCAGGGTGGCACCAGGAGTCGTGCAGCCCAGAGGGAAGCAAATTGCATCCTGGAGTGGGCAGAAAGATATGTCCCAGCCATATCCGCGGTTTTCATCCCAGGAGTGGAAAATTGGAGAGCGGACTTTTTAAGTCGCCAACAATTATGCCCGGGGGAATGGTCTCTTCACCCCGAGGTTTTCCAGGCAATATGCCAGCGGTGGGGAACACCGGATGTAGATCTGCTAGCATCCAGATTCAACGCAAAGGTGGACAGATTTGTGTCTCGCACAAGGGATCCCCTAGCTTGCGGCTCGGATGCCCTAGTGTTCCCTTGGGATCAGTTCAAGCTGATATATGCATTCCCACCGCCACAATTGTTACCGCGATTACTCCGCAGAATCAGGGTAGAAAAGAAACCAGTGATTCTGGTGGCTCCAGCGTGGCCCCGAAGGGCATGGTACGCGGAGATTGTAAAAATGTCAGTGAGGAGTCCTTGGACCCTCCCACATCGTCCGGACCTGCTGTCGCAAGGACCGATATACCATCCTTCCTTACCAGCCCTAGGTTTGACGGCCTGGCTATTGAAGCCCACATTCTGAAAAAGAGAGGGCTCTCTAATTCTGTGGTATCTACCATGATCAATGCCAGGAAGCCGGTATCCAGGCAGATCTATTATAGGATCTGGAAGGCGTACATTACGTGGTGTGAGGCCAAGAAATGGCATCCACGTAAGTACGTGATAGGTAGGATTTTGGACTTCCTACAGTGGGCTGTAGATAGGAAGCTGGCCTTGAGTACTATCAAGGGTCAGATTTCGGCCTTGTCAATATTTTTTCAAAGGCCCTTGGCTTCGCATTCACTAGTCAAAGCTTTCATACAAGGAGTGATGCGTATTAGCCCTCCGGTTAGTATTCCCATATGTCCATGGGACTTAAACCTGGTTCTGTCGGTTCTACAGAAACAACCGTTTGAACCATTGCAACACATTTCCTTGGTTCTTCTCACCAGGAAATTGATTTTCTTAGTAGCCATTTGTTCGGCTAAAAGAGTATCGGAATTAGCCGCCTTGTCCTGTAAGGAGTCATATCTGGTTGTCCATAAGGACAGAGTAGTATTACGTCCTCATCCAGCCTTTCTTCCCAAGGTGGTATCGAGGTTTCATTTGAACCAAGATGTGGTTCTTCCTTCTTTTTTCCCCAAACCTAGCTCAGTAGAGGAAAAGTTATTACATTCTTTGGATGTAGTAAGAGCAGTTAAAGCTTATCTAAAAGCCACTGCTCAGATTCGCAGAACGGATACTTTGTTTATTCTGCCGGAAGGCCCTAGAAAGGGTCAGGCAGCATCAAAATCTACTTTAGCCAAGTGGATTCGACAGGTCATAATACAAGCCTATGGCTTGAGAAAGAGACCGCCTCCGTTCAAAGTTAGGGCGCACTCCACAAGAGCAGTTGGAACTTCATGGGCAGTGCATCACCAGGCCTCCCTGGCTCAAGTATGTAAGGCCGCAACATGGTCTTCGGTACACACGTTTACTAGATTCTACCAGGTAGACGTTAGAAGTCAGGAGGATGTCGCCTTTGGGCGCAGTGTGTTGCAGGCCGCAAAAGATCCTCATGCCTGATAGCGCCCAGCTTATGTATCCCTCCCCTCATTTGGCATTGCTTTGGGACGTCCCATTAGTAATGACTAAGTCGCTCTGTGTCCCGTGATGTACGAAAAAGAAAAAGGGATTTTTATAACAGCTTACCTGTAAAATCCTTTTCTTGGAGTATATCACGGGACACAGAGCTCCCACCCCTCTTTTTGGGACACTTATTGCTTTGCTACAAAACTGAGGTGCTCCCGGATGGGAGGGGCTTATATAGGGGAGGGTACTTCCGGTTTGGAAGTTGCCAGTGCCAGCACCTGAAGGTAAACTATATAACCCCATTAGTAATGACTAAGTCGCTCTGTGTCCCGTGATGTACTCCAAGAAAAGGATTTTACAGGTAAGCTGTTATAAAAATCCCTTTTTCCACAGCCCCCTGCGTATAACACGCAGGCACAGTTTACCCTCTATTTTCAGGGTAAAAAAGTGAGTGTTATACGCCAATAAATACAGTATATATATATATATATATATATATATATATATATATATATATATATATATATATATAATGTTTGGGGGTTGTAAGTAATTTTCTAGCAAAAAAAAGTAGGATTTTTAAAACAGCTTACCTGTAAAATCCTTTTCTTGGAGTACATCACGGGACACAGAGCGGCATAGTCATTACTATGTGGGTTATATAGAATTACCTTCAGGTGCTGGCACTGGCAACTTCCAAAACAGGAAGTACCCTCCCCTATATAAGCCCCTCCCATCCGGGAGCACCTCAGTTTTGTAGCAAAGCAATACGTGTCCCCAAAAGAGGGGTGGGAGCTCTGTGTCCCGTGATGTACTCCAAGAAAAGGATTTTACAGGTAAGCTGTTTTAAAAATCCTACTTTCTTGTTCATACATCACGGGACACAGAGCGGCATAGTCATTACTATGTGGGACGTCCCAAAGCAATGCCAAATGAGGGGGGGGATACACCATACATAAGCTGGGCGCCATCAGGCATGAGGATCTTTTGCGGCCTGCAACACACTGCGCCCAAAGGCGACATCCTCCTGACTTCTAACGTCCACCTGGTAGAACCTAGTAAACGTGTGTACTGAAGACCATGTTGCGGCCTTACAAATTTGAGCCAGGGAGGCCTGGTGATGCACTGCCCATGAAGTTCCAACTGCTCTCGTGGAGTGCGCCCTAACTTTGAACGGAGGCGGTCTACTTCTCAAGCCATAGGCTTGTATTATGACCTGTCGAATCCACTTGGCTAAAGTAGATTTTGATGCTGCCTGACCCTTTCTGGGGCCTTCCGGCAGAACAAACAAAGAATCCGTTCTACGAATCTGAGCAGTGGCCTTTAGATAAGCTTTAACTGCTCTTACTACATTCAAAGAATGCAATAACTTTTCCTCTACCGAGCTCGGTTTGGGGAAAAAGAAGGAAGAACCACATCCTGGTTCAAGTGAAACCTCGATACCACCTTAGGAAGAAAGGCTGGGTGAGGACGTAATACTACTCTGTCCTCATGAATAACCAGACATGGCTCTTTACAGGACATGGCGGCTAATTCCGACACTCTTCTAGCCGAGCATATGGCTACTAAAAATATCAATTTTCTGGTGAGTAGAACCAAGGAAATGTGCCGCAAAGGTTCAAATGGCTGCTTCTGCAGAACCGACAGAACCAAATTTAGATCCCATGGACATATGGGAGCTTTAATCGGTGGAATAATACGAGTCACCCCTTGCATAAAGGATTTGACAAGTGAATGCATAGCCAGGGGCCTTTGAAATAGTATTGATAAGGCCGAAACCTGACCCCTGATAGTACTTAAGGCAAACCTTCTGTCTACAGCCCACTGTAGGAAGTCCAGAATTCTGCCTATAACGTACTTACGTGGATGCCACTTTCTGGCCTCGCACCAAGTGATGTACGCCTTCCAAACTCTATAGTAGATCTGCCTGGATACAGGCTTCCTGGCATTGATTATAGTTGATACCACAGAGTTAGAGAGACCTCTCTTCTTTAGGATGTGGGATTCAATAGCCAGGCCGTTAAACTTAGAGTTAGTAAGGAAGGGTGGTATATCGGGTATAAGGGTGGTGCGAAAGCAGGTCCGGACGACGTGGAAGGGTCCAAGGACTCCCCACAGACATTTTGATGATGTCCGCGTACCAGGCCCTTCGGGGCCACGCTAGAGCCACCAAGATCACCGGCTTCTTTTCCAACCTGACTCTGCGAAGGAGTCGAGGCAACAATTGTAGTGGAGGGAATGCATATATCAGTCTGAACTGATTCCAAGGGAACACCAGAGCATCCGAGCCGCAAGCGAGGGGATCCCTTGTCCGGGAGACAAATCTGTCCACCTTTGCGTTGAATCTGGATGCTAGCAGATCTACATCCGGTGTTCCCCACCGCTGACATATTGCTCGGAAGACCTCGGGATGAAGGGACCATTCCCCTGGGCATAACTGTTGGCGACTTAGAAAGTCCGCCTTCCAATTCTCCACCCCTGGAATGAAGACAGCTGACATACATGGGACATGCTTTTCTGCCCATTCCAGGATGTGACTTACTTCCCTCTGGGCTGCACAACTCCTGGTGCCTCCCTGATGATTGATATATGCCACTGCTGTGGCATTGTCTGATTGAATTCTGACAGGGGACCCTTGGAGTTTGGATGCCCAGGCTACTAGGGCATACCGGGCTGCTCGTTTCTGTAAGAGATTGATGGGCAGGGTTTTTACTGCATTTGACCATCTGCCCTGGAGAGACCATTGCTCCAGTTCTGCCCCCCAGCCTATAAGGCTGGCATCTGTAGTGACCACCTTCCAGGATATCGGACTGAAGGGTTTTCCCTTCTGGAGATTCTGGGGGATCAACCACCAGCAGAGACTCTTCCGAACGGAAGGGGACAAAGCCATCGGGAAGTCTAGAGCCTGAATTTTTCCGTTCCAGGCTGACAATATGGCCCTCTGTAAATTCCTTGAGTGGAATTGGGCGTATGGCACAGCTTCGAATGATGCTACCATCTTTCCTAGCAGCCTCATGCACAGGCATATGGACGGCTGTCTTTTTGCACAAAGTAGGCGGACCAAGTCCCTCAAAGAGGATACTTTGTCTTGAGGTAGGAAAATCCTCCTCTGGTCTGAATCCAGCCGTAGCCCTAGATATACCAGGTTTTTCACTGGCTGTAGGGCTGACTTGTCCAGGTTGATGACCCAACCGTGAGATTCTAGATACTTGATTGTATCGACAATTACCACTTCTAGCTTGGCAACTGAGTGGTCCATCAACAACAGGTCGTCTAGGTATGCCATTATTGTTACACCTCGTGTTCTTAGATCGGCCAACAGTGGGGCCAGAATTTTTGTGAACACTCGTGGTGCTGTGGCCAGACCGAATGGTAAGGCTCTGAACTGAAAATGGCGCCCTTCTACTGCAAAGCGTAGAAATTTTTGATGACCTGGAAAGATGGGAACATGCAAGTAAGCATCTTTGATGTCGATCGAGGCTAACCATTCCTCCCCCTGTAGGGCAGCAGTGACCGATCGGATCGACTCCATCCGGAAGGACCGGACGTTTAGAAATTTGTTTAGACTCTTTAGGTCCAATATGGGTCTTATGTCCCCGTTTGGTTTCGGGACTGTGAAAAGGTTTGAGTAGAAACTCAACCCCCACTCTTCCATAGGAACCTCCATAATTTTTCCTTGGAGCAATAGTTGTTCTAACGCCACTAGGAGACACCTTCTTTTCAGAGGGTCTTTTGGCATGCCTGACCACATAAAATGGGAAGGAGGAGACTCTTTTAACTCCAACTTGTATCCCCGAGTTACTGCGGAGAGCACCCATGTCTTTGATCGTCTCCCGCCAGGTCTCTGTGAACAACTGAAGTCTTCCCCCCACCCGTTTGAGTGGGGGCAGCCCTTCATAGGCTTAACTTGGAGGCTGGTTTAGTACCTCTTCGGATCCAGGGTTTTTTATTACCCTGTGACTGTCCCTGATTTTTACCTCCTGAGTTTGACCGAGGAGGCCGTCGGAACTGCTTAGTAGCAGACGTCCCAGGGATAGGAGAGGTAGTCCTCTTAAAAGATGGACCCCTAGACCTCTTTTTAATTGGTAAGAGAGTACTTTACCACTGGAAATCTTCTGGATATATTTATCCAGGTCTTCGCCAAAAAGGCGTTCTCCATGAAATGGGAAGCTAACTAAGAGCTTCTTACAGGGAGCCTCAGCAGACCAGTTCTTGAGCTACAGAAGCCTACGCATATGTACCAAAGACAGCGTGAGGCGGGAGGCCTGAGGATAGAATCCTTGATGGCGTCAACCGCAAAGCATAATGCTCTAGGCAGATCAGCCAGAGCCTGGGCCTGCTGGTCTGGCAAATCCCTCAGGACCATTTTCATTTGATCCTTTAAAGCTTGGCAGACCCCAATAGCTGCCACTGCTGGCTGTGTAACAGCCCCTGCTGTGGAAAAAGCAGATCTTAATAAAGACTCCAATTTTTTATCTACTGGATCTTTGAACATTTGAACATTATCTACTGGACATGTCAGTGATTTGTTCACAGAAGAAATGGCTGCGTCCACCGTAGGAACATTCCATCTCTGGGTGAATCTTTCCCCCAAGGGATAGATCACCGGAAATTTCTTAGGCGGAACAAATAGTTTATCAGGATGTTCCCAGTCCTGGTATATAAGTCCTTCCAATAATGGATGAATTGGAAAGGAGCAATTAATCTGGGGAGCTTTTAGCGACCCCAATGAGGAGACAGCAGTAGTTGATGGTTCAACAAGAGGCATTTTAAATGCAGATCGAACCATGTCAGTTAGGGTCTGGACCCACAATCTTTCAGTCTGTGATGCTGAAAATGGTTCATCTACTGTCGATTCCTCAAAAACAGAGTTAACCTCCTCCTGATCCCCTTCAGGTAGGTCAGTCCCTTCCTGGGACTGTTGCTCTGCCAACAGGCACTCTAATGGAGGGGATGGAGATCTGGCGCGCTTTCTTTCCTGTAGAGAAGAAGCGATCAATGCTGCCAATCTCTGCTCCAATCCCTCTAGAGTTGAGGCAAAAACCTCCTCTGTTATATATGCAGGAGCAGGCGGACTGAGGACAGCCGCAGTACCTGGCACTCCCGGGGGTTCCTTATGGGTATTAACCTCTGATTTCTCAGGGGAGGAAGGTGCAGATGACTGCTCCAGATCCTCAGAGCCCGATGGAGACCCCCTACACTTCCTGAGAGGTATATCTCAGAGTTTTTTAGGCGGCATATTCCTTAGTTCAAAGCTGAGGTATTCCAGCCGCAATACACCCCTTTACTGAAATAGTCTAATGCAATTTGCTGCTATGTACATCAGTGGGTGTCTACTAATGCGTCTTTCTGGGGATGCCTGTATCAACCGCCCGCTGTAAGCCCCTATACCATGCTACCAGCTCCTTTTCATGCTCTGTGTCCATAGCAAGCAGCGTGGACTGAGTCCTTTTATCTTGCTGGGACGCCCGCACATGCGCCGAAGCGCTGGGCGCACAGAGCGCGTCATCCGCCAGGCTCCGCCCCCTTTTTTGAAGCTAAATCTATAAAAAGAAAGCATGTGCGCGCGCGCGCATGCACGTGTGTGCTCTTGGCGCCATGTAGGGAGAGGAGCCAGGGTCCCTGTTTCACCAGGACTCGGGGATGGAAGGAAACTACTTGGCAGCATGACAGAGGAATGCAGCTTCCCTGATAGAGAGCTCACTCATCTGCCTGGACTTTCACCATGGAAGGAATAGTCCCAAGAAAAAAAGACGTTCCACAGTGGCCTCTAGTGGACAAACACAGGTACCGCACTTTTGTGTTTTTTTTTTTTTTTTTTAAAACCTCCTTTATGAAAAACATTTCTAGGTTTACAGTTTTTAAAACTTCCTTTATGAAAAGACATTTCTAGGATTTCTTAGGCATATACAGCTATTAGCGGGAATACCTTTAGGTAACAGGCAGAAAGACATATTAGGCTTGGGGGTCCCCTCAATAGAACCAAGTTCCTGAGGGGCCCCCACTTACCTTTTCCCCGCCGCAGGACTTTGTTTGGTCCACAGAAGCCCAAACTTCACCTCTCACGGCAGGCATTGTACTAGACCTTCAGGGACCGGGTTCCCAAAGATTCCACTCCACTGGACATGTATAGCACCCTGCACAGATAGCCTCTTGGTTTTGGGTATGACCAGAGCTCTGGATCCCAGGGTCCAGCCCTCCTAAGAGAGGCATTACAGGCAAAACCCTGCTCTTCTCTGCAAGGCCCGGGTACCGACCGTTTAGCTATGAAGCTTTTTTGGTCGGATCCGGAATAGCTTGCTAAGGCCCAGAGAACCTGTACACAAGCCCAGATGAATACATGTTAACCTTGGCCAACACCTTAGACACTGGCAAAAAACTGAGGTGCTCCCGGATGGGAGGGGCTTATATAGGGGAGGGTACTTCCTGTTTTGGAAGTTGCCAGTGCCAGCACCTGAAGGTAATTCTATATAACCCACATAGTAATGACTATGCCGCTCTGTGTCCCGTGATGTATGAACAAGAAAAACAGTTTCTAACTTGTAAACGGCAAATCTCAGAATCCTTAAGTGGTTAAAAAAAAAAACAAGCATTAAAAAGATAGTGTGGCTGCGGCTCATAGCGTGCTTGTGTCCTCAAGGCATCACCTAATGCATTTCAACCAATAGGTCGTCATCAGAGGAATGGTTAGTGGACACATGCACGCAGTATATATACACAACCAGAACTTTCATCACCGGATGTGTATTGGAGACAAAAGACGGTTGGAAATGCTAATTAGATGCGTTCCAATGGCCAGAAATTATGAGAAAATCCATAGTTTCCAATGTGTATTGGAGACAAAAGACGTCCAGAAATGCTAATTGGACGCATTCCAACAGCCGGAAATGGTGAGAAAAACACCAACACATTCGTTAAAGAAAGAATCGGTGCATACTATTCGGAAACAGCATAAGCATATCTTTACAACTTTCAATTAAGAGCGTAAGTATACAATCCAAATATATAAAAGAAACAATTGATATAAGCTAATATATAGTAAACGGCTGGTAAATTCAGCACCACCTGCTGGACACCCAAATGTATAGCAGAGGATGAAGGTGTCATGCAGTATAAGTCACAAGTTTACTGTAAACAAGATAAAAGAAATAAGATATTATTTTAAAAATTAATATAGAGATATATAAAAATCTAAATATACCTATATAAAATAAGAGGAGAGGACTGGCAGCGTCAAAAGATTAATAGATACTAATTATTATTGATAAAGCATTTGACGTCCCAATCAACTTTGAGTATATATGGAATGTAACTCGTAATTTCATAAATCCAGCAGGTTTTTTATTCTGGATATCTCCCACCTGACAAAACTTCCCCTCCAATGTGGGGTAAATCTGTCTATGGTGATAAATGTAGTACCCGCTGGATTTTTGTTGTGGCATTCTAAATAGTGCCTGGAAACACAGTTTCAGAAAGCCTCTTCTTATGTTAGCCACATGTTCGTTAATGCAAACGTTCATGGCTCTGGTGGTGCGACTTATGTATTGCAAGCCATACGGACAAATTAATAGGTACACTACATTAAGGGAGGTGCAAGTAATAAAGGTGTCTATATTATAAGATCTAAAAGTGGCTGTTGACTGGGACTGGCTAATACGCTTATTCTTATTGCTGTTGAGGTGACAGACATTAGACCTCCTACAAGGAAAAAAACCTTTAAGTCTTTGGAAAAAAGATACTCTTTTAGGAGTAGAACATTGGGTGCCACCTGTAGTTTAATAGGGGGCACACCTTGAAATATCACTTCTGGACATTCAGGGATGACAGACCCCAATGTCTTATCGTACTTTTTTTTCCAATGTCTGGACATGATCTTTTTGATGTCCAGATATTGACGGGAGAACCTCGTGATAAAAGAAAACCTAAAATCCTTGTCCGCCCTCTTTCTCTCAGTGCCCCCACCGAGAAAAAAAATTCTGTCCGCATTTCTGAGCTCGCTAATAATACTGTCAAGTTCGTTTGCTACATAGCCCTTGTTAATAAATTTGGATTTTAAAACCATTGCTTGTTTAATGTAGTCTTCATAGACAGTACAATTCTGCCTTAAACTAATGAATTGGCTCTTGGGAACACTTTTTAGCCAAGATGGATGGTGACCGCTTTCTTTACCGATATAGCTATTTCGATCAGTTGACAAAGTAAAGTTGATGTAACCAAAGCCCCTTCCCTAATCTCTATACTCAGATCCCAAAAATGTATTTTAGAAGAGCTAGCTTCATGTATTAGAGAAATCCTTAGGGAATTGGCATTAAGCTGTTCAAAGAATAAATTCAGCGATATAAGGTCACCATCCCATAGGAGGAGGACGTTGTCTATGTACCTCCCCCAAAGGACCTTGTTATGAACAAGGCCCAACTGTTTCCGTAGTCTGCTGTCCTATTTATTAATCACAATATTTGGGAGTTTTAATGAAGTTCAGTAAGGCCTCGTTCACAGCATATGTGCGAAAAAACTGATGGAAAATATGTGCAAATTTGACTTGCTTAGAATATTTTGGGCATGTTCTATTGTAGGTCTCTGCAAGGACATAAATAAAACTATTGATTTCTATGTATCCTGTTCACACCATAATGTTGGTGTCAGGTTCTAATATTCTCTTTATTTAAAGCTATTAATACAATAATTGTGGTTATATCTACAGCTCGCTGATCAGATCCAATGTTCCATGAGCTGTAGATCTGATTTTTTTTTTAGGAGTTCCCAGAGATCTCAGACTTTTGCCAATGGTTCCTCCACAGTAAAAAGGTTGAGAAATGCTGATCTAGAATGTAGTGTGTTTGATAAAATATAAGTCAGTTATGAGCAAATTTGATCCGCACATGTCTATTGCTGAAGAGTGGAGTGGTTTTGGGGTCGGCTTTACACTTATTGAGCTGCAGAACAGACTTGGCTCTGAGCGTATACACAGCCCGAAGGTAATCTGGTGCTGGCCTTCACCTCTACATGCTGTAATCTAGAGGACATGGGCCGTGGCGCACCTCGCTCTCCCCTTCAAAGTACCCCTAGACCGGAGCCAAAGTAACCGCTAAATAAGAGAGAGAGGGTGAGGCGGCTAAACACCTGTTTACTGTACTATAATATAACATGCTCTAATTTCAAAATATACTGTAATTTTCTCTGAAAAAATTCTGGCCAAAGGTTTAGGCCACAACTAAAGTGTTTGCAATTTTTGATTATGACAGGGCCGTCTTTACCGCAGGGCAAACCGGGGCAGCTGCCCAGGGCCCTGTCACTGTTTGGGGCCCAAGGCAGAGCTGCCATTAGGCCTGCATGCTGCCCGCAAATCGGCGCTGAAAACCCCCACACACACAGTCTGTCACTGTCAGCGCGATGCGCGCACAGTTCAGCAGTGCCAGTGCTGCATTTTTTCAATGGAGGACCTGGCCGCGGGCAGGCGGGGCCTTGAGCGCCACTGACGCTCTGGCCCGCCCCTTGCTATGCGTGCATCTTACAGTCACTGCTGCCTGCCTGGTGACATCACGACGAGGAGAGCGGAGCCCCAACATTCGGATTCCTCCTACTCGCGCCTAAGCCTCGCCCCCGACTCCGCCCCCCTACTCTGGGTCTTCCCTGAAGGTGAAGGCTGTTCCTGCCGCTGGAAGAAAGTTAGGAGAAATGCTCCCTGCACTGCCCTGAGTAGCTCATGGTCACTCTGCTCCCTCCCATACACAGTCATGCTGTACAGTCCCCCCATACTGCCCTCCACTACCCCCCCAATTATACTGCTCTCCACTACCCCCCCCCCATTATACTGCCCTCCACTACCACCCCTCCCATTATACTGCCCTCCACTACCACCCCTCCCATTATACTGCCCTCCACTAACACCCCTCCCATTATACTGCCCTCCACTACCCCCCATTATACTGCTCTCCACAAACAACCCCCCATTATACTGCCCTCCCCTACCCCCCCATTATACTGCCCTCCACTACCACCCCTCCCATCATACTTCTCTCCACTACCAAACAGAGATTGCCGCTCCAAATAGACTCACCCCAACAACAAAGACCTCTCCAGGAACCAAGCATGCTGGCAATACACAAGGCAATGAAGAAAAAATGAAGGCATCTGGACAGCCACACTCCAATCCAACGTGGCTTTTATTGGAAAAATAAAATAAAATAAAGCAGGCACTACATGTCACAGCAACGGGGCTTTATTTTATTTTATTTTTTCAATAAAAGCCAAGTTGGATTGGAGTGCGGCTGTCCAGATTCCTTTATTTTTTCTTCATTGCTCTCCACTACCACCCTTCCCATCATACTGCTCTCCACTACCACCCTTCCCATCATACTGCTCTCTACTAACACCCCCCCCCCATTGTACTGCCCTCCACTACCACCCCTCCCATTATACTGCCCTCCACTAACACTCCTCCCATTATACTGCCCTCCACTAACACCCCTCCCATTATACTGCCCTCCACTAACACCCCTCCCATTATACTGCCCTCCACTAACACCCCTCCCATTATACTGCCCTCCACTAACACCCCTCCCATTATACTGCCCTCCACTAACACCCCTCCCATTATACTGCCCTCCACTAACACCCCTCCCATTATACTGCCCTCCACTAACACCCCTCCCATTATACTGCCCTCCACTAACACCCCTCCCATTATACTGCCCTCCACTAACACCCCTCCATTATACTGCCCTCCACTAACACCCCCCCATTATACTGCCCTCCACTAACACCCCTCCCATTATACTGCTTTCATTTGAATGGGCTGCCGTGCCTGCGTTTCCTGCAAAAAAAAAGTGCATGCATCATGTAATAGGCTGCGCACACGGCACACCTATGCCCATCAAGCAATGAAATACAGCACTGTCTGTCCATTCTGCTTTTGCGCCATTTGACTTTTCTGCAATTCCTGCACCGGCAAACTTGCTGCATTTTTAGATGTTTAGGTCACGCTTTTAAAAACACAGTGCATTTGTGTGTGTAGGAACTGCAGGTAAGTTGCATGGTGCAAAAGCAGAATGGATTTCAAGGCAACTGCATTTTTAAAATGCTGCATGCACCTTTTTTTCTGCAGGAAACAAAGGCATGGCAGCCCATTCAAATGAATGGACTGCTGTGCCTGCGCAAATGAGGGCCGCCAAAACACATACAAGTGAACCAGCCAGGCCCAAAATAAGCTGGAGGGGGGCCCAAAAAAAATGTTTGCCCAGGGCCCAAACCATATTAAAGACGGCCCTGGATAATGATACTAATAATTAAAATCTCTGTATATTGTTGCTTATGGCCTTGCCATACCCAAACACTTACCCCATACCATACTATATCCAAACACATAATTTCTGATATGTGCCTGCTGTACCGTGTACTTTGTATTGCTTCCTTTAACAGTGCGTAACTCCACTTAAAGGTGAATAAAGAACATATGAGGGACACTAATATGAAATGTGAATATCCCACCCTATCTCTGTTACAATGATAAACCAAAATTCATAAAGCCAATGACCAAAAACAGTGTGAATAGACCATGAATACAGTGTCCAGATAATAAAGTGTTCATATGAATAAAATTCATCAATGTATTCTTAATGAATAAAAGTGTATCTTCCAATGTGCTGATTACTTCACACCCAATGTGCTCATATGAACGAATCACTCGCCAAATTCTGTTGACCTCTTTATTGAAAAAAGGTCAATGATCACTTTAAACTTTTATGTCTCCATTCTCTCCTTTATCCATACCGGCTCCTTAGGTGTAGATAAACGAGCCTTCCTCAAAAAATTTCTTCTATTTGGCACAGATACTTCTAATGACTCCACCATACAAACCAAAAAATAGTGATCGTATATAGTGTAGTATTTTTATTAACCACTTCAATACAGGGCTTTTTATACCACTTCCATACCGGGCCTATTCTAGCACTTCTCTCCTACATGTACAAATCATCATTATTTTGCTAGAAAATTACTCAGAACCCCCAAACATTATATATGTTTTTTTAACAGACACCCTAGGGAATAAAATGACGGTCATTGCAACTTTTTTTCTTGCACGGTATTTGCGCAATAATTTTTCAAACGCCTTTTAAAAAAAAAAAAAAAATGGTTTAATGAATTAAAGAATTACAAAACAGTAAAGTTATCACAATTTTTGGGGAAAATATGAAAGATGTTACGCCGAGTAAATAGATACCTAACATGTCACGCTTTAAAATTGCGCACACTCATGGAATGGCGCCAAACTTCGGTACTTAAAAATCTCTATAGGCGACGCTTTAATTTTTTTAAAGGTTACCAGGTTAGAGTTACAGAGGAGGTCTAGTGCTAGAATTGTTGCACGCGCTCTAACGCATGCGACGATACCTCACATATGTGGTTTGAACGGCGTTTACATATGTGGGCGGGACTTGCGTGTGCATTCGCTTATGATCGCGAGCCACCGGGGACAGGGGCGTTTTAATTTTATTTTAATTTTTTTTACTTATTTATTTTTTTACACTTATTTAACTTTTTTTTTAATCACTTTTATTCCTATTACAAGTCTAGCGATACCCTCAACTAAGAGGGCCGCAGATTCGGTTTGGGCCCTGAATACAGCTCCGGCAATCTACTCGACCCTTTCTGGCACAGTTTGTCTTGGGGTATACACATTTAATACTTATACTTTATGAGAGACTCAGACACAGAGTAGTTGTAAAGGAATAACAGATTTTACTTTCAGCTATGCAAAGGGAATGAACAGTGATAACAACTTGACCTTTAGATTATACGCAGAGCCCTGCAATATCACAATATCAGTCACACTACACCATAGAGAGGGGGGGTGTATAAGGAGACGCCACGTGGGGCGACTGTTAACTAGGCGCCCTGTGGCGCAATAACTAAACTAGGTCCCTAATGAATCAGGCCTGATTCCTAATTCTAGAACTCAGTCCTGTATGAAGGATGGATTCTTCACCGGCAATCTGTAGAGGTGGTGCACTTAAGAATAAACAACAATTGTAATCCAGGAAAAGGGAATGTTGATAACTGGCAACACTTCACTGGAGATCCTCTGGATCAGTCCTGCTGTGGATCTCCAGTGAGAGTCTTTAACATGAGGTAGTAGGCCTCGGCAGTCTATAGGCACAGTACTATCAAACAGGTTATGGAATGAGCTTACGCTCGCTCACCCGCCGGACGCGATCTCCGTCCGGGACTTCCACCGGCTGTGTCTTCACTCGCCCACAGCGGTCGCTGCGATCGGGTCCCCGATCCAATCTAGGCTGTAAGTAGAGATGTCGGATGCCACCCAGGCTCGCAGTGGGGTGGAAGGCTCTTTGGTCAGCTCCGGAAAGGCCCCAGGCTTCAGGCCTTACCCAGCGCAGGTCCGCACAGGTGTATCAGTCTCTGCCGTCCCGTGTCCAAAGAGGCCGAGCCAGGCCTCGCCCCTTCCTTATATATCCCCACCCATGAGTCTCTGGGGCAGAAGCAAAACATCCTGGGAACCAGTGGGGTTCTGGGAACAGTAGTTCGAGAGTCTTTAAAGGAACCCCGCTACACAAGGAATGTAAACATCCCTTGTAATAGGAATGTGTGTGACAGGTCCTCTTTATTGAGAGATGCGGGGTCAATAAGACCCCACATCTCTCCTCCAGGCTGGAAAACATGAGATCGTGAATTTTTTTCACTGATCTCATGTTTACTAGCCGCAATGGCGGCTTTGTTTACATCTGAGGACCCGGGCGTGACGTCATCACATCGCGCCCGGGCCTCCGACGGTCATAGAGATGACTGGTGACCATCTGGCCACCAGTCATCTCTATCATCGTCACGTGACTCACCACCGGCGCCGGACGATTCTCTCCGGGTCCCCGATGGCACGGGAGAGCCCGGAGAAGCGCCGGATGGCGGCGGGAGGGGGGATGTCCCCTCCCGCCGCCTATAAGAACGATCAAGCGGTGGAACCGCCGCTATGATCATTCTTATGGTGCACAGAATCGCCGGAAGAACAAAAGGATATCTGAATGATGCCTCTAGCTGCAGGCATCATTCAGATATCCCCCTTCAAACCCAGGACGTCATATGACGTCCACCCAGGATGGAAGATCCCATCTGTGGACGTCATATTACTATGGTTGGGTATTGAAGTGGTTAAAAAGCGAATGGCAGCAAACATAAATGAAATGCTCACGTTAAAACGTGCCCATATATCGGCACTGATATCACCCGCCTGTGTAAAGTTGTAAGAACGCCGCCGCTCAATTCGTGCCCTGGAGCCGGCATGCGTTCCACTGACCAGAAATTCGGGACCGAAAATTGTGCCTCTACATACGTTTTGTTAATCTGACGTCATCAGGAGCTTCCTACTTTTTAATGTGAGCATTTTATTTATATTTGTTGTGATTCGTTTTTTAACCACTTACGGACCGCTCGCCGCAGGAATACATCGCTACTTTAAAAAAGAATACCGTTGTTATGGTAGTAGCTAGCTACCATAACCCGGTACCCTCTTGAAGAGCGGGCGGTCCGCTTTCAGATAAAAGTGGTCTCTGCGACGGATTCACCACGAGATCACTTTTATTGGCGGCGGGATAGAGGCCCCCCCCCCTCCCTCCGCTCTCCGGTGCCCTCCGCCGCTTACCGGAGCCGTCTGCAGCTGCAGAGACGATCGGATTCTTCTCCTGGGCTGACGTGGAGATGAGTGAGGGGAAGATGGCCCCCACCTGTCTCCATATCATTGCAGGGCGGAAGCGATGTCAAAACGTCACTTCCACCCAATGCTCTTAAAGGGCCTTTTTTTTTTTTATCGCTTTTTGAACCCAGATCTCATATTTAAGAGGGCCTGTCAAGCTTTTTTTCTATTACAAGGGGTGTTTACATTCCTTGTAATAGGAATAAAAGTGACCCGAAATATTTTTTTTTTTAATTGTCAAAATAAAAAAATTTAAGTAAAATAAATAGTTTTTTTTTATTTAACCACTTAACGACCGCTCACTGTATATATACGTCGGCACAATGGCACCGACAGGCACAATCATGTAGAGCATACGTGATTGCCTTTGTACAGTTGGGGGGTCCGATCGGACCCCCCTTCTGTACAGTGAGCGGTCGGAATTCGTCTGGGAGCGTTCCGAGATGGGGGGGCGGCCGTTTGATTCCGACCACCCCCCCCGCGATCCCTCCCGGCGAATAGAAATGCCCCCTCTGTCTGTGTACTGTTTACACAGATAGAGAAAGCAGGAGGAAGTGATGTCATCTCCTGTGCGGCGCTCACATATACCGAGCGTTGTACAAGAGAAGACACACAGGTCAGTGCACTAACACTACACTAACACCAGCACACATAGGCACATAAATCGCCCCCCCAGATCACCCCCCAGCCCCCAGTCACAGTGTCACTGATTGCAGTGACCATTTATTTACTGATCACTGCAATCAGTGACATTTGTGACTGTAAAAGTGTCACTACATTTAGTTTTAGGTCCAGTGTAGCCCCCTAACCCCCCCTAATAAAGGTTTAACCCCTTGATCACCCCCCAGATAACCCTTTCACCCCCTAGCACCGCCGTCGCTTGGCAATCATTTTTCTGATCGCTGTCTTGGCGTCGGTGATGCTGATCGGTACCCAGTAATTTTTTTTAGGTTCGCCGCAGGTTTTTATAGCGTCGGGTACCCCCATAAATTATCTAATAAAGGTTTAACCCCCTTGATCGCCCCCCAGGTAACCCTTTCACCCCCTATCACCACTGGCACTAAGCGATCGTTTTTCTGATCGATGTCTTAGCGTCGGTGATGCTGATCGGTAGCCAGTATTTTTTTTTTAGGTTCGCCGCAGGTTTTTATAGCGTCGGGTACCCCCATAAATTATCTAATAAAGGTTTAACCCCCTTGATCGCCCCCCAGGTAACCCTTTCACCCCCTATCACCACTGTCACTAAGCAATTGTTTTTCTGATCGCTGTCTTGGCGTCGGTGATGCAGATCGGTACCCAGTAATTTTTTTAGGTTCGCCGCAGGTTTTTATAGCGTCGGGTACCCCCCATAAATTATCTAATAAAGGTTTAACCCCCTTGATCGCCCCCCAGGTAACCCTTTCACCCCCTATCACCACTGTCGCTAAGCGATCATTTTTCTGATCGATGTCTTAGCGTCGGTGATGCAGATCGGTAGCCAGTAATTTTTTTTAGGTTCGCCGCAGGTTTTTATAGCGTCAGGTACCCCCATATATTATCTAATAAAGGTTTTAACCCCCTAATTGCCCCTAGTTAACCCTTTCACCAGTAATCATCATATAAGTGTTACGGGTGACGCTGGTTAGTTAGTTTGCTTTTTATAGTGTCAGGGCACCCGCCGTATATAACCCAATAAAGGTTTAACCCCCTGATCGCCCGGCGGGTGATATCAATTAGGTTTTAGCGTCAGAGAGGGTCTGCGTCACACCCCAGGCAGCGTCAGGTTAGTGCCAGTAACGCTAACACTCACGCGTGAAGCATACACCTCCCTTAGTGGTATAGTATCTGAACAGATCAATATCTGATCTGATCAGATCTATACTAGCATCCCCAGCAGTTTAGGGTTCCCAAAAACGCAGTGTTAGCGGGATCAGCCCAGATACCTGCTAGCACCTGCGTTTTGCCCCTCCGTCCAGCCCAGGCCACCGAAGTGCAGTATCGATCGATCACTGTCACTTACAAAACACAACACACATAACTGCAGCGTTCGCAGAGACAGGCCTGATCCCTGCGACTCCAGTGCTGTAGGAGGTGATTTCACCACCACAGTTAAAAAAAAAAAAAGAAGCAAATATGCCGAAGCATTGGGGCAGCAGGGGCGGAGGAGCGATTTTGCTCCTAATGCCGCGTACATACGGTCGAAATTCCGACGGAGGCTTGCCCGTGGAAAAGTCCGACCATGTGTGTGCGGCATAACTTTTTTGCGGGAGGATGCCCCCATGCTTCGGCATATATAAATGGTGCATGTATGCCCATCATTAGAAGTGGGTGGATGAAGGGCGGTATTCTAATGGTGGGCATACCCACCGATCAATCTCTTTTTTCGTTCAGCCACCTGGCTGCATGAAAAAAAAAGATTAAAATACATGTCCAACAAGGACCAGCAACGTACTGGTATGTTGCTGGACTTTGAATGGTTATACCAGATTGATGCCTGCGGGTTTAGGTATCATCTTGGTATCATTCTTTTCAGCCAGCGGCCGGCTTTAATGTAAAAGCAACCCTAGTGGCTAATTAGCCTCTGGACTGCTTTTACAAGCAGTGGGAGGGAATGTCCCCCCCCCCCGGATATAAAAAGCGCCATTGGGAAATTGGGAAAGCATTTTATCACACCGATCTTGGTGTGGTCAGATGCTTTGAGGGCAGAGGAAAGATCTAGGGTCTAGACCCCAGTTTTTTCAAAAAAAGAGTACCTGTCACTACCTATTACTATCATAGGGGATATTTACATTCCCTGAGATAACAATAAAAATGATAAAAAAAAAAAAAAACATGGAAGGAACAATTTAAAAATAAAATAAAAAAGCAAAATTAATAATAAAAAAAAAAAAAAAAAAAGCACCCCTGTCCTGCCCTGCTCTTGCCCAATGGCGAACGCAAGCGTCGGTCTGGCGTCATATGTAAACAGCAATTGCACCATGCATGTGAGGTATCACCGCGAAGGTCAGATCGAGAGCAGTAATTTTAGCAGTAGACCTCCTCTGTAAATCTAACTGGGGAACCTGTAAAGGCTTTTAAAGGCTTTTAAAAATGTATGTAGTTTGTCGCCAATGCGCGTTTGTGCGAAATTTTAAAACATGTCGTGTTTGGTATCTATGTACTCGGCCTAAGATCATCTTTTTTATTTCATCAAACATTTGGGCAATATAGTGTGTTTTAGTGCATTAAAATAAAAAAAAGTGTATCTTTTCCCCAAAAAATGCGTTTGAAAAATCGCTGCGCAAATACTGTGTAGAAAAAAAAATGCAACACCCACCATTTTATTCTGTAGGGCCTTTGCTTTAAAAATATATATAATGTTTGGGGGTTCAACATAATTTTCCTGTAAACAAAAAGTGTCAGAAAGGGCTTTGTCTTCAAGTGGTTAGAAGAGTGGATGTAAGCTTCCTAATGTTGTGTATAAAATGCCAGAACAGTTCAAAACCCCCCCAAATGACCCCATTTTGGAAAGTAGACACCCCAAGCTATATACTGAGAGGCATGTCGAGTCCATGGAATATTTTATATGTTGACACAAGTTGCGGAAAAAAGACAATTTTTTTTTTTTTTTTTTTTTGCACAAAGTTGTCACTAAATGATATATTGCTCAAACATGCCATGGGCATATGTGGAATTACACCCCAAAATACATTCTGTTGCTTCTCCTGAGTACGGGGATACCACATGTGTGAGACTTTTTGGGAGCCTAGCCGCGTACAGGACCCCAAAAACCAATCACCGCCTTCAGGCTTTCTAAGGGTGTAAATTTTTGATTTCACTTCTCACTGCCTATTACAGTTTCGGAGGCCATGGAATGCCCAGATGGCACAAAACCCCCCCAAATGACCCCATTTTGGAAAGTAGACACCCCAAGCTATTTGCTGAGAGGTATTGAGTATTTTGCAGATCTCGCTTTTTGTCAGAAAGTTTTGAAAATTGAAAAAAAAAAAAAAAAAAAATTCTTTCTTCATTTTCAAAAACAAATGAGAGCTGTAAAATACTCACCATGCCTCTCAGCAAACAGCTTGGGGTGTCTACTTTCCAAAATGGGGTCATTTGGGGGGGTTTTGTGCTATTTTGGCATTTTATGGCCTTCAAAACTGTGATAGGTAGTGAGGAGTGAAATCAAAAATTTGTGCCTAGAAATCCTGAAGGCGGTGATTGGTTTTCGGGGTCCCGTACGCGGCTAGGCTCCTAAAAAGTCCCACACATGTGGTATCCCCGTACTCAGGAGAAGCAGCAAAATGTATTTTGGGGTGCAATTCCACATATAACCATGGCATGTGTGAGCAATATATCATTTAGTGACAACTTTTTGTAATTTTTTTTTTTTTTGTCATTATTCAATCACTTGGGACAAAAAAAAAATATTCAATGGGCTCAACAGGCCTCTCAGCAATTTCCTTGGGGTGTCTACTTTCTAAAATGGGGTCATTTGGGGGGGTTTTGTGCTATTTTGGCATTTTATGGCCTTCAAAACTGTGATAGGTAGTGAGGAGTGAAATCAAAAATTTGCGCCCTTAGAAATCCTGAAGGCGGTGCTTGGTTTCCGGGGTCCCGTACGTGGCTAGGCTCCTAAAAAGTCCCACACATGTGGTATTCCCGTACTCAGGAGAAGCAGCAGAATGTATTTTGGGGTGCAATTCCACATATAACCATGGCATGTGTGAGCAATATATCATTTAGTGACAACTTTTTGTAATTTTTTTTTTTTTTTTTTTTTTGTCATTATTCAATCACTTGGGACAAAAAAAAAGTATTCAATGGGCTCAACATGCCTCTCAGCAATTTCCTTGGGGTGTCTACTTTCCAAAATGGGGTCATTTGGGGGGGTTTTGTACTGCCCTGCCATTTTAGCACCTCAAGAAATGAGATAGGCAGTCATAAATTTAAAGCTGTGTAAATTCCAGAAAATGTACCCTAGTTTGTAAACGCTATAACTTTTGCGCAAACCGATAAATATACACTTATTGACGTTTTTTTTACTAAAGACGTGGCTGAATACATTTTGGCCTAAATGTATGACTAAAATTGAGTTTATTCGATTTTTCTTATAACAAAAAGTAGAAAATATCATTTTTTTTCAAAATTTTCGGTCTTTTTCCGTTTATATCGCAAAAAATAAAAATCGCAGAGGCAATCAAATACCATTAAAAGAAAGCTCTATTTGTGGGAAGAAAAGGACGCACATTTTGTTTGGGTACAACATTGCATGTCCGCACAATTTACAGTTAAAGCAGCGCAGTGCAAAATTCTGAATTCACCTCTGGTCCTCTAGCTACCAAATGGTCCGGGGCTTAAGTGGTTAAAGCGCCCAGTCCCGACAAGCTCGCACACAGAAGCGAACGTATACGTGAGCAGTGCCCGCATATGAAAACGGTGTTCAAACCACACGTGTGAGGTATTGCAATAATTCTAACCCTAGACCTCCTCTGTAACTCAAAACATGCAACCTATAGAATTTTTTAAACATCGCCTATGGAGATTTTTAAGGGTAAAGGTTTGTCGCCATTCCACGAGCGGCCACAACTTTGAAGCGTGACATGTTGGGTATCAATTTACTCAGTTAACATTATCTTTTACAATATAAAAAAAATTTAGGCTAACTTTACTGTTTTATTTTTTTATTTAAAAAAGTGATTTTTTTCCCAAAAAAGTGTGCTTGTAAGACCGCTACGGTGTGACAAAAAGTATTGCAATGACCTCCGTTTTATTCTCTAGGGTGTAAGAAAAAAAATATATATAATGTTTGGGGGCTCTAAGTAATTTTCTAGCAAAAAAATTTGTTTTAACTTGTAAACACCAAATCTCAGAAAGGGGCTCGGTCCTTAAGTGGTTAAACAATACTACACTATATACCAGGGATATGCAATTAGCAGAGCTCCAGCTGTTGCAGAACTACAAGTCCCATGAGGCATAGCAAGACTCTGACAGCCACAAGCATGACACCCAGAGGCAGAGGCATGATGGGACTTGTAGTTTTGCAACAGCTGGAGGTCCGCTAATTGCATATCCCTGCAATATACGATCACTATTTTTTGGTTGCATTGTGGAGTGGTGGAGACATTACAGGACAGATCTGGCATCTGTGCCCAAATAGAAGCAGTTCTTTGAGGAAGGATTGTTTATCTACACCTAAGGAGCCGCCAGTATGGAGAAAGGAGAGAATGGAGATATAAAAGTTTAAACCGATCATTGACCTTTTTTACATTAAAGAGGTCAACATAATTTACTGCGTACTCATTCCATTGGGGGGGGGCAGATACCTGGGAGCTCCCTTATTCTAAAGGGGGCCTCCAGATTCCAGGAGGTCCCCCCACATACATTTTGGGACTACAGGATGTGAAAGAGGTGGGGGGGGGAGGGATTTGCTGCCTTCCCCTTGCAAGGTATCCTCTAATGCTTTCAACGTTGGGAGCCCACTCCCTTGCAAAACACCTTGACCCAATCAGTGCCACTAAATAAATCCTCCAATAAAAACAATCTACACACATCTGCTACTTGGCCTAAGTTCACACTAATATGCTGTGGGGAAACCCCCACGATCTGTGTGCTTTATCCACACTGCATTCAAATCGCACTGCCCTTGCAATCCGCTGCAGGTGTCAGTGCAATCTTAACACCCCCCCAAACGCAGTGCATTTGCCGGCACCAGAACACACCAGATTGCATGGTATAAAAGTACCAAGCGATCCGGTTGCAGTGCAGTTCCAAAATTGCTGCATACATGACTTTTGTGTGATCTAAACCCATTCAAAATAATGAGATCAAATCCCACTGTACTGCATCGCATGTGAATTAAACAGGAATGTGGTGCGGTTCTTGTGCAATTTACATGCGGTTCATAGTGAGAACCAAGACTTAATGGGTGTGATTTGAGCCAATTCAAAATGAATGGCCTTAAATCACTTGTGAATTGAACAGGAATGCAGTGCAGTTACTGTGTGATTCACATGTGGTTCATCGGGTTAACCAAACCTTAAAGTATTTCTAAACCCAGGACCCTGCAGTCACTAGATCTGGTCTCCCACAGTACTCACAACATGGAAATGCATCTATTTAACCACTTAACGACCGCCCACTGTAAATATACGTCGGCAGAATGGCACCGACAGGCAGAATCACGTACATATACGTGATTGCCTTTGTATAGTTGGGGGGTCCAAACGGACCCCCCTTCTTTACAGTGGGTGGTCGTTTTACCTTCGGGAGCGATCCGGCATGAGGGGACGGCCGTTCGATTCCGGCCCCCCCCTCTCGATCGCTCCCGGCGAATGAGAGAGCTTCCCCTGCCTGCCAGGCAGGAGGAAGGGATGTCATCTCTCCTGCGGCGCTCACATATACCGAGCGCCGTACAGGAGAAGATGCAGGTTAGTACACAAAACAGCACACTGACACCAGGACACATAGGCACATAAATCGCCCCCCCCAGACACCCCCAGATCACCCCCCAGCCCCCAGTCACAGTGTCACTGATTGCAGTGACCATTTATTTAGTGATCACTGCAATCAGTGACATTTGCGACTGTAAAAGTGTCACTACATTTAGTTTTAGGTCCAGTGTAGCCCCCTAACCCCCCCTAATAAAGGTTTAACCCCCTGATCACCCCCCAGATAACCCTTTCACCCCCTAGCACTGCCGTCGCTAAGCGATAATTTTTCTGATCGATGTCTTAGCGTCGGTGATGCTGATCGGTAGCCAGTAATTTTTTTTAGGTTCGCCGCAGGTTTTTATAGCGTCGGGTACCCCCATATATTACCTAATAAAGGTTTAACCCCCTTGATCGCCCCCCAGGTAACCCTTTCACCCCCTATCACCACTGCCACTAAGCGATAATTTTTCTGATCGATGTCTTAGCGTCGGCGATGCTGATCGGTAGCCAGTAATTTTTTTTAGGTTCGCCGCAGGTTTTTATAGCGTCAGGTACCCCCATATATTATCTAATAAAGGTTTAACCCCCTTGATCGCCCCCCAGGTAACCCTTTCACCCCCTAGCACCGCCGTCGCTATGCGATCATTTTTCTGATCGATGTCTTAGCGTCGGTGATGCCGATAGGTAGCCAGTAATTTTTTTTTAGGTTCGCCGTCAGGTTTTTATATAGCGTCAGGTACCCCCATATATTACCTAATAAAGGTTTTAACCCCCTAATTGCCCCTAGTTAACCCTTTCACCAGTGATCATCATATAAGTGTTACGGGTGACGCTGGTTAGTTAGTTTGCTTTTTATAGTGTCAGGGCACCCGCCGTATATATAACCCAATAAAGGTTTAACCCCCTGATCGCCCGGCGGGTGATATCAATTAGGTTTTAGCGTCAGAGAGGGTCTGCGTCACACCCCAGGCAGCGTCAGGTTAGTGCCAGTAGCGCTAACACCCACGCATTAAGCATACACCCCCCTTAGTGGTATAGTATCTGAACAGATCAATATCTGATCTGATCAGATCTATACTAGCGTCCCCAGCAGTTTAGGGTTCCCAAAAATGCAGTGTTAGCGGGATCAGCCCAGATACCTGCTAGCACCTGCGTTTTGCCCCTCCGTCCAGCCCAGGCCACCCAAGTGCAGTATCGATCGATCACTGTCACTTACAAAACACAACACACATAACTACAGGGTTCGCAGAGACAGGCCTGATCCCTGCGACTCCAGTGCTGTAGGAGGTGATTTCACCACCACAGTTAAAAAAAAAAAGCATATATGCCGAAGCATTGGGGCAGCAGGGGCGGAGGAGCGATTTTGCTCCTAATGCCGCGTACATACGGTCGAAATTCCGACGGAGGCTTGCCCGTGGAAAAGTCTGACCATGTGTACGCGGCATAACTTTTGCGGGAAGATGCCCCCATGCTTCGGCATATATAAATGGTGCATGTATGCCCATCATTAGAAGTGGGTGGATGAAGGGCGGTATTCTAATGGTGGGCATACCCACCGATCAATCTTTTTTTTTCGTTCAGCCAACAGGCTGCATGAAAAAAAAGATTACAATACATGTCCAACAAGGACCAGCAACGTACTGGTATGTTGCTGGACTTTGAATGTTTATACCAGAATGATGCCTGCGGGTTTAGGTATCATCTTGGTATCATTCTTTTCAGCCAGCGGCCGGCTTTCATGTAAAAGCAATCCTAGTGGCTAATTAGCCTCTGGACTGCTTTTACAAGCAGTGGGAGGGAATGTCCCCCCCCGGATATAAAAAGCGCCATTGGGAAATTGGGAAAGCATTTTATCACACCGATCTTGGTGTGGTCAGATGCTTTGAGGGCAGAGGAAAGATCTAGGGTCCAATAGACCCCAGTTTTTTCAAAAAAGAGTACCTGTCATTACCTATTGCTATCATAGGGGATATTTACATTCCCTGAGATAACAATAAAAATGATAAAAAAAATATATATATATGGAAGCAACAGTTTAAAAATAAAATAAAAAAGCAAAATTAATAATAAAAAAAAAGAAAAAAAAAAAAAAGCACCCCTGTCCTGCCCTGCTCTTGCCCAATGGCGAACGCAAGCGTCGGTCTGGCGTCATATGTAAACAGCAATTGCACCATGCATGTGAGGTATCACTGCGAAGGTCAGATCGAGGGCAGTAATTTTAGCAGTAGACCTCCTCTGTAAATCTAACGGGGTAACCTGTAAAGCGTGGATATGCAATTAGCGGACCTCCAGCTGTTGCAGAACTACAAATCCCATGAGGCATAGCAAGACTCTGCCAGCCACGAGCATGACACCCAGAGGCAGAGGCATGATGGGATTTGTAGTTTTGCAACAGCTGGAGGTCCGCTAATTGCATATCCCTGCTGTAAAGGCTTTTAAAGGCTTTTAAAAATGTATGTAGTTTGTCGCCAATGCGCGTTTGTGCAAAATTTTAAAGCATGTCGTGTTTGGTATCTATGTACTCGGCCTAAGATCATCTTTTTTATTTCATCAAACATTTGGGCAATATAGTGTGTTTTAGTGCATTAAAATTAAAAAAGTGTATTTTTTTCCCCAAAAAATGCGTTTGAAAAATCGCTGCGCAAATACTGTGTAGAAAAAAAAAATGCAACACCCACCATTTTATTCTGTAGGGCCTTTGCTTTAAAAATATATATAATGTTTGGGGGTTCAACATAATATCAAAAATATGTTTTCATGTAAACAAAAAGTGTGAAAAAGGGCTTTGTCTTCAAGTGGTTAGAAGAGTGGATGTAAGCTTCCTAATGTTGTGTATAAGATGCCAGAACAGTTCAAAACCCCCCCAAATGACCCCATTTTGGAAAGTAGACACCCCAAGCTATGAGAGACACCTGAGAGGCATGTCGAGTCCATGGAATATTTTATATGTTGACACAAGTTTTTTTTTTTTTTTTGCACAAAGTTGTCACTAAATGATATATTGCTCAAACATGCCATGGGCATATGTGGAATTACACCCCAAAATACATTCTGTTGCTTCTCCTGAGTACGGGGATACCACATGTGTGAGACTTTTTGGGAGCCTAGCCGCGTACGGGACCCCAAAAACCAATCACCGCCTTCAGGCTTTCTAAGGGTGTCAGTTTTTGATTTCACTTCTCACTGCCTATCACAGTTTCGGAGGCCATGGAATGCCCAGATGGCACAAAACCCCCCAAATGACCCCATTTTGGAAAGTAGACACCCCAAGCTATTTGCTGAGAGGTATTGTGAGTATTTTGCAGATCTCGCTTTTTGTCACAAAGTTTTGAAAATTGAAAATCACTTGGGACAAAAAAAAAATATTCAATGGGCTCAACAGGCCTCTCAGCAATTTCCTTGGGGTGTCTACTTTCTAAAATGGGGTCATTTGGGGGGGTTTTGTGCTATTTTGGCATTTTATGGCCTTCAAAACTGTGATAGGTAGTGAGGAGTGATATCAAAAATTTGCGCCCTTAGAAATCCTGAAGGCGGTGCTTGGTTTCCGGGGTCCCGTACGTGGCTAGGCTCCTAAAAAGTCCCACACATGTGGTATCCCCGTACTCAGGAGAAGCAGCAGAATGTATTTTGGGGTGCAATTCCACATATAACCATGGCATGTGTGAGCAATATATCATTCAGTGACAACTTTTTGTAATTTTTTTTATTTTTTTTTTGTCATTATTCAATCACTTGGGACAAAAAAAAAAATATTCAATGGGCTCAACATGCCTCTCAGCAATTTCCTTGGGGTGTCTACTTTCTAAAATGGGTCATTTGGGGGGGGGTTTGTACTGCCCTGCCATTTTAGCACCTCAAGAAATGAGATCGGCAGTCATAAATTTAAAGCTGTGTAAATTCCAGAAAATGTACCCTAGTTTGTAAACGCTATAACTTTTGCGCAAACCAATAAATATACGCTGATTGACATTTTTTTTTACTAAAGACATGTGGCTGAATACAGTTTGGCCTAAATGTATGACTAAAATTGAGTTTATTCGATTTTTCTTATAACAAAAAGTAGAAAATATCATTTTTTTTCAAAATTTTCGGTCTTTTTCCGTTTATATCGCAAAAAATAAAAATCGCAGAGGCAATCAAATACCATTAAAAGAAAGCTCTATTTGTGGGAAGAAAAGGACGCAAATTTTGTTTGGGTACAACATTGCATGTCCGCACAATTTACAGTTAAAGCAGCGCAGTGCAAAATTCTGAATTCACCTCTGGTCCTTTAGCTACCAAATGGTCCGGGGCTTAAGTGGTTAAGTAAATATAAACTGCTAAATAACTTTTCTCTTCAGCAGTATATAGTAGTCTTATGACTTCTATCAGTGTCTGTAAGATCCCATTGGGATAAGTGATGGGATTTTAAAGGTGCTAGTGACAATTCAAGATGAAAAATGCAGATATTGTATAAAAAATATATTTTTATTATACAAAAGTCAAAAAGTAAAGAAATAGAGAATATACATAAAAGCAATAATCTCCATACAGATGTTCAGCACTTAAAGGGGTTGTAAAGGTTTGTTTTTTATTTTCTAAATAGGTTTCTTTTAAGCTAATGCATTGTTGGTTCACTTACCTTATTCCTTCGATTTCCCTTCTAAATGTTTTTTTTCTTTGTCTGAATTTCTCACTTCCTGTTTCTACTCGGTAAACTTCACACCATCATCTGAGCGGTGTTTAGTCAGCCAGAACAGCTTACTGAACAGCTTAGAAACAGGAAGGGACAAATTCAGACAAAGAAAACAAAGAAAAAAAACATTTAGAAGGGAAATAGAAGGAAAAGGTAAGTGAACCAACAATGCACTAGCTTAAAGGAACCTATTTAGAAAATAAAAAACTAACCTTTACAACCCCTTTAATGTTCTACATGTTTCGCCATATGGCTTAGTCAGGAACGGATGTGAACATTCTTTTCTATTAAATAGATATAGACAGACATTACATTTTTAGCAGTAAAGCATATATCCAATTTAGTGATAATACTTAATTGTACAAAAAGAGAAAAAGCTGAATTAATCATATATTAAACGAGAATTAAAGCCATACCTGAAATAATCAAGGGGACCACGAAGAGAGTTGCTCTGAACTCAAACAGTTTGTTCAGAGTTTGATTAGTGTTTTCGGAGCCACTAGTCAGGCACAACTAATTAATAGGGTGAGTTTGAGCAGTGGTCCCATTAGATAATCCACCAGTGAAGAATAAATCACTTAAAGAACGTATAGCCCTGTTTAAAGAAGGGGAAGGGATTCTTTATGTTGCCTATAGACAATGATAAATAATGTTAATTAATTCATGTATATACATTTTATTGTGAATTGGCCCTGAAGTCAGGGCTCATATCTATGTATAGATAACATTAGCTTAAAAATATTATTTGTTTGAAAAATTGATGCTTACAAAAATAACTGTCACTCCTGGCATGACCTGGGAGCTCTCGTGTATTCCTGTCTATTCACAGCGGCAGATTCAAGGATCCTATTAGGTGTATTTGCATAAGTCTATGTGCATAGATCTGATTTGCAGAAAGGATACATAATAGTGTATTGGTAAAAATGTATGTGCAAAGCATGCAAACAAAAAAATGTTTCATAGCATAAAGTTACTGTAGTTATTATTGTTATGGGAATTTACCTCATTGTTTATAGGTCGATAGTATGGGTAATGTCCTGCATTTGCAGCATCACAGGGAATACCACCAAAGGCAGACAATATCTATAATTAAAGGGAGGATTGAGATGATGCATTAGGTTATAATTAAATATATATCTTCTAAGTTTAGGATTCGCCTACATCTATCTTCAATATGCTAACTAGGAATCCATGTTACCTGCGTCCAGCTGTGTGAATAGTACGGCGGGTCTATTTATACTCAACACGTGTATGTCTTGCACGGTGAGCGTGTGACGTCATCGCGCTCCGACATACCAATGGGTGCAAATGGATGACGCGCTGTGCGTATCTGACGATGGATTCTCAGCTGGACAACTCACAGGTGTGTGACATGTACGCCGTAGGGGGCAGGTGTATGCAACCTCACACATACGAGCGTGCACAGTCACTGTGGCAACAGCGGATGCTGTATGTCCGTGGAGAAAGGAGTGCGGGCAAGAAGACCGACCACACTGTACGCACAGTGCTACACCCCGGATCCTGGACACCCATAACACCCCTGTCTCCACAGGGGTTCAGTCACCTTCAAGGTGGAAAAAGAGGAGGAGCTTATGGGTGCCCCTAGGCGCCCGTAAGGATAGCATGGGACCATTGGCAAGACATACTCCCAAGAAGTGTTACTGCACATTGCTCTCTGCATGAAAAAGTTGAGGTTATTCTGTGGGGCAAACTGTGATCAATATACATACTGACAAAACAAAATACAAAAGTTGTATGGCTAGGTACATATAATATAGTAATGGTCTCCTTGATCAATAGGGGCTGCCTTTCTCGTTACATTTTATATTTGTTACCAGTAATAATTCTCAATTCCAAAAATAGAAATATTGATAAAGAAATATTTATAAACGAAACACATTTTTTCACTTCATTTACATTAGAGGGGAGAAGCAGATACAACAAAGGTCTGCATCAAATTTCCCTCATCGTGTTGCTTCAATGAATAGCCACAGTGGGGCCCAATATAGGGATGAACGGCACACCTGAACAAGGGATAGGAGAGCGAAAAGCCGTCCAACCCGGCATCAGTGAAAAGAGAGCAAGTCTGGGGCATCGCGGCAAGGACCGGACAAGAGGTCACGACTAGAGGAGTTTACAAATAGGGCTTGTAGCTGATACCTTCATTGAGGCCTGGGTATCTGGTGGCCTGTAGAAGGTATATCCACCTGGTTTCTAGTTGCAATAATTGTTTGTCAGGGTCACCACCACCTCTATCATGCGGTGGGATGTGTTCAAGGGCAAAAAACCCTATCGTCTTCAAATTGTGATTATGGTAAAGACCCATAAGTCTACTTATTGGGGTTTCCATTTTGCGTTTAGCTATTGCTGATACATGATCTCTAATCCTACAGAAAAAGTTAGGTTTGGTTTTGCCCACATAAAATGTGCTGCAAAGGCATTTCATGATATAGACCGCTCAAACTGATTGACATGTAGCCCTATGTTTGGGTGTCCATGAGGTACCATTTGGAAGGTCTATATGGTCACTGTGTAGTATATAGCGGCAAAAATTGCAGCTATTGCAAGAGTAGGTTCCTGGTCTGTCGGTTCGGTTGGATTTACCATTTGTGTAGTGACTTGACACCATAGTGTCCTTGATTGATTGCGATCTTTTAAATGTTATTTCTGGAAATGTTTTAACTTATTGATTTCATCATCCACTGTTAGTAGGTACAAGTATTTACTATAGATCTTTCGAATTTTTTCATGTTGTCTGTTGTATCTGGTTACTATTCTTGTTCCTACTTTTAATTATTTTCTTGGTTTATAGATCAATGCATTCCTATCTTGTGCATTAACCTTATTGTATGCTTTTCTTAAGCAGGTTTTAGTATAACCCCCTTGTCTTAAGAGGAAGATTTCAAGAGAGAAGCATTTTTGCTCTATTAACGTCTTAGAGTACAGTTACGTTTTAATCTGAGGTACTGACTGTACGGGGATGCTTTTGATTAACTGTTTAGGATACGAACTTGTGGCATGCAACAGGGTATTTCCTGAGGTTGGTTTTCTATAAAGTGTTGAGCATAAATTGCCGATTTCATTTACAAAAATCTCCACATCCAGGAATGTAATTCTCTCCTGGCTGTAGTTATGTGTGAACTTCAAATTATAGCTGTTATTTTGCAAATTTTCTAAAAAATCCATTAGCTCCTCCTTTTGATCCTGCCCAAACCATCAGGACATCGTCTATGTAACGATGCCATGTCATTACGTTGTTTAGATCTATAGCAGTTGAATCCTCTGAAAAAAGGTCACGTCCCCCCCCAGGTACAGATTAGCATAGGAGGGGGCACAGCCCGCCCCCATAGCCACACCCTGTACCTGGAGGTAGTGGGAACGTTTAAAAACAAATACATTGTGAGTATAAAACCCAACATGTCCAATACAAAATCATTATATTTACGGGAATCAGTGTCTCTTTCATCAAGAAAGGTACGTATCAATTTTACACCCTGCGTATGTGGAATTGAATTATAGAGTGCTTCGATGTCTATCGAAACTAACCAGGCCCCTTTGGGTATCTGTAAACCATCTATAGTATTTAGCAGTTCAATGGTATCTTTCACATGTGAGGAGAGACTTCTAACGTGTGGACATAAATACTCATCTATAATTCTACTTGCGTTCTCGTGAGGGAACCAGAACTGGAGATAATTGGGCGTCCTGGTGGTGGTATTTTCCCTTTATGCATTTTAGATAGAGCATAAAAGGTAGATGTGCGTGGATTCGAGATGTTTAGAAATTTAAAGGTATTTTCATTAGGGCGGTTACTGATTAAAATTTTCGTGTTCGATTCATCGTTTTGTTTTTTAATCGATTAATCGACTAATTTCGATTAATTATAACGCACATAGATCCAACTACTTTTAGCTGATCTCCTTGCAGGCCGATTCCCAGTGCAGCTACTAACCACTAGAAAAATGGATAGCAGGATACAAAAAACACACAAAGGCAGCGCTCGATGGGAATAGCATTAAAACTTTTATAGTCTGCAAGTAGGTAACAAAATAAATATTGCACTGGAGATAAAATCAAGGTAGCTACATAAACTGTAAAAATGGGGCGAGTAATACCAAACGGTAGCAAAAGCAGTCCTAAAAACATTTAGCTATGTATGATACTGGTATAAAAATGTGTACAACGATACCACTGCTGAATCCAGATGAGAAGGGGCTAACATCAGTCCGTCGGCATGTAGATATCCCATGAAGGGAACTATCGCAACTCCCAGTGGATGGCTGTAAAATCCCAGGTTGATAGAGGGAAGTGTAACAGCCCTTGCGTGTGGCAGATAGTAAGGTCCCGCCGGCATGCAGATATGAAGGCACAGCAAAGGAGCCCTTCAGATGGACACGGCAAGCCCCGCCGGTGTCCGTGACGTCACCGGATCTCCCGGAAGACCCGGAAGCCGGGGGAGAGGTGAGTACCAATCAAAAGAATTTTGATCGATCAAAACAATTAATCGATTAATCGAGGAATTAATAGTTAATTTCCACAGCCCTAATTTTCATCTATAGTCCCTGCATTGTGGGCTTGGATAATAATGTCCCTATATTGTTTGATACTTGCTGATACAAATGTTGCTGGTACCGGTTTGTACCAATCGCTGTTGCGAATAATGTCATAGCACATTTGTTCGTATCCTTCTCTGCTCATGACAGTATTTCCCCCTTTGTCAGAGGGTTTCACTACTATACTATCCTCATTTTGCAGAGAGTTTAATGCTTGTTTTAACTTAGTGGATAGGTTTGGTGGAGGACCTGACTTCCAATTAGTAGCTTCTATTTCTTTCGTTACCTGTAACATGAAGGCCCAAATATTGGGATTACCCTGCAATACAGGGACCGATCGAGATTTAGGTTTGTACGTTTTCAGTGGTACGAATATGGGTTTGCAAAGTCTGGGGTGGATTACGCAGCCCGGATCTGTGCCCAGGACTGTGTATGTCCAACCCTCTTCTTCTGGATTGCTTTCGTCCCAAAGTTCCATTATGTCTTAGAGTGCTCTCAATTCTTCAAAAGTGACATCTTTTAATAATGAGTTGTCAAAGTCTAAAGATTTACTGGTATTTTGATCTTTGTCATAGAGGACCTTATACATAAGGCGCCTCGCAAAGAGGTGAAGATTTTGACTAATTCAAAATTTGTCAGCCTCACAATCAGGGCAAAAGTTAAGTCCTAAACGGACGCCCTCTGACGAAAGTGATGACAAACGCGCCAGGGTGTCGCTACGCAGCTATTCACAGTGCCAGCTTACTCTCGCCTTCCTTACCCGGGAATCACTGCAGGAGCAGTGAAGAGGTTAGACAAGAAAGCGCGGCTTCACGATTGTTGTATTACATGCGCTAATGGATTTTATGTTTTTGTAAGTGTTTTACCCTTTGATTTTCCAAAGAATAAAATTGCGTTGTACAGGATTACGCTATGTACACCTTTCTTTTGTTTGTTTGTCATGAGCAATACTTAGATGGCTATTGATCAGCGTTCCGAGTACACCTTATGACTGACAGGCTTATTATCCAGAGCAATCTAGTAAGTGGAATACCATAAGGGTGACAACACGTGGTGTGGTGAAGGAGATTGGCTACAGACTTGGATATTGGCCTTTTCTGCTGTTTCTTTATGAACTGACTTTTTCACACTCACCTTCCTGCTTTTAAAACAGATTTTCACTATTGATTTTAGTGGACTTGTCAAGCTGATAAGATATACAAGGTTTTATATGTGGAACCGTTTGCATGTCTTCAACACATATGAACTATTAACCAATATTGATTGCTACTTACACATGCACTTTATTAACTTATACTAGCGCTGCTAATGTTATCGTTTTTTTACTCTAACATACCTTTTGCTAAACGTAGCACCGTATATTGATCCTCAGAGGGTGAGAGGACAAGTTTATATAATGTCCAATAGAAAAAGGGGAAAGGGAGAGCACTCACATTGCCACATCCATATAGCATAAGGAGACGAGTATTATCTACTCAGGAGGAGCAGAATAGAGGTCGGCCTTTACAGGCAACACACAAAAATGGAATATAAAAAATGCTTTAATATCAAAAAAAATATGTTTTACAAGAATTAAAACCATACAATATATATGACAGTATAAAGAAAGCCCCTTGAACGTCGACACGTTTCGCCGTAAGGAAACTTTTGCTCAAAGGTGACCAACTCCTATGTATTTAGTACAGTATGGTAGAGGCAGATACATACGTGGTCTGCTAGTCAGAAATAATCAAAAGAAGATATTCTCGCAGGGATACACTCCACAAATGGAAAAGCCCGATGCTGACTCCCGGGGGGTATTGCTCTTTGACGTTCAGTGGCTAGATCTGAACAGTGATATATTTATCACTGTACTGGTTGTATTGTCTGCACGCTCTTTGCAAGTGCTTATACTGAGAATCCGTCTGGGCATACCCCATTGGATATTACCTTATTTGCCTAGCCATCTCTGCTAGCTATAAGCATCAGGTTTTTCCAGTTGTGGAGTGTATCCCTGCGAGAATATCTTCTTTTGATTATTTCTGACTAGCAGACCACGTATGTATCTGCCTCTACCATACTGTACTAAATACATAGGAATTGGTCAACTTTGAGCAAAATTTCGCTATCCGGACCCTCCTCTGAGATAGTGAGATTTGTCCCAAGTGTGTATAAAATCCTCCCTGTTTATCCATCCTGACGAAGCCTTACGGCGAAACGTGTCGACGTTCAAGGGACTTTCTTTATACTGTCATATGTATTGTATGGTTTTAATTCTTGTAAAACATTATTTTTTTGATATTAAAGCATTTTTTCTATTCCATTTTTGTGTGTTGCCTGTAAAGGCCGACCTCTATTCTGCTCCTCCTGAGTAGATAATACTCTTGTCTCCTTAAGTTTATAATGTCATAGTCTTCCCGACCGTCACATAAGTGGGGGTTGGGACCTCCTACTTTGGCACCTGATTTAGTGTTTGTGGAATTGGGGTTGCTGTTACTGATCTCCTAGTGTCTTGTACATTGCTTGTATTGAATATAGGTGCTGTCCGTGAGTCTGATATAGAGCTGGTTCCGAGGTTGGTTGAATATGTTCAAAAGAAAGAGGGGGGTGACTCCTCGCAAAGGAATTCAAACGTTGTACAGTAGGCAGAACTGCTGCCTCTACTAATTACTGCCACCTATGTAGGTGGAGCAAGAAATGTAAAAGGGTAAGGGGTGGCGCTGTTCTGGCGTGTGAACCAACTAATGCCGATAGTGGTAGGTGATTCTTAAAGTATGCCTCTAGGGTAATGGAAGAAAGAACAAAAACAGAAAACAGAAAAACAAACAAAATCTGGCTCATCCGGGGATTTACTGCTCCCTAGGTTTTGTGGAATGTTGCTAGGGTAGCGTCCTAGTTTAGAATACAAGGGTATTTGAAAGATAAAATGAGAAGTAAATAGAGTTGCCGAATGTGATATATTTGTGCTAGTTGTTGAAAGGTCTCAGCCTCTGTGAGAGAATATGAAAATAAAAATATACAAAGAATATAAAAGGTGAAAACCAAAAATTGGCTCGGCCGGGTGTTTGCTACACCCCGGTAAGTGAAAAAGGGTGTGTTATGAAAATTGGGATAACTCCTGTTGTTGAGTGATCCAAAAAATGTATATATGAAGTAAATAAAGTGAGGGTGCAGGAGGGATGTCCTGAAATCGAGTGGTGTCTCGGCCGGGTGTTTGCTAAGTCCAAGAATGGCCGATGTAATGTATTAGTGCTGGTATAGAGTATGTTTAAGATACCTCTGATCTATGCAATATAATATACTTTAGATACCAATATTAATGTACATAATGCTTTAAATGAAAAAACATAAAACATAAATTATATTCCAGTATTGAGTCCACAATTTCTGTGGAAAGTCCAAAGTGGTGACAAAGTAAAATATTGGTGACTTGTGCTGCTGTGCTTGTCCTAACAGAGAGGCTTGCCGTAAATGTGATATTCGTGCTCTTTATAAGATTGCACTCACCAGATCCTTCATACCCTCTAGGGGTATGGCGCAGTCACAGTATATGCCACTGTGTAGCAATCTCGGGAAATGGGGATGGCTCCGGGTGTCCCTTGTGATCCTCCAAGATGGTGTATTTTATAAAGAAAAAGAAAGGATGCCCATAGCGTGAACCCGTTTAAAATTGTTTATTTAAGTAAAAGTAAAAAGGGGTACTCGCGATATGTCAATAGAAATAAGGCAGTGTAAAATTAAAATGGCGCTAAGCCAGTTGTTTACAGCCCAAGGTAACCGGAAGTGATGAACCAACGTGACTCTGCCCTACGCGCTTCGTCAGTTTGACGTCATCGGGAGCGTAACGTCGGTCAGTATAGGTGAACCGCTTGTGTATATATTAAATTGAATTAAATTAGAACTTAGGGATCAGGATGTGTGAAGATCTCTTGAGGTGAGGAGGCCTCCTAAATTGACAAGGAGGAAACATATGTTATTGGTATTGTATGGAGGATGGGAGATAAAGGCTAAGATGGAATGGAGAGATAATCAAGAAATTTAAATTCGAATTAAAATTAAAAATTGGTGAGAAAACAGTTCAGGTCCAGATCAATATTCATTCCTGCTGGCTGGAGAGTATCAAGCTGGTATATCCATTTTGTCTCATTTTGCGATATCTTGATTTTCTTATTTTCCCCTCTCAAGTGTCCCTCTATCCTATCTATGCTGTAAAATACCATGCATGAAGGATCTTTTTTGTGATAGTCTCTGAAGTGTCTGGAGACGCTGTGCTTAGGGAAGCCATTTCTGATGTTGTTTATATGTTCTCTTACTCTAACATGTAGTTCTCTGGTGGTTCTGCCAATGTACTGTTTGTGGCATGGGCATTCTAGCACGTAGGTGACATGTGTGCTATGGCAGGTGATTAGTTCTTTTATGTTATGCTCAGATCCATTGGTGGTTGAGGAAAAAGTTGCTGTTTTCTTGTTTGTTTTTTTACTTACTTTGCAGGGAAGGCATTGTCCACATTTGAAAAACCCTTTTAGGTTTTTAAAAATCTTGATTTGTTTAGGTGGGTCTAGTACATTGTGTACTAGTCTGTTCCTCAGGTTTGGTGCTTTCCTGTAGATGAAGGAAGGTTTTGGTGGCAGTATGTTCTTTAAGATCTTATCAGATTGTAGGATGGGCCAGTGTTTTCTTATTACTTTCTCGACACTTTTGTGTTGTCTATTGAAGCCTGTGAGAAATGCCATGTCTAGGTTTTTCTTCTTCTTTTTGCTTACAGTGTTGCCTTCTATCATGGTGTTTCTATCCATGTTTTTGACTTTTTGTTTTAGGATAATGAGCTCCTTTTCTTTATATCCTTTGGCTATGAATCTGCTGATGATGATATCTGCTTGCTGTTCATACTCATGCAGATTGCTGCAATTTCGGAATACACGCATGAGTTTCCCTTTAGGTATGTTTCCAATCCACTGGGGGTGATGGCAACTTCTTGTTGGAATATATCCATTTCTATCAGTCTTTTTGAAGTATGTTTTGGGGTCTAAAGATCCATCATTCTTATATATTTGTAAGTCAAGGTAGTCTATGTTCTTCTTACTCCAGTTGCCTGTGAAAGTGATTCCATAGATATTTTGGTTAATCTCGTCAAAGAAATTTGCAATTGTTCTTCTGTGCCTCCCCATATGATGACGATATCATCTATATACTGTACCTTTTGTATATGGTTAGATGCTCTCTATGCACACTGAAAATCTGTTCTTCCCATCTGTTTAGGAAGAGATTAGCCACACTGAGGAGCGTAGTTGGCTCCCATAGCTACTCTCTTAGTTTGGGTATAGTATTCTATCTTGTACCAAAAATAGTTGTGACTCATAGCCATTTCCAATCCTTCTAGTATAAATTTGATTTGTTGTTCTTTCATGTTAGTTTGTTTATACAGGGCCCATTCCACACTGCTGATGCCATCCTTCTGTATGATGTTAGTATAGAGTGAGTTTACATCAATTGTTACTAAAATGACACTTTCTTTGATCCTGAGGTCCTTTAGTTCTGAAATGAGTTGTCTGCTGTCTTTTAGGTATGACCTGCCTTCTACCACCAGGGGTTGTAAAAAAACGTCTATATATGAACCCAGTCTTGAAAAAAGGGAATCTATTCCGCTTATAATTGGTCTTCCAGGTGGTGTATATTGGTTTTGTGTATTTTGGGAACATAATAGATCACTGGTGTCTTTGCTGTTTCAGGGGTCAGAAAAATGGCTTCTTTTTTGGTTAGGATCCCCTTGTCTTCTCCTTTTTTGATGAGTGTTTTCAGTTTTCTTTCATATTCCATCTTCGGATTTCCCTTTATTTTCCTATATGTGTCTTGTGCACTTAGTAAATTGTTCATTTCTGTCTCATAATCCTTTTTCTTAAGGATAACCAAACCTCCTCCTTTATCTGCCGGTCGGATTACGATATCCTTTTTCTTCTCTATTTCTTTAATAGTCTTCCAAATTTTGTTGCTTTTTGTTTTGCCATTTTTCAGCTTCCTGATATCATCTTCCACCATTTTCTTAAAAACCAATAGGCTTTAATTTTGTTGCATCTTGGGGTTAAAAACCGAATTGTTCTTCAGTTTTGAGTGTTGGTAATAGGTGTCAGCATTTTTCTCTTTATTTTTGGTTTCTTTTGAAGCGAAGAACTTTTTTATATTAATTTTCCTTACGAATTTTTGCAGATCAATGTATGCTTCAAATTTGTCCAAATTTTTATCATGTGCATATTTTAAACCTAAATCTAAAATGTTAAGTTCCTCCTCATTAAAAATGCCTTTGCCTAGTACATGCGTCTTCTTTTTCTTGACGCCCCCTCGTTTGCCTCTGGTCCGTTTTCTCCTCCCCAACGTTGGTCTGTGGGTGTAATCCCTCCTCTCTTCGTATTGGTACTCCTCGGGATCCCAGTTGTTCATTCGTCTCCCCTGGGGGCGTGTCTCTCTGGGGTTCCAACCTTGCTGTCCTCTGTAATTTCGGGGGTCTCCCTGATATTGTTGTTGATTCCTTTCTGGATGCCGGAAAGGTCTCCAGCCTCCTTGTGATCGATTTGGTCGATGTGGGCCATTCCATCCTCTGTGTGCGGGTGGTCTCCATCTGTTTCCTCTTGGAAAATCCCCTCCCTGTTGTGGTCCTACATAGGGAGTATACTGTGGGATGTGTCTCAGGGGTGAATACCTGTTGTGGTGTCTGGGTATTCTCGTGGTAATAGGTGCTAGGTTTTGATGTTGTGTTCTGTTATCATTAGGCTCTAATTGTCTTTGGTTTCTGCGAGTAGGGCTTCTTTCTTCCCTTCTAGGTGTGTGTGTGGTTGTTTAGTTTTGTGTGGCTCTGGATGTTCTTTCAAAAGTTGGTCTTGTATTTTGCCATGATGGTGCTTCTCTCTCTATGGAATTTTCTCTTGATTCTTCATTCATTGAGATGTTGTTTTCTTGTTCATTGTAATTTTCATCTGTTTGCCACTTGTAAACTTGTTCATTTTTATAGTCTAGCACATCCCTTTTGAATTTTTTCTGTTTCTTCGATTGTATATCGCTATCATATTTCCGAATTGCTCACCCCTAAGTTCTAATTTAATTCAATTTAATATATACACAAGCGGTTCACCTATACTAACAATTTTCTTCCCAACACTTATCTTTCTATCATATACCTAGTGCATTTAATCTAATATATATTTTTAAACATTTTTAACATGTTGGTACAAAATTTATTTATTAATATTATGTGTCCATGTGCATGTAATTTTATGTAATTTTATGTATACATATGCACAGGGCAAATTATTTAAATTGTTACGGCAATATGAAGTTAAGTTCTGTATTTCAAATGGCATCTTTAATGAGATTTTAAATTTTTAATTAGATTTCTAGCCCCACGGACTCCATGTCGCTTGCTGACAATATATACCAATCTTGGCACACATTATCCTAACGGAGGTCCCGATAAGCCATCCTGAGAATATTTTGGTCTTTAATCTGGTCAGTATTCCACGTCCCAGGATCTATCCCAAAATGGCCGCCGTGCATTTTGGACTTCGGTCTGCAAAAGCACATAAAACATGGCAGCCGGACTTCTGTCCTCAAAAACGCACCCAAAATGGCGGCCGCAATGAATTTTAGGAATTTATTTTCAAGCATGCGCACATGTGACCAGGGGGCTATAAATTCACATGGAAGTGGAGACCGACGTTACGCTCCCGATGACGTCAAACTGACGAAGCGCGTAGGGCAGAGTCACGTTGGTTCATCACTTCCGGTTACCTTGGGCTGTAAACAACTGGCTTAGCGCCATTTTAATTTTACACTGCCTTATTTCTATTGACATATCGCGAGTACCCCTTTTTACTTTTACTTAAATAAACAATTTTAAACGGGTTCATGCTATGGGCATCCTTTCTTTTCCTTTATAAAATGCACCATCTTGGAGGATCACAAGGGACACCCGGAGCCATCCCCATTTCCCGAGATTGCTACACAGTGGCATATACTGTGACTGCGCCATACCCTTAGAGGGTATGAAGGATCTGGTGAGTGCAATCTTATAAAGAGCACGAATATCACATTCACGGCAAGCCTCTCGGTTAGGACAAGCACAGCAGCACAAGTCACCAATATTTTACTTTGTCACCACTTTGGACTTTCCACAGAAATTGTGGACTCAATGCTGGAATATAATTTATGTTTCTCTTATCATCCATGGACTGACACGGTGTCTCTTTACACTTTACACGTGGGTTATGTCCCTGCTTGCAGGAGAAGACCTAGGCAGAATGTGAGATGTTATACATACATTCTAAAAGCCAGAGCTGAACAGCCCCACCCAGGGGGCGGTCCCTCCGGGCATAACCCTCCCACTACAGTCAGCAGACTTCAGTTTTTTTCTGCCTAGCAGAAGGAGAAGACGTGGCTCCCTCAGGAGCCAGTCTCCTGACCTATTTTATTCCTTTTTGGAATTCTTTTTTATTTTATTTTTGAGAATCTTCTATCAACTGTCGGCTGGGCAACAGGTTGGGTGCAAGATATCCTCGTAGTCTTCCCTGTCCGACCATCGAGCGTGCTGATCCTCGCCTTCTGTGCGTGAGACTCAGTTCACGACAGGCCCCATGACTCCAGGGGTGGCCGGGTTTGCTTTCATGCTCCCACGGTCCTCTCAAGACTGAACAGCTCCTGACTGACTGTATCTTTCGCGGTGGACCGGGCCGACAGCTACTCAGTACTGCACTGTGATAGTCCTGTCAGAAACACCAGTGTGTCCCTCAGGGGACGGGTAAGTAGTCTCTCCTGCCTGCAGGTGAGTACAAAGGGCTGTGTTTCTCTGTGGGGGATTTTCCCTGTCTCCCCCTGTATTTTATTGTCGCTCTCTGTCACCATTACTGGCGCTGACTGTGTGGGGTGCTTGGGGGTCACACTGTTCTTGGGGGGCTCATGCTGGTCTGCAATGTATGCCTTGGGGCTTTTTTGTGTGTTTTTTTTTTTTGGGGGCCTGAGCGCCGAGTGGCGCTGTGCGTGTGTGCTGTTTCATTTTAACTGCGTCATGGCGGCCATCTTGCCGCGGATCGCCTCAGTGAAGTGTGGCGGCCATTTTCTTGTAGCCCGCGCGCTTTTCAGCACTAGTTTGGCCTCTAGCGCTGCTATAGCAGCGCAAATCTCCTCACAGTCTCCTCACAGCTTACCAGCGCTGACACAGCGCGGTACAGACAGCGGAACTAAGCGGTCCCTGGTCCGGTTTGGTGAGTCCCCTGGGCGCCCCCTCCTCAGTCAGCACAGCCTGTGGGTGGACTTTTTATCTGAGAGAGTCTCAGAGAGGGGCAATATGGAGTCTGTGTCACCAGCTTCCCCTAAAAATGTCAGTGGCAACAGGCAGTGCTTCAGCACTGCGGTCCCTATGGACCTGTTGTGGGCAGCCCTGGAATCAATTTCTGACCAGGATGGGAGCTGTGTGCAAGCGCAAGGTGCAAAAAGGCGCCCTCTCCCCACTTTATCTACTCAAGGGCAGTGCGCTGATTCAGATATGGGCCTAGCCACTATCGCTCAGGACCCTAGTTCTGAATGTATGGATGGTTTTGAACAGGACATTCCTTATGAGGGAAACTCCAGTTCTGAGTCAGTAAATGACAGGGCGCTTGTTAGTGTGCTCATGACTGCGGTGAGGGACACTCTCAAGCTCAAATGCTGCGGATGCAGAACCTCAGGCGGATACTGTCTCCTTTGGTTCTTTTAAGGCCAGGCCTTCTAAAGGGGTTTTTTCTCATTGATAAGGTCTGGGAAAAGCCGCAGAAGAATTTTTTTATGGTCCCGCGGCGTTTGTCTATCAGGTACCCCTTGAAGATGCCCTACTTAAAAAGTGGGCTTCTCCCCCAGTGGTCGACCCTCCAGTCGCCCGGTTGAACAAGGCCATCACTCTCCCGATGGAGGGGACTCCTGCATTTGAGGACCCCACTGACAGGAGGTCAGAAGTGGTGAGCAGAACCATGTTTGCCTTGTTGGGATCCGCCCTACGACCTGTGGTAGCGGCGACCCTTGTGTCTAAAACACTTACAGGTTGGGCAAAAATGTTGCACCTAGCTGTACAGGAGCATATTCTTCCTCCAGACACAGTTGCTCTGGCCCACCAACTGGTTCAGGGCCTGGTTTCTGTGTGCGACGCCACGCTGAACGCGGCCCCTTTAATATCCAGGGTCTCTGTCTCGGCGGTGGTATTGCGTCGTCTTATCTGGTTGAAATGCTGGTCTGCTGACCTAGCCTTAGGAAGCTCCCGACGGATCTACTATTTTAAAGGCGGTAGACCTTTCGGTGCTGCTCTGGATGACATCGTCATGGATGTCACGGGAGGTAAACGCACTCTTCTTCCTTAGACTAGCAAGGGTGAGGAGGCCCGCCGCAAACAGGGGCCTTCCTTTCCAGCAAAACAGGGGTTTTTTCGTCAGTCAGAGTCCACAGGTAGGCCCTCTCAGACTGACGGCAGTGCGGCTGGTGGGCACAAGTGCCCCTGGGTGCGTAAGCCAAACAAGCGGCTCCCAAGCCCGCCTCCGCGTGAAGTCTTGCCTCCGCCCGACTCTGGGGTGGGGGGACGACTTCGCAGGTTCACGGATCGGTGGACCTCCCGAATCTCCGACTGGTGGGTGTGCGAGGTGGTCACCTCAGGTTATAGGATAGTATTCCGATCCTGGCCCCCACACAGATTCTTTCCCTTGAATCTTCCTCTCCTTCCTACCTGTCGGGCAGCCCTCTTGGGGGCTGTACAGGATTTGATCAGGTCCGGAGTGATTGTGCCGGTTCCGTCACAGGAGAGTTTTCAGGGATTCTGCTCGAATCTGTTTGTCGTCCCAAAAATAGGACGTGGTTCGACCTATCCTGGACCTCAAGGCCCTGAATGCCTTCGAGAAGGTGCAGAAATTCCGCATGGGATCCATTCGCACGGTGATCGCTACACTCCACCAAAGGGATTTTCTTCTGGCGTCCTTGGACTTCAAGGACGCCTACTTGCATGTTCCGATCTGCGCAAGTCACCAGAAGTTTCTGCGCCTTGCGATCAGCGAAGTCCACTCTCGATTGTGGCTCTTCCTTTCGGCCTTGCCTCGGCACCAAGGGTGTTCACCAAGGTGCTTGCTCCGGTTCTAGCCTTCTGTTACAGCGAGGTATTGCTGTCGTGGGCTATCTGGACGGTCTTCTGCTATGAGCAGAAAGTGGCTCAGACTTAGAGGAAAGGTGACTATCGTCAATTAGACCCTCAGGGACTTCGGGTGGTTCCTGAACATTCAGGAGTCAGTCCTGGTCCCGACTCAGTGTCTGGAGTCTCTAGTTCTGGTTCTGGACTCCTTGGAGGCAAAGGTATCCTACCTCTGGAGAAGTTGCTGACACTTCAGTCTGCGGTGCGGGTGCTGACATCCCGAACATGGTTGTCAATCCGTTATTTGCATGAGAGTCCCGGGACTCCTGGTGGCCTCCTTCGCGGCCATTCCGTATGCCCAATCACACACCAGGGCATTGCAGAAGGAGATCTTGTCCACCTGGGACAAATCCCCGTTGTCCTTGGATCTTCGGATCCAGGTGATTCACCTGGTCAGGGCGTCCCTGACAGGGTGGTTGGGACCCTCGGCTCTTCGGTCCGGAAAGTCGTTCCCCTCCCATCCAATGGACGGTACTCACGACAGACGCCAGCCTGACGGGCTGGGGTGGAGTCTGGGGAGTCCTGTCGGCTCAAGGCCTTGGACTCCGGACGAGCCCGTTTACCAATCACTGTTCTGGAAATGCGGGCCATCAGACTGTGTCTCTCCTCAGGTTGGAGAGAGTACGGGGTCGCTCCATCAGGAGCCAGTCGGACAACGCCACGGCGGTGGCGTATGTAAACCATCACGGGGGGACTCGGAGCTCAGCTTCGGCTTCCGAGGTAATCCGTATCCTGAAGTGGGCCGGAAGAAACGTGCCGGCTCTGTAGGGGCGGACTATCTGAGTCGCCAATCGCCAGACGCCGGACCAGGAAGAGTGGTCCTTGCATATTTCAACTCCTTTGCCGACGGGGGGGCACGTCGGATGTGGACCTGATGGCCTCTCGACTCAGTCGCAAGGGTCGAGGTTGTGGCCAGATCCAGGGATCCTTGGGCGATGACTCGGATGCGTTGGTGGCCCCATAGGGTCCTTATCGCCTGATATAAACTCTGGTGATCCTAATTGTTCCGGATTGGCCTCAGCGTCACTGGTACGCTGATCTGGTACGTCTCGTTGCGGACGTTCCCTGGCGGTTGCCGATGAGGGAGGACCTTCAGTCTCAAGGTCCTATGTTTCATCCAGCTTACAGTCTCTGGCTTTAACGGCAGAGCTGTTAAAAGCCAGGTGTTGAGGGACCGAGGTCTCTTGGACTCTGTCATTTTGACCATGTTAAGGACACGGAAGTCTTCCTCCAGGCAGATCTATCACCGTGCCTGGAAAGCTTATATCGCCATATGCAAAGCGCTGGACTGGCGTCCTCGGACGTATTCCGTCCCCAGAATCCTGCGTCCTCTACAGTGTGGAGTGACCCAAAAGCTTGCTTTGAGTACCATCAAGGATCAGATTTCGGCCTTGGCCGTCTTCTTTCAGCGACCTCTAGCGGGTCATTTCTTGGTTAGCACCTTGTGTTGGGGGTTCGCCATGTGCTCCCTCCTGTCAAGCCTTCTCTCCCACCGTGGGATCTGAATTTGGTGCTCTAGGTCCTCCAGGAACCTCCTTTTTGGGAATATCCGGGATATTCCTCTCTTGTCTTGTCTCAGAAGGTGGCCTTTTAGTGGCAATCACTTCTGTTTGACGAGTGTCTGAGTTGGCGTCTTTGTCCTGCAAGTCGCCATATGTAGTCATCCATAAGGATAAGGCGGTGTTGCATCCGCGACCTTCCCTTTTGCCAAAGGTGGTGTCTACCTTTCACCTAAATGAGGACATTGCCCTCCCGTCATTGTGTCCTCACCCATCGCATCCCAGAGAGTTTGCGCTGCACATATTGGAGGTGGTACGAGCCTTACGGGTGTACCTGTCTGCTACTGCTTCTATTCGGAAGTCCGACTCACTGTTTGTGACTGCCCCTGGTCCATAACAGGGCTAAGCGGTTTCGTCTGCCATCATTTTTAGGGGAATCAGACAAACCGTCATTCAAGCCTATGCTCTCAAAGGGCGGGCGCCTCCCTTTCCGGTTACGGCGCATTCCACCAGGGCAATTGGTGCTTCCTGGGTTTTCCGACATCAAGCGTCGGTTGCACAAGTGTGCAAGGCGGCGACCTGGTCGTCTGTTCATACCTTTTAAGTTTTTTATAAGGTTGATGTGGCTGCATCTTCGGATGCTTCCTTCGGCCGCAGGGTGCTGCAGGCCGCTGTTTACAGTTGCGACTCCTCCGTTGAGGAGATCTGCCTTCTTGGAGTGAAAGTTTTTGGTTTTTCCATTTATACTGCTCCCATCCCTCTTGACACTGCTTTGGGACATCCCACGTGTAAAGTGTAAAGAGACACCGTGTCAGTCCATGGATGATAAGAGAAAATAGGATTTTTTGTACTCACCGTAAAATCCTTTTCTCTGACATCCATGGACTGACACGGCACCCACCCTTCCTTTTTAAGTTTGTACTGCTTTGTTACGAACTGAAGTCTGCTGACTGTAGTGGGAGGGTTATGCCCGGAGGGACCGCCCCCTGGGCGGGGCTGTTCAACTCTGGCTTTTAGAATGTATGTATAACATCTCACATTCTGCCTAGGTCTTCTCCTGCAAGCAGGGACATAACCCACGTGTAAAGTGTAAAGAGACACTGTGTCAGTCCATGGATGTCAGAGAAAAGGATTTTACGGTGAGTACAAAAAATCCTATTTTTATGTTTTTTCATTTAAAGCATTATGTACATTAATATTGGTATCTAAAGTGTATTATATTGCATAGATCAGAGGTATGTTAAACATACTCTATACCAGCACTAATACACTACATCTGCCATTCTTGGACTTGGCAAACACCCGGCCGAAACACCACTCGATTTCAGGACATCCCTCCTGCACCCTCACTTTATTTACTTCATATATACATTTTTTGGATCACTCAACAACAGGAGTTATCCTTTGTAGCAAACACCCGGCCGAGCCAATTTTTGGTTTTCACCTTTTATTTTGTTTCTCTCAACAACTAGCACAAATATATCACATTCGGCAACTCTGTGGTCAGTAAACACCCGGCGAGACATCAAATAAAGTTTGGGTAAACATTAAGTTATTTACTTCTCATTTTATCTTTCAAATACCTTTTGTATTCTATTTTTTTTTTGTTTTATTTTATCAAGATTTGTAATACATCAAAGCATTTCCGAACTTCGAGTAAAGGAAAATACATAGAAACAATATGATAAATACTAGAAAAACTCTCAACTCAATGTTCTTATACACACTTTTCTAAAATCTCTGTTTCCCCCTCCTATCCCCGCCCCTCCCCCGTATCTAACCTCCCTTCCTACCTTCTACCTCTTATTTTCTACTTATTTTTCCTCTAGCGTCTCAGGTTTTCTGCGTAGCTCCATGTTTGCTTAAATTCTTTCCAGCATTTCCACTTATTTTGAAATCCTATTTTTTCTTCCTCCACCCCATATTTCTGTCCCTCCATACTGTATGTTTCTTCCACAGAGTCAATCCACTCCCATACTGATGGACTTTCCACGTCTCGCCATTTTTTTTAGATCAGCCTTTTGGCCGCGTTTAACAGATGAGGGATCAGTGACTCTTTATACTGTCTCACTCCTCCCTCTCCTCCGTGGAATAGGACTATCCATGGATCTTTTTTAATCTCCTTCTCTGTAATTACTTTTATCAAGTTTTTCCCAGTATTTTTTAATTTTGGAGCACTGCCACCACAGGTGAGCCATTGTTCCAGTTTTCCCACATCCTCTCCAGCACTCAGCGTTCTGTCCTACTTGATATTTACTTAGTTTATCTGGTGTAATATACCATCCTGTAATACACTTAAAATTCATTTCTGCGGTCCTGCTGTCCATAGCAGACGAGTGGGTCAATTTTATTATTTTATCTATAGTTCTTTTATCCCTTTGTGTTCCCAGTTCCCTTTCCCATTTTTTTATATATGGGGGCACCTCCAGTTCGTCCACTGTCGACAGCAGTTTATAGAGTTTTGATATGATGCCTTTTGTATTCTCGGCTGTGCATAACCGTTCCATCGTCGTGAGCTCCTCCCCCGACCTAATTGGCTGGGGCAGGCTTTGTACGAAGTGGGTCAACTGGTGATACCTCCATTCATCTAATATCATTAAGTCCCTTTTGTGTCTTAGTTCCTGAAATGGTGTGATTTTTTCCTTTCTTTATTATATCCCTTAACTGTGCTTTATCTTTTTTTATCCAGTTTCCTCCCACTGTTTTTTTCCCCGGTGCAAAGTATTCATTTTCTTTTAATTCTATAAGAGGAGAGTTATAGTCCCTATCTATTTGTTTACGTAACCTGTCCCATGTTTTAAGTGCAATTCGTGTCATAACGTGAGTGTTTTCACCTAGTGTTCTATGTTGGGGGGGGGGGGGGTTCCATATTATACTTCCCAACTGTGCCTTTGCCAATGCCTTTTCGATTTTAACCCAACTTTTTTCGTGTCTGTCGTTGGCCCACTCTACTACACGAGACAGCACCACGCATTGTAAAAATTTTTTATATCTGGTACAGCCAGCCCTCCATGTTTTTTATCCTGTTTTAGTACCGAGAAGGAGATCCTGTGTTTTTTATTTTTTAATACAAAGTTCATTAACATATTTTTTAACATTCTAAAGTATGGTTGGGGTATTGCCACTGGTAGCATCTGAAATTTGTATAGGATCTTTGGTAAGAGGACCATCTTAAAAATATTGATTCTTCCTAGCCATGATATTGGACGGTTTGTCATCTTTCTGATTTCCAATTTTATTTCATCTAACAGAGGGATATAATTTATCTTATATATTTTCTTTATTGAATTAGCGAGTTTTACTCCCAGATACTTGAGTTCCCTCTGCCAGGGAAAATTAAACTCTTTTTTTTTAACATCCGTTCTTCTTCCTTTCCAATATTGACATTTAGAATCTCAGTTTTCGCTATATTAATTTAAAAATTTGATATCTCACCGTATTGTTTGAGAATTTTAAGTAAATTCGGTAATGTGGTTCTAGGGTTACTAACAAAAAACAGGACATCGTCTGCAAAAGCTGATAATTTATGTTCATCTTCTTCTACTCTAATCCCTTTAACATCGGGGTTGTTTCGTACCGTTGCTAATAAGGGTTCCAAGGACAACACAAACAAGAGGGGGGATAGGGGGCATCCCTGTCTTGTCCCGTTTTTCATCTCGAAAGCCGGAGACAGTGTACCATTTATTTTAATCCTACCCGTATTGTGATGATACAGTGTTTTAACCCACTGTATCATCCTAGCTCCAATTCCCATGGTTTCCAGGGTTAAGGATCATGAGTCCCCAGTCTACCCAGTCAAATGCCTTTTCTGCATCTACTGACAGGAGTAGACCTGGGGACCCATTCTCTTTTATCTTCTGGAGAAGGAACAATGCTCTCACCCCATTGTCCCTCCCCTCCCTTCCTGGGATGAATCCCACCTGGTCCAGATGTACCAGTGTGGTCATCAATCCCTTCATTCTTTCTGCCAGAACGTTCGCATTTAGTTTTATATCCGCGTTTAGTAGCGAGATCGGCCTGTATCCGGAGCATAGCATTTTGTCTTTCCCCTCCTTCGGGATAACCGTTATTGTGGCTACTGAGGCCTCCTGCTCATTTCATAGTCCAGCCCTAACCCGTTCATATATTTACATAACCTGGGTATCAGCATCTTCTTACATTTTTTAAAGTATAGCGCTGTAAACCCGTCGGGACCAGGGCTTTTCCCTGGGGCTGAATCCATCAGCGCTTTACTTATTTCCTCCTCCGTTATGGGTTTATCTAATGCCAGTTTTTCATTCTCGTTAATCTTGGGCAGTCTCGCCTTTCCTATAAATTCCTTTATCTTTTGTTGCTTCTCTCCTAACCTCCATCCCTTCTGCTCCACTGAATACAGCCCCTCATAGTAGTTTTTAAATGTATCTGCTATCTCCTGTGTTGAATGTACTACCTCTCCGTTCTTTTTTTTGATCTTTTCTATAAAATGTCTCGTCTTTTTCTTTTGTACCATTCTTGCTAGGTGTTTGCTAGGTTTATTTCCCCACTTGTATCTCTCTTTTGCTATGCGGTTTAGTGTCATTTTAGTCTCTTGGTCCATAAGTTCTTTTAGTTCGTCCCTTTTAATCACTAATTCATGGTATAACTCTTGTTGTTGCCCCTGTTGTTTTTTATGTTCCTGCTCGGCTTTAAATATTTCTCCAGTCAGTAAATTAAGTTTTCTGTTTCTTTCTTTTTTTTACTTGCCCCTTCCGAGATCAAAATCCCCCTAATGTATACTTTATGTGCCTCCCATAAGGTTGCCCCTGAGATCCCTTCCGTATCGTTTGTCTGAAAGTAGTGCTCTAGTTCCTTTTCCACCCTCTCTAATCTCTCCTTGTCCCGGAGCAATTCTTCGTTTAATCGGCAAGTATAGAGTTGCTTTTGATGGTCGGGGGTTTTTAGTTTCATGCTTCCAGGAGCATGGTCTGATAGGGAAGCAATTTCTATGTTTGATTCCACCACCATATCCAGCATTCTATGTTCTACCATTATATAGTCTATCCTTGAGTTAGTCCCGTGTACAGGGGAGAAAAACGTATAGTCCTGTGATTTGGGGTGCATGGTCCTCCATATGTCAACCATCTGATTGTTATGCATTTTCTGTTTTATCTTTGTCAGTTGTAAGTTATTTGTCCCCTGTACACGGGACGTACTATCCACTGCCGGATCTATACAAAAGTTCATATCTCCCATCATGATAATATATCCTTCCCCAAAATCCTTCAATTTACCCAACATTTCATTGAAATATTTAATGGGGTTCGCGTTGGGGGCATAGATGTTTGCCAAGGTGCATTTCATTCCGCCTAACTTCCCTTTTAGAAAAATATATCTACCGTCTCTATCGGTCATTCTTTCCTCCAACACGGATTCAAAATAGTGCAGCGCTGCAATTTAAATACAAAGAAATGGCTACAGACCGTAGCTCAAATATGTGATAAACTGAAAACCACAGTGAATATATAAATCAATACATAGAGTTCATGAACAGTCCATTCCAATGGGTGATCTCTGATATGAGCTATCCTCCATGGGAACTGAGGAACATACCCCTATGAGTGAATATAGAGTGAATGCAAGGTTAAACATAAAAATAGTCCAAAATAACATTAATGTGTTGAAGAGGATGTCTATTCATGGATAACACCGTCACAGCATGGAAGGACCATAGGACCCAAATGTTGATGGTGGAAACACAAAAGAAGAGCACAGTAGATACAGTCGGGTACTCTTACCGGAAACGGTGGACCCACCTGTCATATGACAGTGGGTCGATCAAGCTTAATGGTCGCCGTGACCAGAAGATGGAACTGGATATCCTGGGTGCCTACGACCAATAAAAAATATCACGTGTTAAAAATGGTAAAAGTAATAAAAGCAATGTGGGGTAGCTATGCCCCTGTTGAAGACTTTAGTAGTCGAAACGCGTAGGGCCTGCTACTGCTGTACCCCACATTGCTTTTATTACTTTTACCATTTTTATCACGTGATATTTTTTATTTGTCTTTATGCTTGTTAAGACAAAATTTATTCAATAAACCTTGATCGGTTATATTGACCTGCACTATCTGGAGTTTTCCTTTTCTCCCACCCTTGTGTCCATTTTTGGAACGATTTGGAACCTGTACGATCGGAGGGACCACCATCGTGTGAGCTGACCATTCATCATCCTGCTGGAATTGGTCGTAGGCACCCAGGATATCCAGTTCCATCTTCTGGTCACGGCGACCATTAAGCTTGATCGACCCACTGTCATATGACAGGTGGGTCCACCGTTTCCGGTAAGAGTACCCGACTGTATCTACTGTGCTCTTCTTTTGTGTTTCCACCATCAACATTTGGGTCCTATGGTCCTTCCATGCTGTGACGGTGTTATCCATGAATAGACATCCTCTTCAACACATTAATGTTATTTTGGACTATTTTTATGTTTAATCTTGCATTCACTCATAGGGGTATGTTCCTCAGTTCCCATGGAGGATAGCTCATATCAGAGATCACCCATTGGAATGGACTGTTCATGAACTCTATGTATTGATTTATATATTCACTGTGGTTTTCAGTTTATCACATATTTGAGCTACGGTCTGTAGCCATTTCTTTGTATTTGAATTGCAGCGCTGCACTTTTTTGAATCCATTTTGTCTTTTGCTTTGTTTGTTTGAGTGCCAGCAGCTTCTATCACCACTTTTTGGTTTAGCGCAGTCTTTTCACTTATATATATTTCCTCCAACACGAACCTCATTTCCTTAGCAAACCCTATTGCGACCCTCCTCGCTCTCTTGGAGATAGTGTCCCCATAGAACCACTTCGGGAAGCTAGGTGAGTATAATTGGTGTTTGATTCTAGGGTCAGATGGGTCTCCTGTAAGAAGACTATGTCCGCTCTGTAATGTTTTAGTTCTCTTTAAAATCTTATGCGTTTTGGTAGGTGTGTTTAGTCCTCTAATGTTGTAGGTTAGGAAATTTATTACTGACATTTCTTTTTTTTTCCTGAGCTGCTTATATTTTATCTGTCTATCATCGCCTTTTACATTTCTTTCTTGTAGAATCAAAGCGGTAGAATCCCCGCCTTTCCCCCACCCCTTTCCCTTTCCCAAAGGTTCCTCCCTCTTTCCTCCCCCCCTCCCCCCCTCTCCCTCCCCCCTCTCCCTCCAAGGCCCCTTTCCCCCCAAGGCCCCTTTCCCCCCTCCCTCCCCTTTTGGCCCATTATTGGCCTTAGAACCATTGATGGTCTTGTTCTTTGTCACTTGGTTCTCTCGTTGTAGAGGTGTGACTCTGACCTTGTCGCTCGGGCTCTCCCCCCCATGCATTGTTGGGGGGGCGAGGTAGCCCCGGGGTGCCTGCCAGAGCCCCGGTCGACCGTTTTCCGCCTCACCGTCCTACCCATCCCTCCCAGCCTCCCAGAGAAGATCCCCTCCTCCCACTCCCCCAGCCCCCCATAGCCTCCTCCAAGCCCTTAATTTTTAAATGTCCCCTGTATTTTTAAATGTCTCAATTCTCTCTCTCAGTCCACCCGGGTAGGTCTGGGACCTGTAAGTCTCGCTTGTTACAGAATCCCTCCAGTTCTTCCGGAAACCTTAGTTTTGCTGATTTTCCTTCTTTCTGGCCTATAAGACAAGCCGGGAACCCCCAAGTGCATTTGACGGTTTTTATCTTCATTTGCTCCAGGAGGGGTTTCAGAAGTCTCCGCCTTGCCAATGTCTCTGGTGCTAAGTCTGTAAATATCTGTAGCTCAGTTCCTTGGAATTGGATGGGGGGTTTTCCTCTTGTTTTCATTTGGATGTCCGCTTTGTCTTCGTAATGCCTAAACCTCACAATAATGTCTCTTGGCCAGTCAGCTTCCCCATTTCTAGGTTTGCCCACGCGATGTACTCGCTCAATTTTAAGGGAGTCTTCTGCTTCCTTACCTAGGAGGGGATTGAATATTATGTTTATGATCTTCCTCAGGTCTTCTTCTTTTTCCTCTGGAAGGGAGCGGATTCTTAGGTTTTGCCTTCTATTTCGGTTTTCTTGATCTTCTAACCGGTATAGTATATTTCTCTGGTTTTAATGTGTTATTTTGACTTGCTCCTTTAAATTACTTAGTTCTTGGTCCTGTTTTTCTATTCTTTCTTCCGCTACTTCTACTCTTGCCAAGAGGTGACTGAGGTCAGTTCTTAGCGTATTAATTTCCGACTTTATTGCATTTTCCAATCTCATTAACATCTCATTCATTTATCATTTTGTAGGGATTTGTGCATCCGCCCATTGTTCTTCTGCTCTACTTTCTTCTAGTTCACTCTCTAATGTTTGATCATTTTTGGTTCGGTCCGATGTCCCGCCTCCTTTTTTTTCCGTACTCTTAGTCCTTTTCTCCGTTGTCTTATCCCTTCTATCTTGCTGTTGTACTGCCACTCCAGGACTTTTTAGGCTTACCTCCTGTGTCATGTATTGTTTGATATTACTGTTTGCTGTACTGGTCCTGGGGGTTTTGGGGGCCGTACCCTTCGTAGTTTTACTCGTAGACTTACTCATCGTGTTTTTATTTATGGCTCTTATTCGTTTCCCCAGTTTTACTTATTTAGGCTAGTGAGTACACCGATTTCCCCTTTCCTCTCTTTTTTCCCTTTAGGCGTGGTAGTAAACTAACAGTTGGGTAGACCAGTAAACAATCAAGTAGCCTCAAATTCTGCTAACGCGTATAGTATTGCTACTGTATCTCAGTCTTCAGTCACACCTTTTGGGTCTATAGCTGGTATACTGACCACTTTCCAAAGGAGCCACGCACAAAAAAAAAAAAACGCGACGGCAAAGGGGGCAAAAAATGGGCAGGGCCAACGAAGCAGGGCTTTGCTTTGCCAGGTTCTCCCAAGTTTATGGGCTATTTATGGGCTATTTAACCTCAGTTTTCAGGCTTAAGTAGTAGTGGTACAATGTTTCCGCTGCTGGGACTGAGTATTTTATTTCATACGAGTCCTAATGTTGCGCGGCTGGGTATATATAAATACACCTAGGTTATGTCCGACAAGTACACGCTATTTTTTAAGATTTGTAGATTTTTCCTTTCAGGGGCGCCAGATCTGGCCAGTACTTTGCTTGCTTACAGGGAGGCTACAGATTTTCTGGGTACTGAATATACCCTTCTACTTCAGTGAAAGTATGTTGGTAGCCTGTATTCCCTGTTATGTTTTAACTCACAGATGTTTGAACTGTCTCTACAGTTCGGTCAGTCCTAGCTGTGGGGGCCGGGTGGTCTCACGAAAAGTTTAGATAGGTAGGTAGCGGTATAGACCTCTATCTGAGTATGCTCCTATTGCAAGCAAATACTTGCACGTTTTGGTCTGCTGACAACTTGCTTGCAGGTAGTCCTCCTCCTCAGCTCCCCCCCTGCTCCTCTTCTCTGCTCCTCTTCTCCCCTTTTGTTTCTCTCTAATTCTTTTCTGATACTCGGGTCAGACACCTGCCCGACACCTGTGACTGCTTACGTGTTCCAAAGGGACTGGCTTACTCCTAGGCAGATATATAATTTGCGAGGTAAATCTGCGGCTTATCCATGGAACTGCTCCAGGTTAAAGCCAATTATACTTATGCAGCCTGATAGCCACCTGCCGAATTGCAGGCTGTTAGGCTATCTCATTCAGGGATAGAACGCAGATAAGAAAAAAGACCAAAAAAAAAAGAGGGCACATAATAAATTCACGCTGTATGCAGCCGGGGGGAGATCAGGAAGCTAGCTTTGTACCACAATGTGTCACAGTTCAGTACCACAATGTATCACAGTTCAGTTCTCACCAGCATTTCTACTAAGGTCGGCACAGCAAGCCGTTCTCTCCTTCAGCTGTCTGCATATCAAAATATCATAGTTCAGTTAAATTCAGTTCACAGCAGCGTTACCTTATTTTCTTCTGAGTTGCGCCACCCTTTAATGACCTCTCACCTAGCCTTGACTATGGAGGTTTTTCAGCGGTCTGTCCGGATAAGTCCCTCAGATGATATGCGGGGAGAACATACAGGGCTTGCGGGGGGGGGGGGAGGGGTTGACATGGGAATCAATCTTCCAGCGTTCGTCTGCTTCCCATGCGGCACTAAGCCTTCCGTGTGTCCGTTAGCTGGTTAAGCTGAGAAGCCGCTTGGCTTTCAGTCAGGCCGAAAAGCTGGGAGACGGGACATGAGTAGGGATGGGCCCGGTGCTCGATTCGAACCCATGTTCGAATCGAGCATCGGGCGTTCGCTCGCTCGTCGAGCCCAGAACTATTTGGGCCGTTCGCATCACATTCGTGTGATGCGAGCGGCCCCGCAATGCATTGCGGCCGGCGCGGCCGGCGCAGTGCATTGCTGGCTGATGATTGGCCAAGCATGCACTGTGACCCCGCATGCTTGGCCAATCACAGCGCCCGAAACTCGGAGAGCAATAATTGGCTACAGGCAGGACGCCTGTAGCCAATTACAGCTCAGGGGCTTTAGTACACGCCCCACCATTTAAAAGGCCGCCACGCCATCGGCCCTGGTCACATGAGTTCCGGCTTTAGGAGAGATTAGTCTGCTGATTCTGTCTTTGCTTGATACTGAAAGATTTGCTCTTCTTTGCTAAACCATTGGCTATTTCTTTGCTAAACCATTGCTACCTAAGTCATTGATCGTTCATTGCTGCTGATTGCACAGTTAGTGTGTTATTAGCTGCTGCTGGGGATTAGTCTGGTGCGTGCTTACTGTTAGTACAGTATTGCAGTAGTACCAACCGCAGTGCTGTTAGCACAGCATTGCACCCCAACAGCACCCATAGGACTTCTAGTGTGTTAGTGGCAGCAAACAGAGCTCCTATATTTTCTTCTCAGCAGCACCCATAGGACTTCTAGTGTGTTAGTGGCAGCAAACAGAGCTCCTATATTTTCTTCTCAGCACCACCCATAGGACTTCTAGTGTGTTAGTGGCAGCAAACAGAGCTCCTATATTTTCTTCTCAGCAGCACCCATAGGACTTCTAGTGTGTTAGTGGCAGCAAACAGAGCTCCTATATTTTCTTCTCAGCAGCACCCATAGGACTTCTAGTGTGTTAGTGGCATCACACAGAGCTCCTATATTTTCTTCTCAGCAGCACCCATAGGACTTCTAGTGTGTTAGTGGCAGCAAACAGAGCTCCTATATTTTCTTCTCAGCAGCACCCATAGGACTTCTAGTGTGTTAGTGGCAGCAAACAGAGCTCCTATATTTTCTTCTCAGCAGCACCCATAGGACTTCTAGTGTGTTAGTGGCATCACACAGAGCTCCTATATTTTCTTCTCAGCAGCACCCATAGGACTTCTAGTGTGTTAGTGGCAGAAAACAGAGCTCCTATATTTTCTTGTCAGCAGCACACATAGTACCTATAGTGTGTTAGTGTCAGCACCCATAGGACCTACAGTGTGTTGTGAGCACACATAGGAGTTCTATTTTTTATACTATATACACTACCGACTACAATGGCTGGAAGACCGCCAAGGAGAGGCAGAGCGTGCCGAGGCAAGAACACAGGGCAGGCAGGCTCTGTTTCTAGAGACAACAGTGCTGGCCGTGGACGTGGTCGTGCATCGTCATCAGCACGTGGCCATGGGACACGCTTGTCTTTGTTTTCGGCAGCTGGACATGTGGAGCCGCATCATGCCGAAGGCTTGGTAGAATGGATGACCAAGCCCTCCTCATCCTCCTCATCCTCTCTCACCCAGGCTCAGGGTACTGGCAGAGCAGCTGCCAACGCGTACTCAATGGCATCATCAGCCACCCCTTCCCTAGACCCACCATGTCCTCCTGAGGAGTCCCCCGAACTGTTTGAGCACAGTGTTGGGTACATGCTCCAGGAGGATGCCCAACGATTCGAAGGCTCGGATGATGATACCCAGCTTGAGGAAGTCAGTAGTGTGCGCGCAGAGAAAGGGGATGCTGAAGGACAGCAATCTGGCAGTAGTGTTCCACCAGCTGCAGCTTACTGCCAGGTTTGCTCTAGTGGTGAAGAGGGAGGGGATGATGAGGTCACTGACTCCACGTGGGTGCCTGAAGGGAGAGAGGAGGAGGAGGAGGAGGATGCAGCGTCACATGTCCAACGAGGCAGGATGCCCCCTGGAGGCCAGCTAGAGGCCAGCACAGCAACTGTACCACACCGCAGAGCTCCGCCTGTGCAGGGCGCTGCCTCTGCACGTTATCACAAAAGTTCTTTGGTGTGGGCCTTTTTTGAGACGAGTGCATCAGATCGCACCACTGCTATTTGCAATATTTGTCTCAAGCGTATCTCGCGTGGCCAAAACATCAGCCGCTTGGGCACCACAAGCATGAGCAGACATATGTCGACCTGCCATGCAGCTCGTTGGCAAGCACACATAAAAGACCCACACCAAAGAACAAAGCGGACCTCTCCTTGCTCCTCATCAGCTGGGATCTCCATCCCCACTATATCTTCAGTCCTCTCTGAAAGCTGCTCTGAGAGGACTAAAGGTGTAGAATTAGGTGTGTCACAACCAAGTACTTGCAGTACACCGACGTCCGATTGTAGCAGGCAAATTTCCCTGCCCCAGCTGCTGGACCGTCGAAAGAAGTATACTCCCAGCCATCCACATGCCCAGCGGTTGAATGCTAGCTTGGCTAAATTGCTAGCACTTCAACTGCTGCCTTTTCAGTTGATAGACTCGGCCCCCTTCCGTGAGTTTGTTCAATGTGCGGTTCCTCAGTGGCAGGTTCCCAAACGCCACTTTTTCTCACGGAAGGCAATTCCGTCTCTCTACTGGCATGTGGAAGGCAATGTCCATGCCTCGCTGGACAGGGCGGTCAGCGGTAAGGTGCATATTACCGCTGACTCATGGTCCAGCAGGCATGGACAGGGACGTTATCTTTCTTTCACGGCCCATTGGGTCACTCTATTGGTAGCTGGGAGGGATGCAGGACAAGGTGCAGTAGTGTTGGAGGTTGTTCCGCCACCACGCCTCCAAAATGCTACTACTGGTTGTGACACACCTCTCTCCTCCACCCCCTCCTCTTCTTCTTCCTCCATGTCCTCTTCGAGTGCTCTGTCCTCGGAACCAGCGGTGCTCCGTAGGCGTACAAGGGGCTACGCGAGTACGCAGGCAAAAAGATGCCATGCCGTGCTTGCGCTGGTGTGTTTGGGGGACAGGAGCCACACTGGGCCAGAGGTTCTGGCAGCTCTGCAGGGGCAGGCCGAGAGGTGGTTGACGCCACGCCAGCTTAAGCCAGGAATGGTCGTTTCTGATAATGGCACCAACCTCCTCTCCGCCCTGCGACAGGGGCAGCTCACCCATGTGCCCTGTATGGCTCACGTCCTCAACCTGGTGGTGCAGCGGTTCTTGGGCAGGTTCCCAGGCTTACAGGATGTCCTGAGGCAGGCCAGGAAAGTCTGTGTGCATTTCCGCCGATCTTATAATGCCAGTGCTCGGCTGACTGAGCTGCAAAAGGAGCTGAACCTGCCCAAGAACCGCCTAATATGTGACATGCCCACCAGGTGGAACTCAACGTTGGCCATGCTGCAGCGACTGCACACGCAGCAGAGGGCCATCAATGAGTACCTTTGCGACTACGGCACCAGGACAGGGTCAGGGGAGCTTGGCTTTTTTTCCCCACGCCAGTGGAGCATGATCAGGGATGCATGCACTGTCCTCTCACCATTTGAGGAGGCCACGAGGATGGTGAGCAGTGACAGTGCATGCATCAGTGACACTGTACCTCTTGTCCACCTGTTGGAGCATACGCTGCGTGGGATAATGGACAGGGCACTTGAGGCAGAACAGAGGCAGGAAGAGGAGGACTTCCTTGTCTCTCAAGGCCCCCTTTATCCAGACAATGTTCCTTCTGTCCCACCCATCACACAGGAAGAGGAGGAGGAGGAGGAGGAGGATTGTGTGAGCATGGAGGTGGAGCCTGGCACTCAGCATCAGCAGCAGCAGTCTTTTAGGGATGATGTACAGTCCCAACAAACCAGTGGACTTGTACGTGGCTGGGAGGAGGTGGCTGGCGATCATGTCATCCTCAGTGACCCAGAAGACTCCGGACCGAATGCCTCAGCTAACCTACGCTGCATGGCCTCCCTGATCCTGCAAAGCCTGCGGAAGGATCCTCGTGTTCTTCGGATCAAGGAGAGTGACCATTACTGGCTGGCCACTCTCCTTGATCCACGGTACAAGGGTAAGGTTGCGGACCTTATCTTGCCGTCGCAGAGGGAGCAGAGGATGAGACATCTCAGGGAGGCCTTGCAGAAAGGTCTGTGCAACGCGTTCCCAGAAACTGGGAGGTTACAAACTCCTGGTCCTGGACGACGAGTTGCTGAGGCTTCGGTCAGTAGCAGAAGGAGCGGTGGGGAAGGTGGACGTCTGACCGATGCGTTCAGACAATTTTTTAGTCCGCAGCCCCAAGGTATGATCGGTTCCAGCAACCATCGCCAGCGTCTGATATACATGGTGCAGGAATACCTAGGGGCAAGGTCAGACTTGGACACCTTTCCCACCGAAAATCCTCTGGCTTACTGGGTCCTGAGGATGGATCACTGGCCAGAGCTTGCACAGTATGCAATTGAGCTACTGGCCTGTCCTGCATCCAGCGTTCTTTCCGAACGCACATTCAGTGCTGCTGGAGGATTTGTCACCGATCATAGGGTGCGCCTGTCCACCGACTCGGTTGATCGACTGACCTTCATAAAAATCAATCAGTCTTGGATCACCACCAGCTACCAGACACCTGAAGCGGATATAACGGAATAATTTATAATGTCACATCCCTTCAAGACTGCCTATGCTGATGCTGAGTGACTGTCCTGTTATGTTCACTGACTATCCTCTTCCTCCTCCTCAATGATCCATGCCACCACACCAGTGCCTAAGGCACAATTTTTCAGCCCCTGTATAACAGGGGCGTGTAATTACAATTTTTTAAAAAGATGCTTCGCAACAGGTGTGACTGCTGTGCTCAGAGTACAGTATCTGTGAGGGGTTGCAGTGTTGTGGCACCAGCACCAGTGCCTAAGGCACAATTTTTCAGCCCCTGTTGGGGCGTGTAATTACAATTTTTAGGCAATGCTTTGCAACAGGTCTCATTGCTGTGCTCAGAGTACAGTATCTGTGAGGGGTTGCAGTGTTGTGGCACCAGCACCAGTGCCTAAGGCACAATTTTTCAGCCCCTGTATAACAGGGGCGTGTAATTACAATTTTTTAAAAAGATGCTTCGCAACAGGTGTGACTGCTGTGCTCAGAGTACAGTATCTGTGAGGGGTTGCAGTGTTGTGGCACCAGCACCAGTGCCTAAGGCACAATTTTTCAGCCCCTGTTGGGGCGTGTAATTACAATTTTTAGGCAATGCTTTGCAACAGGTCTCATTGCTGTGCTCAGAGTACAGTATCTGTGAGGGGTTGCAGTGTTGTGGCACCAGCACCAGTGCCTAAGGCACAATTTTTCTGCCCTGTATAACAGGGGCGTGTAATTACAATTTTTTAAAAAGATGCTTCGCAACAGGTGTGACTGCTGTGCTCCAAGTACAGTATCTGTGAGGGGTTGCAGTGTTGTGGCACCAGCACCAATGCCTAAGGCACAATTTTTCAGCCCCTGTTTAACAGGGGCGTGTAATTACAAATCTTGATCTAATAGTTCACAGCAGGGCCCATTCCTGCGCCCACCAAGAGTAACTATGAGGGCCTACAGTCTTGTGGCAACACCGTCCACCACCACCACCACCACCAAAGGCCCAATTTTTCTGCCCTGTTCAACAGGTGCATGCAATTACAAATCTTGATCTAATAACTCACAGCAGGGCCCATTCCTGCACCCACCAAGAGTAACTGTGAGGGCTTACAGTCTTGTGGCAACACCGTCCACCACCACCACCACCACCACCAAAGGCCCAATTTTTCTGCCCGGTTCAACAGGTGCATGCAAGTACAAATCTTGATCTATTAACTCACAGCAGGGCCCATTCCTGTGCCCACCAGTCTTGTGGCTACACCAACATCTAATAGGGCAAATTTCTGCAGAGTATATACGGCAGGCCCCTACTTTCAAACATCCAACTTACAAACGACTCCTACTTGCAAACGGCAAGAGAAAACAGGAAGTGAGAGGAAATCTACCCCTAGGAAGGAAAATTCTATCCTGTTAGATTTAATTTGGGAAAAAGGTATCTCCTCTCTACTGATGCTTTATCACCAATCCTTGTTTCAATTAAAACCCCACTTTTCCAAAAACATTTGTCATTGGGACGGAAAGTGAGGTGACATGTTCTGAACAGATGTGCAAAGACAGCAAATGTTACAGGGGTGATAACCCCTCCCTATGTTCTCCAAAAAGCTTAAAAATTGATTTTTTTGGGATGTAGCTACACTTCATAATGTACCTGTTCAGATTCTACTTAAGAACAAACCTACAGTCCATGTCTTGTTTGCACCACCTATATACTGCTGTTCAGAGTATATAGGGTTGTAGGTATAGGGTTTTATTTTGGGTGCGGGGTCCCCCTTAGTATCCATACAAGACCCAAAGGGGCTGGGGTGGGGGGGGGGGTGATGGGGTAGCCATGCCATTTTTCTCAAGGATTTTCAGCCATATGGCGGCCAGGACAAGACATGACATTAAAGCCGCAAGTGGTTTTAAATGGCTTCTTTTTTTCCTTTACAAATGTCATTTTGTGCAAGGACAGTTCTAAACACGGGAAACACATGCCACTTCACAGGCATACTTTAGACACCCCCCAGGTACCGTATTTAAAGGAAAATTTCACTTTTTTTTTTTTCACTTTATGCATCATTAAAATGACTGCTCCCGAAAAAACTTTAGTTTTTAAAATTTCTTTTTGCATTGATATATGTCCCCTGGGGCAGGACCCGGGTCCCCAAACCTGTTTTATAACATTAACATGCATATTGGCCGTTGTAATTAGCAATTTTGATTTCGAACGTTCGCGTCCATTATAACGAATAGGGTTCGAAAATTCGCGCGAACTTTCGGTCCGTTCGAAGGTTCTGGTGCGAACCGAACCCGGGGGTGTTCGGCTCATCCCTAGACATGAGGTCATCATCCGTGGCATTGCAGCCCCTCACGCTGTACTACAGCCGCGGCTCGTCCCGGAGCTCGCCTCACACCCTCCTCGGCAACACTGTCAGGTCCCTCCCTCAGAGCGTGAGTGTCTCGTCATCACGCTTCCTGTCCAAATACCCTTGTATTCTAAACTAGGACGCTACCCTAGCAACATTCCACAAAACCTAGGGAGCAGTAAACACCCGGCTGAGCCAGATTTTGTTTGTTTTTCTGTTATTGTTCTTTCTTCCATTACCCTAGAGGCATACTTTAAGAATCACCTACCACTATCGGCATTAGCTGGTTGAATATGTTGTTTTCTGTATCATAGGACCTGCAGGCATTGATACTGACTCAACACTAGCCGTTAAGGACACCAAAGACAGTGTAGTGGTGTTCAGTACACTTGCTGCAGAGCGCTGCTGTGATCTCTGAGAGCGAGAACGTTTATCCTTTTGCAGAAAAAGTGACCTTGATTGTCCTTATATGCTACAGTCATCCTCATTTTTTTTTCTCTTTTTAGACAAATCTGCCATTTCATTATGTTGGAGACCTATATGTACATAGGATGCAGAGGAAACTGATGAGGAATCAGATTCAACTCTGTCTGCATTGGTATGGGGAAAATCACAGTTTTGAAAGGGTTTTTTTTTATGTTGTGGTCCTGGTTGTGACCATTTATATGCTGAACCATTTTCATAGGCTTTCTTATCTCTAGAAAATTTGGTCTCTTTAGTTTTAATTAAATTTGTAGCATATTTGGTTAAATGTTCTTTTATTATTTTGTCCCTCTCTTGATATCCCTCGAAAGAGGTCACATTACCGTGGTTATCTTGCCAGTCCTGTATTTCTGTGTCTAGGTTAACAATATCTCTACTATATTGACTACATAGGATCTGCATCATTTTCATGGAGCAATCTTGTAAATTTTACTCCCATGCTTCTTTGATATTGGTTTCTTCTTTTCTTATATTGGGGAAAACTACTACTTTGTTATCTATGTACTGTCCAAAGTACTCCTTATGCCAAAAGAGGCAGGTCTTTTTCTCGACCAGCCTTTGAAGACCTGTGAAGAATTTGTTTGCATCCTCCTCAGACACCCCATATTGTGATCTTGCCCATTTAACCTCTGCCACAAACCCCTCCCATTCCATACTGCAATATCCCGACATCTCTCTCAACACCTGTGTGGAACCACACTCACCCTCCCATGCGAGTTGATGATGGAAGACCTCCTTATCAAATCTGTGTGCCGCACACCCCCAATATCGACACCTATAGCAGCAAGCAACACAGAATAAACAGTATGATTGTTAATGAATCTAATAATTAGGGATGAGCCGAACACCCCCCTGTTCGGTTCGCACCAGAACCTGCGAACGGACCAAAAGTGTGTGCAAACTTTGGATCCCTATTAAATACAATGGACGTGAACGTTCGAAATCAAAAGTGCTAATTATAACGGCTAATATGCAAGTTATTGTCCTAAAAAGGGTTTGGGGACCTGGGTCCTGCCCCAGGGGACATGTATCAATGCAAAAAGAAGTTTTAAAAACGGCCGTTTTTTCAGGAGCTGTGATTTTAATGATGCATAAAGTGAAAAAAAAAGTGAAATATTCCTTTAAATATCGTACCTGGGGGGTGTCTAACTTATGCCTGTGAAGTGGCACCTGTTTCCCATGTTTAGAACTGTCCCTGCATAAAATGACATTTCTAAAGGAAAAAAAGTCATTTAAAACTGCTTACGGGTTTAATGTAATGTTTGGTCCTGGCAATATGGATGAAAATCAATGAGAAAAATTGCATGGGTACACCCCCCCACCCCAGCCCACTACCAGCCCCTTTGGATCTTGTATGGATATTAAGGGGAACCCCGTACCCAAAATAAAAAAAGGCCCTATATACTCTAAACAGCAGTATACAGGCGGTGCAAACAAGACAGGGACTGTAGGTTTGTTCTTAAGTACAATCTGTTTGTAATTTGGAACAGGTACATTTTTAAGTGTAGCTCCAGCCAAAAAAATATATTTTTAAGCTTTTGGATAACATAGGTAAGGGTTATCACCCCTGTAACATTTGTTTTGCTGTCTGTGCACCTGTTCAGAACATTTCACCTAACTTTCCGTCCCAATGACAAATGTTTTTGGCAAATTTGTTTTTTTTATTGAAACAAGGATTGGTGATAAAGCATCAGTGGAGAGGAGACACCTTTTTCCCCATATTAACTCTTACAGGAGAGAATTTCCCTTCCTAGGGGTAGATTTCCCCTCACTTCCTGTTGTCTCCTTCCGTTTGCAAGTAGGAGTCGTTTGTAAGTTGGATGGCCTGCCTGAAAGTATATACTCTGCAGCAATTTGCCCCTTAGGTGTTGGTGTTGCCACAACACTGTAAGCCCTCACAGTTACTCTTGGTTGGCGCTGGAACGCCCTGCTGTGAACTATTATATCAGAAATTGTAATTACATGCCATTGTTGAACAGTGGAAGGAAAAATTGGGCCTTTGGTGGTGGCGCTGGTGCCGCAACACTGTAAGCCCTCCGTTACTCTTAGTGGGCGCATGAATGGGCCCTGCTGTGAATTATTAAAACAAGAATTGTAATTGCATGCCCCTGTTAAACAGGGGCAGAAAAATTGGGCCTTGGGCACTGGTGCTTGTGCCACAACACTGAAACCCCTCACAGATACTGTACTTGGTGCACAGCAATGAGCCCTGCTGCAAAGCATTGAATCAAAAATTGTAAATACACGCCCCTGTTAAACAGGGGCTGAAAAATTGAGCCTTAGCCACTGGTGGCGGTGCCCAGAACCAAAATGTTCTTTCAAGCGATCAGCATGATTATTGAGGAGGAAGAGGTTAGTCACTCTGCATCAGCATAGGCAGCCTTGAAGGGATCTGACATTTAAAAGAAAATTATTCTGTTACATCAGCATTAAGTGCTTGGTAGCTGGTGGTGATCCAAGACTGATTAATTTTCATGAAGGTCAGTCGATCGACCGAGTCGGTTGACAGGCGCACCCTGTGATCGGTTACAAAGCCTCCAGCAGCACTGAATGTGCGTTCCGAAAGAACACTGGATGCAGGACAGGCCAGTATCTCAATTGCATACTGTGCAAGCTCTGGCCAGTGATCCATCCTCAAGACCAAGTAACCCAGAGGATTTTTGGTGGGAAAGGTGTCCAAGTCTGATCTTGCCCCTAGGTATTCCTGCACCATGTAAACCAGACGCTGGCGATGGTTGCTGGAACCGATCATACCTTGGGGCTGCAGGCTAAAAAAATTGTCTTAACGCATCGGTCAGACGGCCACCTTCTCCACCGCTCCTTCTTTGACTGACCGAAGCCTCAGCAACACGTTGTCCAGGACCAGGAATTTGTAACCTCCCAGTCTCTGGGAACGCTTTGCACAGACCTTTCTGCAAGGCCTCCCGAAGATGCCTCATCCTCTGCTCCCTCTGCGAAGGCAAGATAAGGTCCGCAACCTTACCCTTGTAACGTGGATCAAGGAGGGCTACCAGCCAGTAATGATCCCTCTCCTTGATCGCACAAATATGAGGATCCTTCCGCAGGCTTTGCAGGATCAGGGAGGCCATGCAGCATAGGTTTGCTGAGGCATTCAGTGCGGAGTCCTCTGGGTCACTGAGGACGACATGATCCACAGCCACCTCCTCCCAGCCACGTACAAGTCCAGGGGTGTCTTGGGACTGTAATTGATCCCTTGAAGGCTGCTGCTGATGCTGAGTGCTGATGCTGAGTGCTATTCTCCACCTCCATGCTGACACAATCGTCCTCGTCCTGTGTGATAGCCGAGCCCGCAGGAACACTGTCTGGATAAAGGGCGAATTGAGAGGTAAGGAAGTCCTCCTCTTCCTGCCTCAAGTGCCCTGTCCATTATTCCACGCAGCGTGTGCTCCAACAGGTGGACAAGAGGGGACAGTGTCACTGATGCATGCACTGTCACTGCTCACCATCCTCGTGGCCTCCTCAAATGGTGCCAGGACAGTGCATGCATCCCTGATCATGGCCCACTGGCGTGGGGAAAAAAATCCAAGCTCCCTTGACACTGTCTTGGTGCCATATTGCAACAGATACTCATTGATGGCCCTCTGCTGCGTGTGCAGCCGCTGCAGCATGGCCAACGTAGAGTTCCACCTGGTGGGCATGTCACAGATTAGGCGGTTCTTGGGCAGGTTGTAATCCTTTTGCAGGTCAGACAGCCGAGCACTGGCATTATATGACTGGCGGAAATGCCCACAGTTTCCTGGCCTGCTTCAGGACCTCCTGTAAGCTCTGGTACCTGCCCAAGAACCGCTGCACCCCAAAGTTAAGGATGTGAGCCAAACGGGGCACATGGGTCAGTTGTCCCTGTCGGAGGGTTGGAGAGGAGGTTGGTGCCATTGTCGGAAACCACCTTTCCTGGCTTAAGCTGGCGTAGCGACAACCACCTCTGAGCCTGCCCCTGCAGAGCTGACAGAATCTCTTCCCCAGTGTGGCTCCTGTCCCCCAAGCACACCAGCTCAAGCAGCGCATGGCATCTTTTTGCCTGCGTACTTGCGTAGCCCCTTGAACGCCTACTGAACACCGCTGGTTCCGAGGACAAATCAGCAGAGGAAGAGGCCATGGAGGAAGAAGAGGAGGGGTGGAGGAGAGAGGTGTGTCAGAATCACCAGTAGTAACATTTTGGAGATGTGGTGGCGGAACAACCTCCAACACTACTGCACCTTGTCCTGCATCCTTCCCAGCTGCCAGCAGAGTCACCCAATGTGCCGTGAAAGATAGGTAACGTCCCTGTCCATGCCTGCTGGACCATGAGTTGCCGGTAATATGCACCTTACCGCTGACTGCTCTGTCCAGCGAGGCCAAGACATTGCCTTCCACATGCTGGTAGAGAGCCGGAATCGCCTTCTGTGAGAAAAAGTGGCATTTGGGAATCTGCCTCTGAGGAACCGCACATTCCACAAACTCACGGAAGGGGGCAGAGTCTACCAACTGAAAAGGCAGCAGTTGAAGTGCTAGCAATTTAGCCAAGCTAGCATTCAACCGCTGGGCATGTGGATGGCTGGGAGCGAACTTCTTTCGGCGGTGCAGCAGTTGGGGCAGGGAAATTTGCCTGGTACAATCGGACAGCAGTGTACCGATAGCAGATTGCCGGCAAGTACTGGGCTGTGACACACCTAATTCTACATCTTCATTCCTCTCAGTGCAGGTTTCTGAGAGGACTGAAGGTATAGTGGGGCTGGAGATCCCAGCTGATGAGGAGCAAGGAGACGTCCGCTTTGTAATTTGGTGTGGGTCTTTTAGGTAAGCTTGCCAACGGACTGCATGGCAGGTCGACATATGTCTGGTCAAGCACGTGGTGCCCAAGCGGCTGATGTTTTGGCCACGCGAGATGCGCTTTAGACATATGTTGCAAATGGCGATGGTGCGATCTGCTGCACGCGTCTGAAAAAAGGCCCACACCAAAGAACTTTTTGAATAACGCGCAGAGACAGCAGCGCCCTGCACATGCGGAGTTCTGCGGTGTGATGCAGTCGGTGTGTTGCCCTTGAGCTGGCTCATGGAGGGCATCCTGCCTCGTTGGAGATGTGCCTCCTCCTCTCCTATCAGGCACCCACGTGGAGTCAGTGACCTCATCATTCCCTCCCTCCTCATCACTGGAGCCAATCTGGCAGTATGCTGCAGCTGGGGGAACATGACTGCCAGATGGCTGACCTTGTTGGGCACCCCCTCTTTCTGGGCTCACGTTACTACCCCCTCTCTGAGCTCATGTTACTGCCTTCCTCCAGCTGGGTTCCAACATCGGAGCCTTCAAAACGCTGGGCATCCTCCTGGAGCATGTACCCAACACTGTGCTCAAACAGTTTGGGGGACTCCTCAGGAGGACATGGTGGGGCTAGGGAAGGAGTGACTGATGCCATTGAGCCGAGAGAAGAGGCTGCTTTGGCAGCTGCTTTGCCAGACAAAGTACCCTGAGCCTGGGTGAGAGAGGATGAGGATGAGGAGGACGACAACGGCTTGGTCATCCACTCTACCAAATCTTGGGCATGTTGCGGCTCAACATGGCCAGCTGCCGAAAAGGACAAGCGTGTCCCACGGCCACGTGCTGATGAGGATGCACCGTGTCCACAACCAGCGTCACTGTTTCCTCTAGACACAGAGCCTGCTTGCCCTCTTTTATTGCCTCGTGACTGTTTGCCTCTCATTGTTTGCCTTCCAGACATACTAATGGCCTGCAGTGAGATGTAGCTGCACAAAGGTGGGATGTATGTATATGTGTATATGTGTGTGTGTGTGTGTGTGTGTGTATATATATATATATATATATATATCTGCTGTGGTGTTAGTATGGGGAAAGCAGCAATTGTTTTCAGTTAGTTTTAGGTGAAAACTGTGCAGAGGACACAGTACACTGAAAATACTTGCAGCTCTCTGCTTGTGGTTTTATTATGAGAACACCACTATAATAGTCACTAACTGTATTCAGGTAAGCTTTAGGTGAACGCTATGCAAAGCACACAGTAGTACACCAAGTGAAACACTGACTGTCTGCAGCTAGCACAATCACCTGCCTGCCCTTCACAGTATAGAGACTAACTGTATTCAGGTGAACTTTAGGTGAACGCTATGCAAATCACACAGTAGTACACTAAGTGAAACACTGACTGTCTGCAGCTAGCACAATCACCTGCCTGCCTGTCACTGTATAGAGACTAACAGGAATGGATCTAGCTAAACTCAATACAGTGTATAAATATTTATACAACACCTAGGATGCATATATATCCTCTACACACTGTAACTGCAGCTAACTGACTCGCCTGCCTGCTCCATCTAACTCAATATAAATGACACTGTCTCTGTAAACTCTCTTTTCACAACTCCAACACACTACACAAGGCCGCAGAGCTGGCGGCCTTATATAGTGTGGGGCATGTACTAAACCTCCTGAGCCATAATTGGCCAATTACGGCTCTCTGTTCAGACGGCGCTGTGATTGGCCAAGCATGCAGGTCATAGTGCATGCTTGGCCAATCAACAGCCAGCAATGCACTGTGATGCCGCAGTGAATTATGGGCCGTGACGCGCCACTCGAATTTGGCGCGAACGGCCCATAATGTTCGATCTTCGCTGAACGATCGAACAGCCGATGTTCGAGTCGAACATGGGTTCGACTCGAACTCAAAGCTCATCCCTACTAATTACTAAAAATAATAATTGACATAACATAAGAAAAAGGGACCTTATTTCTAAGTGGCTGATTGCCAATGTATTGTTCTATTTCAAAAATCCATTGCTTATTATACTTGTATATGTTTAAACAAAATTTATCGTTCTATATGTTGGAATGGGTGTTTAAATCCACACTCGTGGTAATGGTATATGATTCTAGAGTGATCAGTTGTGATTTTGGTTATTTGACACCATCATCCCTAGGTAAGTAGTAATGATATGTAAGGTCCCATTGGGATAAGTGATGGGATTTTAAAGGTGCTAGTGACAATTCAAGATGCAAAATGCAGATATTATATAAAAAATATATTTTTATTATACATACAAAAGTCAAAAAGTAAAGAAATAGAGAATATACATAAAAGCAATAATCTCGGTTTAATATATGATAAATTCTGCTTTTTCTTTTTGTACAATTAAGTATCACTTGGATATATGCTGTGTTGCTAAAAATGTTATGTCTGTCTATATCTATTTAATAGAAAAGAGAAGCCACATGGCAAAACATGTAGAACATTAAAGTGGAGTTCCACCCTCTTTTTCAACTTTGTTGCATCCTCTTTATTACTGTCCCCTTAAGAATAAATGGCATATTTTTTATTTTTTTTAAACTCACTGTTTTATTGACCTTTTATTTGTTTCCCCCGCCGCGGCCGCAGCCTCCTCGCGTCATACACTGACCGCTATGCCTCCTGGGAGATGTTTGTCATCAATCCCAGGAGGCTCTGGGTCGTAGCATCGCGTTCCAGGTCATCAAGGCACACCCATCCTGCCCTTCCTCGGTCCGCCTGGTGTGTGTGTCCTTCCTCCGCTCCTCCCTCCCTACCCAGCGAGCCTCAGCCTGTCACATCTCACACTGCACTGTGTGATGATGTGACCAGGCTCCACAGAGGTGGGGGCGCTGAAGCGCCAGAGTGCTCCCCTCCCTCCTCCTCCTCCTTTCCTTGTCCGTAGGCGGCTCTCTCCGCCGATCACCGCCACCACTGCTGTGTTCCCTGCCGAAACCCCCCTCCCTCCTCTTGTCAGAGGAGTAGAGCGAAACAGCTGGAGATCGGAGCGGCTGTCTCCGACCAGCTGCGCAGTGACATTGCTGAGGGGGCGGTCTATGCCTGACGTGTTTGTTCTCCTCCTCTACCCGGACGGCGCGGCTGCACACTGTCCTCTCCTCTCCAGCTGCCGCCCGGGTGTTTTTAATTAATGTAATGTAGGGGGGTGGTTTGTCCTGGGGGGGTCTATACTAATGGAGGGGGGGTTGGTTTGTCCTGGGGGGGTCTATACTAATGGAGGGGGGTGGTTTGTCCTGGGGGGGTCTGTACTAATGATGGAGGGGGTGGTTTGTCCGGGGGGTCTGTACTAATGGAGGGGGGTGGTTTGTCCGGGGGGTCTGTACTAATGGAGGGGGGTGGTTTGTCCGGGGGGGGTCTGTACTAATGGAGGGGGGTGGTTTGTCCGGAGGGGTCTATACTAATGGAGGGGGGGTGGTTTGTCCGGGGGGATCTATACTAATGGAGGGGGGGTGGTTTGTCATTGGGGTCTGTACTAATGGAGGGGGGTGGTTTGTCTGGGGGGTCTATACTAATGGAGGGGGGGTGGTTTGTCCTGGGGGGTCTGTACTAATGGAGCGGGGTGGTTTGTCCGGGGGGCTGTACTAATGGAGGGGGGGTGGTTTGTCCTGGGGGGGTCTGTACTAATGGAGGGGGTGGTTTGTTCTGGGGGGGTCTGTACTAATGATGGAGGGGGGTGGTTTGTTCTGGGGGGGGTCTGTACTAATGGAGGGGGGTGGTTTGTTCTGGGGGGTCTGTACTAATGGAAGGGGGGGAAGCCACACAGCCTGGCACCATCCCTGGCAGAGAAAGGAATGGAGTCATTGCCAGAATACAGATCTTGCCTCTACCCAGTGGAGTCGCCACGGGCAATTCAGAGTGAGCAGACTCCTGATCAAAGGAACCGTTGTTGCTGTATCGCTGGGTCAGGTGAGAGGACCAATCGGCCATTATCTACTAACGTCCATAGGAACTGCAGTCTCTGACCATCTCCTGTACTATGTCTGCATAGATGCAATTCGATGTGCTGTAAATGATGCGATTCGACGTGCTGGGGGTAATGCAATGTTCTGTGGGCCATGCGATTCGTTGTGCTGGGGGTGATGCAATGTTCTGTGGGCCATGCGATTCGATGTGCTGGGGGTGATGCAGTGTGCTGTGAGTGATGCGAATCGATGTGCTGGGGGTGATGCAATGTGCTGTAAATGATGCGATTCGATGTGCTGGGGGTGATGCAATGTGCTGTAAATGATGCGATTCGATGTGCTGGGGGTGATGCAATGTGCTGTGAGTGATGCGATTCGATGTGCTGGGGGTGATGCAATGTGCTGTAAATGATGCGATTCGATGTGCTGTGGGTGATGCGATGTGCTGTGGGTGATGCAATGTGCTGTAAATGATGCGATTCGATGTGCTGGGGGGTATGCAATGTGCTGTAAATGATGCGATTCGATGTGCTGGGGGTGTTGCAATGTGCTGTGGGCCATGCAATCTAGATGCATAAATGAATTTTGTTGCTGAGATTAGTATTTTTTTAAATGAAAAGCTGTACAGAAAAAAGTAGCCGCTGTGTGTTTGTGTTTGTGTTTGTGTGTGTGTGTGTGTGTGTGTGTGTGTGTGTGTGTGTGTGTGTATATATATATATATATATATATATATATATATATATAATTTCTTGAACATGCAGTATATTTACTTTTTACTGCAGGGAGGAGGGGAGGAGAGGTTTGCATAGAAAAGTGTCAACTTCCTCTGACACTGCCGTTGCTATGGAAACCTGACCTGAAACCTATTACACTGCTTGTGCAGCACTGAGCATGTGCGAGATCTGCAATCATGAAATCCCGGAAGTAATACAGTCTGGCTTCAGATGCCCACACATAAGATGGCCACGGTCTATTTCTAGTTTATAAACTTTCAAAATGCTGTAATAACCTAACAAAATGGACCTCAGTTTACAGACTAACTTTACTAGAATACATTAAGCTTGTGTATTATAGGAGTATTTTTATTTAAAAAGTGTAATTTCGGCCGGAACACCACTTTAACCACTTCAATACCATGCACTTATGCACCTTCCCGCCCAGACCAATTTTCAGCTTTCAGTACTCTCACACTTTGAATGACAATTACTTGGTCATGCTACACTGTATCCAAACACAATTTTTATCATTTTCTTCTCACAAATAGAGCTTTCTTTTGGTGGTATTTAATCGCCACTGGGTTTTTTATTTTTTGCGATATAAGCAAAAAAAACAGCAATTTTTTTAAAAAAAAAACACTTTTTTTTAGTTTCTATTGTAAAATTTTGCAAATAAGTAATTTTTCTTCATAAATTTGTGCCAAAATGTATACTGCTACATATCTTTGGTAAAATGAACCCAAATTAGTGTATATTATTTGGTCTTTGTGAAAGTTATAGAGTCTACAAACTATGGTGGCAATCACTGAAAATTTATCACATCTGATCACGCCTGATGTACTGAAGGGATATCTCATTTCTTGAGACACTAACAAGCGAGGAAAGTACAAATACCCCCAAAATTACCCCTTTTTGGAAAGTAGACAGTCCAAGGTATTTACTAAGAGGCGTGGTGAGTTTTTTGAAGTTGTATTTTTTTCCCACAATTCTTGGGAAAATTTAATTTAATTTAATTTTTTTATTTTTTTACACAAACTGGTCATATTAACAGTTTTTTTCTCTCACACAGCATATGCATAATTGCAACTACACCCCAAAATACATTCTGCTACTCCTCCTGAGTGTAGCGATACCACATGTGTGAGACTTTTACACAGCCTGGCCGTACACAGAGGCCCAACATTGAAGTAGCACTTTCAGGCGTTCTACAAGCATAAATCGCACATATCCTTTCTCAACCACCTATTACAATTTTGAAGGCCCTGGAGCACCAGGACAATAGAATTTTCCACAAAATGACCCCATTTTGGAAAGCACACACCCCAACGTATAATCTATGAAGCATTATGAGTCTTTTGAACGGTTCATTTTTTTCCAGAAGGTTTTGGAAAATGTGGAGAAAAAATGAAAATGCATTTTTTTTACACAAAGTTGTCCATTTATAAGATATTTCTAACGCATAGCATATACATAGCAAAAATAACACCCCAAAATGCATTCTGCTACTCCTCCTGAGTATGGCGATACCACATGTTTGAGACTTTTACACAGCCTGGCCACATACAGAGGCCCAACATCCAAGTAGCACCTCCAGGCATTCTAGCAGCATTAATTGCACATATCATTTTCTGACTACCGATCACATTTTTGAAGGCCCTTCATATATCGAACACATAGCAGGTACATACCAAATAACAAAAGATTACCTGTGGTTTTAGAAGTGCAGTGGTCCACAGAGGAGAGCATCGGTCCAAGCAGCAGGCAGGGATGAGGTCAGCGACAGCAAAAGCAATCATCCAGGCAGCAGGCAGGAATACTGTCCATAGTTCGCACAGGCAGAGATATTGTCAGCACAGCCAGAGCACAGCCAAAGCACAGGTCCAGGTAGCAGGCAGAGGTGTCCCGGCAGAAATGCTGTCCAAAGTCAGTAGAGGCAGCAGGCAGATATATGGTCAACACAGCCAAAGTATTGGTCCAAGCAGCAGGAAGAAACATGGTCCATAATGTCATGGGTCATTACAGGCAGTAATATGGTCAGCACAGCCAAATTATTGGTCCAGGCAGCAGGAAGGACCATCAAGCTTAGGGCCAGGGGGACAGGGGTAGAGGCTTCTCCCACCCAAATCGCTTTGAAGCCTCCGGGCAACCAGACCCTGTTCTTGGAGCACAGAAAACGAAAAACTGTTTTTCTCTACTCAGAACGCTATTCTGAAGCCCCTCACATATGTGAGACCCCTGTGTACTAAAAGTAGATGGCCAAAAGATCAGTCCAAGTGGCAGGCAAAAACATGGTCGATTAACAGGCCAAGGTCGGTACACGTGGAAGTCAGAAACGTGGTTTAAATCGGCAGGCAGAGGCATCGTCGGTAAACAGGCCAGGGTCAGTTAATTAACATGGAAGGTAGTTAGTAACATGGTAGCAGGCAAATAGGGAAATGGCAGTCTGTTAATAATAAGGGGAACTAATGGATGTATGATAATTTTTGAAGCAATTTCCGATGCACAGGCCAGGTTGGGAGGGACAATCGGGACAATAATAGCTGGTGTCTCTTCTTACTCCTCCTCTGCTGCATACACGGCATTTCTTTTGGCGTCTTCTTCCAGATTCTGTGGGGGGGATGCTAAAGGGATAGTGTCGCTCGTGAAGCCGACTCACACTATCAGAGCGAATGCTTCCTGGGGCGGGATCTTGTTGGTAAATGAGGGCATCGATGATATCTTCGATATATTGGAGGTAGTGGAGTCGGTGATTTTGAGTTGCTTTTTGGTAGCAGACAAACAAATTAAAAAGGGCCATGTGAAACAGGTGAAACGCAACTTTTTTGTGCCAATAATGGGACTTTCTGGTTGATAAGTAGGGCTGTAGCATCTGGTCGTTTAAATCCACCCCCCCCCCCATGTACAAATTGTAGTCGTGGACACATTCAGGCTTTACAATGGAGCCGCGTCTTCTTGGGATCTCCACCATGGTGTCATTGTGGATCGTAGAGAGGATGTGGACATCTTTCTTGTCCCTCCACTTCATGGCCAACACCTCCTCGTTCCTCATGGATGCCGATTCTCCAGGTCGCAATTTTTTTGTCAATAAATTTTGTGGGAATCCCTTCCGTTTTTTTTTTAAGGTACCACAGGCCAGGGTTTGTTTACTGTAAAGGTGGCGAAAAAGGGGCAGGCTGGTATAATAATTATCAACATATAAATGGTAACCTTTTCCGAACAGGGGGTATGCCAACTCCCAGACAATTTTCCCACTGGTTCCAATATATGTGGGGCAATCACGGGGCTGGAGCTGGGAGTCTTTGCCTTCGTAGATCCTGAATTTGCAGACGTATCCAGTGGCTCGATCACATAATTTATTTAATTTTAACCCATACCTGGCTCTCTTACTTGGTATGTACTGCTTGAACTGCAGTCGGCCGGTGAAATGTACGAGGGACTCGTCCACACAAATTTTTTGGTCTGGGATGAAAACTTCTTCAAATCGCTGGGAAAAGGCATTGATTAGGGGGCGTATCTTGTACAATTTGTCGTAGTTGGGATGATCTCGGGGAGGGCACTGTGAATTGTCATTGAAGTGGAGAAAGCGCATAATCATGTTGTATCTTTTCCTGGACATGACAGCGGAATATATGGGCATGTGTTGGATGGGGCGTTTGGACCAATATGAATGGACTTCGTTCTTTTTTGTAAGCCCCATATTGAACATAAGGCCCAAAAATAATCTAAATTCCTCCAATGTTAGACGCTGCCACTGGAACATGCGGGCGTAGGAAGAATCGGGGTTGGCAGCAATAAATTGGGATGCATACAGATTCGTTTGATCCACTATATTCTGCAGCAAATCTTGTGGGAAAAATAAACAAAAATAATCAAATTTAGAAAAATTTGTAGTGTCGGGCTGCACACCTGGCTGTGTGGTGAAAGGGGGGATGATAGCGGATCCTGAGTTGGCAGGCAACCATAAGGGGTTTGCCAGGGCATCGGGAAGGTAGGATTGGGGCTGGATTCTTCGGGTTGGGCGTGCATTTCCATTGCTTGTACTGGGCTCCTCTTCCTGGGGTATGGCTCTGCTGGTGGTGGGCAGTTCTCCTGATCTTGGTGCTGATCTTGGTGCTGATCTTGGTGCTGATCGCATTCTTTTGGGAGGGACGGTTTCCTCCGGGGACTCGGACTCTGAGCCACTATCCTCCACTGGCTCGTATTCCGAACCAGAATCGGATAATGGGAGCTCCCCGCTGCTCTCATCATCCGACATGGCAAGAATGGCATATGCCTCCTCAGGTGTGTAAACCCTTTGGGACATTATGGCAGTGCTTATTGGTGGGCCTGTGTAATGGTACTGCTGGTGGTAGTGGTGGCGGTCTGTGTGGTAGTACCGATGGAGGTATTAGTGGTGGGCCTGTGTGGTGGTACCGATGGCGGTATGGGTGGTGGTGGTACCAATGGCGGTACAGGTGGTGGTGGTACCGATGGCGGTACGGGTGGTGGTGGTGGCGGCGGTACAGGTGGCGGTACGGGTGGTGGTGGTAGCGATGGCGGTACGGGTGGTGGTGGTACCGATGGCGGTACAGGTGGTGGTGGTACCGATGGCGGTACGGGTGGTGATGGTACCGATGGCGGTACAGGTGGTGGTACAGGTGGTGGTGGCACTACCGACGGTGGTACGGGTGGTGGCACTGGTGGTGGTACCGATGGCGGCACTAGTGGTGATACTGGTAGCGGGCCTGTGTGGCAGTATAGATGCTGGGCCTGGTGGCGGTACTGGTGGTGGTACTGGTACCGATGGCGGTACTGGTAGCCTGTGTGGCGGTGCCAATGGCGGTACCGATGGAGGTGGGCCTGTGACAGATGATTGACAGATGGGCTGATTGATTGACAGATGGGCTGATTGATTGACAGATGGGTTGATTGATTGACAGGTGGGGTGATTGATTGACAGGTGGGGTGATTGATTGACAGATGGGGTGATTGATTGACAGATGGGCTGATTGATTGACAGATGGGCTGATTGATTGACAGATGAGCTGATTGATTGACAGATGGGCTGATTGATTGACAGATGGGCTGATTGACAGATGGGCTGATTGACAGATGGGCTGATTGACAGATGGGCTGATTGACAGATGGGCTGATTGACAGATGGGCTGATTGGCTGGGCTGATTGATGTGCTGGGCTGTGTGACAGGTCCTCTTTATGGGGGGGGGCGTGTTGTGCACTGTAAACTTATGTAGACAAACTACACTGAGCTAACTTACTGATCTCTTCTCTCTCCTCACAGATCGGTGTGTGAGGAGAGAGCAGGGATCAGGTAGTAACTCCTGTGGAGTTTGTTTACATTTGTGACCGGCTGTGATTGGACACAGCCGGTCACGTGGTAAACAGCCAATTCATTGGCTGTTTACTCTGATCGGGGACGCGCTGTGTCCAAGGGACACTCGCCTTCCCCGATCCCCGCTCTGCAAGCCTGTGGCGGCGCGCACGGAGCGCACCGCCGAGTTTGTTTTGACAGGTGATCGGCTGTGACTTTGACACAGCCGATCACATGGTAAACAGCCAATGAAATTGGCTGTTTACCGTGATCGGGGAAGCGCTGTGTCCGAGGGACACATGCCGTCCCCGATCACCCCGCGGGCGCGCGCAAGGCATTATCCTGCAGGACGTCATATGACGTCCAGTATCGATATTGCAACCACTTCCCGGACGTCAATTCACTATTGACTGGGCGGGAAGTGGTTAAGTGCTGAACATCTGTATGGAGATTATTGCTTTTATGTATATTCTCTATTTCTTTACTTTTTGACTTTTGTATGTATAATAATATATTTTTTATATAATATCTGCATTTTGCATCTTGAATTGTCACTAGCACCTTTAAAATCCGTCACGTATCCCAATGGGACCTTACATATCATTAATACTTACCTAGGGATAATGGTGCCAAATAACCAAAATCACAATTGATCACTCTAGAATCATATATCACTTCTATCAGTGTCTGATTAAAGCTTGTAGGAGGAGTTGTCATTCTCTCCAGGCTGTCCTGGGAGGCTGCAGGACCCCCCTGACCCTCTGTCTGAACAGTGCTGATTGACCCTGTGCTGATCACCTGCACTCTCCCAAGAAAAAAAAATATTCTAGCAATACACATCAAACTAAGCATGTGCAGAGTGCCTCCAAGCCTCTGTTTTATCAGAAGATAGATTGGGGACAGTAAAATAAGGGGAGGATCAGAGAAGGCAGCCTTTTTACACAATGCAGAGGATTAGCCCCTTATGCCCCGTACACACGATCGTTTTTCATGCCGTTAAAAATGCCATTTTAAAAAATGGCCATTAAAAATGATCGTGTGTAGGCTCCAGAGCATTTTTAACGACGTGAAAAACGGCCATTAAAAATTCCGGACATGCTCTCTTTTTTCACGTCGTTTTTCATGTCGTTTTTTTTAACGACGTGAAAAACGATAGTGTGTATGCTTTCACGACGTGAAAAAAAACGCGCATGCTCAGAATCAAGTATGAGACGGGAGCGCTCGTTCTGGTAAAACTAGCGTTCGTAATGGAGATAGCACATTCATTACACAGTAACGGACTGAAAAGCGCAAATCGTCGCTCAACAAACTTTACTAACATGAAGGGTGGCGCCATTCGAACGGAACTTCCCCTTTATAGTGCCGTCGTACGTGTTGAACGTCACTGCGCTTTGCTTGATCGTTTTTTTTAATGATGGTGTGTACGCAAGGCAGGCTTGAGAGGAAACATAAAAAAAAAACGAGGAGAAAAACATTGGTTTAAAAAATGACATTAAAAACGATCGTGTGTACGGGGCATTAGTTTCCACAGTGGGTATAACAAGCATGCTTTACTACAGATAAAGACATATTTTACTGTTGTGGGTTTGGTAACATTTTAATGACTCTGTAATCTATTTTTCATAAAATTATGTCTCAATTTTTTTTTTCCTCCTTGTATTATCCTCACTGAGCTCCCAGACCTCACCTTTTTTCCACTCGCTTCCTTTTGTTTTGAATGAGCAGGGCATGGTAAATGCAGTCATGTGCACTGGTCTATGCACACTAAAAATCCCATAGTCCTGGCCTAGTCTATCTCGGGAGGGAGAAAGAGAGGGCGGCTATGTTAACATATACAGTGGGACCATGGAGAATGAACGTAGCTACCCTCTAACAGCAAGCTGGGTCACAGCAGCAACTAAAAAAAAGTATATAAGGCTTTAAACAATTCCAATTGTGTAAGACTGAGGGGGTAGGAGAAAAAAGAGGTAGTTCTATTTATGGTCCGCCTTAAACTCCAAGCTTTCTGCATCAGTCGATGGCAAACATATTGAGCCACACAAAAAAAAATATTTTATCTCAAAGTATAATTCTAAATTGCGAATTTGCTAAAAGTTGCTGTACGTACTTTGCCTTATAACATAGGTTTGTGTTTTCTTCCTCTCTGTAAAAAAAACTTTTTGTATTGAAAAATAATTAAATTCATTTTCACTTATCTGGAATTTAGTCCAGAGGCTAAGCTGGCTCATTTATACTTAATCACCCAGGCGTGTCAATATCTTGTCATTGCAAGTGAACTTGCTCATGAAATTCACTCGAAGCTTCACTAACAACAAAAAGGTATTAAGTGGAAATGATGACACTGCCTAGCAGGAGCATCTCCAATCAGAACCGTCTGATATTCTCACACATTATTCTCTCTCTCCACAGAAACTTTTGTACGCAATTGTCTAATTTGCATGTTGCAGCATAAAAGGTTTGCTGCCCAGGAGGCCAGTAAGCAGCTGTCGCTGATCTAGTAATATGCTGTCAAAGATGAGTACATACAATGTTGTTTTTGTGCTAGAGGAGATAATACAAAGATAACTGTAATGTTTTGATTTAACAGGGATAATAAACTTTTGCTGTCCCCTCTAACTGTAACCTAAGTGAAAGAAATAATATTATTTGTTCACTCAAGTATCCAATAGATTTGCAATAAAACTTGAAACACTTTCATTTTATTTTAATACCAGCGTATTTGTTTTATTACCATTAACATTCTCTTTTGCTTGAAATTAACTATTTTATATTAAAGCCATAAATATTTGTGCTTTTTCATTTAAAGCAGTATTAACCCAAAAGCACATTTCGCTTATCATCCATTGACTGACACGGCGTCTCTTATTCACTGTACACGTGGGTTATGTCCCTGCTTGCAGGAGAAGACCTAGGCAGAATGTGAGATGTTATACATACATTCTAAAAGCCAGAGTTGAACAGCCCCGCCCAGGGGGCGGTCCCTCCGGACATAACCCACCCCCTGCAGTCAGCAGACCTCAGTTTTTTTCTGCCTAGCAGAAGGAGAAGACGTGGCTCTCTCAGGAGCCAGTCTCCTGGAAGATTTTACTTTTAATTTTTATTCCTTTGGGAATTTTATTATTTTATTTTTAAGACCTTCAATCAACTGTCGACTGGGCAACAGGTTGGGTACACTAGTATCCTCGTAGTCTTCCCTGTCCGACCATCGAGCGTGCTGATCCTCGCCTTGTGTGCGTGAGACTCAGTTCACGACATGCCCCATGACTCCAGGGGTGGCTGGGTTGCTTTCATGCTCCAGCGGTCCTCTCAAGATTGAACAGTACCTGACGGACTGTATCTCTCGCGGTGGACCGGGCCGACAGCTACGCAGTACTTCTCTGTGATAGGTCTGTCAGAAACACACCAGTGGGTCCCTCAGGGGACGGGTAAGTAGTCTCTCCTGCCTGCAGGTGAGCACAAAATGCTGTGTGTGTTTCTCTGTGGGGGATTTTCCCTGTCTCCCCCTGTGTTTTATTGTCACTCTCTGTCACCATTGCTGGCGCTGTGCTGTGGGGGGTGCCTGGGGGTCATACTGTCCTGGGGGGGGGGGGCTTATGCTGGTCTGCATATCGCTGGGGGCCTTTTGTGTTATTTTGGGGCCCGGGCGCCGTTTGGCACTGTGTGTGTGCTGTTTTTCATTTTTTTATTTTATCTGCGCATGGCGGCCATTTTGCCGCGTATCGCCTCAGTGAAGTGCGGCGGCCATTTTCTTGTAGCCTGCGCGCTTTTCAGCACTAGTTTGGCCTCTGTAACAGCGCAAATCTCTTCACAATCTCCTCACAGCTCACTCGCGCTGACACGCGCGGTACAGACAGCATATCTGAGCGGTCCTAGTCCGGTCTGGTGAGTCCCCTGGGCGCCCCCTCCTCAGTCAGCATAGCCTGTGGGTGGACATTTTTCATCTGAGGAGTCTCGGAGAGGGGCAATATGGAGTCAGGGTCACAGCTTCCCCTTACTTGTTTGAGACAACAGGCAGTGCTCCAGCACCTGCGGTCCCTATGGACCAGTTGTCGGCAGTCCTGGAATCATTAATCTGACTAGGAGGGAAGCAGTGTGCGAGCGCAAGGGAGCAAAAAAGCCCTTCTCCCCACTTTATTTAAAAAAAAACAAAAACAAAAAGGGGGTGTGCGCTGATTCAGATATGGGCCTAGCCACTACCACTCAGGACCCTTGCTCTGAATATTTTGATGGTTTTGAACAGGACATTCCTTGCGAGGGAGACTCCAGTTCTGAGTCAGTAAATGACAGGGCGCTTGTTGGTAAACTCATTGCTGCGGTGAGGGACACTCTCAAGCTGAATGCTGCGGATGCAGAACCTCAGGCAGACAGTCTCCTTTGGTTCTTTTAAGGCCGGGCCTTCTAAAAAGGTTTTTCCATATGTACCTTTCTTTGTCCAGCTCATTGATAAGGTCTGGGAAAAAGCCACAGAAGACTTTTGTGGTCCCGCGGCGTTTGTCTATCAGATACCCCTTTGAAGATGCCCTACTTAAAACGTGGGCTTCTCCCCCAGTGGTCGACCCTCCAGTCGCCCGGTTGAACAAGGCCACCACTCTCCCGATGTAGGGGACTCCTGCATTTTAAGGACCCCACTGACAGGAGGTCAGAAGTGGTGAGCAGAGCCATGTTTGCCTTGTTGGGGTCTGCCTTACCTGTGGCAGCGGCGACCCTTGTGTCTCAGACACTTACGGGATGGTCAAAAATTTTGCACCAAACTGTACAGGAGCATAATCTTCCTCCAGACACTATTGCTCTGGCCCACCTAATGGTGCAGGGCCTGGTTTATGTGTGTGACGCCACGTTAGACGCAGCCCCTTAATATCCAGGGCCTCTGTCTCGGCGGTGGTATTGCGTTGTTTTATCTGGTTGAAATGCTGGTCTGCTCTAGCCTCTAAGAAGCTTCTGACGGATCTACCATTTATAGGTGGTAGGCTTTTCGGTGCTGCGCTGGATGACATCATCAAGGATGTCACGGGAGGTAAAAGCACTCTTCTTCCTCAGACTAGCAAGGGTAAGGAGGCCCGCGGTAAGCAGGGTCCTTACTTTCCAGCAAAAAAGGGTTTTTTTCGTCAGTCAGAGTCCACGGGTAGGCCCTCCTAGACTGACAGCAGTGCGGCTGGTGGACACATGCTCCCCTGGGTGCGTAAGCCAAACAAGCCGGCTCCCAAGCCCGCCTCCGCGTGAAGTCTTGCCCCCACCTACTCTGGGGTGGGGGGACGACTTTGCAGGTTCACGGATCGGTGGACCTCCCGGATCCCCTACCAGTGGGTGTGCGAGGTGGTCACCTCAGGTTAATTGTGCCGGTTCCGTCACAGGAGAGGTTTCAGGGATTCTACTCGAATCCGTTTGTCGTCCCAAAAAAGGATGGGGTTCGGCCTATCCTGGACCTCAAGGCCCTGAATGCCTTCGTGAAGGTGCAAAAGTTCCGCATGGAATCCATTCGCACAGTGATCGATGCACTCCATCAAGGGGATTTTCTGGCGGCCTTGGACATCAAGGACGCCTACTTGCATGTTCCGATCTGCGCAAGTCGCCAGAAGTTTCTGCGCTTGCGATCGGCGAAGTCCACTATCAATTTGCGGCTCTTCCTTCGCCCTAGCTTCGGCACCAAGGGTGTTCACCAAGGTTCTAGCTTTGCTGAGACGGCGAGGCATCGCTGTCGTGGGCTATCTGGACGATCTTCTTCTAAGAGCAGAAAGTGGCTCAGAATTAGAAGACAGTGTGACTATCGTCCGTCGGACCCTCAGGGACTTCGGGTGGCTCCTGAACATTCAGTCAGTCCTGGTCCCGAATTAGCATCTGGAGTATCTAGGTCTGATTCTGGACTCCTTGGAGGCAAAGGTATTTCTACCTCCGGGGAAGTTACTGACACTTCAGTCTGCAGTGCGGGTGCTGACATCCCGAAAATGGCCGTTTTTGCATGAGAGTCCTGGGACTCATGGTGGTCTCTTTCGAGGCCGTTCCGTATGCCCAGTCACACACCAGGGCATTGCAGAAGGAGATCTTGCTCACTTGGGACAAATCCCCGTTGTCTTTGGATCTTCCGATCCAGGTGAGTCACCTGGTCAGGGCGTCCCTGACATGGTGGTTGGGGTCCCTGGCTCTTCGGTCCGGGAAGTCGTTCCTCCCCATCCAATGGACGGTGTCCACGACGGACGCCAGCCTGACGGGCTGGGGTGGAGTCTGGGGAGTCCTGTCGGCCCAAGGGCTTTGGACTCTGGACGAAGCCTGTTTACCGATCAATGTTCTGGAAATACGGGCCATCAGACTGGGCCTCTCCTCGTGGTCTGAGAGATTGCAGGATCGCTCCATTAGGATCCAGTCGGACAACGTCACTGCGGTGGCGTATGTCAACCATCAAGGGGGACTCGGAGCTCAGCTGCGGCTTCCGAGGTCGCCCGTACCCTGAAGTGGGATAAAAGAAGCGTGCCAGCTCTGTCAGCCGTTTACATTCCGGGCATAGACAATTGGCAGGCTGACTATTTGAGTCGCCAGACGCTGGACCAGGGAGAGTGGTCATTGCACCCGGAGGTATTTCAACTCCTTTGCCGACTGTGGGGCACGCCGGATGTGGACCTGATGGCCTCTCGACTCATTCGCAAGGTGTCGAGGTTTGTGGCCAGATCCAGGGATCCTTGGCGGATGCCTTGGATGCGTTAGTGGCCCCATGGGGTCATTATCACCTGATACATGTTTATCCTCGCCTGCTGCGCAGGGTGGCGACCGAGGGAATTCCGGTGATCCTCATTGCTCTGGATTGGCCTCGGCGTCACTGGTACGCCGATCTGGTACGTCTCGTCGCGGACGTTCCCTGGCAGTTGCCAATAAGGGAGGACCTTCTGTCTCAAGGTCCTATATTTCATTCTGCTTTACAATCTCTGGCTTAACGGCATGGCTGTTGAATGCCAGGTGTTGAGAGACTGAGGTCTCTCGGACTCGGTCATTTCGACTATGTTAAGGGCACGGAAGTCCTCCTCCAGAATGATCTGTCACCGTACCTGGAAAGCTTACATCGCCATGTGCGAAGAGCTGGACTGACGTCCTCGGACGTATTCCGTCCCTAGAATCCTGTGTTTTCTGCAGCGTGGAGTGGCCCAAAAGCTCGCTTTGAGTACCATTAAGGGTCAGATTTAGGCCTTGGCCGTCTTCTTTCAGCGACCACTAGCGGGTCATTCCTTGGTTAGCACCTTTGTGCAGGGGGTTCGCCATGTGCTCCCTCCTGTCAAGCCTCCTCTCCCCCCTGTGGGATCTGAATTGGGGCTCTCGGTTCTCCAGGAACCTCCCTTTGAGATTTTCAGGGATATTCCCCTCTTGACTTTGTTTCAGAAAGTGGCCCTTTTAGTGGCAATTACTTCTGTTACACGAGTGTCTGAGTTGGCGGCCTTGTCCTACAAGTCGCCATATTGGGTCATCCATAAGGATAAGGCGGTCTTGCGTCCGCGACCTTCTTTTTTGCCAAAGGTGGTCTCGGCCTTTCACCTAAATGAGGACCTCCCGTCCTTGTGTCCTCACCCATCTACATCCCAGAGAGTTTGTGCTTAACACATTGGACGTGGTACGAGCCTTGCGGGTGTACCTGTCTGCTACTGCTTCGATTCGGAAGTCTGACTCACTGTTTGTAACTGCCTCTGGTCCGAAACAAGGCCAAGCGGCTTCGTCTGCCACCTTTTCAAGGTGGATCAGACAAACCGCCATTCAAGCCTATGCTCTCAAGGGGCGGGCGCCTCCCTTTCCGGGTACGGCGCATTCCACCAGGGCAATTGGTGCTTCCTGGGCTTTCCGACATCAAGCGTTGGTTGCACAAGTGTGCAAGGCGGCGACCTGGTCGTCTGTTCATACCTTTTCTAAGTTTTATAAGGTTAATGTGGCTGCATCTTCGGATGCTTCCTTCGGCCGCAAGGTGTTGCAGGCCGCTGTTTAGAGTTGCAACTCCTCCGTTGAGGAGCTCTGCCTTGTTTGGAGTGAAGTTTTTAGTTTTTTCCATTTATACTGGTCCCATCCCTCTTGACACTGCTTTGGGACATCCCACGTGTACAGTGAATAAGAGACGCCGTGTCAGTCCATGGATCATAAGAGAAAATAGGATTTTTGTACACACCGTAAAATCCTTTTCTCTGACATCCATGGACTGACACGGCACCCACCCTGTACTGCTTTGTTACGAACTGAGGTCTGCTGACTGCAGGGGGTGGGTTATGTCCGGAGGGACCGTCCCCCTGGGCGGGGCTGTTCAACTCTGGCTTTTAGAATGTATGTATAACATCTCACATTCTGCCTAGGTCTTCTCCTGCAAGCAGGGACATAACCCACGTGTACAGTGAATAAGAGACGCCGTGTCAGTCCATGGATGTCAGAGAAAAGGATTTTACGGTGAGTACAAAAATCCAATTTTTTTTAGATTGCAGCTTAACAGATCTTAGATGTAGTAACTGCATTCATTTTCTTTTATAAGCTTTTTTGCTTTTAATTTTTCCTGTTGATACAGCCAGGAAGTCTGTTGTTTTTCAACCTAACAAGCTGTCCTGCAGATGTAGCAGTTAAAGGGTTCATACTGTACAAGCTATGTAATATTGATAGGGGTGCTTACAATAGTCAAATTTTAGTTCTGTAAAACCTTTATTCCAAAAGGAACAAAACGTCGCTGTAACTGCTTATAAAGTATTATCTAGAGTTTGGCTTTAATTTGTTAGTATATCTAAAATCTGCTTGTAAATCTAACACTACCCTCCCCCAAGACTGTCGGTGTTGTCGTCCAAACGTGTCTGTTGCTCTTTCATCCAGAATTGGGGCACTCTAATACAAGGAGGTGTGCTACTGGCCAGTTTATCAGGTGAAAACAGGGATAAAAGCCTAAAAAAAGAAAATGAATACAGCCATTGCATCTTGGGATTGGTAAGCTACAATATATTTATTTCTGAGTTTAATATCGCTTTATGCCTTTCAAAAGTAGCAATAAACTCTAAAACAAAACGCATTATAATGCCGTTTACAAATCATTAGATTCTATAACTGCATTTGTTTTATTTTTTCCTTTATTTTCAACTGGTGATTCTGCCAGTATGTTATTTTTTACTTTCTTTTAACCCCTTCCTTCCGAGCCCCAGCCAGCTAATCACGTGATCACTATGTTTGGCTGTCATTTTAGTCACATGGTCATAGCCAGTCCCACTGGCTTTTGATCATTAGTAGAGCTTGAGAGCTGTGTTTGATGGCTGAATCACTGTCCTGGGAGCATGCCACCCATGGATGTATGTGTGGACATTAGTCTCTTTGCAGCCGCCCATATGCAGTATGTGGGTGGCAAGCAGTTAACAAACCAAGCTGTGCAGCAATAGTTACAGTTGGAGGTTGGGACAAACTATTTAACACTGACGAGGGCTTACAATGGCCAGATTTTATATATGTAAAACATTTATTCCAAAAGAAACAAACATGTTGCTGTAATTGCTTAAAAAGTGTTAGCTGGAGTTTGACTTTAATTTATTAGCCAAGTCCATCTAAATCTGCTAGCACATCTAACACTACCCTGTCCCTAGATTGTTAATGCTGCTGTCCAAAGGTGTCTTCTTTGCTTCTCCATCCAGAGTGCAGACACCCTGGCCCCATTCACACCTCAGCGTTTTGTAGCTTGAAGCCTGAAGCTCTAAAACGCTGGAGGAGAAAAAATGATGAAAAAGGTTTTTTCTGGGGGGATTATAACAGTGCCAAGTTTTTTTTTTAACAGTGAATGTTTTTTTATTGAAAAGAATCAAAGTTGACAATGATACAGAATATGGACATCAAGTACAAACATAAGCGTAAGGTCACAGAGGTCTAAGGAAACAGGTCAATGAAAATCACAAATCGTTGTCTCAAAATATCAGTAGTCTATAGCATATAGTGCATAGTTGTGAACCAGTGCTAATATCAATAGTAGCTATAGAAGGGAAAGAAAAGCAGGGAGGGAGGAGTGAAAGAAGGGGGGGGGGGGGTGGGCAAAAGAGAGAAGAAAAAAAAAAAGGGGGGGGAGGAAAGGGGGGAAGGAAGTGGGGGGGGGCAGGGAAAGGGAAGAGGGGAGGGGAGGGGAGGGGACATAAAAGACATATGATAGAACAAGGTTTCTAGTCACAACCAGGAGACAAAATAGAGGACAGCAATAACAAATAGGATTAACCCACGAGCTCTAAAGCTCCTTTCCATGTGCATCTATCCATTGGGACCAGACCTTATCAAATTTTTTGGGGCAGTTTCTACTCTCGTATGTTAGCTTGTACAAAGGTAGGACAGAGTTTATCGTGGCCGTCCACGCTTGAAGTGTGGGAGGGCCGGGCTGCTTCCACTTAAGAAGAATCTCCCGCCTAGCGTAGTATAGGGCATAGAACAAAAACAGCTTCTCATGCCTGGACACCTCCACACCCTCCATGACCCCAAGCAACGCCAGGGCCGGGTCCAAGGTAAGGGACCAGTCGCCAAACGTTCCCAGGACTCCCAACACCCCCTCCCAGTATGGACGCAGTACAGGGTATGACCACACCATATGAAAGAACGTGCCTGGAGACAGACCGCATCTAGAGCATCGAGCACTCGTTACGGGGTATATGTTCGCTAATCTAGCGGGGGTATAGTATGCCCTGTGCAGGAATTTCAGTTGGATGAAGCGATCTTTAGCTGAAATCATTTTAGTAATATAGTCAGACACCACGTCCCCCCAGGTCTCGTCGGTCAGGTCTGGGATGTCCGCCCTCCATTTGTCGCAGACGGTCGTCAGGGTCGACACATGCGCAGTGGAGAGGTAAAAGTAGAGGGAGGACAGGGGCTTATCCATGAATTTTGATATGAGTAGTCGTTCAACCGCATCAGTCTGGATGGTCAGAGGATCAGGGAACTGTGCCAGCATCGCATGCCTGAGCTGATATCTGAACCTCATGGAGGCAGGGAGATGGAACTTAGCTTTCAGCGTCTCAAAGGAAGAGAAGGAGCCGTCGGTGTATACATGCTTGATGGTGACTACCCCTCTAGCCGCCCACAACTGTGGCTCTGGGAGCCCATAGTTGTGCGTCAACAATGGGTTACCCCATAGGGGACTATGGGGAGAGATGACGAGTCCGATCTGTAGACCGATCTGGCTCTCTGCCACACCAAAATGGTTGTGCGCATTAAAGTTGTGACCGGGGGTGGGCCCTAGGCCCTCTATAGGGTAAATTAGTCAATGCCGCATAAGACCCCAAGATGGCAGCCTCGAGGGTCACCGCCGGGTTCTGCCTGGGCTGATCAAACCACCACCGGACCGTGACCAGGACTGCAGCCCAATAATAGAGCAGGAAGTGGGGCAGTGCCAGGCCCCCCTGTGAAAGGGGGAGCTGGAGTGTCCTCCTCGCCAGTCGCGGGATCCTGCCAGCCCAGACAAATGTGGAGACAATGGAGTCAATCTTTTGAAAAAAGGACTTAGGGAGTAGGCAGGGAGTGTTCCTAAAAAAATACAAAAATTTGGGGAGATAAACCATTTTTACAAAATTCACCCTACCCACCGGGGATAGGGGCAATGTTTTCCAGAGTTGGCATTTCCTGCCGAACTGGGTCAACAGGGGAAGAAAGTTGTCATCGATATACGCCTGAGGGGACCCCCGGACCACCACCCCAAGATATTTAAATTCGTCCACCCATTGGAGTGGCATGTCTGTGACCGGCCCGGAGCCCGAAGGGTGAAGGGAAAAAAGGACTGACTTGTCCCAGTTGACACGAACCCCAGAATATTTCCCGAATTGGTCTATTATCTCAAGTGCCGAGGTGAGAGAGGGTCCCGCATCAGCCAAGTACAGCAGGGTGTCGTCGGCATACAGCGAAATTTTCTCCTGAAGTGTCCCGACCCGAATGCCCCTCACCCTCTGATCCTGCCGGATTAAGATTGCCAGGGGTTCAATCGCCAGGGCAAAAAGCCCCGGAGAAAGGGGGCATCCCTGCCTGGTGCCCCTATGTAGACTAAAGGAAGGGGACAGCAGGCCATTGACCCTGACCCGGGCGGTTGGGTCCCTGTAGAGCAGTTGAATCCAGGAGATAAACCTAGGCCCAAAACCAAAATTCTCCAGCACCTTCCAGAGGAAAAGCCACTCGACCGCGTCGAATGCCTTTTCGGCATCAGGCGCCGCCACCACCCCAGCATCGCCCTCACCAGCCAGATCGACGTTGGGTATACAGCCTACGGATATTGATATCCATGCCTCTGCCTGGCATGAAGCCGGACTGATCCGGGTGGACCAGAGCTGTGATCACTCTATTCAATCGCGTTGCCAGTATTTTGGCCAGCAACTTTGCATCCACGTCGATCAGGGAGATCGGGCGATAGGACTTGCACAGTTCGGGGTCCTTACCCGGTTTTGGAATAACCACTATGACCGCCTCTGACATGGAGGCCGGCAAGGCCCCATCCTTCAGTGAGGTCAGAAGCATGGAGTGAAACTTAGGGGCCAGATCCTCAGCGTACGTCCTGTAGAATTCCGAGGGGAACCCGTCAGGGCCCGGTGTCTTCCCAGCCTGAAGTGAGGAGATAGCTCGCTGGACCTCCTCAAGGGCAATAGGGGAGTCAAGTTGGTCTCTGTAAGTATCGGTCAGGACTGGGAAGTCAACGTCCGACAGGTAGATATGGAGGTCGTCCGACGAGTAGAGTAGAGGTCAGAGTAATAGGACGCAAAACACTCATTGATCGCCCTAGATGAAGTCTGTCTGACCCCGGCACCGTCAATCAAGGAGGGAACGCTCATGGAGGCAGACTGCTCCCTGACCAACTACGCCAGCAACCTACCCCCCCCCGCGCGCCCTCCTCAAAGATCCTCTGGGACTGTTGGAGCAACTTCTTTTTAGTCAGGGCAGTGCGAAGCAGCATAACCTCTCTGGTGCCCTCCTGAAGCTTAGTATGGATCAGTGGATCACCTGACTGGGCATATTGGCGCTCCAGAGAGGCGGCCTTATCCTCCGCCTCAACCAAATCAGCGTTCAGTTGTCTACGAGTACTGCCAATAAGCGATTGATACTGGCCCCTGGAGGAGGCTTTAAAGGCATCCCAGACCACCGCCGCCGGGGCCGACCCCGGATTAAGAGCCCAGTAAGTGGTCATATGCAGGCGAAACCCAGAATCCACCCCAGGGTCAGAGATCCAGAATCTCGACAGCCGCCACAGTTTATCCGTGGGGGAGCCTTCCAGGGACAATTTGAGGAGTGGGGCATGGTCGGATATACCTCTTGGAAGAATAGAGATCTGTTGGACCCTAGACAATAGAGGTCTCCCCGCATACATCAGGTCTATGCGTGAGAGAGTCCTATGGGTGGCCGAGTGACAGGTAAAGGACCTATCGGAAGGGTGACGCCACCTCCACAGGTCCGTCAGGCCGTAGGTCTCCGCCCAGACCGAGAGGTCCGAAGTGGATCCCCTCACTGAGCCAAGACGATCCAGCCCAGGGTTAGGCGGCATATTAAAATCCCCTACAATTATCAAGTTGTCAGTACTATAGTTGGCAATGAGGGGGCCCAGTTTGTGAAGTACCTTGACTGACGCAGGAGGGGGTAAATAGACACCCACCAGCACCATCTCGAGGGCCTCCACCATTGCATGTAAGTCCCTAAATGGCAGGGACTTGCGCACCAGTATACTAACACCCCTAGCAAAATTAGAATAGGTGGAGTGGTAGTGGTGACCAACCCAGGGTTTTTTTAGACTAAGGGTTTTCCTCCCCATGTGGTGAGTTTCCGAAGGACACATATATGAGGGTTGTAGGTCTTCAGGAATTGGAACACCAGTGACCGCTTCACAGGGGAGTTAAGGCCCCTGGTGTTCCAAGAGACAAGTGTCAGCGACGCCATTCTACAAGCAGGCGCATCAGTAATGGGGAGTACTCAGAGGACAGGCCCGACCCGGATGGAGTGGAAGCAAGCAACCCAATAGTACACAAAGAGTATCCCATGAAGGGTAGTAAAAACGTAGGCCCAATTGACTGTATCACATATTCAACCATAAAATAAACAGTAAAACAGAAAGAAAAAGAAAAACAAAACCAACAACAAAACAACCCCCCCCCCTCCCCGCCAACCCCCCTGAAACAGCGGGTGGCTCCTCTTCCCAAAAACAGCACGGCAAGCCGCCATGCATTGGAGGTAACGTGTGCAAGAGGCTTACTGAACATAAGTCTACAGACCCATAACTGCTAAGGTCGTCTGGATGATAAAAAATGGTGCCAGTCTCCCAGTAGGCTGGGGGTACAAAACTTGGTGCTATTACATGCCTTCCTCAGAAGAAACCACATGGGCCCCCGGCTTTAGCAAAGGTCCCCTGTAGTTAAGAAACAGGGAAAGGGCAACATAATGGGGGCATAGGGGGTACAGGTAAGCATGTCTTCCGGGCCTTCCCACCGTGAGGAGCACAGTGTAGTGCGACCCCTTGTCTCTCAGCAGGATAACAGGTAGGGGGAAAAAAAAAAACACACCAATAAAGAATAAAAAGCAAAAACCAAAGGGGAAATGTCAAGGTATCACAATGGCAAAGGGGGAAGACCACAGTCAAACCGCAAGGCAAGAGGAAGGAAGATTGCCAGAGGGCCACATGTATGCATGGAGGATGGAGAACTTCAAGGCAACAAGGAAGTGTAGTTCGTATACTTGCTTTATTCCGCACGGATCGTATCAAGCCAGGAAGACGCCTCCTCAGGTGATGTGAAGAATCTCACTCGTTCGCCATCTTGGACCCTGAGCCTGGCGGGAAACGGCATACTGTATTTCAGATTTTTGGCGCGGAGGCGGGAGTGGACCTGGTCAAACGACTTCCTCTGCTTCTGCGTTTCAATAGAATAGTCAGGGAATATAAGGAGCTTAGCGTTCTCATACTTCAGGTCACCCACACCTCTAGCCTCTCTGAGGACAAGGTCCCGATCCCGGTAGTTCAGCAGCTTGAAGATGAACGTGCGTGGGGGGTTTCCCGGAGGGCCCCTAGCGGCGTGTATCCTATGAGCCCTCTCCACCACGAAGTGAGGGGAGAAAGAGGCACGGGGTAGGAGGGTGCGCAGCAACTGCTCCGTAAACGTGGTGGTGTCGTTCCCCTCAGACCCCTCGGGCAGCCCTATGATGCGCAAACTGTTGCGTCTATTGCGGTTCTCGGAATCTTCAGCACGGAACTCCAGGTGCTTGACTCTAATTTTGAGGGTATGGAGGTCAGCCGTGTGTTCCCTTTGCACATCCTCAGCCACAGACACACGCTGCTCCACCTCTGACACCCTGCCTTTAAAAGAGTCTCCTAATCAGGCCCAGTTCAATATACATGCTGTCAATCTTCTCTGTAAGGGCTGTTTTACAGCCATTAATGGCCTCCATGAGGGCTGTGTGTTCAGGGGAGATTCGGGGAGCTGCAGCCCCATGACTCACCTCCTCCTCTTCCTGAGCTGACATGATGGGGGAGACTGCTGCGGCCTTCCCTTCAGTATGGCGCGCGGTCCCGCACTTCTTCTGGCTCTGCCGGCGCGCTGATCCCCCTCTCCGATAGCCGGGCATGAGCGGGGGTTGCCCTGGGCAGAAAGCAAGCGAACGAGCCGGTGGAAGGGCTCCCAGCACCGCAGGGAAGAAGGAGAAAAGATCCGGACGGCGGAGCGGAGCTAATACACGTCCGCTCCCGTCGCCATCTTGGACACGCCCCAACAGTGCCAAGTTTAGAGACAGATTACAAGCTTTACTTAAAATATATATGTTTTATTACATCGGTACAATACAAAATAAGGTTCATAAAAATAGGCAGAGTAAATATACAGACTTTAGTACTGGCCAAGGTATCCATGTACATGAAATGATCACTGATGAATATCACGTCCCTACATGTTTCACCATCAATGGCTTCTTCAGGGGATTGTATTGGACAACAGTGTTCAAAGGAAAGGCTCTAATAGTAATAAATACATAACAGGGATTTAATAGTCATATAGTTAAAATAAACTAAACAAAAACAAATCCTGTCATGGTTCAAGACTCCCCCATCTGTTAGAATATTATTCCAAATTCATAATTCGGCACTTATAGGTGTTATATTATATACATGGCAAGCTTGCAAAATATATTTGGATTTATGATTAATCATAGTGAATAAAGTAGGAGTAAATGATCTTGATCATTTGCTTTGATTTGATTCTTCATCTAAAGCTGAGTATTGCTAGAAATATCTGGTGTATGTTTGAGAATGACATATAAGGTATCTGGTATAGAATGTCAAGGGAGGTCCAGAACAGACCAGTATTTATGTAGTTAACAGGATATAAACAAATATGTATTATTCCTCTAAGTTAGTTTAGTCTCAGTCATATTAAGTATTAGTATATAGTTACTTAATGTAGTTAAAGTTGGTAATATGTGTTCATATTAGTAGATGTTTGGTTATGACATTACATGATCAGCACATTACTAGTGATGAGCCGAACACCCCCGGGTTCGGTTCGCACCAGAACCCGCGAACGGACCGGAAGTTCGAACGAACATTAGAACCCTATTAAATACAATGGATGCGAACGTTCGAATTCTAAAGTGCTAATTATAACAACTATTATGCATGTTATTGTCCTAAAAAGGGTTTGGGAACCCGGGTTCTGCACCAGGGGACATGTATCAATGCAAAAAGAAGTTTTAAAAACGGTCGTTTTTCGGGAGCAGTCATTTTAATGATGCATAAAGTGAAAAAAAAAAGTCAAATATTCCTTTAAATATCGTACCTGGGGGGTGTCTAAAGTATGCCTGTGAAGTGCCACGTGTTTCCCGTGTTTAGAACTGTCCCTGCACAAAATGACACTTCTAAAGGAAAAAAAAGCCATTTAAAACTGCTTGCGGCTTTAATGTAATGTCTGGTCCCGGTAATATGGATGAAATTCTTTAAGAAAAATGGCATAGCTACCCCATGACCCCCCCCCCCCCCCTACCCCAGCCCATTACCAGCCCCTTTGGGTCTTGTATGGATATTAAGGGGAACCCCGCACATAAAATAAAAAAGGCCCTATATACTCTGAACAGCCGTATACAGGCGGTGCATACAAGACAGGGACTGTAGGTTTGTTCTTATGTAGAATCTGTTTGTAATTTTGAACAGGTACATTGTTGAAGTGTAGCTCCAGCCCAAAAATCTATTTTTAAACTTTTTGGAAAACATAGGTAAGGGTTATCACCCCTGTAACATTTGTTTTGCTGTCTGTGCCCCTGTTCAGAACATTTCACCTCACTTTCCGTCCCAATGACAACTGTTTTTGAAATGTGGTGTTTTTCTTGAAACAAGGATTGCTGATAAAGCATCAGTACAGAGGAGACACCTTTCTCCCATATTTATTCTTACAGGAGAGAATTTTCCTTCCTAGTGGTAGATTTCCTCTCACTTCCTGTTGTCTTCTTGCGTTTGCAAGTAGGAGTCGTTTGTAAGTTGGATGTTTGAAAGTAGGGACCTGCCGTATATACTCTGCAGAAATAGGCCCCTTAGTTGTTGGTGTTGGCACAACACTGTAAGCACTCACAGTTACTCTTGGTTGGTGCTGGAACGCCCTGCTGTCAACTATTATATCAGGAATTTTAATTACATATAATTGTTGAACAGTGGTAGTAAAAATTGGGCCTTTGATGGTGGTGCTGGTGCCACAACACTGTAAGCCCTGACAGTTACTCTTGGTGGGTGCAGCAATGGGCCCTGCTGTGAATTATTAGATCAAGAATTGTAATTACATGCCCCTGTTGAACAGGGGCTGAAAAATTGGGCCTTAGGCACTGGTGGCACAACACTGCAACCCCTCACAGATACTGTACTTGGAGCACAGCAATGAGCCCTGTTGCAAAGTATTGCTTCAAAAATTGTAATGACACGCCCCTGTTAAACAGGGGCTGAAAAATTGGGCCTTAGGCACTGGTGGCACAACACTGCAACTCCTCACAGATACTGTACTTGGAGCACAGCAATGAGCCCTGTTGCAAAGTATTGCTTCAAAAATTGTAATTACACGCCCCTGTTAAACAGGGGCTGAAAAATTGGGCGTTAGGCACTGGTGGCGGCACCCATAAACAAAAATGATCTTCCAAGCTATCATCATCAATCGTATCATTGAGGACTCGGAGGAGGAGGATAGCCAGTCAACATAACAGCACAGGCACTCAGCATCAGCATCAGTCTTGAAGGGATGTGACATTTTAAAATCAATTAGTCTGTTATATCAGCATCAGGTGTGTGGTAGCTGGTGGTGATCCAAGACTGGTTCATCTTGATGAAAGTCAGTCGATCAACCGAGTCGGTGGACAGGCGCACCCTGTGATCCGTGACAAATCCTCCAGCAGCACTGAATGTGCGTTCCGAAAGAACGCTGGATGCAGGACAGGCCAGTAGCTCAATTGCATACTGTGCAAGCTCTGGCCAGTGATCCATCCTCAAGACCCAGTAAGCCAGAGGATTTTCGGTGGGGAAGGTGTCCAAGTCTGACCTTGCCCCTAGATATTCCTGCACCATGTTTATCAGACGCTGGCGATGGTTGCTGGAACCAATCATACTTTGGGGCTGCGGACTAAAGAATTGTCTGAACGCATCGGTCAGACGGCCACCTTCCCCACCGCTCCTTCTTTGACTGGCCGAAGCCTCAGCAACTCGTTGTCCAGGACCAGGAGTTTGCAACCTCCCAGTCTCTGGGAACGCGTTGCACAGACCTTTCTGCAAGGCCTCCCGGAGTTGTCTCATCCTCTGCTCCCTCTGCGACGGTAACATAAGGTCCGCAACCTTACCCTTGTACCGTGGATCAAGGAGAGTGGCCAGCCAGTAATGGTCCCTCTCCTTGATCCGAAGAATACGAGGATCCTTCCGCAGACTTTGCAGGATCAGGGAGGCCATGCAGCGTAGGTTTGCTGAGGCATTCGCTCCGGAGTCCTCTGGGTCACTAAGGACGACATGATCCGCAGCCACCTCCTCCCAGCCACGTACAAGTCCACTGGTTTCTTGGGACTGTAAATCATCCCTAAAAGACTGCTGCTGATGATGCTGAGTGCCAGCCTCCACCTCCATGCTGACACAATCCTCCTCCTCCTCCTCCTCCTCCTCCTCCTCTTCCTGTGCGATGGGTGGGACAGAAGGAACACTGTCTGGGTAAAGGGGGCCTTGAGAGGCAAGGAAGTCCTCCTCTTCCTGCCTCTGTTCTGCCTCAAGTGCCCTGTCCATTATTCCACGCAGCGTGTGCTCCAACAGGTGGACAAGAGGTACAGTGTCACTGATGCATGCACTGTCACTGCTCACCATCCTCGTGGCCTCCTCAAATGGTGCCAGGACAGTGCATGCATCCCTGATCATGCCCCACTGGCGTGGAGAAAAAAAACCAAGCTCCCCTGACCCTGTCCTGGTGCCGTAGTCGCACAGGTACTCATTGATGGCCCTCTGCTGCGTGTGCAGCCGCTGCAGCATGGCCAACGTTGAGTTCCACCTGGTGGGCATGTCACATATAAGGCGGTTCTTGGGCAGGTTCAACTCCTTTTGCAGCTCAGCCAGGCGAGCACTGGCATTATAAGATCTGCGGAAATGCACACAGACTTTCCTGGCCTGCCTCAGGACATCCTGTAAGCCCGGGTACCTGCCCAAGAACCGCTGCACCACCAGGTTAAGGACGTGAGCCACACAGGGCACATGGGTCAGTTGTCCCTGTCGGAGGGCGGAGAGGAGGTTGGTGCCATTGTCGCAAACCACCATTCCTGGCTTAAGCTGGCGTGGCGTCAACCACCTCTCGGCCTGGCCCTGCAGAGCAGACAGGACCTCTGCCCCAGTGTGGCTTCTGTCCCCCAAACACACCAGCGCAAGCACGGCATGGCATCTTTTTGCCTGCGTACTTGCGTAGCCCCGTGAACGGCTACGGAGCACCGCTGGTTCATAGGACAAACCACAGGAAGAGGCCATGGAGGAAGAAGAAGAGGAGGGGGTGGAGGAGAGAGGTGTGTCACAACCAGTAGTAGCATTTTGGAGGCGTGGCGGTGGGACAACCTCCAACACTACTGCACCTTGTCCTGAATCCTTCCCAGCTGCCAAAAGAGTGACCCAATGGGCCGTGAAAGAAAGGTAACGTCCCTGTCCATGCCTGCTGGACCATGAGTCAGCGGTAATATGCACCTTACCGCTGACCGCCCTGTCCAGCGAGGCCAAGACATTGCCTTCCACATGCCGGTAGAGAGCCGGAATAGCCTTCCGTGAGAAAAAGTGGCGTTTGGGAACCTGCCACTGAGGAACCGCACATTGCACAAACTCACGGAAGGGGGCCGAGTCTACCAACTGAAAAGGCAGCAGTTGAAGCGCTAGCAATTTAGCCAAGCTAGCATTCAACCGCTGGGCATGTGGATGGCTGGGAGTGAACTTCTTTCGACGGTCCAGCAGCTGGGGCAGGGAAATTTGCCTGCTAGAATCGGACGTCGGTGTACTGCTAGCAGAGTGGGCGCAAGTACTTGGCTGTGACACACCTAATTCTACACCTTCATTCCTCTCAGTGCATGTTTCAGAGAGGACTGAAGTTATAGTGGGGTTGGAGATCCCAGCTGATGCGGTGCAAGGAGAGGTCCGCTTTGTTCTTTGGTGTGGGTCTTTGAGGTAGGCTTGCCAACGAGCTGCATGGCAGGTCAACATATGTCTGGTCAGGCATGTGGTACCCAAGCGGCTGATGTTTTGGCCACGCGATATACGCTTGAGACATATGTTGCAAACAGCAGCTGTGCGATCTGATGCACTAGCCTCAAAAAAGGCCCACACCAAAGAACTTTTTGAATGACGGGCAGAGGCAGCGCCCTGCACAGGCGGAGCTCTGCGGTGTGATTCCGTCGGTGTACTGCCCTTACGCTGGCCACCAAAGGGCATCCTGCCTCGTTGGAGATGTGCCTCCTCCTCATCCTCCTCCTCCTCCTCTCTCCTATTAGGCACCCACGTGGAGTCATTGACCTCATCATCCCCTCCCTCCTCATCACTGGAGCCAATCTGGCAGTATGCTGCAGCTGCTGGAACATGACTGCCAGATTGGTGTCCTTCTTGAGCATCCCCTCTGTCTGCTCTCACGCTACTGCCTTCCTCTAGCTGGGTTTCATCATCAGACCCTTCGAAACGCTGGGCATCCTCCTGGAGCATGTACCCAACACTGTGCTGAAACAGTTCGGGGGACTCCTCAGGAGGAGGACATGGTGGGTCTAGGGAAGGAGTGACTGATGATTTGTCTGACATTGATACCAGGGAAGACGACGCTTTGGCAGCTGCTTTTCCAGTACCCTGAGCCTGGGTGAGAGAGGATGAGGAGGAGGAGGAGGGCTTGGTCATCCACTCTACCAAGTCTTCGGCATGATGTGGCTCAACATGTCCAGCTGCCGAAAAGAAGGACAAGCGTGTCCCATGGCCATGTGCTGATGACAATGCACCGCGTCCACGACCAGCACTGTTGCCCCCAGACACAGAGCCTGCTTGCCCTCTTTTATTGCCTCCTGACTGTCTGCCTCTCCTTGTTTGCCTTCCAGACATTCTAATAGATGGCCTGCAGGGAGATGGGAAAAAAGCAATAAGGGCTACCTTCAGGTGTCCTTCTCTGTCCCTGGAAACAAGGACTTGCAGAGTGAAAGAAAAAAAACACTCTCCCTACCTACAGTTTTCTGTCCCTAGAAAAAATGTTTTTTTTAATCACAATATAGCACAAGGAAAATTAACTCACTGTCCTTACAGGTCCCTGGAAACAAGGACTTGCAGAGTGAAAGAAAAAAAACACTCTCCCTACCTACAGTTTTCTGTCCCTAGAAAAAAATGTTTTTTTTAATCACAATATAGCAAAAGGACAATTCACTCACTGTCCTTCCAGGTCCCTGGAAACAAGGACTTGCAGAGTGAAAGAAACTGACACTGTCCCTACCTAGAGTTTTCTGTCCCTGGAATAAATGTTTTTTTCAGCACAATATAGCACAAGGACAATTAACTCACTGTCCTTACAGGTCCCTGGAAACAAGGACTTGCAGAGTGAAAGAAAAAAAATACTCTCCCTACCTACAGTTTTCTGTCCCTAGAAAAAAATGTTTTTTTTAATCACAATATAGCAAAAGGACAATTCACTCACTGTCCTTCCAGGTCCCTGGAAACAAGGACTTGCAGAGTGAAAGAAACTGACACTGTCCCTACCTAGAGTTTTCTGTCCCTAGAATAAATGTTTTTTTTAATCACAATATAGCAAAAGGACAATTCACTCACTGTCCTTCCAGGTCCCTGGAAACAAGAACTTGCAGAGTGAAAGAAACTGACACTGTCCCTACCTAGAGTTTTCTGTCCCTAGAATAAATGTTTTTTTTAATCACAATATAGCAAAAGGACAATTCACTCACTGTCCTTCCAGGTCCCTGGAAACAAGGACTTGCAGAGTGAAAGAAACTGACACTGTCCCTACCTAGAGTTTTCTGTCCCTAGAATAAATGTTTTTTTTAATCACAATATAGCAAAAGGACAATTCACTCACTGTCCTTCCAGGTCCCTGGAAACAAGGACTTGCAGAGTGAAAGAAACTGACACTGTCCCTACCTAGAGTTTTCTGTCCCTAGAATAAATGTTTTTTTTAATCACAATATAGCAAAAGGACAATTCACTCACTGTCCTTCCAGGTCCCTGGAAACAAGGACTTGCAGAGTGAAAGAAACTGACACTGTCCCTACCTAGAGTTTTCTGTCCCTAGAATAAATGTTTTTTTTAATCACAATATAGCACAAGGAAAATTAACTCACTGTCCTTACAGGTCCCTGGAAACAAGGACTTGCAGAGTGAAAGAAAAAAAACACTCTCCCTACCTACAGTTTTCTGTCCCTAGAAAAAAATGTTTTTTTTAATCACAATATAGCAAAAGGACAATTCACTCACTGTCCTTCCAGGTCCCTGGAAACAAGGACTTGCAGAGTGAAAGAAACTGACACTGTCCCTACCTAGAGTTTTCTGTCCCTGGAATAAATGTTTTTTTCAGCACAATATAGCACAAGGACAATTAACTCACTGTCCTTACAGGTCCCTGGAAACAAGGACTTGCAGAGTGAAAGAAAAAAAATACTCTCCCTACCTACAGTTTTCTGTCCCTAGAAAAAAATGTTTTTTTTAATCACAATATAGCAAAAGGACAATTCACTCACTGTCCTTCCAGGTCCCTGGAAACAAGGACTTGCAGAGTGAAAGAAACTGACACTGTCCCTACCTAGAGTTTTCTGTCCCTAGAATAAATGTTTTTTTTAATCACAATATAGCAAAAGGACAATTCACTCACTGTCCTTCCAGGTCCCTGGAAACAAGGACTTGCAGAGTGAAAGAAACTGACACTGTCCCTACCTAGAGTTTTCTGTCCCTAGAATAAATGTTTTTTTTAATCACAATATAGCAAAAGGACAATTCACTCACTGTCCTTCCAGGTCCCTGGAAACAAGGACTTGCAGAGTGAAAGAAACTGACACTGTCCCTACCTAGAGTTTTCTGTCCCTAGAATAAATGTTTTTTTTAATCACAATATAGCAAAAGGACAATTCACTCACTGTCCTTCCAGGTCCCTGGAAACAAGGACTTGCAGAGTGAAAGAAACTGACACTGTCCCTACCTAGAGTTTTCTGTCCCTAGAATAAATGTTTTTTTTAATCACAATATAGCACAAGGAAAATTAACTCACTGTCCTTACAGGTCCCTGGAAACAAGGACTTGCAGAGTGAAAGAAAAAAAACACTCTCCCTACCTACAGTTTTCTGTCCCTAGAAAAAAATGTTTTTTTTAATCACAATATAGCAAAAGGACAATTCACTCACTGTCCTTCCAGGTCCCTGGAAACAAGGACTTGCAGAGTGAAAGAAACTGACACTGTCCCTACCTAGAGTTTTCTGTCCCTGGAATAAATGTTTTTTTCAGCACAATATAGCACAAGGACAATTAACTCACTGTCCTTACAGGTCCCTGGAAACAAGGACTTGCAGAGTGAAAGAAAAAAAATACTCTCCCTACCTACAGTTTTCTGTCCCTAGAAAAAAATGTTTTTTTTAATCACAATATAGCAAAAGGACAATTCACTCACTGTCCTTCCAGGTCCCTGGAAACAAGGACTTGCAGAGTGAAAGAAACTGACACTGTCCCTACCTAGAGTTTTCTGTCCCTAGAATAAATGTTTTTTTTAATCACAATATAGCAAAAGGACAATTCACTCACTGTCCTTCCAGGTCCCTGGAAACAAGGACTTGCAGAGTGAAAGAAACTGACACTGTCCCTACCTAGAGTTTTCTGTCCCTAGAATAAATGTTTTTTTTAATCACAATATAGCAAAAGGACAATTCACTCACTGTCCTTCCAGGTCCCTGGAAACAAGGACTTGCAGAGTGAAAGAAACTGACACTGTCCCTACCTAGAGTTTTCTGTCCCTAGAATAAATGTTTTTTTTAATCACAATATAGCAAAAGGACAATTCACTCACTGTCCTTCCAGGTCCCTGGAAACAAGGACTTGCAGAGTGAAAGAAACTGACACTGTCCCTACCTAGAGTTTTCTGTCCCTAGAATAAATGTTTTTTTTAATCACAATATAGCACAAGGAAAATTAACTCACTGTCCTTACAGGTCCCTGGAAACAAGGACTTGCAGAGTGAAAGAAAAAAAACACTCTCCCTACCTACAGTTTTCTGTCCCTAGAAAAAAATGTTTTTTTTAATCACAATATAGCAAAAGGACAATTCACTCACTGTCCTTCCAGGTCCCTGGAAACAAGGACTTGCAGAGTGAAAGAAACTGACACTGTCCCTACCTAGAGTTTTCTGTCCCTGGAATAAATGTTTTTTTCAGCACAATATAGCACAAGGACAATTAACTCACTGTCCTTACAGGTCCCTGGAAACAAGGACTTGCAGAGTGAAAGAAAAAAAATACTCTCCCTACCTACAGTTTTCTGTCCCTAGAAAAAAATGTTTTTTTTAATCACAATATAGCAAAAGGACAATTCACTCACTGTCCTTCCAGGTCCCTGGAAACAAGGACTTGCAGAGTGAAAGAAACTGACACTGTCCCTACCTAGAGTTTTCTGTCCCTAGAATAAATGTTTTTTTTAATCACAATATAGCAAAAGGACAATTCACTCACTGTCCTTCCAGGTCCCTGGAAACAAGGACTTGCAGAGTGAAAGAAACTGACACTGTCCCTACCTAGAGTTTTCTGTCCCTAGAATAAATGTTTTTTTTAATCACAATATAGCAAAAGGACAATTCACTCACTGTCCTTCCAGGTCCCTGGAAACAAGGACTTGCAGAGTGAAAGAAACTGACACTGTCCCTACCTAGAGTTTTCTGTCCCTAGAATAAATGTTTTTTTTAATCACAATATAGCAAAAGGACAATTCACTCACTGTCCTTCCAGGTCCCTGGAAACAAGGACTTGCAGAGTGAAAGAAACTGACACTGTCCCTACCTAGAGTTTTCTGTCCCTAGAATAAATGTTTTTTTTAATCACAATATAGCACAAGGAAAATTAACTCACTGTCCTTACAGGTCCCTGGAAACAAGGACTTGCAGAGTGAAAGAAAAAAAACACTCTCCCTACCTACAGTTTTCTGTCCCTAGAAAAAAATGTTTTTTTTAATCACAATATAGCAAAAGGACAATTCACTCACTGTCCTTCCAGGTCCCTGGAAACAAGGACTTGCAGAGTGAAAGAAACTGACACTGTCCCTACCTAGAGTTTTCTGTCCCTAGAATAAATGTTTTTTTTAATCACAATATAGCAAAAGGACAATTCACTCACTGTCCTTCCAGGTCCCTGGAAACAAGGACTTGCAGAGTGAAAGAAACTGACACTGTCCCTACCTAGAGTTTTCTGTCCCTAGAATAAATGTTTTTTTTAATCACAATATAGCAAAAGGACAATTCACTCACTGTCCTTCCAGGTCCCTGGAAACAAGGACTTGCAGAGTGAAAGAAACTGACACTGTCCCTACCTAGAGTTTTCTGTCCCTAGAATAAATGTTTTTTTTAATCACAATATAGCAAAAGGACAATTCACTCACTGTCCTTCCAGGTCCCTGGAAACAAGGACTTGCAGAGTGAAAGAAACTGACACTGTCCCTACCTAGAGTTTTCTGTCCCTAGAATAAATGTTTTTTTTTAAGCACACTATAGCAGAAGCACAAAACACACTGACACTCTCCCTACCTATCCTTCTCTTTCCCTAAACTAAAGGAATCCAGGTTAAGCAAGAAAGAAATAACAGTCACTGTCCCTGCCTATGCTACTCTATCCCTGCTCCGGAACACACTACACTAGGCCGCCGTGCTGGCGGCCTTTTATAGTGTGGGGCGTGTACTAAACACCCTCAGCAATAATTGGCCACAGGCATCCTGCCTGTGGCCAATCATTGCTCTCCTCGCTGCCGGCGCTGTGATTGGCCAAGCATGCGGGGTCACAGTGCATGCTTGGCCAATCACAGCGCCTGGATGACACTGCGATGGCGTAGTGCATTGTGGGCCGTTCGCGTCACTCGAATTTGGCGCGAACGGCCCAAATCGTTCGATCTTCGTCGAACGATCGAACAGCCAATGTTCGAGTCGAACGTATGTTCGACTCGAACACGAAGCTCATCCCTACACATTACTTCAAGTATAGAGGGTTACATGTGGGCTTGTCAATCAAACGCCATATATGACTCTTAGTATCTCCTTTTGTATAGCATATTGCTGAAGTTAGCAGAAATGAATGTGTGCCATACAAGGTTCTAAGTTTTTGTGAGGTTATGACGTTCATATGTAACATATAAAGCCAACGCTTCGATATTGAAGGTCAGACAGACACACCCACACCCACTAGGAAAGATGACACTGATATATTCACATGAAGACACTTTGACAAGTTGGAACAGCTGAATTCTCCCAGAAGTCTAATTCTGCGTACACACGCTCAGAATTTCCGATGGATATGCCCCTTTGGACTTTTTCCATCGGAAATTCCGACGGAATTAGATAGAGAACATGTTCTCTATTTTTCCAATGAAAAAAATTTCTATCGGAATTTCCGTCCATCTGGATGCAATTCCAATGGACTAAAAATCACACATGCTCGGAAACATAGAACTTAATTTTCTCGGCTTGTCGTAGTGCTTTAGGTCACTGCGTTCTTGACGGTCGGATTTTAGTGGGACCGTGTGTATGCAAGACAGCTTGAGCGGAATTCCGTCGGAATAACCCGTCGGAGTTTATTCCGACGGAAATTCCGCTTGTGTGTACAAGGCATAAGAAAGTAATTTCCTGCTTCTTTTTGGTTACACAAGACAGCATGAAGACAGAAGGCAGCAGCCATAAAGCACACATGCTTTTTTAAGCTCGTTGCAGCTTTATAACTATTCTATTTTATATATTTTTACCTACACTGAACTATTATACTTTTACATTGTATCTATGATGCCAACTGTGTGACAATAAACTCACACTTTGTTTTAAGTCAGTCTGACTATCAATGCTTTTCATCCAGAAACGCCCTAGAGATACAAGAATATTAGATATTGTTTTTATTCTTCACTATCCCACGACTCCCACCAAACTTACCAGAGAGGCCCCACAAGGAGCACACACCAAGACAATCCACAAACCGTGGTGAAGTGGGGTTCTGTGTGGCCACAGAGGGCATACAGGGACCAGGCTACAGAAAAATCAATCAAAAGAGAAAAGGAAGATAATATACATTATTGGACACAATACAGTCCAATGTTATAGGCTAACATTGCCTCATATTATACTTACACAGACTCTGCTAGAGAAAACGTGTTGGTACAGGGGCACCAATCAATAAAAGCCAAACAAGTGTAAGGATGTGACACCGTCACAAGAGAGCCACTGTGGGAAAAGGTGAAGAAAAATTCAATAAGGTTGAAATTACTCATAATGGTAAAGACGCTGCAGCAATGCAAGAGGGCCCAATATGCATAACCCTATAAGGTTATAATGATCCCTAAGTAGACATGCTAAGGTAATAATAAAGCAATCCAAAAAAAATAAAAAATTATTCTCTATGGAGATGGTTCACATCTCAACTCCATGTAGCCTGAAGCCAAACGCCTAAAGCTCAAATTTCTGGAGCTTTTTTCGTAGCTCAATTCGGGCAGATTTGTGCGTTTTTCTGCTTTCTACACTGGTGACCTTTTGACCTGTACATAATCGCAGCAAAAACGTGGTAAAAATTGCAGGAAAAACAAGACTTTGCTGAAAACAACACGCTCAGGTGTGAATGCAGTCTTAAGGCCAGTACACACGGTCTGACTTTTTGCCAACAAACTTCAAAATTGGCAAGTTTTTCCAAAAAATCCTACCGTGTGTACGCTCCATCAGACAAACTTTTTCGGTTTTCTTCGGACAAAAGTTCGCTCTGCAAACGGACAAACTTTTCGGCAACAAAAGTCCGATGGTGCAAAGTCCGACCGTGTGTACAGAAATCCATCGGACTTTTGTCCGAAGTGCAAATGTGCATGCCCAGAACCTTAAAATCAACCAACAATAGCAGAAGTTGACCAAAGGGTGGCGGTAAAGAGCAAAACAACCACGTGATGTTGGGAATGTTATGGGAAAGTTGGCAGAAAAGTCCTGCCGTGTGTAAGCTATGGGTGTGCCCGGCCAACTCCCTTCGGACAAAAATCCACGGAAAAGTTTGTTTGAAGTTCGACCGTGTGTACGAGGCTTTAGACCGTGTGTTACTGGCAGGACCACCATGTGAAAATCAAAAGAAAAAAAATCCTAAAAAAACAAATGCAGTCACTACATTTAACCACTTGTCTACCAGGCAGTTTTTTAAATTTCGCAGACAAAATCATTGTTTGATAGAAAATTGCTTTAAACCACAAAACAGTATGTAATTTCTGAACTGATGGCAATTGACATTTTTAATATCGCACGATAACTACACAACTTTTTAAGAAAAAAATACACAAAAGCAATTTTGCTACACACAACCCAAATTCTCCCAATTCTTTTGGTAGAATAACAAAGATTGGGTTAGGCCGAGTAAGTATATACGAAACATGCCAAGTCTTAAAGCCGAGTTCCACCCAAACATAGAACTTCCTCTTTAAGTTTTGGTGCCCCCCTGACATGCCACATCTGGCATGTCATTTTTTTTGAGGGGGGGCAGGTACCCTGTTTTTAGAAGCACCCAGCTTCCACTTCCTCCCCTGGCGCTGGAAAAGAGATCACCGCTCCCCCCTTCCTCCCTGCAATCTTCTGGGACATGTCACAGGTCCCAGAAGATTGCCCGGCCTTTCACAGCGCGCATTGCGGCTCGCGCAGTTTGCGCCCGGCTGTGAAGCCACAGCCAGGCAGCCACAGTTAGAAATAAACCAGGAATAGTCTGTATATTTCCTGGGAGATATTGTGGATAAATATTACTGTTCCATTTGCTTGGTCACCCTGTGCCAATAAAAGACACAGAGTCACATAAGAGGGACATGGGGAGCTGAAACAAAGGTTTCCCAGTTCTCTCCAAAAGCCTCTGTCCTGGGTGAGTCTGTCACAAGAACCTTTATGGAGGGAGCTGAAATGTTCGAGTTGCCAAGCAACAGCCAAGAAACCTTAAGGATTTAGAGAAGATTTGTGAAGAGTGGAACAAAATCCCTCCTGAGATGTGTGCAAACCTGGTCACGAACTACAACAAACGTCCAAGTACGAAGTCATGTTTTGCTTGGGGATCAAATACTTATTTTACACACTGAACTGTAATTTAATTTATAACTAGGGTTGAGCGAACCCGAACTGTAAAGTTCGGGTTCGTACCGGACTTTTGGGTTTTTGGTACCCAGACCCGAACCCGAACAATGTACTGTATGTTCGAGTTCGGTGGTCGGCAATGTAATGGCACATTTTAAAAAGTTGCAGGGCAGCCAATCACATTTGGTTAACTCGTGTGCCCTTAGAAGCCATCACAGCCATGCCTACTAATGGCATGGCTGTGATTGGCCAGTGCAGCATGTGACCCAGCCTCTATATAAGCTAGAGACACATAGCACAGCACGTCACTCTGCTTTAGATAGTGTAGAGAAAGGTTGCTGCTGCTGCTTTGAGGGAGAGAATTAGATAGGAGTCCTGATTCAGAAATGTTGTGTGGGTGCAGTGCACAATCTTTTTTTTTTTTTTTTTATTGAAAAGTTTTCAAATAGAATGGAACAAACAGAACAGAAAGTAAAGCAAGCAAGTAATACCTTGGTTACATGAATATCAGGAAATGAATATACCGACATTTGAATGTCAAAGGCACAGTCCCAAGGGACAATAGCAACAATCTAGTATGGTGAAATAGCATAACTTCGCATAACTTACTAGAAAAGGTGGGTAAATAGAAGGAAAAGGAGGAGTAGAGAAAGGAGAGGGGAGTATAGAGGAGAAGAGGAAGAGAGAGAGGAACAACCTGCGGTCAGATTATGCTTCAAATGTGAAAAGGAAACGCAGAAAAGGATAAAGACTATGTCAGATGAAAACAGTAGGAAACAAAACCATTTATGGATACGTCAAGTGTCACTTTTAAACCAAGTTGACCATATTTTCCATTGGTTATCAAATTTTTGTTTCTTGCCAGTCCTCCTAGCCAACAAAGACTCATATATATATATATATATATATATATATATATATATATATATATATATATAGTGTGACTGGGTGATGACCAGTACTTCCGATGCATTCGGTGCCTTATCTGCCTTCCAATTCCTCGCAATTAGCGTCCTAGCTGCCAAAAGGATATGTGTTACCACTGCTCTGAAGTCGGGGGGGAAAATTTCAATGCCAATATTCAAAATTGATAAGGTAGGGTTGGGGCGTGTCAGAATTCCGGTGATACCTGAGATGTAGCGGAAAGTGGAGTTCCAGAAACTGGTTAAGTGTCTGCAAGTCCACAACATGTGGAGCAAGTTACCTGTTGTTCCACAGTTCCTCCAGCATAACGGGGAACTATGCGTCCCGAACTTAGAGATTCTGTATGGAGTAAGATACCACCTAAGAGCTATTTTTTGGGACATCTCCCAGTGGTTAACACACCTGGACGCTTTATAGAGCGAACAAAGTGCATGTTGCCACTGTGAAACTGAAATCTCTATACCCAGGTCAGATTCCCATTTCTTATAGGGTTGGGATTTTATGAATAGTAGCTTATGTTTGAAAAGATTATAGAAAAGGGAAATACCTGTAACGGGAGCGCCCGGGGAACCCAGAATCTCTTGGACAGTATGGGATACCCTTGCTTCAGCTTCCCCAATGCCTCTTATGTGTCAACCACCCGGTGTCTCCCTTAGGGGCACAGGGTGAATGAAAACCCCCACTATAATCTGTGATTGTGTGACAGGGGGTCACTCTGGGCACAGGGTGAATGGAAAAACCCCACTATGACCTATGATAGCCACATTCAATGCTGTTTATACATTGTATCTAGATTGGGTGTGTACTGTGGTTGGGGGTTGTGTAATCCTTGCTGTGATGAGGTGTGATTGCATTCTATTGTGAATTAAGTCTGCTACTGTGATGATGTGGATTGGAGCTGGTCGACCGTCTGGCTGCATATTATGGAATGTTGAAGTGTCTTCTGTGAGGAGGGAGGGGGAAATCACCCCTCCTGCTAAGACTGTTTACTGAAGGAGAAGTTTGAATACACCTGACCTGTATCACCATTGTCATTGGACAGTTTAACCCGCCCTGTTCCCCCAAGGATGGGAGGGAAGGGTTTTGAAGAGAAATGTGTTACCATGTGTTTAGAAAATAAAGTCCTTCCCTGTTTTGGAACTTGAAATACAGAGCATTGTCTCGTATCTCTGGAAGGATTAATCCTATGGGAAGTGGTCGCCTGGCTGTGGAGGGTCGATAGTGGTTGTGTGTTCAGAGAGGGAATATTCTAAACGGCGTTAACCCCTTTCATATTGGGGGGTGTCGTTACAATACCTTTAGGGGGAGTAGGGTTCGTATCGTAAAAGCGCCAGACCTCTTTAGGGAGGTATATCCTATGTGGGAGATTTGAATATTTTTATATTGGTCGGTGGGTGCCAAGGAGAACTACTTCTGTAGGGAAACATATGGAAGGAGGGTGTTATCCTGATATAAATCATCTATTGTTTTGATACCTCTATCTTGCCAGCTCTTAAGAGATAAGTTGGGTATAATCTGGGAGAGAGTCGTGATGGGCACAGGAACTTCTATTTGGTTGGAAAGTGGGACTGGTAATTTCCTCAGGTCTCTCCAGACCATCAGAGAAGCTTGAATGGTGGGGGGTAGTCCATGTATGGGAAAGGGTTTCCACACATCTATAAGGAGGAGAGATTTAATATTCGTAATTGGGCTCAAAGACTGTTCAATACCTCGCCATATAGAGGTTGGTGTTGGATTAATCCAACTTTTAAGTTGTGTCAGGAGAGAAGCGCGATAGTAGTCTTGAATGTCAACTAATCCCAACCCACCCGCTAACCGATGCTTAACCAACAGAGCTTTGGAGCATCTCGGTCTTTTAAATCTCCAGATGAAGTTAGAAAGAAGGGTGTTGAGGTTTTTGAGGTGTAAGCTAGAGATGGGGATAGGGAGTGTTCTAAATATGTAAAGCATTTGAGGAAGGATCAGCATTTTAAAGGCGGCTAGACGACCAGACCAGGATAATTCTATATTGGAAAGTCGTTTGGTATCTATGGTTAGTTTGTTAATTAACGCTGAATAATTAACTTCTGCCAGCCGAAGGGGATCGGTCGTAAGTTCTATGCCCAGGTAAGTGATATGAGATTTACTCCATGAGTATGGGACAGTATCCTGAAGGTGTTTCTTTAAGGGGGTGGGATACCTAGGTCTAGGATAATCGATTTCGTGAAATTAACCTTGTAGAAAGAGATTCTACTAAATTCCGTAAGTTTCGTGAGCATGGTGCAAGGAGGGGGAGGGGTTGGTTAAGGACAGAATTACGTCGTCTGCAAATAAGTTAGTAACATGGGACCTGCCTTGAATAGGGAAGCCCGTAATATCTGGGTGGGACCTGATTCTCTCGGCCAGTGGCTCAATAAGAAGGTTAAAGATCGAGGGAGAAAGAGGGCATCCCTGTCTAGTGCCGTTTGAGATTGAAAAGGTGTTAGATAACATGTTGGACATGTAGACTTGGGCACAGGGCGAGGAGTAGAGAGCAAGTATGGCCGAGAGGATGGGTCCTGAGAAACCAAATTTCTGCAGGGTGTGAGTCATATATCCCCAGTGTATCCGGGCGAATGCCTTCTCCGCATCCAAAGAGAGGAGCAGAGAAGGCGTCCGACAGGACTTAGTGTACTGTACAATCCCAACAACACGTCTCGTGGCGTCTGATGCTTGCCTTCCCTGAGTAAAGCCAGATTGGTCAGGACCAATTAAAAGAGGAAGGATGGGTAGTAGGGATGAGCCGAACACCCCCGGGTTCGGTTCGCACCAGAACCTTCGAACGGACCGAAAGTTCGCGCGAATTTTCGAACCCTATTCGTTATAATGGACGCGAACGTTTGAAATCAAAATTTCTAATTACAACGGCCAATATGCATGTTAATGTCATAAAACAGGTTTGGGGACCCGGGTCCTGCCCCAGGGGACATATATCAATGCAAAAAGAAATTTTAAAAACTAAAGTTTTTTCGGGAGCAGTCATTTTAATGATGCATAAAGTGAAAAAAAAAAAAGTGAAATTTTCCTTTAAATATGGTACCTGGGGGGTGTCTAAAGTATGCCTGTGAAGTGGCATGTGTTTCCCGTGTTTAGAACTGTCCTTGCACAAAATGACATTTGTAAAGGAAAAAAAGAAGCCATTTAAAACCACTTGCGGCTTTAATGTCATGTCTTGTCCTGGCCGCCATATGGCTGAAAATCCTTGAGAAAAATGGCATGGCTACCCCATCACCCCCCCCCCCCCCCCACCCCAGCCCCTTTGGGTCTTGTATGTATACTAAGGGGGACCCCGCACCCAAAATAAAACCCTATACCTACAACCCTATATACTCTGAACAGCAGTATATAGGTGGTGCAAACAAGACATGGACTGTAGGTTTGTTCTTAAGTAGAATCTGAACAGGTACATTATGAAGTGTAGCTACATCCCAAAAAAATCAATTTTTAAGCTTTTTGGAGAACATAGGGAGGGGTTATCACCCCTGTAACATTTGCTGTCTTTGCACATCTGTTCAGAACATGTCACCTCACTTTCCGTCCCAATGACAAATGTTTTTGGAAAAGTGGGGTTTTAATTGAAACAAGGATTGGTGATAAAGCATCAGTAGAGAGGAGATACCTTTTTCCCAAATTAAATCTAACAGGATAGAATTTTCCTTCCTAGGGGTAGATTTCCTCTCACTTCCTGTTTTCTCTTGCCGTTTGCAAGTAGGAGTCGTTTGTAAGTTGGATGTTTGAAAGTAGGGGCCTGCCGTATATACTCTGCAGAAATTTGCCCTATTAGATGTTGGTGTAGCCACAAGACTGGTGGGCACAGGAATGGGCCCTGCTGTGAGTTAATAGATCAAGATTTGTACTTGCATGCACCTGTTGAACCAGGCAGAAAAATTGGGCCTTTGGTGGTGGTGGTGGTGGTGGTGGTGGTGGACGGTGTTGCCACAAGACTGTAAGCCCTCACAGTTACTCTTGGTGGGTGCAGGAATGGGCCCTGCTGTGAGTTATTAGATCAAGATTTGTAATTGCATGCACCTGTTGAACAGGGCAGAAAAATTGGGCCTTTGGTGGTGGTGGTGGTGGTGGACGGTGTTGCCACAAGACTGTAGGCCCTCATAGTTACTCTTGGTGGGCGCAGGAATGGGCCCTGCTGTGAACTATTAGATCAAGATTTGTAATTACACGCCCCTGTTAAACAGGGGCTGAAAAATTGTGCCTTAGGCATTGGTGCTGGTGCCACAACACTGCAACCCCTCACAGATACTGTACTTGGAGCACAGCAGTCACACCTGTTGCGAAGCATCTTTTTAAAAAATTGTAATTACACGCCCCTGTTATACAGGGGCTGAAAAATTGTGCCTTAGGCACTGGTGCTGGTGCCACAACACTGCAACCCCTCACAGATACTGTACTCTGAGCACAGCAATGAGACCTGTTGCAAAGCATTGCCTAAAAATTGTAATTACACGCCCCAACAGGGGCTGAAAAATTGTGCCTTAGGCACTGGTGCTGGTGCCACAACACTGCAACCCCTCACAGATACTGTACTCTGAGCACAGCAGTCACACCTGTTGCGAAGCATCTTTTTAAAAAATTGTAATTACACGCCCCTGTTATACAGGGGCTGAAAAATTGTGCCTTAGGCACTGGTGTGGTGGCATGGATCATTGAGGAGGAGGAAGAGGATAGTCAGTGAACATAACAGGACAGTCACTCAGCATCAGCATAGGCAGTCTTGAAGGGATGTGACATTATAAATTATTCCGTTATATCCGCTTCAGGTGTCTGGTAGCTGGTGGTGATCCAAGACTGATTCATTTTTATGAAGGTCAGTCGATCAACCGAGTCGGTGGACAGGCGCACCCTATGATCGGTGACAAATCCTCCAGCAGCACTGAATGTGCGTTCGGAAAGAACGCTGGATGCAGGACAGGCCAGTAGCTCAATTGCATACTGTGCAAGCTCTGGCCAGTGATCCATCCTCAGGACCCAGTAAGCCAGAGGATTTTCGGTGGGAAAGGTGTCCAAGTCTGACCTTGCCCCTAGGTATTCCTGCACCATGTATATCAGACGCTGGCGATGGTTGCTGGAACCGATCATACCTTGGGGCTGCGGACTAAAAAATTGTCTGAACGCATCGGTCAGACGTCCACCTTCCCCACCGCTCCTTCTGCTACTGACCGAAGCCTCAGCAACTCGTCGTCCAGGACCAGGAGTTTGTAACCTCCCAGTTTCTGGGAACGCGTTGCACAGACCTTTCTGCAAGGCCTCCCTGAGATGTCTCATCCTCTGCTCCCTCTGCGACGGCAAGATAAGGTCCGCAACCTTACCCTTGTACCGTGGATCAAGGAGAGTGGCCAGCCAGTAATGGTCACTCTCCTTGATCCGAAGAACACGAGGATCCTTCCGCAGGCTTTGCAGGATCAGGGAGGCCATGCAGCGTAGGTTAGCTGAGGCATTCGGTCCGGAGTCTTCTGGGTCACTGAGGATGACATGATCGCCAGCCACCTCCTCCCAGCCACGTACAAGTCCACTGGTTTGTTGGGACTGTACATCATCCCTAAAAGACTGCTGCTGCTGATGCTGAGTGCCAGGCTCCACCTCCATGCTCACACAATCCTCCTCCTCCTCCTCCTCCTCTTCCTGTGTGATGGGTGGGACAGAAGGAACATTGTCTGGATAAAGGGGGCCTTGAGAGACAAGGAAGTCCTCCTCTTCCTGCCTCTGTTCTGCCTCAAGTGCCCTGTCCATTATCCCACGCAGCGTATGCTCCAACAGGTGGACAAGAGGTACAGTGTCACTGATGCATGCACTGTCACTGCTCACCATCCTCGTGGCCTCCTCAAATGGTGAGAGGACAGTGCATGCATCCCTGATCATGCTCCACTGGCGTGGGGAAAAAAAGCCAAGCTCCCCTGACCCTGTCCTGGTGCCGTAGTCGCAAAGGTACTCATTGATGGCCCTCTGCTGCGTGTGCAGTCGCTGCAGCATGGCCAACGTTGAGTTCCACCTGGTGGGCATGTCACATATTAGGCGGTTCTTGGGCAGGTTCAGCTCCTTTTGCAGCTCAGTCAGCCGAGCACTGGCATTATAAGATCGGCGGAAATGCACACAGACTTTCCTGGCCTGCCTCAGGACATCCTGTAAGCCTGGGAACCTGCCCAAGAACCGCTGCACCACCAGGTTGAGGACGTGAGCCATACAGGGCACATGGGTGAGCTGCCCCTGTCGCAGGGCGGAGAGGAGGTTGGTGCCATTATCAGAAACGACCATTCCTGGCTTAAGCTGGCATGGCGTCAACCACCTCTCGGCCTGCCCCTGCAGAGCTGCCAGAACCTCTGGCCCAGTGTGGCTCCTGTCCCCCAAACACACCAGCGCAAGCACGGCATGGCATCTTTTTGCCTGCGTACTCGCGTAGCCCCTTGTACGCCTACGGAGCACCGCTGGTTCCGAGGACAGAGCACTCGAAGAGGACATGGAGGAAGAAGAAGAGGAGGGGGTGGAGGAGAGAGGTGTGTCACAACCAGTAGTAGCATTTTGGAGGCGTGGTGGCGGAACAACCTCCAACACTACTGCACCTTGTCCTGCATCCCTCCCAGCTGCCAATAGAGTGACCCAATGGGCCGTGAAAGAAAGATAACGTCCCTGTCCATGCCTGCTGGACCATGAGTCAGCGGTAATATGCACCTTACCGCTGACCGCCCTGTCCAGCGAGGCATGGACATTGCCTTCCACATGCCAGTAGAGAGACGGAATCGCCTTCCGTGAGAAAAAGTGGCGTTTGGGAACCTGCCACTGAGGAACCGCACATTGAACAAACTCACGGAAGGGGGCCGAGTCTATCAACTGAAAAGGCAGCAGTTGAAGTGCTAGCAATTTAGCCAAGCTAGCATTCAACCGCTGGGCATGTGGATGGCTGGGAGTATACTTCTTTCGACGGTCCAGCAGCTGGGGCAGGGAAATTTGCCTGCTACAATCGGACGTCGGTGTACTGCAAGTACTTGGTTGTGACACACCTAATTCTACACCTTCAGTCCTCTCAGAGCAGCTTTCAGAGAGGACTGAAGATATAGTGGGGATGGAGATCCCAGCTGATGAGGAGCAAGGAGAGGTCCGCTTTGTTCTTTGGTGTGGGTCTTTTATGTGTGCTTGCCAACGAGCTGCATGGCAGGTCGACATATGTCTGCTCATGCTTGTGGTGCCCAAGCGGCTGATGTTTTGGCCACGCGAGATACGCTTGAGACAAATATTGCAAATAGCAGTGGTGCGATCTGATGCACTCGTCTCAAAAAAGGCCCACACCAAAGAACTTTTGTGATAACGTGCAGAGGCAGCGCCCTGCACAGGCGGAGCTCTGCGGTGTGGTACAGTTGCTGTGCTGGCCTCTAGCTGGCCTCCAGGGGGCATCCTGCCTCGTTGGACATGTGACGCTGCATCCTCCTCCTCCTCCTCCTCTCTCCCTTCAGGCACCCACGTGGAGTCAGTGACCTCATCATCCCCTCCCTCTTCACCACTAGAGCAAACCTGGCAGTAAGCTGCAGCTGGTGGAACACTACTGCCAGATTGCTGTCCTTCAGCATCCCCTCTCTCTGCGCGCACACTACTGACTTCCTCAAGCTGGGTATCATCATCCGAGCCTTCGAATCGTTGGGCATCCTCCTGGAGCATGTACCCAACACTGTGCTCAAACAGTTCGGGGGACTCCTCAGGAGGACATGGTGGGTCTAGGGAAGGGGTGGCTGATGATGCCATTGAGTACGCGTTGGCAGCTGCTCTGCCAGTACCCTGAGCCTGGGTGAGAGAGGATGAGGAGGATGAGGAGGGCTTGGTCATCCATTCTACCAAGCCTTCGGCATGATGCGGCTCCACATGTCCAGCTGCCGAAAACAAAGACAAGCGTGTCCCATGGCCACGTGCTGATGACGATGCACGACCACGTCCACGGCCAGCACTGTTGTCTCTAGAAACAGAGCCTGCCTGCCCTGTGTTCTTGCCTCGGCACGCTCTGCCTCTCCTTGGCGGTCTTCCAGCCATTGTAGTCGGTAGTGTATATAGTATAAAAAATAGAACTCCTATGTGTGCTCACAACACACTGTAGGTCCTATGGGTGCTGACACTAACACACTATAGGTACTATGTGTGCTGCTGACAAGAAAATATAGGAGCTCTGTTTGCTGCCACTAACACACTAGAAGTCCTATTGGTGCTTCTGAGATGAAAATATAGGAGCTCTGTGTGATGCCACTAACACACTAGAAGTCCTATGGGTGCTTCTGAGATGAAAATATAGGAGCTCTGTTTGCTGCCACTAACACACTAGAAGTCCTATGGGTGCTGCTGAGAAGAAAATATAGGAGCTCTGTGTGATGCCACTAACACACTAGAAGTCCTATGGGTGCTTCTGAGATGAAAATATAGGAGCTCTGTGTGATGCCACTAACACACTAGAAGTCCTATGGGTGCTGCTGAGAAGAAAATATAGGAGCTCTGTTTGCTGCCACTAACACACTAGAAGTCCTATGGGTGCTGCTGAGAAGAAAATATAGGAGCTCTGTGTGATGCCACTAACACATTAGAAGTCCTATGGGTGCTGCTAAGAAGAAAATATAGGAGCTCTGTTTGCTGCCACTAACACACTAGAAGTCCTATGGGTGCTTCTGAGAAGAAAATATAGGAGCTCTGTGTGATGCCACTAACACACTAGAAGTCCTATGGGTGCTTCTGAGATGAAAATATAGGAGCTCTGTGTGATGCCACTAACACACTAGAAGTCCTATGGGTGCTTCTGAGATGAAAATATAGGAACTCTGTGTGATACCACTAACACACTAGAAGTCCTATGGGTGCTTCTGAGAAGAAAATATAGGAGCTCTGTTTGCTGCCACTAACACACTAGAAGTCCTATGGGTGCTGCTGAGAAGAAAATATAGGAGCTCTGTGTGATGCCACTAACACACTAGAAGTCCTATGGGTGCTTCTGAGATGAAAATATAGGAGCTCTGTGTGATGCCACTAACACACTAGAAGTCCTATGGGTGCTTCTGAGATGAAAATATAGGAGCTCTGTGTGATGCCACTAACACACTAGAAGTCCTATGGGTGCTGCTGAGAAGAAAATATAGGAGCTATGTGTGATGCCACTAACACACTAGAAGTCCTATGGGTGCTTCTGAGATGAAAATATAGGAGCTCTGTGTGATGCCACTAACACACTAGAAGTCCTATGGGTGCTTCTGAGATGAAAATATAGGAGCTCTGTTTGCTGCCACTAACACACTAGAAGTCCTATGGGTGCTGCTGAGAAGAAAATATAGGAGCTCTGTGTGATGCCACTAACACACTAGAAGTCCTATGGGTGCTTCTGAGATGAAAATATAGGAGCTCTGTGTGATGCCACTAACACACTAGAAGTCCTATGGGTGCTGCTGAGAAGAAAATATAGGAGCTCTGTTTGCTGCCACTAACACACTAGAAGTCCTATGGGTGCTGCTGAGAAGAAAATATAGGAGCTCTGTGTGATGCCACTAACACACTAGAAGTCCTATGGGTGCTGCTGAGAAGAAAATATAGGAGCTCTGTTTGCTGCCACTAACACACTAGAAGTCCTATGGGTGCTGCTGAGAAGAAAATATAGGAGCTCTGTGTGATGCCACTAACACACTAGAAGTCCTATGGGTGCTTCTGAGATGAAAATATAGGAGCTCTGTGTGATGCCACTAACACACTAGAAGTCCTATGGGTGCTGCTGAGAAGAAAATATAGGAGCTCTGTTTGCTGCCACTAACACACTAGAAGTCCTATGGGTGCTTCTGAGAAGAACATATAGGAGCTCTGTGTGATGCCACTAACACACTAGAAGTCCTATGGGTGCTGCTGAGAAGAAAATATAGGAGCTCTGTTTGCTGCCACTAACACACTAGAAGTCCTATGGGTGCTGCTGAGAAGAAAATATAGGAGCTCTGTGTGATGCCACTAACACACTAGAAGTCCTATGGGTGCTTCTGAGATGAAAATATAGGAGCTCTGTGTGATGCCACTAACACACTAGAAGTCCTATGGGTGCTGCTGAGAAGAAAATATAGGAGCTCTGTGTGATGCCACTAACACACTAGAAGTCCTATGGGTGCTTCTGAGATGAAAATATAGGAGCTCTGTGTGATGCCACTAACACACTAGAAGTCCTATGGGTGCTGCTGAGAAGAAAATATAGGAGCTCTGTGTGATGCCACTAACACACTAGAAGTCCTATGGGTGCTTCTGAGATGAAAATATAGGAACTCTGTGTGATGCCACTAACACACTAGAAGTCCTATGGGTGCTGCTGAGAAGAAAATATAGGAGCTCTGTTTGCTGCCACTACCACACTAGAAGTCCTATGGGTGCTTCTGAGAAGAAAATATAGGAGCTCTGTGTGATGCCACTAACACACTAGAAGTCCTATGGGTGCTGCTGAGAAGAAAATATAGGAGCTCTGTTTGCTGCCACTAACACACTAGAAGTCCTATGGGTGCTGCTGAGAAGAAAATATAGGAGCTCTGTGTGATGCCACTAACACACTAGAAGTCCTATGGGTGCTTCTGAGATGAAAATATAGGAGCTCTGTGTGATGCCACTAACACACTAGAAGTCCTATGGGTGCTGCTGAGAAGAAAATATAGGAGCTCTGTGTGATGCCACTAACACACTAGAAGTCCTATGGGTGCTTCTGAGATGAAAATATAGGAGCTCTGTGTGATGCCACTAACACACTAGAAGTCCTATGGGTGCTGCTGAGAAGAAAATATAGGAGCTCTGTGTGATGCCACTAACACACTAGAAGTCCTATGGGTGCTTCTGAGATGAAAATATAGGAACTCTGTGTGATGCCACTAACACACTAGAAGTCCTATGGGTGCTGCTGAGAAGAAAATATAGGAGCTCTGTTTGCTGCCACTAACACACTAGAAGTCCTATGGGTGCTTCTGAGATGAAAATATAGGAACTCTGTGTGATGCCACTAACACACTAGAAGTCCTATGGGTGCTGCTGAGAAGAAAATATAGGAGCTCTGTTTGCTGCCACTAACACACTAGAAGTCCTATGGGTGCTTCTGAGAAGAAAATATAGGAGCTCTGTGTGATGCCACTAACACACTAGAAGTCCTATGGGTGCTTCTGAGATGAAAATATAGGAACTCTGTGTGATGCCACTAACACACTAGAAGTCCTATGGGTGCTGCTGAGAAGAAAATATAGGAGCTCTGTGTGATGCCACTAACACACTAGAAGTCCTATGGGTGCTTCTGAGATGAAAATATAGGAACTCTGTGTGATGCCACTAACACACTAGAAGTCCTATGGGTGCTGCTGAGAAGAAAATATAGGAGCTCTGTTTGCTGCCACTAACACACTAGAAGTCCTATGGGTGCTTCTGAGAAGAAAATATAGGAGCTCTGTGTGATGCCACTAACACACTAGAAGTCCTATGGGTGCTTCTGAGATGAAAATATAGGAACTCTGTGTGATGCCACTAACACATTAGAAGTCCTATGGGTGCTGCTAAGAAGAAAATATAGGAGCTCTGTTTGCTGCCACTAACACACTAGAAGTCCTATGGGTGCTTCTGAGAAGAAAATATAGGAGCTCTGTGTGATGCCACTAACACACTAGAAGTCCTATGGGTGCTTCTGAGATGAAAATATAGGAACTCTGTGTGATGCCACTAACACATTAGAAGTCCTATGGGTGCTGCTGAGAAGAAAATATAGGAGCTCTGTTTGCTGCCACTAACACACTAGAAGTCCTATGGGTGCTGCTGAGAAGAAATTATAGGAGCTCTGTGTGATGCCACTAACACACTAGAAGTCCTATGGGTGCTGCTGAGAAGAAAATATAGGAGCTCTGTTTGCTGCCACTAACACACTAGAAGTCCTATGGGTGCTGTTGGGGTGCAATGCTGTGCTAACAGCACTGCGGTTGGTACTACTGCAATACTGTACTAACAGTAAGCACGCACCAGACTAATCCCCAGCAGCAGCTAATAACACGCTAACTGTGCAATCAGCAGCAATGAACGATCAATGACTTAGGTAGCAATGGTTTAGCAAAGAAATAGCCAATGGTTTAGCAAAGAAGAGCAAATCTTTCAGTATCAAGCAAAGACAGAATCAGCAGACTGATCTCTCCTAAAGCCGGAACTCATGTGACCGGGGCCGATGGCGTGGCGGCCTTTTAAATGGTGGGGCATGTACTAAAGCCCCTGAGCTGTAATTGGCTACAGGCGTCCTGCCTGTAGCCAATTATTGCTCTCCGAGTTTCGGGCGCTGTGATTGGCCAAGCATGCGGGGTCACAGTGCATGCTTGGCCAATCATCAGCCAGCAATGCACTGCGCCGGCCGCGCCGGCCGCAATGCATTGCGGGGCCGCTCGCATCACACGAATGTGATGCGAACGGCCCAAATAGTTCTGGGCTCGACGAGCGAGCGAACGCCCGGTGCTCGATTCGAACATGGGTTCGAATCGAGCACCGGGCCCATCCCTAATGGGTAGTAACCTGTGGGCCAGAACCTTAGCATATAACTTGACGTCAGTATCTTTTTACCCTGCCTTGAGCCCAGTGCCAGAGAAAAGATGACTTTTATCCATCTGTTAGTTAGGTTGGCGTCGGCGGGCATTTTATGCAAGCTCAGTGCGCCAGCACTGCATATGTTACTGTGAGATACACCCTTTAGATACTCTTGGTCTATTCTGCTATTATAAAAACACCCATTTAGGGCAAAAAATATATATTTTGCTGCGTTTCCTGCATATCTGTATTTAGTGAGATACACACTTTTGATACTGTTTTATTCTGCTGTTCCAAAAAAAAATTATGTAGGACAAACATTTTTTGGCAACGTTTTCTGCATATCTGTACGTGTGAGATACACACTTCAGATACTGTTCTCCTATTCTGCTATTCCCCAAAAAAAAATTTGGGCAAAAAAAATTATTTGGGTGCGTTTTCTGCATATTTGTACCTGTGAGATGCACCCTTTAGATACTGTTGCTCTATTTTGCTATTCAATAAAACACATTTAGGTGAAAAATCTTAAATTCCGGCCTAGTCTGTATCTGTACGTGTGAGATACACCCTTTAGATACTGTTGTTCTATTCTGCTATTCTAAAAACAACCATTTAGGGCAAAAAAAAAATTTGCAGCGTTTGCTGCATATCTGTTCATGTGAGATACACCCTTAAGATGCTGTTCTATTCTGCTATTCAAAAAACACCCATTTAGGGCAAGATCCTAAATTTGAGAAATATGAGGAGAACGTCAAATAAGGGACATGGCCCCGGTCGTGGTGCTGCTGGTGGAGCTCCTGTTGCAGGGAGAGGACGTGGTCGATCTGTGCCAGCTACAAGCACAAGTGAAACACCTTCTTCAGGTGCGAATAGGCGACAGAGCCTGCAGCGGTATTTGGTAGGGCCTAATGCGGCTCTACGAATGTTGAGGCCAGGACAATCACAGGCGATTAGTAGATTGGGTTGCTGACGGTGCCTCCAGTTCCTTCACATTGTCTCCCACCCAGTCTCCTGCTAAAAGATCAGAGTTGGCACCTGCAGCTGATGTTTATCAGTCTTTCACCCCACCCCCTTGCAAATCAGCCAAGCAGTCTGAGCCCCAAGTCATGCAGCAGTCTCTTCTGCTTTTTGATGATTCTGTTAGCAGGGTTTCCCAGGGCCATCCACCTAGCCCTGCCCCAGAAGTGGAAGAGATTGAGTGCACCGATACCCAACCACTTATGTTTCAAGATGAGTACATGGGAGGACCATCGGAGCACATCTCGGATGATGAAGAAACACAGGTGCCAACTGCTGCTGCTTTCGCAATTGTGCAGACCGACAAGGAGGGCAGGGGTGAAGACTGGGTGGAAGATGATGTGGAGGACGAGGTCCTCGACCCCACATGGAATCAACGTCATGCAGGTGACCTGTGTAGTTCGGAGGAAGAGGCGGTGGTCGCACAGAGCCACCAGCACAGCAGAAGAGGGAGCAGGGTGCAAAAGCGGAGCGTCCATCCCCTAGACAGTATGCCTGCTACTGCCCAACGCAGCAAGGGACCGAGCACACCAAAGCCAGGTCCAAGGAGTTCCCTAGCGTGGCAGTTATTCAGACAATGTGCTGATGACAAGACACGAGTGGTTTGCACGCTGTGCAATCAGAGCCTGAAGCGAGGCATAAACGTTCTCAACCTGAGCACAACTGCATGACCAGGCATCTAAGTGCAAAGCACAAGCTGCAGTGGAGTAGACACCTCAAAAACCAAGAAAGGTCTCTGGCTCCTCCTTCCTCTTCTGCTGCAGTCTCGGCCTCTTCATCCACCTCTGTAGTGACAGTGGCACCTGTCACCCCGCAAAACAGAGGATCTGCCAGCAACACTACCACCTGGGTCACCAACCATCTCCACAATGTCCCATGGAAGCGTTCAGCTCTCTATCTCCCAAACACTGGAGCAGAAGAGGAAGTACCCCCATACCAACCCGCGATCCCTGGCCCTGAATGCCAGCATTTCAAAATTCCTGGCCTTTGAAATGCTGTCATTCCGTCTGGTGGAAACACAGAGTTTTAAAAGCATGATGGCATTGGCTGTCCCACAGTACGTCGTGCCCAGCCGCCACTACTTTTCCAGGCGAGCCATCCCTTCCCTGCACAACCAAGTGGGGGACAAAATCAGGTGTGCACTGCGCAACGCCATCTGTGGCAAGGTCCTCCTAACTACGGATTTGTGGACCAGTAAGCACAGTCAGGGTTGTTATATCTCCCTAACAGTACACTGGGTAAATGCAGTGGCGGCTGGGCCTGAGGCGGATAGCAGTTTGGCGCATGTCCTTCCACCACCGAGGATTGCAGGGCGCTTCAGTTTGCCTCCTGTTGCTAACTCCTCCTACTCCGCTTCCTCATCCTCTACCACCTCCTCATCCGGTCAGTGTAACACCTTCACCACCAACTTCAGCACAGCCAGGGGTAAACGACAGCAGGCAGTTTTAAAACTTTCCTGTTTGGGGGAAAAACCCCACACCACGCAGGAGTTGTGGAGGGACATGGAAAGTGGGATCCGCAGCCGCGATCCGCAGCCGGTTCCAGTGTGAAGCAAGCCAAATTGTTAGATTGAGCTATTGAGCTCTGTAACGAATAATTTTTACAACAAAAAGGCTTAAGGAGAGACTGAAAAACAAGTGAAAAGCGCCCTAAATCTCTACTTGCTGGCTATATTTCAAAATATAAAATATTCCTATGCAACTGTTAACTTTATGAACCCCATCCCTTAGCAATATCCTCAGATTTTTCTCAGCCTGAATGTAAGAGGCCAATTATTTGAGGGCCCCATTGGAGTTTAAACAGGGCTCTTGAACTGCTGTTTTTATCACACACTATCTTTATTCCGTTATGGCTGAGCACCCTATATTTAATTCATAAGTCACCAAAAATGGCCAATAGGGATGTTCAGCCCGGCATTGCAGTTGTTGGCTTGCAATGACACTGAATTGCTCCATATTGTAAACCTTTGTTTTATTTATGTGTTCTGTAAAGTTTTTGATTTACTTGAATAAACTAACATCTGCAGTGCAGCGTTCATCCATCTCTTTCCTCGTTGCCTGACCCTGTGGCCTCCTATAAACTGTGACATCTTTCATTATAATGTGCTTGGTTTTAATTTTTCTTCATATACATGCAAACATTGAATAGTGTTTTCTCATAATGTTTTATGATGCTATAAAAAAGTCAGGTTGGGAAGCAGATTGTAAATTACATATTGGAACACATGGAAATAATCAGCTGAATGCAGGGCAATGTATTACTGAAAATATGGAATAAGTCATTCACATAAATCAAATTAACTGGTAAGTCACAAGCTATCCACTGTATTCCCTAAAGTGCTTGGGCAGATAACAACGGTTAGGCTATATCATACGGTATGTATTGAACGTGCAAGCCAAACAAGGGTTCAGGCTTATTTAATGACATAATACTAAAGAGACAATGAAGCTTGTATGCTGCTTTGTGGTTGTTTGTCATGCGTTACTGCACTTAGGCCTGGTTCACACTGGGGCGACAAACGCTCCGACATTGGGAGCTCATGTCGCATGACGTGTGAAAATCAATGTTTCCCTATGGGAGCCGTCTTAACTGGTCCGACACATGTCGGTCCGACTTTGAGAATGCTCCCTGTACTACTTTGGTCCGACTTTGATCCGACTTCAGCCCATTGACTATCATTGAAGTCGGATCAAAGTCGGACCTCAGTCTTGCATGGTCCGACTTTGGCATGCGACTTGTGCTGTGCTGCTCTTGAGGGGGAACTCCAGGCCAAATTTTAAATAAAAAACCGGCATGGGTTCCCCTCCAGGAGCATACCAGGTCCTTGGGTCTGGTCTGGATTTGAAGGGCGCCCCTACGCCGAAAAAACGGCTTGGGGGTCCCCCCAAAATCCAAACCAGACCCTTATCCGAGCACACAACCTGGCAGGCCGCAGGGGAAGAGGGGGGGACGAGAGAGCGGCCCCCCCTCCCTCCTGAACCGTACCAGGCCACATGCCCTCAACATGGGGGGTTTGGTGCTCTGGGGCAGGGGGCGACCTGCGGCCCCCCACCCCAGAGCACCCTGCCCCCATGTTGATGAGGACAGGGCCTCTTCCCGACAACCCTGGCCGTTGGTTGTCTGGGTCTGCGGGCGGGGGGCTTATCGGAATCCGGGAGCCCCCTTCAATAAGGGGGCCCCCGGATCCCGGCCCCCCCACCCTATGTAAATGAGTATGGGGTACATCGTACCCCTACCCATTCACCTGGTGGAAAAAAATTGCAATAAAAAAACACTACACAGGTTTTTCAAGTAATTTATTACACAGCTCCGGGGGTCTTCTTCCGACTCCGGCGCTCTTCTTCCGACTTCCGGGGGTCTTTTCCGACTTCGGGGGTCTCCGGTGTCGTCTCCGCGCTCTCCGGTTCTTTCTTCTGCCGGGCCTCCGCTAAATTCTTTTTAGCTCTTTTGCTAACGGAGGCCCGGTCTTTCCGTTGTCTCGTCCGGCTCTCCGTTGTCCTTCTGCCGGCCCCTCCACTAACTTCTTGGTAGCTCTTTCGCTAGTGGAGGGGTCGGTCTTCCCGTCGTCGCCGTCGGCTTCTTCTTCCCTCTTCTCCTCCTCGATGTTGACGCGTCGCTTCCTCCCGCTGTAATACTGGCTCTCCGCTCCGCATTAATATAGGCTTCTTATGACGTCACAGTCACATGTTCCCATGACGTCACAGTCACATGCTCCGGGGCCATGTGCCCCGGAACATGTGACTGTGACGTCATGAGAAGCATATATTAATGCGGAGCGGAGCGGAGAGCCAGTATTACAGCGGGAGGAAGCGACGCGTCAACATCGAGGAGGAGAAGAGGGAAGAAGAAGCCGACGGCGACGACGGGAAGACCGACCCCTCCACTAGCGAAAGAGCTACCAAGAAGTTAGTGGAGGGGCCGGCAGAAGGACAACGGAGAGCCGGACGAGACAACGGGAAGACCGGGTTCTCCGTTAGCAAAAGAGCTAAAAAGAATTTAGCGGAGGCCCGGCAGAAGAAAGAACCGGAGAGCGCGGAGACGACACCGGAGACCCCCGAAGTCGGAAAAGACCCCCGGAAGTCGGAAGAAGACCCCCGGAGCTGTGTAATAAATTACTTTAAAAACCTGTGTAGTGTATTTTTATTGCAATTTTTTTCCACCAGGTGAATGGATAGGAGTACGATGTACCCCATACTCATTCACATAGGGTGGGGGCCCGGGATCCGGGGGCCCCCTTATTGAAGGGGGCTCCCAGATTCCGATAAGCCCCCCGCCCGCAGACCCCGACAACCAACGGCCAGGGTTGTCGGGAAGAGGTCCTGTCCTCATCAACATGGGGGCAGGGTGCTCTGGGGTGGGGGGGCCGCAGGTCGCCCCCCTGCCCCAGAGCGCCAAACCCCCCATGTTGAGGGCATGCGGCCTGGTACGGTTCAGGAGGGAGGGGGCCGCTCTCTCGTCCCCCCCTCTTCCCCTGCGGCCTGCCAGGTTGTGGTTGTGTGCTCGGATAGGGGTCTGGTTTGGATTTTGGGGGGACCCCCACGCCGTTTTTTCGGCGTAGGGGCGCCCCTTCAAATCCAGACCAGACCCAAGGGCCTGGTATGCTCCTGGAGGGGAACCCAGGCCGTTTTTTTTTTTTTATTTAAAATTTGGCCTGGAGTTCCCCCTCAAGATTCATACCAAACACAGTGCCTGATATTGGCGGGGATCCAAGTCGGATCCCCGTTCATTGAAAGTCGGACATATGTCGGCTTCATGTCGCAGGGCAAAGTCGGATCCAAAGTAGGACAGATGTCGTGTCGCACTAGTGTGAACCCAGCCTTAGTTTTGAAGCCAAATTCCTGCATAGCCAAAATGGGCTAAGGCTTGTTTAAGGCTGGGTTCACACTATACGACACGACTTTCATCCTACTTTGCTCTGCACATCTGTCCTACATTGGTCCGACATTGGTCCGACATCCATCCGACTTTCATGAACAGGATACTACTTTGATCCTACTTCAATGATAGTCAATGGGCTGAAGTAGGATCAAAGTCGGACAGAAGTAGTACAGGGAGCATTTTTAATGTCGGACCGACTTGTGTCGGACCAGTTAAGACGGCTCTCATAGGGATTCATTGATTTTCACACGTCATGCGACATGAGCTCCTAATGTTGGAGCGTTTGTCGCCCCAGTGTGAACCAGGCCTCAAGCAAGATTAGCACCAATGGCGGCCTGTCCATAAGGGGCGCAGGGGCGCCGCCCACTGATCCATGCGCCTGGCCCCTAATCAACATGCATACATGTTGTTGTTTTGTTGTTGTTTAAGAAAGCACATGGTTAGAGCCTAGGGCTGTAATTGACTTAAAAAAAGGGTGAGCTCAGGGCGCAGATTAACTAATATTTGCTATTGTCTTCCTGATTCTCCTCCCGGACAATCAGGAAGCGGGTCTTAAGACCCGATTGGCCAAGAGGAGATACGATCGTAATGGGCGTTGAGGAGGAAGCCGCTGAGGAGGAGACGCAGGAAGGAGACCGAAGCTGCCCGCGACCTAGATGGGCTAAGTGTGGGGGGGGGGTGGTTTATTGTTTGACGCCCTCCCCAAAAAATGGAGAACCAGCTGTCACTGAGTAGCACACTACTTCCCACAGTTCAAGTTTTCCCAACGCATAATGTAGGATGTGTTTACAGTTTCCCATTGTCAGTCTGTATACCTAGAACTAAATTGACAGAAGAGCATGGCAACAGTTTGCTGGTTTTACAAGTCCTTAGGTTTGTAAGGACCTGGTTAGGTCCTGGCGCAAACTGGGTAAACTGTCTCTGTCTCTGTTCCTGACTTTAGTGACATTTGCATGGCTATAGCATCCCATCTTCATAGTGTGATACCAAAGCTAGCCATACACTAGTAAAAGTTTGTTCAAAATGTTTTGATTTAAAGCAGAGTTCCAGTCTGGGGGAATTTTTTTTTTCAAAGTCAGCAGCTACACATACTGTAGCTGCTAACTTTTAACCACTTAAGCCCTGGACCAATACGCAGCATAAAGACCAGAGGTGATTTTACAATTTGGCACTGCGCTGCTTTAACTGGAAATTGTGCGGACATGCAATGTTGTACCCAAACGAAATTTGCGTCCTTTTCTTCTCATAAATAGAGCTGTCTTTTAATGGTATTTGATTGCCTCTGCGATTATTATTTTTTGCGATATAAACTAAAAAAGACCGAAAATTTTGAAAAAAAAATATATTTTCTACTTTTTGTTATAAGAAAAATCGAAAAAACTAAATTTAAGTCATACATTTAGGCCAAAATGTATTCAGCCACATGTCTTTAGTAAAAAAATGTCAATAAGCGTATATTTAAAAGTTATAACGTCTATGGGTAAATTTTCTGGAATTTACACAGCTTTTAATTTATGACTGACTATCATTTCTTGAGGTGCTAAAATGGCAGGGCAGTACAAAACCCCCCTCAAATGACCCCATTTTGGAAAGTAGACACCCCAAGGAAATTGCTGAGAGGCATCTTGAGCCCTATGAATATTTTTTTTTTTGTCCCAAGTGATTGAATAATGACAAAAAAAAAAAAATAATTACAAAAAGTTGTCACTAAATGATATATTGCTCACACATGCCATGGTTATATGTGGAATTGCACCCCAAAATACATTTTGCTGCTTCTCCTGAGTACGGGGATACCACGTGTGGGACTTTTTAGGAGCCTAGCCACGTATGGGACCCCGAAAACTAAGCACCGCCTTCAGGATTTCTAAGGGCGCAAATTTTTGATTTCACTCCTCACTACCTATCACAGTTTCGAAGGCCATAAAATGCCAAGATAGCACAAAACCCCCCCCAAAATGACCCCATTTTGGAAAGTAGACACCCCAAGCTATTTGCTGAGAGGCATGGTGAGTATTTTACAGCTCATTTGTTTTTGAAAATGAAGAAAGAAAATCATTTTATTAATTAATTTATTTTTTTCAATTTTCAAAACTTTGTGACAAAAAGGGAGATCTGCAAAATACTCACTATACTTCTCAGCAAATAGCTTGGGGTGTCTACTTTCCAAAATTGGGTCATTTGGGGGGGTTTTGTGCCATCTGGGCATTCCATGCCCTCTGAAACTGTGATAGGCAGTGAGGAGTGAAATCAAAAATTTACACACTTAGAAAGCCTGAAGGCGGTGCTTGGTTTTTGGGGTCCCGTATGCGGCTAGGCTCCCAAAAAGTCCCACACATGTGGTATCCCCGTACTCCGGAGAAGCAACAGAATGTATTTTGGGGTGTAATTCCACATATGCCCATGCCCAGCAATATATCATTTAGTGACAACTTTGTGCAAAAAAAATAACAATAAAAACTAAATTTTCTTTTTTCCGCAACTAAAATATTCCATGGACTCGACATGCCTCTCATCAAAAAGATTGGGGTGTCTACTTTCCAAAATGGGGTCATTTGGGGGGGTTTTGAACTGTCCTGGCATTTCATGCACAACATTAGGAAGCTTATGTCACACATCATTCACTCTTCTAACCACTTAAAGACAAAGCCCTTTCTGACACTTTTTGTTTACATGAAAACATTTTTTTTTTTTTGCAAGAAAATTAAGTTGAACCCCCAAACATTATATATTTTTTTAAAGCAAAGGCCCTACAGATTAAAATGGTTGGTGTTGCATTTTTTTTTTCACACAGTATTTGCGCAGCGATTTTTCAATTGCATTTTTTGGGGAAAAAAAATACACTTTTTTTCATTTTAATCCACTAAAACATACTATATTGCCCAAATGTTTGATGAAATAAAAAAGATGATCTTAGGCCGAGTACATGGATACCAAACACGACATTCTTTAAAATTTCGGACAAACGCGCAGTAGCGACAAACTACATACATTTTTAAAAGCCTTTACAGGTTACCACATTAGATTTACAGAGGAGGTCTACTGATAAAATTACTGCCCTCAATCTGACCTTTGCGGTGATACCTCACATGCAAGGTGCAATTGCTGTTTACATATGACGCCAGACCGACGCTTGCGTTCGCCTTTGCGCAAGAGCAGGGCGGGACAGGGATGCTTTTTTTTTATTATTATTATTAATTTTGCTTTTTTATTTTATTTTTAAACTGTTCCTTCCATATTTATTTTTTAATAATTTTTATTGTTATCTTAGGGAATGTAAATATCCCCTATGATAGCAATAGGTAGTGACAGGTACTCTTTAAAAAAAAAAAAACTGGGGTCTATTAGACCCTAGATCTTTCCTCTGCCCTCAAAGCATCTGACCACACCAAGATCGGTGTGATGATAAAATGCTTTCCCAATTTCCTAATGGCGCTTTTTATATCCGGGGGGGGGGGGAACTTTCCCTCCCACTGCTTGTAAAAGCAGTCCAGAGGCTGATTGGCCACTAGGATTGCTTTTTCATGAAAGCCGGCCGCTGGCTGAAAAGAATGATACCAAGATGATACCTAAACCCACAGGCATCATTCTGGTATAACCATTCAAATCCAGCAACATACCAGTACGTTGCTGGTCCTTGTTGGACATGTATTGTAATCTTTTTTTTCATGCAGCCTGTTGGCTGAATGAAAAAAAGAGATTGATCGGTGGGTATGCGTCTCTGCGAACGCTGCAGTTATGTGTGTTGTGTTTTGTAAGTGACAGTGATCGATCAATACTGCACTTGGGTGGCCTGGGCTGGACGGAGGGGCAAAACGCAGGTGCTAGCAGGTATCTGGGCTGATCCCGCTAACACTGCGTTTTTGGGAACCCTAAACTGCTGGGGACGCTAGTATAGATCTGATCAGATCAGATATTGATCTGTTCAGATACTATACCACTAAGGGAGGTGTATGCTTCACGCGTGGGTGTTAGCGCTACTGGCACTAACCTGACGCTGCCTGGGGCAACGCAGACCCTCTCTGACGCTAAAACCTAATTGATATCACCCACCGGGTGATCAGGGGGTTAAACCTTTGGTTATATACGGCGGGTGCCCTGACACTATAAAAAGCAAACTAACTAACCAGCGTCACCCATAACACTTATACGGCGATCACTGGTGAAAGGGTTAACTAGGGGCAATCAGGGGGTTAAAACCTTTATTAGGAAATATATGGGGGTAGCTGACGCTATATAAAAACTTGATGGGGAACCTAAATAACGAAATAACTAACTGGCTAACCTGTCTCACCAGTGACACTTATACAGTGATCACTGGTGAAAGGGTTAACTCTAGGGGCAATCAGGGGATTAAAACCTTTATGAGATAATATATGGGGGTACCTGACACTATAAAAACCTGGCGGCGAACCTAAAAAAATAACTGACTACCTATCGGCACCACTGACACTAATACAGCGATAAGAAAAACGATTGCTTAGTGACAGTGGTGATACCTGGACCTAAAGGGACCTAACACTAACTGCCCTGACACTTTTATTATCACAGATGACACTGTTTGCAGTGATCAGTAAGTAACTGATCACTGCAATCAGTGACACTGTGACTGGGGGCTGGGGGGTGATCTGGGGGTGACTGGGGGGGGCGATTTATGTACCTATGTGTCCTGGTGTCAGTGTACTGTTTGTGCACTAACCTGATGTCTTCTCTCCACGGCGCTCCGGTCTATGTGAGCGCTGCATAGAGAGATGACATCACTTCCTCCTGCCTGTGTTTACATTACACAGGCAGAGGAAGCATCCCATTCGCCGGGAGCGATCGCAAGGGGGTGGCCAGAAACGAATGGCTCCCGCACGGTAAACGACCGCTCCATGTTCCGGAAAGGGGTCAGATCGGACCCCCCACCCATACGAAGGCAGTCACGTACAGGTACGTGATTGTGCCTTGCCGTGCCATTTTGCCGACATATATTTACATAGGGCGGTCATTAAGTGGTTAATATAAGGATACTTACCTGTACAGGGTCCCGCAATGTTGGCACTCCAAGCCGATTCGTCCATCGGCTTTGGGTGCAGGCGCTGGCATTGCAAGTAAGGGAAACCGGCAATAAAGCTTTCAGGCCTTACAGCCGGTTTCCTACTGTGCATGTGCGAGTGGCGCTGCGCTTTCTGAATGATCCCACCATCTTCGGGGACACACACAGGTCTCAGAAGACAATGGGGGAAGGAGGAGGGGCCGGACATGACGTAGATCGCTGTAGGGCGATCTTGCCAGGAACGGGTACCATGAGTGAAGGGGGTGCGAACAAGCAGAGCTTCCCCTTTCTTATTTCATTATCATATGATTAGTGTGGTGGTGATCAGGTACACTGGGGACAGTATGCAAAAAAAACTGGGGTTTTTTTACAATTTTTTTTATTTTTTTAAAACTGTGAACAGAGCAGTACAGTGTCACCATTGTAACATTGTACTGCTCTGGGGAGGCATTTAGGCTTTTTTTTTTTCACTGATTGCTTATTTCAGTGATGATCACTGATATAAGCAATGATTTTTATGAATGACATCCATTCATGAGCCAGTGTGTACTATTGTGGTAGCTGTGATTGGCAATGGTTATCACTTGGTACAGGTCTGCTGTGATTGGTCCTTGTACCATGTGATCCATGTAACCAATCACAGAGATTACAATAGTACACAGTGAATGGCTATGAATTAAAGCCATTGTGTACAACTGAAATGTGATTGCTGTGATTGGTCACAGTGATCACTTGGTACCAGGACCTGCCTGGTACAACTATCTGTCTTCTGCTGTGCTCAGATGACAGCCCGTGCCTCTGCGTGCCCCCTAGGGTGCTCATGAGGCACATGAGTGGGAGTGCTTGAGGGGAGAGCTCTGTGTTGGGAGGGGGAGGGGTAAGAGCTTTGTAGTGGGTTAGTAGGGGGGGGGGTTAAGGGAAGAGCTTTGTGCTGGGGGAGGGCAGTTTGAAGAAAGAGCTCTTTAATCAGTTCCTGCAAAGCTGACAACTGTGCCAATTACAGCGGTTATGTGATCGGAATCTCTGTCTCCTGGCATTTAGATGCACTTAAAGGGCTTGGAGGTGGTGGTGGGAAGAGGTTAATGGGGGGCTTGTGGCTAGAGCTCTGTACTGGATCATTTTCGGTTGTACACTGGCCTTTGTATTACCCACTCTTAAACTTTGCTCCCTGTGGAATATGCACTCCTCAGCAAATGCACCTGTGCAATTCCCAATCCTGAGCCTTGTGTAATACCCTTAAACCCTGTGCAATTTTCACTCCTGAGCCCTGCTTGATGCTCACACCTGTGCCCTGCACATTATGCGCTGCTGAGCCCTGTGCTTTGCACAATATGCACTTCTGAGACCTCCTCACACTGACACCACCTGAATCGGTAGTGACAATGCTGACAGCCACGCCACCTGCAATGTCATCTCATCAAACTGTAGCGAAAACCTTCCCAACTTACATGAGTGTGGCAGCTCTGCTCTCAATTTAGAAGCAGTGCAGTATCGTTGCCACATCATCACAGGAAACTGAATTAGGTGGACTTCACTTCGGCTCATCCGGTATTTGCCGGACTTTGTAGGAGAACACTGTAAGTACCGAGGCACATACTATTTTTGTTCTACTTTAACTACCAAATTTCTTATTTACTAAATATGTTATATCAGTTTTTTTTTTTTTTTTATTCAATTTACCCTTAAACAACATAAATCTTTATATATTTGGTAAGTAGTTGAACTGATCATCACTTCGTCTAATGCAGGGGTGTCCAAACTTTTTTCAAAGAGGGCCAGATTTGATGACGTGAACATGCTCGAGGGCCGACCATTTTGCCTGACATTCTTTGAACCATTAAAATTCGGTCAAAGTGTGTTCGTTCGAGCACTAATGCACTGCCCAACAAGAATTCTCTTGCCTTCGTGGCTGTGTGTGGTGAAGAGATGAGCTCAGGCGTATTATTTGGATATACCGTATTTATTGGCGTATAACACGCACCTTCACTTTTAAAAGGGAAATTTCAGGAAAAAAACGTAAAGTTTTAAATAAAGAACTGTGAAGCAAAATAAGGGTCAGTGCCCATCTGCAGACCCCCTATTGCCAGGAATGCAGCACCCACGATTGCTAGGAATGCAGCACACACCATTGCTAGGAATGCACCCACTATTACCAAGAATGCACTCACCATTGACAGGAATGCAGCACCCACCATTGCCAGGAATGCAGCACCCACCATTGCCAGGAATGCAGCACCCACCATTGCCAGAAATGCAGCACCCACCATTGCCGGGAATGCGCTCACCATTGCCGGGAATGCGCTCACCATTGCCGGGAATGCGCTCACCATTGCCGGGAATGCACTCACCATTGCCAGGAATGCAGCACCTATCATAGCCGGGAATGCACTCACCATTGCCAGGAATGCAGCACCTATCATTGCCAGGAATGATCAGTGTCAATCTGCAGCCAGCCATTCCCAAGTGTCCATCTGCAGCCAGCCGGTGCCCAAGGGTCCATCTGCAGCCAGCCGTGCCCAAAAATTAAGCTTTATTCGTTTTATATTTTGCCGCTGAGATAGAGCCGAATGTCCTGTGTATTCGCCTGTACTCTGCTCCTCTCGCAGTCCCGCCCCTTGGTCCGGCTTTTATGATGGACATAACACACGTCCAATGGCGGGACTGGGCGTGACTGCGAGCGGAGCCGAGCCTTGCCGAGTACAAAGTACACTCGGCTCGGGCTATTTCGGCAGCGCTCGCTCCTCTTCACCTCACAGGCAACAGGGATCGGCGTATAACATGCATAAAAGTGAGGAGATCGTCGGGGGCCACAAAAGATATATATGTTTCTAAACCGAGCCGCGGGCCGGACTTTGGACATGCCTGGTCTAATGTATACACACATTTCCAACAACGGTGTTTAACAAAAAAAAGCAGTATTAAAATTTCAGCTTACCAACCTTTAGATGTAATGGCTGCATTGGTTTCCTTTTCTAAGGCTTTTTCTTCTCTCTGTCTTCACCTGGTGAACTTCTCCCTGTACTGCTGTCACACACAGGCAGCAGATACACGAGCAGCTGCAGGAGTGGGATTATATTACATGTTCCACTTTTAAAACAAAGCTGAACTTATCCTTTATTAGAGAAAAAAAGAAAAAGGTCACTGAACCCCAGCTTGTTCTAATAAAAAGCTTAGATTACTGGCCAGATCACTAGGTGAAAAAGGAAAGAAAGTCTAAAAAAGAAAACAAATGCAGCCATCACATCCAAGAATTTGTAAGCAACAATATTATAATAATGTAAAAATGCTTGCTATTTGGTTTAAAACTACTTTAACCACTTGTCTACCGCCCACCGTCAAATGACGGCGGGCGGAAGACTCTCTTATTCTGACAGGACGTCATAGGACGTCCTGCCTTTAAAAGCAGCTAGGGGGCGCGCGCCCGCCGCATCGCTGGGGACCTGATGCCCGTGCCCGGCCGCCGCGATTGCCCAGTAACCGAGCAGGACAGAGGATCTGTGTGTGTTAACGCACAGATCCACTTCCTGTCAGGGAGAAGAGACCGATGGTGTGTCCCTTGTACATAGGGACAACCATCAGTCACCTCCCCCAGTCAGTCACCTCCCCCCACAGTTAGAACACATCTAGGAAACACATTTAACCTCTTCTTCGCCCCCTAGTGTTAACCCCTTCCCTGCCAGTCACATTTATACAGTAATCAATGCATTTTTATAGCAGGGATCGCTGTATAAATGTGAATGGTCCCAAAAATGTGTCAAAAGTGTATGATGTGTCCGCCGCAATATCGCAGTCACAATAAAAATCACAGATCGCCGCCATTACTAGTAAGAAAAAAAAATGCTATAAATCTATCCCCTATTTTGTAGACGCTATAACTTTTGCGCAAACCAATCAATATACGCTTATTGCGATTTTTTTTTTTTTTTTTTTTACCAAAAATATGTAGAAGAATACGTATGAGGAAAATTTTATATATTTTTTTTTTTTTTAAATGGATATTTATTATAGCAAAAAGTAAAAAATATTGTGGTTTCTTCAAACTTGACACTCATCTTTTGTTTATAGCGCAAAAAATAAACGCAGAGGTGATCAAATACCACCAAAAGAAAGCTCTATTTGTGGGGGAAAAAAGGACGTCAATTTCGTTTGGGAGCCACGTCGCACGACCGCGCAATTGTCATTCAAAGTGTGACAGCGCTGAAAGCTGAAAAATGGCTTGGGCAGGAAGGAAGTTTTCGTGCCCGGTAGGCAGGTGGTTAAACAATCTTCCGACAGAAAGGATGTGAAACAGTGGCCATGGCAGATAATGCTATTTCTATGGGGCCCAGAACTATTTTGCTATGCAGTGGTTTAATGCTGGTAACCATAGCATTTAGTAAATAGATGTATATAGTTTGGGGATCTCTAAAAGAAATTAGTATTCTGTATCACTAGAGAAATTGCTTTTAAAAGATGGAGATTAGATGGAAGGGGTCCTAATGGGGTTTTTCCCCCTTGCTTTCCCCTGCAAAGTAAAAACATGGGCTAGTATGCATGCCATACTACTCCATTATGTGGCACTTACCTGCAAACGATACTCTTATTGTCCCCACTTCCTTCCGAGGGCCGCAGACTCCGGCTCTGTGACTGTCCGGAGTCGTGTGATGTCACTCCTGCGCAATGCGCGCAGGTCTTGTCATTCACAGCACTTGCTAGTGAAGAAACGGCTCAGAGGGCCGTTTCTTCACAGCGCATGTGCCGATGACATTGGTGCAAGCGTATACGGTAAATATCTCCTAAACACTGTGCAGGTTTAGGAGATATCTACAGTACCTACAGGTAAGCCATCTTATAGGCTTACCTGTAGATGCACGTGGTGTAACTAGGTTTACAACCACTTTAACAAGAGTACAACCTGCTGCATTTTTGTTCGATAGGAGCTCATCAAAATGCATGTAAACATACTGGAGCGCTCATTGACCTGAATAAAAATAAAGGATTTTCAATAGTCAAAATAATGAGGAAAAAAATGCATTGGAACACATAGAAACCACATCAAAAACATGTGTAAATGTGTATTTAGAAAGGCATCTGGAACACAGAAATTGTGGTGTGTACAAGCCCTTAGGGCTGATTCATAGTATTGCAAAGCTGCAAGACATGTTTGCGCAGGCACAGCAGTCCATTAATTTGAATGGGCTGTTCTACCTGTGTTTGATGCAAACAAAAGATTCCTGCACCATTTTTAAAATGCAGCAGCAGGGAAAAAGCACCATGCAATTTCCCCGGCGGTTCCCACACCTGCGCTTTTATATGCGTAGGGTGCTATAAGGATGAATGGCAGCCCCACACGTTTAAAAAAAGCAATAGTGTCAACCTAGCCTTAGGAATATTGTTTTTGCTTTATTGTTGCAGTATGTTTCTGTGTGAATTGACAAGGGAGGGTTGTTGGTGATAATCTGTCAGGCAATTCATTAGATGTTTGTCCATATCAAATGAACCATGAATAACCACTATGAAGACTTTTCCTAATGGTTCCTTATCAAATATGCCATGTCTTAATTTGCGGTGCAGACAAGTGCGGACTATTATTTTATGCTATCCACTGTAACTCATAGTGATTAGAAGACAAATCATTTGTTAAGAAACAACACTACTACATGTCTTATATCTTGTGTGCTATGATCCTTGAATCCATGTATATCTCTCGTAGAGGGAGCAATGGACCATCAACTGAAAATTTCTAATCCGTGACAGAGATGTACTATGGTTATTGCCGTAGCCATTCATGCTTTCTAGATCTAAGGTTCGTAGCTGGTGTTATGTGAGCGCATACATCTGATATGCTCAACTGATGCTTTTGCCCGTTAAAGTGAACTGCATTATAAGAACTTTAAAAATAAAAATGTACTTGGTGCAGAACCACAAAATGCTTTAACCACTTAAGCCCCGGACCATTTTGCTGGCCAAAGACCAGGCCACTTTTTGCGATTCGGCACTGCGTCGCTTTAACTGACAATTGCGTGGTCATGCAACGTGACTTCCAAACAAAATTGACGTCCTTTTTTCTTTCTCGTACATCACGGGACACAGAGCGGCATAGTGGCATAGTCATTACTATGTGGGTTATATAGATACCTTCAGGTGCTGGCACTGGCAACTTCCAAAACCGGAAGTACCCTCCCCTATATAAGCCCCTCCCATCCGGGAGTACCTCAGTTTTTTGCCAGTGTCTAAGGTGTTGGCCAAGAAGTAACATGTGTTTTTCACTGAGCTTGCGTACAGGTTCTTTTGGGCCTCAGTAAGCTATTCCGGATCCGACCAAAAAAGCTTCATAGCTAAACGGTCGGTACCCGGGCCTTGCAAGAGAAGAGCAAGGTTTTGCCTGTAATGCCTCTCTTAGGAGGGCTGGACCCTGGGATCCAGAGCTCTGGTCATACCCACGACCAAGATGTTTTCTGTGCAGGGTGCTATACAGGTCCAGGGGAGTGGAATCCTTGGGAACCCGGTCCCTGAAGGTTTAATTACAATGCCTGCCGTGATAGGTGAAGTTTGGTCTTCTGTGGACCAAACAGAGTCCTGCGGCGACGAAAAGGTAAGTGGGGGCCCTCAGGAACTTGGTTCTATTGGGGGACCCCCAAGCCTATTTTGTCTTTCTGCCTGTTACCTAAGGTATTCCCGCTAATATTCTGTGCATGCCTGTTACTACTGAGAAAATGTAAAAATTTTAATAGTAGGCAAGAAAAAAAAAAAAAAAATGTAAGACCGCGGTACCTGTGTTAAACACTAGAGGCCGCTATGGTTCTTTTTCTTGTAATGTGGATTTTTTTCTTCCGAAGTCAAATCCAGGCAGTTGGTAAGTTCTCTTTGGGAAGCTGTCTCCTCTGCCCTGTTGCTGCGCTCATCCATCCCTGGGCCCTGCGGCAGGGACCCTGGCTCCCATCTAGCTCCTTATTTTTTCAAAAAAGGCGCCGAAGGCGCACGTGCCCCGCACGCGCGCGCGCATGCATGCGCCTCTCTATATAGAGGCGATCTGGAAAAAGAAGCGCGGCGCTACTGCGCATGTGCGGGCGTCCAGCATGTTTAAAGGCAATCACAGCTGGCTATTGAAGTGCACAGACAGAGCTAGCAACAGTAAAAAGGCACACAGAGGCGGTTGATGCAGGCATCCCCTAGAAAGGCACTTTAGTAGACACCAACTGTTATATAGCAGCAATTGTGCTAGACTATTCTCAGTAAAAGTGGTGTATTACGGCTGGAATACCTCAGCTTTGGGCTTAGGAATATGCCGTCCAGAAGCTCCGGAACTAAATCTTCCAGGAAGCGAAAGGGGTCTCCATCGGGCTCTGAGGATCTTGGGCATGCTTCTGCTGCACCAGTCTCCCCTGAAAATTCAGAGGTTAGTGACCGTAGAGACCCCGCAGGAGTACCTGGTACTGTGGCTGTCCTCAGTTCACCTGCTCCTGTGTATGTAACAGAGGAGGTTTTTTCCTCAGCTCTGGGAGGATTAGAAGAGAGATTGTCAACATTAATCGCTGCCTCCCTGTCACAGGGAAAGCACGCCCGATCTCCGTCTCCTCCTTCAGAGTACCTGTTAGCGGAGCAACAGTCCCATACAGGGATCGACCTGCCTGAAGGGGATCAGGAGGAGGTTGATTCTGTTATAGAGGAATCAACTGTGGAGGAACCTTTCTCAGCATCTCAAGCTGAAAGATTATGGGTTCAGTCTTTGACTAACATGGTCCGATCAGCATTTAAAATGCACCTTGCGGAACCATCAACCACTACTGTCTCCTCGCTGGGGTCGCTAAAAGCTCCCCAGACTGTCTGTTCCTTTCCACTTCACCCTTTATTGGAAGGGCTCATGTACCAGGATTGGGAACATCCTGATAAAATATTTACTCCCCCCAAGAGATTTCCGGTGGTCTATCTAATGGAGGATAAGTTCATCAAAAAATGGAGGGTCCCTACAGTGGACGCAGCCATCTCTTGTGTGAATAAATCACTGACATGTCCAGTGGATAATGTCCAAATGTTCAAGGACCCAATAGATAAAAAATTGGAGTCCTTATTAAAATCTGCTTTTTCTACAGCAGGCTTGGTGACACAACCAGCAGTGGCAGCTATTGGGGTCTGCCAAGCAGTGAAGGATCAGTTGAAACAGGTCTTAAGGGACTTGCCAGATCAGCAGGCCCTTGCCCTAGCTGATCTACCTAGAGCCTTATGCTTTGCGGTTGACGCCATAAAGGATTCAATCCATCAGGCCTCCCGCCTTACGCTGTCTGTAGTACATATGCGCAGGCTTCTATGGCTCAAAAACTGGTCTGCTGAAGCTCCCTGTAAAAAATTGCTGGTTAGCTTCCCATTTCATGGTGAACGCTTATTCGGGGAAGACCTGGACAAATATATCCAGAAAATTTCCAACGGTAAAAGTACGCTCTTGCCGGTTAAAAACAGAGTTAGAGGTCCCTCTTTTAAGAGGCCTGCTTCTCCAGTCCCTGGGGCATCGGCTGTGAAACAGTTCCGACGGCCTCCTCGGTCAAATCCCGGGGGTAAAAATCAGGGACAATCGCAGGGTAATAAGAAACCCTGGGTCAGGAGAGGTACAAAACCTCCCCCAAAGTCAAATGCATGAAGGGTTGCCCCCACTCAATCGGGTGGGGGGAAGACTCCAGTTGTTCGCAGAGACCTGGCGGGACACGATCAGAGACAGATGGGTGCTCTCCGCAGTAAGTCTGGAATACAGATTGGAGTTAAAAGACTCTCCTCCTTCCCATTTTATGAGGTCAAACGTGCCAAGGGATCCCCGGAAGAGAGAGTCCCTCCTGTTGGCACTAGAACAACTATTGCTCCAAGGAGTAATTATGGAGGTTCCCCTGGAAGAATGGGGGTTCGGGTTTTACTCAAACCTCTTTACAGTCCCGAAGCCAAACGGGGACGTGAGGCCCATATTAAATCTAAAAGGGCTAAACAAATTCCTGCATATCAGGACTTTCCGGATGGAGTCGATCCGATCGGTGGCCACTGCCCTACAAGGGGAGGAATGGTTAGCCTCGATCGACATCAAAGATGCTTATTTGCACATTCCCATCTTTCCAGTCCACCAAAAATTTCTACGCTTTGCAGTAGAAGGGCGCCATTTTCAGTTCAGAGCCTTACCCTTCGGTCTGGCCACAGCACCACGAGTGTTCACAAAAATTCTGGCCCCATTATTGGCCAATCTAAGAACGCAAGGTGTAACGATAATGGCATATCTAGACGACTTGTTGCTGATAGACCACTCAGTGAAAAAACTAGAAGTGGTCGTTCACAAGACAATCAAGTATCTGGAATCTCACAGTTGGATTATCAACCGAGACAAGTCAGCCCTAAAACCAGTCAAAAGTCTGGAATACTTGGGGCTAAGGCTAGATTCAGGCCAGAGGAAAATATTCTTGCCTCGAAAAAAGGTGGTGTCTTTGAGAGATTTGATCCACTTAGTGGGTACAAAAAGACAGCCGTCCATACGCCTGTGCATGAGGCTGCTGGGAAAAATGGTGGCATCATTCGAAGCAGTACCCTACGGTCAATTCCATTCAAGGAATTTGCAAAGGGCCATACTGTCAGCCTGGAACAAGAAAGTTCAGGCCCTAGACTTACCAATGTCCTTGTCCCCTTCCGTTCGCAAGAGCCTCCGTTGGTGGTTGGTTCCCCAGAATCTAGAAAAAGGGAAATCCTTCAGTCCGATTTCTTGGAAGGTGGTCACTACAGATGCCAGCCTTATAGGCTGGGGAGCAGTACTGGAGCAATGGTCTCTCCAGGGCAGATGGGCGGATGCGGAAAAGGCCCTGCCCATCAATCTCTTAGAGATACGAGCAGCCCGGTATGCCCTAGTAGCATGGACATCCAAACTCCAAGGGTTCCCTGTCAGAATTCAATCAGACAATGCCACGGCAGTGGCATATATCAATCATCAGGGTGGCACCAGGAGTCGTGCAGCCCAGAGGGAAGTAAATTGCATCCTGAAATGGGCAGAAAGATATGTCCCAGCCATATCCGCGGTATTCATTCCAGGAGTGGAGAATTGGAAGGCGGACTTTCTAAGTCGCCAACAATTATGCCCAGGGGAATGGTCCCTTCACCCCGAGGTTTTTCGGACAATATGTCAGCAGTGGGGAACACCGGATGTAGATCTGCTAGCATCCAGATTCAACGCAAAGGTGGACAGGTTTGTCTCTTGGACAAGGGATCCCCTAGCTTGCGGCTCGGATGCCCTAGTGTTCCCTTGGGATCAGTTCAAGCTGATATATGCATTCCCACCGCCACAATTGTTACCTCGATTACTCCGCAGAATCAGGGTAGAAAAGAAACCAGTGATTCTGGTGGCTCCAGTGTGGCCCCGAAGAGCGTGGTACGCGGAGATTGTAAAAATGTCTGTGGGGAGTCCTTGGACCCTCCCACATCGTCCGGACCTGCTTTCGCAAGGACCGATATACCACCCTTCCTTACCAGCCCTAGGTTTGACGGCCTGGCTATTGAAGCCCACATTCTAAAAAAGAGAGGTCTCTCTAATCCTGTGGTATCTACTAGACATGTGCACACTGAAATATTTTGTTTCGGAATTTCGTTTTCGTCCGAAAAATAAATTTATTAAGTTACTCCCGAAATTCGTTTTTATTCATGTCGTTTTTCGTTAAAAATTGCATTCGTCCGAAAATCTGAATTAATTAAGGTCAAATCTGTCATTGAAGGCTTATGGTGTCTGTCAAATGTTCAAAGAAGATTCGACGGAGCAGCGAAACTGTACGACTGCAATCATACATTTCCGCCCACAAGCAGTGATCTTTTCTCTCTATGTCGAATCTTTTCTCTCTATAATGTCGAATCTTTTCTCTCTATAATGTCGAATCTTTTCTCTCCTATGTCAAATCTTTTCTCTCTATAATGTCGAATCTTTTCTCTCCTATGTCGAATCTTTTCTCTCCTATGTCGAATCTTTTCTCTCTATAATGTCAAATCTTTTCTCTCCCATGTCGAATCTTTTCTCTCTATAATATCAAATCTTTTCTCTCTATAATGTCGAATCTTTTCTCTCCTATGTCGAATCTTTTCTCTCCTATGTCAAATCTTTTCTCTCTATAATGTCAAATCTTTTCTCTCCTATGTCGAATCTTTTCTCTCTATAATGTCAAATCTTTTCTCTCTATAATGTCAAATCTTTTCTCTCCTATGTCGAATCTTTTCTCTCTATAATGTCGAATCTTTTCTCTCTATAATGTCAAATCTTTTCTCTCCTATGTCGAATCTTTTCTCTCCTATGTCAAATCTTTTCTCTCTATGTAGAATAATCTTGGACTAATAGAGTTAAGGTTAGGCACATTCGACCACAGGTTCGATAGACACAGATTGTTATTGTCAGCGTCACGTCGAATCTCCTATCTATATCGAACTGTTGTAGCAACGAAAACGAAAATAAAGCATTTGTTTATGTCGGATCTTTCGGTTTTCGGATTCTGTGCTTTCGTTTTCGTTTGTTAAAACGATAACGAAAATAGCTGAAATTCGGACGAAAATGCATTCGGACGAAAACGAATGCACATGTCTAGTATCTACCATGATCAATGCCAGGAAGCCGGTATCCAGGCAGATCTACTATAGAATCTGGAAGGCGTACATCGCCTGGTGTGAGGCCAAGAAATGGCATCCACGAAAGTACGTAATAGGTAGGATTCTGGACTTCCTACAGTGGGCTGTAGATAGGAAGCTTGCCTTGAGTACTATCAAGGGTCAGATTTCGGCCTTGTCAATATTTTTTCAGAGGCCCTTGGCTTCGCATTCACTAGTCAAAGCCTTTATACAAGGAGTGATGCGTATTAGCCCTCCGGTTAATATTCCCATATGTCCATGGGACTTAACCTGGTTCTGTCGGTTCTACAGAAACAACCATTTGAACCATTACAGCATATTTCCCTGGTTCTTCTCACCAGGAAATTGATTTTTCTAGTAGCCATTTGTTCGGCTAAAAGAGTGTCGGAATTAGCCGCTATGTCCTGTAGGGAGCCATATCTGGTTATCCATAAGGACAGAGTAGTGTTACGTCCTCATCCAACCTTTCTTCCGAAGGTGGTATCGAGGTTTCATTTGAACCAAGATGTGGTTCTTCCTTCTTTTTTCCCCAAACCTAGTTCAGTAGAGGAAAAATTATTACATTCTTTGGATGTAGTAAGAGCAGTTAAAGCTTATCTAAAAGCCACTGCTCAGATTCGCAGAACGGATACTTTGTTTATTCTGCCGGAAGGCCCCAGAAGGGGTCAGGCAGCGTCAAAATCCACTTTAGCCAAGTGGATTTGACAGGTCATAATGCAAGCCTATGGCTTGAGAAGGAGACCGCCTCCGTTCAAAGTTAGGGCGCACTCCACGAGAGCAGTTGGAACTTCATGGGCAGTGCATCACCAGGCCTCCCTGGCTCAAATCTGTAAGGCCGCAACATGGTCTTCAGTACACACGTTTACTAGGTTCTACCAGGTGGACGTTAGAAGTCAGGAGGATGTCGCCTTTGGGCGCAGTGTGTTGCAGGCCGCAAAAGATCCTCATGTCTGATAGCGCTCAGCTTATGTATGGTGTATCCCCCCCCTCATTGGGCATTGCTTTAGGACATCCCACATAGTAATGACTATGCCGCTCTCTGTCCCGTGATGTACGAGAAAGAAAATAGGATTTTTATAACAGCTTACCTGTAAAATCCTTTTCTTGGAGTACATCACGGGACACAGAGCTCCCACCCCTCTTTTGGGGACACTTATTGCTTTGCTACAAAACTGAGGTACTCCCGGATGGGAGGGGCTTATATAGGGGAGGGTACTTCCGGTTTTGGAAGTTGCCAGTGCCAGCACCTGAAGGTATCTATATAACCCACATAGTAATGACTATGCCGCTCTGTGTCCCGTGATGTACTCCAAGAAAAGGATTTTACAGGTAGGCTGTTATAAAAATCCTATTTTTCCCACAAATAGAGCTTTCTTTTGGTGTTATTTCATCACCTCTGTGGTTTTTATTTTTTGCGCTATAAACAAAAATAGAGCGACAATTTTGAAAAAAAATAAATATTTTTTTTACTTTTTGCTATAATATATATCCTCAAAAAATCTATATATAAAAAAAAAAAATTCCTCAGTTTAGTCCGATACGTATTCTTCTACATATTTTTGGTTTAAAAATCGCAATAAGTGTTTATTGATTGGTTTGCGCAAAAGTTAAAGCGTCTACAAAATGGTAATGGCGGCGATGATCGATTTTTTAATTGGGACTGCGACATTATGGCGGACACATCGGACACTTTTGACACCATTTTGGGACCATTGATTACTGTAAAAATTACACTGGCAGTGAAGGGGTTAACCTGTAGGAGGCGCTGAAGGGGTTAAGTGTGACCTAGGGAGTGATTCTTACTGTTAGGGGGCGGGGCTTGCCGTGACACGTCACTGATCGCTGTTCCCGATGAGAGGGAATACGATCAGTGACAGTGTCACTAGGTAGAATGGGTAGATGATGTGTTTACACTAACATCTCCCTGTTCTTCAGCTCTGTGACCCGATCGCTGGACACCGGCGGTGATCGGGTCCCGCAGCGCAGTGTCACGGAGCTCACCACACGGCCGGCAATTTAAAGGGGATGTATATTGTGACAGCAGGAAGGTAAAGTCACCTGGTTGCATCCAGGGGGGTAGGTATATTTCTCCCAGATTCAGGCTTTATGCCGACTTATACAACTAGGGAGAGAGTTGATGAAGCCCAGCTGAGGCTAGTGGGCTCATGGATGATTCATACCTCTAGGGAGAGTGCTGGGCGTCGTGCAGGCAGGGAGTTGATGAGACCAGCTGAAGCTTGTCAGCTCGTTTAAGGCCTCTATAAAAACTCCCAGCTTCATTAGGTGTTTGCTCATGCCTGGACCCAGACCTGTGTGGACTGTCTAGGGAGAGTGAACCCCTGTGCGGTGAGACAAAGCCTGTGTGGCTATTTGTTTGGACATTTACTAAACCAGGGACTTAGGGACTAGGACAGCACCAGGCTGATCCCAGTTGTTAGGGAAACCTGCATGTTTAGTCAGAGGTCAAGCTGACCAGGATTTATTTTGTTTATGTTTCTTTTTGCTTTGCTGTGTTTTTGTCACTGTAAATAGAGAAATAAACCGCACCTTTTGATCTTGAAAACCACAACCTCCGTCTGCTGGGCCTGTTTTTGTGTGGGGAGCCCATCCAGGGGGTCACACACACCCGCTACCGAGCTAACCCCCTCACAATATATATACGCCCTTTACTCTTTCGTCCATGGACCGACACAGCTTCTCTATTGACAAAGTGGGTATTATCCGTTAATTAGGAGTGACTAGGCAGAAAAACTTGTAAAAAGTGTTGCATCACACCTTCTACAGTACCGCCCAGGGGGCGGACCCCCTCTGGGTATAACCTCTCAGTCTGCATCTCGCAGATCAGTTTTTTTCTGTCTAGCAAGGAGTAGGACATGGCTCCCTTTGGGCCCATTGGTCCGGGGGAAAAAGATATATATTTTTTTGCTACATTTTTGTTTCCTGCGATCTTCGATCAACTGCCGACTGGGTGACAGGCTGGATCCTCGATCCTTGTAGTCTCCCCAGTTTCGGCCATCGAGCGTGTGCCGACCCTAGCTACGCGCTGGGTTTTCCACGACATGCCCGTCGCTCCACGGGTGGCCGGTGAGCCTACGCTCCAGGGCCTGCATCTGACCGCTCAGCTTCGGCTGATCTTACGGCCGAGTCGCAGCAGCCTGGCCGGTGAGCTTACGCTCCAAGGCTTGCATCGGACCGCTCAGCTTCGGCTGACCTTACGGCCAAATCGCAGCAGCCTGTCCGGTGAGCGTCACGCTCCAGGGCATACATATGATCGTCCCTTTTGGGTCCAATCACAGCATGCCTGGCCAACAGTCACCTTCCGTGCGCGGACGATGATCTGTTTGGAATGTCTTCCAGCATAATACATGCAGGATAGGTAAGTAAAACTCCCCTGCCTCGGCTGGGTGATTTAGCTGGACATTCCTGGAGAGATCAAGTAAGTGGTTGTGGCCCCTTTCTTCCCTCTCTCCCTGCCTTTCCCTCCTCCCTGGGCTTCTAGCTAAAGGTTGCTGGGTGCTGGGGGTCACCTAAGGGGTTCCACTGGAGCGGGGCTGGCTGTAACTAACATTTAAAAGAAATGTCATTTTTGCTTACCTGTGTGTGCTTCCTCCTCCATGCTGTCGGCGGCCATTTTGAGGTGGTCCATGCCGAGTTCGGCCTCTTGTGACTGCCCGGCGGCCATCTTCCTGTGGTTCGGCCACACCCACTGACCCCTATCAGCTGATCGGCAGCCATGTTTGTCCACCCTGTATGTATATATTGCCATTCGGCGGCCATCTTTTTGTGGGCTACGGCTGCTTGACCTCTCTTCGGCTCGGCGGCCATTTTCTTAGAGCCCACATTATCTTCCATACAGACGTTTTTGGCAGCCATTTTGCGAGAGCCTCCGGCCTCTAGGGTGCATTACACTGGTGCGAAAATTCACACAGGAAGTGCTGATAAAAGAAGCAGACTGACACAGCAGCAGTGGGACAGCATCACAGGCGCAGCACACGGCAGCATAGCAGTACCGGTCCAGGGTGGTGAGTCCTCTGGGTAACCCAGCATCTCGGCAGCGCAGGAGGGTGGCCTATTGATATCTTGCCTGGAGCCCTGTGAGTGTCAGCGTGTGGTCAGCATGGCATCTGAGCCAGATGTCTTCTCCCCTGAAACACCAGATTTAGCAGCTGTTGCCCCTGAGGTGTCTATGAACACTATGACGGCAATCCTAGAGGCGTTTGCTGCCAGGGTGGAAGCAGCACACGGGAATACAGGGGGTAGTAAACGTCCCGTCCCCTGCAAGCTTCTGGGGATAATTCTGATGCAGAACCAGGTCCAGCTATGGCTCCGGGCCCAGATTCTGACGCATCAGAGACTGCAGACCGTGACCGGACAGTGAGGATGACTCCAAGTCCAGGTCAGTACGGCTTGGTATCTGACCTTATTACTGCAGTGCGGGATACGCTAAAGTTGGAAAATACTGCAGAAGCAGCAGAGACTCCGGTCCACTTGGGTTTCATAGACCTGCCCGCACTGCTAAGGTGTTCCCTTGTGTGTCTTTTGATAAACTCTTATACAAGGAATGGGAGAACCCAGTGAGGGTCTTTACAGCCCCAAAGAGGTTTGCGGTACGGTACCCCTTTGAGGAGAGTTTTCTGAAGAGATGGACCTCTCCCCCTATAGTGGACCCTCCGGTGTCCAGACTTAATAGAGCCACCACAATTCCTGTAGAAGGGGCTCCTGTTTTCAAGGACCCTGTGGGTTGAAGGCTGAAGCACTCGCTTGCTACCTATACTCAGTGGTAGGCTCGGCAGTACGCCCAGCATTGGCGGGGCCCTAGTGTCTCACACACTTACTGAATGGGCAAGATTGCTACTCCAGGGGTTAAGGAGCGAGATGCTCCTCCTGATGAGATAACATTGGCCGACCTGTTGGTCCAGGGCCTTAGGTTGCCTGCGAGTCAGACATGGAGACTATTCCCCTGCTGTCTAAAGCTTCGGTTTATGCAGTAGCAATACGCCGCCTGATCTGGCTAAAAGGCTGGTCTGCGGACCAGACTTCCAAGAAAGCCCTGTTGGATCTGCCTTTTAAGGGCGACAGACTTTTTGGGGCTCTCTGGATGACATCATCAAGGATGCCACAGGAGGTAAAGGCACTTTGCTTCCCCAAATTAGCAAGGGTAAGGGGCCACGCCAAGGGCAAGGGCCCTCCTTTACTGCACGCAAGCGTTTTTTCGTCCCCCTAGGGCGACAGGGAAAAGACCCCAGGCCGATAAAGCGCCTGCCCAAGGACAGAAGCGTCCTTGGTCCCGCATACCCAATAAGCCTGCTGACAAATTTGCGTCCGCATGAAGGTCCACCCCCACCCAGCTCTCAGGTGGGGGGACGTCTTCGCAAATTCGCGACTCAGTGGACAGCTCTAATCTCCGACAGGTGGGTTTGCGAAGTAATCTCCTCAGGCTACAAGATAGAGTTTCTCTGTTGTCCACCGGACAGACTCAACACCTCCAATCTCCAGCTACTACCGACCCGTCGGGATGCCCTGTATGGGGCGGTCCAGGGTCTACTGGAACGCAGGGTAGTTATTCCAGTTCCAGAACTGGAACGTGGTTTTTACTCAAATCTGTTCATTGTGCCGAAGAAGGAGGGGGTTCGTCCAAGCTTAGATCTCAGAGCCCTCAATTGCTTTGTGAAAGTACAAAGATTTCGGATGGAGTCGGTTCGATCTGTAGTCACGGCTCTCCATCCGGGGGACTTTCTGGCCTCCTTGGACATCAAGGACGCATACCTGCATGTCCCCATATACTCCAGACACCAGAGGTTTCTGCGATTTGCTATCGGGAAGAACCACTACCAGTTTGTGGCCCTCCCGTTTGGCCTTGCCTCAGCACCCAGGACGTTCACCAAGGTGCTCGCTCCGATTCTGGCACTTCTAAGACAGCGGGGTATCGCTATCATGGGCTACTTGGACGACCTTCTACTGAAGGCGCCTTCAAGCTCAGAATTTAGAGGTAAGCGTGTCCATTACCTGTCAGACTCTTCGAGACTGTGGTTAGATACTAAACACGCAAAGGTCAGTATGGTGCCCACTCAACGCCTAGTGTACCTGGGGTTGATTCTGGATTCCTCAGAGGCAAAGGTATTCCTCCCTGTGGAGAAGTTGCAGACCCTTCGGGGCTGCAGTACGGTAGCTGACTTCCAGGAATTGGTCCTCACTCCGTTTTGGCATGCGAGTGTTGGGCCTCATGGTAGCCTCCTTCGAGGCGGTCCCATATGCTCAATAACACACTCGAGTGTTACAGAAGGAAGTTCTGTCCAGATGGAACAGATGCCCTTCATCTCTGGATTATCAAATCCGAGTGAGCCACCTAGTCAGGAGATCCCTGGTATGGTGGCTGACAGCACTGGCTCTAATGGCCGGGAAGTCATTTCTTCCGGTTTACTGGATAGTGATCACGACGGACGCCAGCCTTACAGGTTGGGGGGGGAATCTGGGGTGTTCAGTCGGCGCAAGGTCGCTGGACCCCAGAGGAAGCCCTCCTGCCAATCAATGTCCTGGAAATCCGGGCGATCAGGCTGTGCCTCTTCAATTGGACTCAGAGGCTGCAAGGGCGTCCAGTCAGGATCCAGTCAGACAACGCCACAGCAGTGGCATATGTCAATCATCAAGGAGGAACAAGAAGCTCAGCTGCAGCATCGGAGGTCGCTTGCATCCTGAAGTGGGCAGAGAGGAGCGTACCGGCACTGTCGGCCGGGTACATTCCGGGTGTGGAAATTTGGCAGGCGGACTACCTGAGCCGCCAGATGCTGGACCAGGGAGAATGGTCCTTACACCCGGAGGTGTTCCAACTCCTCTGCCAAAGATGGGGCACACCAGACGTAGATCTTCTGGCTTCCCGACTCAATCGGAAGGTATTGAGGTTTGTGGTCCGGTCAAGAGACCCATGGGCAGACGCAACGGACACGTTGGTGGCATCGTGGGGTCAGTATCAGCTAATCTATGCCTTCCCTCCCTTAAGGCTTCTTCTTCTTCTGCTCCGCAGATTGGAGGCAGAGGGAATTCCAATGATCCTAATCGCTCCAGATTGGCCTCAGCGTCCTTGGTACGCCGATCTAGTACGTCTGGTAGCAGACGTCCCCTGGCGCCTACCACTACGGAAGGACCTGCTATCGCAAGGTCCCATATTCCATCCTGCTTTACAGTCACTGACTTTAACGGCATGGCTGTTGAGAACCAGGTACTGAGAGACCGGGGCCTATCAGATTCAGTAATCTCTACTATGAGAAGTGCTCGGAAACCGTCCTCTAGGAAGGTTTATCACCGCACTTGGAAGGCCTACATCTCCAGGTGTGAGGAAATGAAATGGCATCCGCGTACTTATTTGGTTTTCAGAATCCTGCTGTTTTTACAGCATGGGGTGGACCAAAGGCTTGCCTTAAGTACGATTAAGGGACAGATATCTGCCCTGGCTGTCTTTTTTCAGCGACCCCTGGCGACTCACTCTCTCGTGAGTACATTTGTGCAGGGGGTTTGACATGTGGCCCCTCCGGTCCGTCCCCCGCTATCTCCGTGGGACTTGAACCTGGTCCTCTCGGTGCTTCAGAAGGCACCGTTTGAGAATATTAGAGATATTCCCCTGTTGACACTTTCTCAGAAGGTGGTCTTTTTGGTGGCTGTTACGTCAGTTAGACGAGTCTCTGAGCTGGCAGCCTTGTCCTACAAGGCTCCCTATTTGGTTTTCCACAAGGATAAGGTGGTGCTGCGGTCGCAGCCTTCCTTTCTTCCGAAGGTCGTTTCGGCTTTTCATCTCAACGAATACATTGTACTTCCATCCTTGTGTCCTCATCCGTCAAATCCTAAGGAGTCGGCGTTGCATTCCTTGGACGTTGTCCGAGCTTTGAGAGTATACCTATCTGCTACTTCCCTGTTCCGGAAGTCAGACTCACTGTTTGTTTCGGTGGCTGGTCCCAAGAAGGGCCAAGCAGTCTCGTCGGCCACCATCTCTAGGTGGATCCGACAGATAGTAATCCAGGCTTACGCCTTAAAGGGTCAAGCGCCCCCCTTTCCGGTCACGGCGCATTCGACCAGGGCAAGAGGTGCCTCTTGGGCTTTCCGACATCAAGCGTCTGTTTCCCAATTATGTAAAGCGGCGACTTGGTCGTCCGCTCACACTTTCACAAAATTCTACAAAGTTGATGTAGGTGCATCTTCAGATGCCGCTTTCGGCCGCAAGGTTTTGCAAGCGGCTGTTTAGAGTTGCAGCTCCTCCGTTGGAGGAATGCTGTTTTGTGTTTGGGGTGAAGTTTATTTTTATGCTGTTACCACCACTCGTAAATGTTCATGCGGCGGTTGGCAAGTGGTTAAAGAGGAGCTCCAGCCTTACCTTCAGGCTTGCTCAGTTGTACAGACTCATCTCCTGTACTGACATTATTTACTCAGATTTCACTGCACACAATGAGCTTCTTGCAGTCAAACTCATTCGTTGGATTTTGGTTCTTTCATGAAGGCTCAGCATCATATATGTGCTTTACCTAGTGTGGTCTGCAAGCAAATTTGGTCTGCCTAGAAAGGCCCACTCCTCTAGACATTTACAATCAATGCATTTTGAGATTTGCATAATTCATCACAAGAGCCAATCCACTGTTTGCATTAGGGCTGAGGAAAGCAAAATTCTTCAGAGGAAAATTGAGGCTGGGTGTTGAGATGTTTTCAGGAAGCTATTTGCACCACCCTGCCAGGTCCTTCCATTGCCTGATATCTGTGCTGCATAGAGAACCACAAAGACCCGGTGATGATGTTAAAAATTAGGTATATAATAAATACAGAGCGTTTTAATTTAACATGTTTTATTAACATTCTGATAGGGAGGTAACGAGAAACTAGGGTAGGCAAAATATAATTAGATTAAAAATCAACTTTTAATTACCCTTATTAACCAGGAAAGCCTGTTCTGTTGCCTTGAATACTTTTGTTCAACTTTGTTACTCAGGCTATGCTCCACCAGCTTCGATTCCAATAAGACCTCCCCAGTGTACACTTTGAGCACAATCATAGGGCAGTAAAATGGCAGTTGTCAAGGTTTAAAATACTATCTAAAACCAATTCTTTACTTGTTTCTGTATAGAGTGGACAAGGGTTAGTCAAGATTGTTTCCTTGTATGGGAGATTTACCCCGTCCCATTAGGCATTGCCAGAAAGTGATAGGAAAATCCCACAATTTTACAGTTGTATACCTCCCAATTTTTTGATATGGTAGAGAGGGACACCTTTTAGCATAGAATATGTAGACAATGTACAATCCCCTGCTTCTTTCCTCCTCTCCTTTATGAGGGCCATGGAGAATTAATGCACAAAAATTGTCGGTTAAACTCACTGTTTTTTCCCACCATTACTTTTCCCTTATACCGACTTGGATGAAAGGTTTAGTGCAGTACAATGCTTTTATTAGTTAAACAGAGTTCTATACAGCAGACCGAAAAAAGGGACATCTGAGGAGGAAAGAGAGACAGAGGGATTTGGTTACAAAAAGTGGAAAGGTGGAACCAGTCCCTCCAAATTAGGAACATTGGGGCTTATGCAATTAATGTGGTTCTAAAACCTTAAGTTTTTTTTACCTTAAAGCATTCTAATCTTTAAGGAAATAAACACCTTCTGGGCTGCATGATCCTCCCAGCCCCCCTGATAGTTACTTGAGCCCAATCTCGATCCAGGGATGCGCAGTGTGCCCTCACCGCTTTCTTCCTTCTCACTGGACAGATTGATGGCAGTGGGAGCCATTGGCACTCAAATGATGTAACAAGGGAGTGGGGGGCAAGGCCGAGCTGCTCAGTCTGTCAATGGATGCAGACAGGACGGCTCGGGAGAGAGACCATACGAGTGCCCCTATAGAAAGGCGCTTTCTATGGGGTCTCTCGCTGAAGAGGAGGAGCCACCAGGAGTGCCAACCCCACAAGAGGAGGATCGGGGCTTCTCTGTGCAAAACCATTTCACAGATCAAGTAAGTATACCACGTTTATTTTATTAAAAACGCTTTGGAGAGATTTCCTATCACTTTCCACGGTGTGAGGCAGAAAGTGAAAGTATATCTAACAAGGGGACACACAGAAAAAAAAAACACCAAGAGTTTTTTACCATTTTCTAAAATAGAGAAACCAAATTGGCTTTAGATATACTTTAAAGCGGGGTTCCACCCAGAATTTTTTATTTTTTTAAAGTCAGCAGCTACAAACACTGTAGCTGCTGACTTTTAATAAGGACACTTACCTGTCCTAGGCGCCCCGTGAAGTCGCCCCCCCCCCCCCGAGGCCGATTGCTCGATAGCGGCAGGTCCCCGCGCCGCCATCCTCACTAAGGGAAACAGGCAGTGAAGCCTTGCGGCTTCACTGCCTGTTTCCTACTGTGCATGCGCGAGTTGCGCCGCTCTTTGTGAATGTGTCGGCTGCCCTCTGGGATACACAAAGTTCCCAGAAGGCAGCGCGCCCCATTCACCAGAAGACACCGCGAGTAGGACGAGGAAGATGACCAGCCGCGGAGGATGAAGAGGCAGATTAGGAACTTCCGCATAGCAGCCACTATTTCTGGTAAGTAAAACATTTATTTTGCTTATCGTCCATGGATTGACACAGCTCTCATACTGATTACGTGTGGGTATATGTCCCTGCTCGCAGGAGAAGACCTAGGCAGAATGTTAGATGGTAAAACATTCTAGAACAAACCAAAGCTGAACAGCCCAGCCCAGGGGGCGGTCCCTCCGGACATTACCCTCCCACCTGCAGCTAACAGCCTCAGTTTTTTTCTGCCTAGCAGAAGGAGAAGACGTGGCTCTCTCAGGAGCCAGTCTCCTGGAAGATTTTTACTTTTAAATTTTATTCCTTTGGGAATTGTATTATTTTATTTTTGAGACCTTCAATCAACTGTTGGCTGGGCAACGGGTTGGGTACACTAGTATCCTCGTAGTCTTCCCTGTCCGACAATCGAGTGTGCTGATCCTTGCCTTGTGTGCGTGAGACTCAGTTCACGACATACCCCATGGCTCCAGGGGTGGCCGGGTTGCTTTCATGCTCCCGCGGTCCTCTCAAGATTGAACAGTACCTGACTGTATCTTTCGCGGTGGACCGGGCCGACAGCTATGCAGTACTACTCCGTGATAGGTCTGTCTGAAAAAAGCCAGTGGGTCCCTCTAGGGATGGGTAAGTAGTCTCTCCTGCTGCAAGGTGAGTACATGCTGGCTGTGTTTCTGTGTGTGGGGGGTTCTCCCTGTCTCCCCCCTGTTATGCTGCTCTCTGCACCCTGTTCTGGTGCTGTGCTGTGTGGGGGTGCTTGGGGGGTCACTCTGCCCTTGGGGGGGCGCTCATGGCTGTTGGTGAACTCTGGGAAGTGTTCTGGGGGAGTGTGTGAGGCCTTATTGCGTGCGCCATTGGCGCGGTGTTTTAAATTTAAAAAGTGCGCTCGGCGGCCATCTTGCCGCGGCTCAAATGCGCAGTTATACAGGCACCCGGCGGCGATTTTCTTGTAGCCGTGGCGCTTTCACTTTCGTTTTCGGCCTAGCGGCGCTGCTGAACGGCGCGAAATACGGAGCGAACGTCTCCTCACAGATTCTTCCCTCTCCTCGGGCTTCACTCGCGCTGCAGCGCGGCTCATACAGCGGAACCGAGCGGTCCCTAGGGGTGGTGAGTCTTCCGGGTTTCCCCTCCTCAGCCTCAGCACAGCCAGTGGGTGGACTGTATTATTCACTGTAATAGTGAATAAGGTCTCAGAGGGTGGCAGTATGGAGTCTGGTTCACCTGCTTCTCCACACTTGTCAGAGGCAACTGGCAGTGCTCCTGCACCTGCGGTCCCTGTGGACCAGTTGTCGGCAGTCCTGGAATCATTCCTTGTCAAGCTGGAATCGGTGTGCGAACGCACGGGGGCTGTAAAGTGCCCCCTCCCCACACAAGGGGGGAGTGCTCTGACTCAGATATGGGCCTAGCTACTGCTGTTGAGGACCCTAGTTCTGAGGATTTTGATGTATTTGGATAGGACATTCCTTGTGAGGAAGACCCCTGTCTTGAACCACCAACTGACTGGGTGCTTGTGAGTGAACTCATTGATGCTGTGAGGGACACTCTCAAGCTGAATGTTGAGACTGAGGAACCTCAGGTGGAAGCTGTATCCTTTGGTTCCTTTAAAGCCGTTTCTTCAAAAAAGGTCTTTCCATATGTGCCTTTTTTTTAATACATTCATTGACCAAGTCTGGGATAAGCCGCAGAAGACTTTGACGGTCCCGCGGCGCATAGCCTTAAGGTACCCCTTTGAGGAGGACCTGGTTGAGAAGTGGGCTCACCCCCCCAGTGGTCGACCCCCCGGTCGCCTGTTTGAATAAGGCTACCATGCTCCCAATGGAAGGGACTCCTGCATTTAAGGATCCCGCTGACAGGAGGTCAGAAGTGGCATGTAGAACTATGTTCACCTTATTGGGGGCCGCCTTACGCCCTATAGTGGCGGCGACACTTGTGTCTCAGACACTCACAGGCTGGGCAAAGATATTACACCAGACAGTGCAGGAGCATAATCTCCCTCCTGAAACCATTGCCCTGGCTCACCAACTTGCGCAGGGTTTAGTCTTTGTGTGCGATGCCACTTTGGATGCGACCCCTTTAATAACGGGGGCCTCTATCTCTGCTGTGGTGATGCGTCGCCTTATCTGGCTGAAATGCTGGTCGGCCGACCTAGCTTCCAAAAAGCTCCTGGCTGACTTGCCCATTAAGGGCGGTAGACTGTTTGGGACTGCCCTGGATGACATTATTAAAAATGTCACAGGAGGTAAGAGCACCTTCCTTCCCCAGTCTATTAAGGGAAAGGAGCCCCACCGCAGGCCGGGCCCTTCTTTTCTGGCGAAGAAGTTTTTTTATCAGTCCGATTCCACGGGTAAGCCCGCCCAGGCTGAAAAGAATGCGGCTGGGGGACAAAGACGTCCCTGGGTGTGTAAGCCTACCAAGCAAGCTCCCAAGCCCACCACCGCATAAAGTCTTGCCCCTGCCCGACTCTGGGGTGGGGGGACGTCTTCGCAGGTTCTCGGTGCGGTGGACTCTGACCAGTGGGTGTGCGAGGTGGTCACCTCGGGATACAGGATAGAGTTCCGCTCGTGGCCCCCAGACAGGTTTTTTCCCTCGAACCTCCCTCTCCTTCCTGCCCGCCGGGCGGCCCTCTTGGGGGCCGTACAGGATTTGCTCGGGCGCAGAGTAATTGTGTCGGTTCTGTCACAAGAGGTTTCAGGGGTTTTACTCAAACCTGTTTGTTGTCCCTAAGAAGGACGGGGTCCGGCCAATCCTGCACCTCAAGGCCCTGAATGCCTATGTGAGGGTATTTTAAATTCCGGATGGAATCCATTCGCATGGTGATCGCGACACTCCACCAAGGGGATTTTTTGGCGTCCTTGGATATCAAGGACGCTTACTTGCACGTCCCAATCTGCGCAAGCCACCAGAGGTTTCTGCGCTTTGCCATAGGCGAAGTCCACTATCAGTTCGTGGCTCTTCCCTTCGGCCTAGCATCGGCACCACAGGTTTTCACTAAAGTGCTTGCCCCGGTTCTAGCTTTGCTGAGACAGCGAGGAATTGTTATCGTGGGCTATCTAGACGATCTCCTCCTCAGAGCAGAAAATGGCTCAGAATTGGAGGAAAATGTGACAATAGTCAGTCAGACCCTCCGGGACTAAGGATGGATTCTGAACACGCAGAAGTCGGCTCTAGTCCCGACTCAGCGCTTGGAGTATCTGGGTCTGATCCTGGACACTTCGGCAGCGAAGGTGTTTCTACCCTCAGAGAAGTTACTGACACTTCAGTCGGCAGTGCAGGTTCTGATGTCCTGAAAATGGTTGTCAATTCGCTTCTGCATGAGAGTCCTGGGACTAATGGTGGCCTCCTTCGGGGCAGTTTCGTATGCTCAATCACACACTCGGGCATTGCAGAAGGGAATTCTGTCTGTTTGGGACAAGTCCCCATTATCATTGGATCTTCAGGTTCAGTTGAGTCACTCTGTCAAGGCGTCCCTGATGTGGTGGCTGAGATCCCCGGCTCTTTGGGCCGGGAAGTCGTTCCTCCCCATCCACTGGATGGTGATCACGACGGACGCCAGCCTGACGGGCTGGGGAGGAGTGTGGGGAGTCCTGTCAGCTCAAGGGCTCTGGACTCCAGACGAATCTCGTCTCCCAATCAACGTCCTGGAATTGCGGGCGATCGGACTGTGTCTCTCTGCATGGTCGAAGAGGCTACAGGGCCGCTCGGTCAGAATCCAGTCGGACAACGCCACGGCCGTGGCGTATGTCAACCATCAGGGGGGTACTCGGAGCTCGGCTGTGGCATCCGAGGTCGCCCACATCCTAAAGTGGGCGGAAAGAAGCGTGCCGGCGCTGTCGGCCGTCTACATTCCGGGAGTAGAAAACTGGCAGGCGGACTATCTGAGCCGCCAGTCCCTGGACCAGGGGGAGTGGTCCTTGCATCCAGAGGTGTTTCAACTCCTTTGTCGGTGGTGGGGCACTCCGGATGTGGACCTGATGGCGTCTCGACTCAATCGCAAGGTGTCGAGGTTTGTGGCCAGGTCCAGGGACCCCTGGGCAGATGCCTCAGACGCGTTGGTAGCCCCGTGGGGTCAGTATCGCTTGATGTATGTCTACCCTCCGCTGCAGTTGCTTCCTCGTCTGCTGCGCAGGGTGGCGGCCGAGGGCATCCCGGTGATCCTCATTGCCCCGGACTGGCCTCGGCATCACTGGTACGCCAACCTGGTACGTCTCATCGCGGACGTCCCTTGGCGCCTGCCCTTGAGGGCGGACCTTCTATCTCAAGGTCCTATCTTTCATCCTGCTTTACAGTCTCTGGCTTTAACGGCATGGCTATTGAGAGCCAGGTACTGAAAGACCGAGGCCTGTCGGATTCGGTAATTTCAACCATGCTTAGGGCAAGGAAGTCTTCTTCTAGGAAGATCTATCACGTACCTGGAGAGCTTACATCGCTTACATCGCTATGTGCGAGGAGCTAGACTGGCGTCCACGGACGTACTCTGTCCCCAGAATCCTGCGGTTCTTACAGCGTGGTGTTGCACAAAGGCTGGCTTTGAGCACTATTAAAGGTCAGATTTCGGCCTTAGCCGTTTTCTTTCAAAGACCCCTAGCAGGTTATTCCTTAGCACTTTTGTACAGGGGGTACGCCATGTGGTTCCACCTGCCAAGCCCCCGCTCCCTCCTTGGGATCTCAACTTGGTGCTCTCAGTTCTTCAGGAACCTCCCTTTGAAAATATAAGAGATATTTCTATTTTAACTTTGTCCCAGAAGGTGGCTTTTTTAGTGGCCATCACTTCTGTTAGACGGGTGTCTGAGTTGGCGGCTCTGTCATGCAAGTCGCATTACCTGGTCCTCCATAAGGATAAGGCGGTATTGCGACCGCGGCTGTCTTTCCTTCCTAAGGTGGTTTCGGCTTTTCACCTTAATGAGGACATTGTCCTTCCGTCCTTGTGCCCTCATCCATCGCATCCTAGAGAGGTTGCGCTTCACAATTTGGATGTGGTGCGTGCCTTACGGGTATACCTGGCGGCTACTGCTTCTATTCGGAAGTCTGACTCGCTGTTTGTATCTGTCTCTGGTCCCAAACAGGGCCAAGCGGTGTCGTCTGCCACCATTTCTAGGTGGATCAGACAGACTGTTATACAGGCCTATGCAATTAGGGGACGGGCGCCTCCCTTCCCGATCACGGCGCATTCCACCAGAGCAATCGGTGCTTCCTGGGCTTTCCAACATCAAGCGTCGGTTGCACAAGTGTGCAAGGCGGCGACCTGGTCGTCCGTTGATACCTTTTCTAAATTCTACAAGGTTGATGTGGCTGCATCTTTGGATGCTTCCTTCGGCCGCAAAGTGTTGCAGGCCGCTGTTTAATGTTGCAACTCCTCCGTTGAGGAGCTCTGCTGGTTTGGAGTGAAGTTTTGGTTTTTCCTTACTATTTTGCTCCCACCCTTTTCTTATACTGCTTTGGGACGTCCCACACATAATCAGTATGAGAGCTGTGTCAGTCCATAGACGATAAGAGAAAATAGGATTTTTGTACTCACCGTAAAATCAGTTTCTCTGACGTCCATGCACCCACCCTTCCTTCCGGGGCTGTTCAGCTCTAGTTTGTTCTAGAATGTTTTAACATCTAACATTCTGCCTAGGTCTTCTCCTGCAAGCAGGGACATATACCCACACATAATCAGTATGAGAGCTGTGTCAGTCCATGGACGTCAGAGAAACGGATTTTACGGTGAGTACAAAAATCCTATTTTTTCTCTTTTCGTCCATGGACGGACACAGCTCCTTAAATCTTGACATGTGGGTTATGTTCCTGTTCATAGGAGAGGACTAGGCAGAACATGTTAGTTATCTTAAAGCATGTAACTTTAACAGAGTTGAACAGCCCCGCCCAAGGGGCGGTCCCTCCGTACATAACCCTCCACCCTGCAGTCAGCAGCCTCAGTTTTTTTCTGCCTAGCAGAGAAGGACGTGGCTCCCTTTGGGCCCAGAACCCTGAAGACATTTTTTTATAGATCCTTGTAGTCTTCCCAGTTCCGGCCATCGAGCGTGCCAGTCCTTGGCTACGCACTGGTTCTGCCACAACGTACCCCATGGCTCCAGGGGTGGCCGGTGAGCACATACTCCGGGGTCCACATATGACTGGGCTGCTTGCTGTGTCACTCAGTGGACCGGGCTGACAGCTACTCTATACCATCGGTTGTGGGTCTGTCAGGGACATACCAGTATGTCCTTGCAAGGACGGATAAGTACGGTTCCTCCTGTCTCGGCAGGATGGAACAGCTGGGCATTCAAGGGATTAAGGGGTTCTCCTGTCCTACCTTTCCCTTCTCTCTGTCAGTCCTTTCCCCTCCTGCCCTAGGGCCCGCTGTGACCGGGGTGTACCTGTGGGGGGGGTTCCGGGTCCCTGTGGGGCGCTTTCTGTGGAGGGGGGGGTCTGCCTTCTGGGAAGTCTCTGCACGGCCTTCTCGTCCACATCCCGGGGCTCGGGCGCCATTTTTTGCTGCGCCGACGCCATTTTTTAGGTTTCTCTGTTAAAATTTCCATTGGCGGCCATTTTGTCGTGGCCTTGCTGTGGTGCAGGTCGGTATTGCGGGCGGCCATTTTCTTGTGGTCCGCGCCCTTTTCAGCTGAGGCATCTGGCGGCCATTTTGGAGTGGGTTTTGGCCTCTAGCACTGGCTTTCTGAACGGCGCACAGCTCATTCTCCTCCGTTTTTTTTCCTTGCACACGCTGTGTATACAAGGAAGGCAGGCAGCGGTGCTGAGCGGTCTGCCCTCTGGGTGGTGAGTCCCCATGGGTTACCCCCCATGGTCGGTGCAGCAAGGAGGGTGGACTTAAGTGTTTTTCACTTGGTCTCTGAGGGCTGTCAGTTTGTGACCTTCTTCCCCTAAATTGCCAGAGGCAGCGAACGGTGCTTCTGAGCCTGCGGGTTTCCATGGTTACGCTGTCGACAGTCCTGGACTCATTTGTTGCCAGGGTAGAAGTGGCGTGCGGGCTTAAGGGGGGTAAAAAAAGCGCCCCCTCCCCGCCGTCTTCTGGGGAATGCAAGACAGGGCACTTGTGGGTGCACTTCTTGAGGCTGTGAGGGACACTCTCCAGCTGGTAGATGCAGCTGGGACTTCTGCAGAGGAGTCTCACAAATCTGACCGCTTTGTGAAAGTTTTTTTCTTATGTTACTTTCTTTGATAAGTTCATAGATAAGGAATGGGAACGGCCGCAGAGGTCCTTTGTGGTCCCCCGGCGCATGGCGGTCCGTTATCCTTTTGGGGAGAGCCCAAAAAAAAAAGATGGGCCTCTCCTCCGGTCGTGGACACCCCGGTCTCTCGGCTACATAAGGTAACCACTTTAGGACCCTACTGATAGGAGGTCCGAAGCGGTGACCCGCTCCAGGTTCACCATGCTGGGGTCAGCGTTGCGACCTGTATTGGCTGCGACTTTGGTGTCTCAGACATTCGCTGAATGGAGGGCAGCACAGTGGTGTAGTGGACCTCCCTCACCTGGCAGCAAGGGGGTCACTGGTTTGAACCCAGACCCCGACACCATCTGCCTGGAGTTTGCATGTTCTCCCTGTGTCTGCGTGGGTTTCCTCCGGGTACTTGGGTTTCCTCACACACTCCAAAGACATGCGCGCCTTTGGCGTCACAGTAAAACTATATACACTAATACATACACAGTGTGTGTATGTAAAATTATTTCCAGAGCCTCTGTATCTGCAGTGGTACTGCGCCCCCTGATTTGGCTGAAAAGCTGGTCCGCTGATCAAGCATCCAAGAGAGCTCTGGCAGATTGCTTTTCAGAGGTTTTTTGGTACCTCGCTGGACGACATTATTAAGGCTGTCACTGGAGGTAAGAGCACACTTCTCTCGCAGTCCTCTAAGGGGAAGGAGCCACGCTGTTGGCCGGGGCCCTCCTGTTCCGCGCAGAAGCGGTATTTTCGTCAGTCAGGGTCAGCTGGCAGATCCTCCCAGACAAGGCTCCAAATGGGGACAGAAGCGTCCCTGGGTGCCGAAGCCGAACAAGCCGGGTAACAAGCCTGCTACCGCATGAAATTTTGCCCCTGCCCGACTCAAGGGTGGGGGGATGGCTTAGCGAGTTTGCAGCTCGGTGGACCTCCCTGTTCTCTGACCAGTGGGTCTGCGAGGTGGTCACTTTGGGGTACAAGATAGAGTTTCTTTCTTGTCCACCAAACAGATCTTTACCTCAAACCTTCCTCTCCTTCCGGCTCGTCGGTCTGCTTTGGTGGGAGCAGTACAAGACTTGCTCGGAGCAGTACAAGACTTGCTCAGGTGCAGAGTAATTTTTCCTTTGCCCCTGGAGGAAAGGTTTCAGGGATTCTATTTGAATCTGTTGGTAGTCCAAAAGAAGGACGGTGTTCGTCCAATCTTGGACCTCAGGGCCCTCAATACCTTTGTGAGGGTGCGGAAGTTCAGGATGGAATACATTCGTTCGGAGGTTGCTGCGCTCCATCCGGGGGATTTTCTGGCATACCTGGACATAAGGACGCATACTTGCATGTCCCCATCTGCAACAGCCATCAGAGGTTTCTGCTCTTTGCGATTTGGCAATGGCGTCCGCACCAAGAGTTTTTAACAAGGTGCTCACCCCGATCTGGCTTTGCTGAGACAGCGAGGCATTGCTATCGTGGGCTACTTGGACTATCTTCTTCTGAGAGCTACTTCTGGCTCAGAATTAGAGGAGGACATGTCTATAGCCAGTCAGACCCTCCGGGAAATTGGTTGGGTACTGAACATATGGAAGTCGGTGTTGGTACCGACTCAGCGTCTGGAGTACCTAGGCTTGATGCTGGACTCCTGGTCAAGGCTTCCCTGAGAGGGTGTCTGAGATCCCCGGCGCTTCAGTCCGGGAGGTCGTTCCTTCCTTTCCATTGGACTGTGATCACGATGGACGCCAGCCTCACAGGTCTGGGGAGGGAGCCTGGGGGGTCCAGTCGGCCCAGGGTTGCTGGACTCCGGACGAATCTCGCCTGCCGATCAATGTCCTCGAACTTCGAGCGATCAGACTGTGCCGCTCCAAGTGATCACAGAGACTTTAAGGGCGTCCGGTCAGAATCCAGTCAGACAACGCCACGGCGGTGGCTTCTGTCAACCATCGAGGAGGAACAATGAGCTCGGCCGCAGCGTCGCAAGTCGCTCACATCCTAGGATGGGCTGAAAGGAGCGTGCCGGCTCTATCGGCTGTTTACATCCGGGCGTAGCAATCTGGCAGGTGGACTATCTGAGTCGCCAGATGCTGGACTAAGGGGAATGGACGTTACACCCGGAGGTGTTTCAAATCCTTTGTCAGAAATGGGGCACACCAGATGTGGATCTCCTGGCTTCTCGACTCAATCGCAGGTGTCGAGGTTTGTGGCCAGGTCCAGGGATCCCTGGGCAGACGCGTCGGACGCTTTGGTGGCTCCATGGGGTCAGTATCGGCTAATTTATGCCTTTCCCCTAATGAAATTTCTTCCTCATCTGCTCCGCGGAGTGGAGGCCGAGGGGATTCTGGCGATTCTAATCGCCCCAGACTGGCCCCGGCGTCCCTGGTACGCCGACCTTGTGAGACTGGTAGCAGACGCTCCCTTGCGGCTGCCAATGCGGGAGGACCTTCTGTCTCAAGGTCCCATACTTCATCCTGCTTTACAGTCGCTGGCATTAACGGCATTGCTATTGAAAGCCAGGTACTAAGGGACCGTGGTCTGTCAGATTCGGTAACCTCCACCATGTTGAGGGCCCGGAAATTTTCTTCCCGGACGATCTACCATTGCACTTGGAAGGCCTACATCTCTGTGTGAAGTGATGGCCTGGCTCCCACCGGCATATTCGGTTTCTCGGATCCTGCTGTTCTTTCAGCGCGGAGTGGATCTGAAACTTGCCTTAAAGAGGAAGTAAACCCTCCGAACAAAAACGGGAAAAAGACAAACCCTGCAAGACAAAGGCATAATCAGCCAGTATGCATCGCTGATTATGTATTACTTACCTTAGATCGAGGTCCCCGCAGCAGTCCACGTCTCCCCCTCCGGCGCCAACATGTTGTTCGGGAGTGACTTCCTGTTATCGGCGATGTGATTGGCCGAAGCGGCCTTGACGTCACATGCATGCGCGCTCGGGTGGCAAGAACCCATTCAGAAAACCGACAATGATGCCGGCCCGCTACTGCGCATACGTGTGACGTCATCGGTGCTGTGTTTTACAGCAAATATCTCCTTAACCGTGTAGGTTAAGGAGATATTTCTTGCACCTACAGGTGAGCCTTAATCTAGGCTTACCTGTAGGTGCAAGTTGTGTGGTTGGGTTTACAACCACTTTAAGCACTATTTAGGGGCAGATTTCAGCCTTGGCTGTCTTCTTCCAACGATCCCTGGCGGCTCACTCACTGGTAAGTATGCAGGGGGTCCAACACGTGGTTCCCCCGATTAGACCACCGCTTCCTCCATGGGACTTGAATCTAGTGCTCTTGGTACTTCAGGAACCTCCCTTTGAGAACATCAGGGAGATTCTTCTCTTAACGCCTTCTCAGAAAGTTGCCTTTCTAGTTGCCATTACATCGGTCAGAAGGGTTTCTGAATTGGTGGCCTTGTCTTGCAAGTCACCTTACTTGGTCCTACATAAGGATAAAGCGGTGTTGTGCCCGCAACCTTCATTCCTTCCTAAGGTAGTTTCGGCTTTTCACCCAAACGAGGACATTGTACTTTCATCCTTGTGTCCTCGGCCTTCGCATCCCAAGGAGGTTGCGCTACATTCCTTAGACATGGTACATGCCCTATGGGTGTACCTGTCTGCTACGGCTCCGTTACGGTAGTCTGACTCACTGTTTGTGTCGGTGTTTGGTCCACAGAAGGGCCTGGCGGTCTTGTCGACCACCGTTTCTATGTGGATCAGGCAGACCATCATCCAGGTCTATGCCCTTAAGGGGCTGGCGCCTACTTTTCCTGTCACGGCGCATTCAACCAGGGCAATTGGTGCCTCCTGGGCTTTCCGACATCTAGCATCTGTTTCACAGGTGTGTATGACGGCGACCTGGTCGTCTGTTCACACTTTCTCAAAGTTTTTTTACAAGGTTGATGTGAGTGCATCTTCGGATGCTTCCTCTGGCCGCAAGGTTTTGCAGGCGGCTGTTTGAGGTTGCGACTCCTTCGTTGAGGAGGTCTGTTTGTTGGGGTGAAGTTAGGTCTTCTTTTGATTGCTGTCCCACCCCTCGTGTTTTCTGACACTGCTTGGGGACGTCCCACTTGTCAAGATTTAACGAGCTGTGTCCGTCCATGGACGAAAAGAAAAGAAAATAGGATTTTTTCTGTCGTCCATGGACGAACACGGCACCCACCCCTCCTTTTTTAGTTTGTACTGCTTTTCTACGAACTGACACTCCTGACTGCAGGGTGGAGGGTTATGTACGGAGGGACCGCCTCCTGGGCTGGGCTGTTAAACTCTGTTAAAGTTACATGTTTTTTAAGGTAGCTAACATGTTCTGCCTAGTCCTCTCCTATGAACTGGAACATAACCCACATGTCAAGATTTAAGGAGCTGTGTCCGTTCATGGACGACAGAGAAAAGGATTTTATGGTGAGTACAAAAAATCCCATTTATTAAAAAAAAAATCTTTCTTTTTTTTTTCTTTTTTTTGGGGGTAAAAAAAATAAAAAATTTCAGGGTGGAATTCCACTTTAACCAAAAAATCTGAATCCCAGTAATAATGAAAACGAAGCTTTTAGCCCCGTACACACGACCGGTTTTCTCGGCAATGGTTTCTTTATTCCAGAATACATGGTTTAACACATGTTGCATTGACATGTGTTGCCATTTGTTGGGCATGCAGTACTTCCAATGTACTACAACAGTATTAATACAATGGATTTTTTGATGTCCATAATTTCTTTTGCCCTGTAAAAAATACATCATAATAGGTTACAGTTTTGTAAAAAAAATAAAGTATCAAGAGATCCTAGTATTTTCCGTAGCTCCTATTTTCCAGATTTGCAGCATTTTTAGATGGTAGAGACCTAGGGAAGTTTTTCTAACCTCTTGATCGCCCCCTAGTGTTAACCCCTTACCCGCCAGTGACATTTATACAGTAATCAGTGGCTATTTTTAGCTCTGATCGCTGTATAAATGTCAGTGGTCCCAAAAAAGTGTCAAAAGTGTCCGATCTTTCCACCACTATTAAAAAAATATATATAATAAAATGGCATAAACCTATCCCCTATTTTGTAGACGTTTCAACTTTTGCGCAAACCAATTGATATACTCTTAATGCGATTTTTTTTTTTTTTACCCAAAATATGTAGAAGAATACATATTGGCCTAAACTGATGAGGAGGTTTAAAGCAAAAAGTAAAAAAATATATTTCTCTTATCGTCCATGGACTGACACAGCTGGACACTGTAAACGTGTGGGTATATGTCCCTGCTTGCAGGAGAAGATCTAGGCAGAATGTTAGATGTTAGAAACATACATTCTAGAACAAACCAGAGCTGAACAGCCCCGCCCAGGGGGGCGGTCCCTCCGGACATTACACTCCCACCTGCAGCCTCAGTTTTTTTCTGCCTAGCAGAAGGAGAAGACGTGGCTCTCTCAGGAGCCAGTCTCCTGGAAGATTTTACTTTTAAATTTTATTCCTTTGGGAATTGTATTATTTTATTTTTGAGACCTTCAATCAACTGTCGGCTGGGCAACAGGTTGGGTACACTGGTATCCTCGTAGTCTTCCCTGTTCGACCATCGAGCGTGCTGATCCTTGCCTTGTGTGCGTGAGACTCGGTTCACGACATGCCCCATGACACCAGGGGTGGCCGGGTTGCTTTTATGCTCCCGCGGTCCTCTCAAGATTGAACAGTACCTGACTGACTGTATCTTTTGCCGTGGACCAGGCTGACAGCTACGCAGTACTGCTCTGTGATAGGTCTGTCTGAAACAAGCCAGTGGGTCCCTCTGGGACGGGTAAGTAGTCTCTCCTACTGCAGGTGAGTACATGCTGGCTGTGTTTCTTTATATGGGGGGGGGTTTCCCTGTCTCACCCCTGTTATGCTGCTCTCTGCACCCTGTACTGATGCTGTGCTGTGGGGGTGCTTGGGGGTCACTCTGGCCTGGCTGGGGGCGCTCACGTCTGTATTGGACTCTGGGGAGAGGAGCAGTTTTTCTGTTGTGTGAGGTGGGGACTCATTGCGTGCGTCATTAGCGCGCGCATTAGCGCTGTTTGCTTTTTGAATATTGCGCTCGGTGGCCATCTTGCCGTGGTTCAATGGCGCAGTTATATCTGCGGCCGGCGGCCATTTTATAGCCACGGCGCTTTTACTTTCGGTTTCGGCTTCTAGCGGCGGCAATCTCCTCACAATCTCCTCACGGATTCTTCACTCTCCTCAGGCTTCACAGCACGGTTTCTTCAGCAGAACTGAGCGGTCCTTAAGGGTTGGTGAGTCCTCCGGGTATCCCCTCCTCAGCTTCAGCATAGCCAGTGGGTGGACTGTATATTCACTGTAGTAGTGTATAAGGTCTCAAAGGGTGGCGATATGGAGTCTGGTACACCTGCTTCTCCACACTTGCTTGAGGCAACTGGCAGTGCTCCTGCACCCCCTATGGACCTGTTGTCGGCAGTCCTGGAATCATTCCTTGTCAGAATGGAAGCGGTGTGTGAGCGCAAGGGAGCTGTAAAGCACCCCTTCCCCACACATTCTCCTGTAGGGGAGTGCTCTGTCTCAGATATGGGCCTAGCTACTGCCGCTCAGGACCCTAGCTCTGAGGATTTTGATGTGTTTGGACAGGACATTCCTTGTGAGGAAGACTCCAGTCCTGAACCAGTAACTGACAGGGTGCTTGTAAGTGAACTCATTGATGCTGTGAGGGACACTCTCAAGCTGAATGTTGAGACTGAGGAACCCCAGGTGGAAACTGTCTCCTTTTGGTTCCTTTAAAACCGTCTCTTCAAAAAAGGTCTTTCCATATGTGCCTTTTTTATTACATTCATTGACCAAGTCTGGGATAAGCCGCAGAATACTTTGACGGTCCTGCGGCACCTAGCCATAAGGTACCCCTTTGAGGAGGACCTGGTTAAGAAGTGGGCTCACCCCCCAGTGGTCGACCACCCGGTCGCCCCTTTGAATAAGGCTACCACGCTCCCAATGGAAGGGACTCCTGCATTTAAGGATCCCACTGACAGGAGGTCTGAGGTGGTGAGTAGAACTATGTTTGCCTTATTGGGGAATGCCTTACGCCCTATTGTGGCATCGACAATTGTGTCTTAGACACTTCACAGGATGGGCAAAGATTTTGCACCAGACGGTACAGGAGCATAATCTCCCTCCTGAGACCATTGCCCTGGCTCATCAACTTGTGCAGGGTCTGGTCTATGTGTGCGATGCCACTTTGGATGCACCCCCTTTAATATCTGGGGCCTCTATCTCTGCTGTGGTGCTGCGTCGCCTTATCTGGCTAAAATGCCAACCTAGCTTCCAAAAAGCTCCTGGCTGACTTGCCCTTTAAGGGCGGTAGACTGTTTGGGGCCGCTCTGGATGACATTATTAAGGATGTCACAGGGGGTAAGAGCACCTTCCTCCCTCAGTCTGTTAAGGGAAAGGAGCCCCTCCGAAGATCGGGCCCTTCCTTTCCGGCGAAGACGTTTTTTCGTCAGTCAGAATCCACGGGTAAGCCCGCCCAGACTGAAAAAAGTGTGGCGGGGGGACACAAGCTTCCCTGGGTGCGTAAGCCTACCAAGCAAGCTCCCAAGCCCGCCACCGCATGAAGTCTTGCCCCTGCCCGACTCTGGGGGTGGGGGGACGTCTTTGCATGTTCACGGTTCGGTGGACCTCCCGGATCTCCGAACGGTGGGTGTGCAAGGTGGTCACCTCCGGATACAGGATAGAGTTCCGCTCATGGCCCCCAAACAGGTTCTTCCCCTCAAACCTCCCTCTCCTTCCTGCCCGCCGGGCGGCCCTCTTGGGGGTCGTACAGGATTTGCTCGGGTGCGGAGTGATTGTGCCAGTTCCGTCACAGGAGAGGTTTCAGGGGTTTTACTCAAACCTGTTTGTTGTCCCGAAGAAGGACGGGGTATGGCCAATCCTGGACCTCAAGGCTTTGAATGCCTATGTGAAGGTACAAAAATTCCGGATGGAATCCATTCGCACGGTCATTGCGACCCTCCACCAAGGGGATTTCCTGGTGTCCTTGGATATCAAGGACGCTTACTTGCACGTCCCAATCTGCGCAGGTCACCAGAGGTTTCTGCGCTTTGCCATAGGCGAAGTCCACTATCAGTTCGTGGCTCTTCCCTTCGGCCTAGCATCGGCACCACGGGTTTTCACCAAAGTGCTTGCCCCGGTTCTAGCTTTGCTGAGACAGCGAGGAATTGTTATCGTGGGCTATCTGGACGACCTTAAAAATAAAAAATGGCGCAAAAAGAGTTCTGGCAGAGCATAAATTCCAAATGTCAATAAATGATGCAAGCACCAGCGGCAGCTACCATAAGCAGAAGCAGCCTCTGTAAGATATGATAAGGAAAGGAAGGTGCGCCAAACTAAGTGCAGTATAAAAGTTTTAATGGAAAAATTAGTAAAAGACAGCCAACTGGCTACTCACAAGATGTTGGAAAATATAAGGCATGTATAAGGTAATTGGTGGTCCGGTGTCAACTATGGCAGTCCTCGGGGGAGATGTAGGTCCCAGATGAGAAGGTAGCCGAAGGCAGGTCTGCGGTGTTAGCAGAGAACGTCTGGGCATCAAGGCGCTGAAGGCCGTGCGTGATGTTAACCTTCCTGTGATGCAGGAGAGACCAGGAAGGTGCGCTTCAGCGTGGAGCGCAGCGTGCCGTCGGACCGGATGTGACGTACAGTAATGCAAGGAACGGACCAATGGGATGACGCGTTTCACAGCATCCGCTGTTTCATCAGATCCATGGAGAGCATTGTAATAGGTGGACGTAATATAGCAGAGAGAAGTGTTGTGATAGGTTGATAATATACTGGCATTTATGGGGGGACACTGTGATAGGTTGAAGGAGAAATGCTTGGCATATGATAGCACGGAGCTATATAAAAGATATATGAGAAAAATAAAAGTGAAGGAATGTAGCTGATGTGGAATATGTCTATAAAGAGATTATATGGAAGAACAAATAGAGACAAAATAATACTATAGAAGAGCGGCGCTGTGATGATGGGGGGGGAGGGGGAAAAGGGGAAGAAGGGAGAGGCGAGAGGAGCGCATACAGAGAAGGGAATAGGGCAAAACTAATAAAGATTATTATGAATAGAATTAAGTGGGAATTGTAATCAGTATAGGTGAAAAGGGGAGGGGGGGGTTTAATGACCAAAACCTCATAATGGCTGATATGAAGAAAAAAAATATTATATTAATAGGGGATATGGGGCAAAAGAAATTAAGTAACATAAATATAAGCATATGGGTGAGTGTCCAGGTGGGTACCTGACCCAAAAAGGGGGGTGAGATGAAATAGGAGGAGGAGGTGGTAGAAAGAGGTTATGGGGGAAGAAGAAAATTATAATCGAATATGATATGCAGGGGAGGTTAATAAAACATGATAAACATAATAAAATATAATGGACATAATTATCATATATATAAAAAAATATATATACATAAAATACATATAAATCACAAGAGAAATGCATATATAAATATATCTAAAAATTATATATATAAAATTCATGTATGAAAAAACTATAGAAAAATTCCTAAAAAAACGAGGTACATATGAAGATCATAAGAAATACACCAAGAGATTATGCAACATAGGTAGTAGTAGATCCACAACAGAAACCCAGTATATATATATATGTGTATGTATATGGGAATATGTTTAGTTTGGTCGGAACATTGAGATGGTGAATGGACGGACATCCGTATACATATATGGAGGTAAAGAAAAAAAAGGGGGGGGGGGAGGGAAAAGGAAAAAGGGCGGGGGTGGGGGGGGAAAATAAAAAAAGGGGGGGCAATGTATATAAAATAATATAAATACAAAAATATATACAATTAAAAAGTATATTACTATATATCTGAGAAAAAACTCTAGTAGAAGGATAAGCAGTCTGGTAAAAGAACGAAAAAATGCATAAGACGTCGCATGGATAGAAGAGGCGATAAAAAATGCATAAAGTGATGGAAATGCAAGAATTTTTAGATGATGTTGTTGGTTTCTATTTCTTCGTTGAGGCCATGAGGCGACATGGTGTTCAAAGAATAAATCCAATAGGTTTCTTGTCTGCAGAGGCGTTGGAATCTCTCAACAGCAGTAGGCATTTCTGAGGATTAGATGTTTTGGTTTTGCTAGGAGCGATCTTACTTTTGATGTTGGGAGCCCTTTGGTAGGCAAACTTTGGAGTAACTGATAAAGATTTCGATAGGTGGGGGGATCGTGGGTGAGGATAGTCCAATGTTTCTTGAAGATGTTTTCCATTTTTTTGTGTTTTACGTGGTACTGGGTGATGAAACGAGTGGTGGGTTCAGAGTTGGATTTTTTAGGGATGGGCAAGGAATCTTGCTGATAGGTGGCGCGAGCCTCTTCGATCAAGTGGGGAGGATATCCTTTTTCGATAAATTTGTTTTCAAGTAGAATACTTTGAGATGTATAATCCTCTAGTCAAGTGCAATTGCGTCTGAGTCTATGAAATTGTCTTTTGGGGACATTGTTGATCCACATGGGATGGTGGCAACTAGAGTAATGTAGATAAGAGTTTTCGGCTGTGGGTTTGGTGACATTTTTTACAGAAATAGAATTGTCTGTATGAAAGAGCTCGAGGTCTAAAAAGCATAAGGATGCGGGGTCCATGGTCAAGGTAAAGGTTAGTCCAAAGTTATTGCAATTGCAGTAAGTTAAAAATTCACTGACCGAAGTGGTTGGCCCATCCCAAATGATGATGATGTCGTCTATATAACGACCGTAAAAATAAGGTTGGCTGCAAAGGGGTTGTTGGCTTCAATATATCTAGACTCCCATAATCCCATGGTGAGATTGGCGTAACTAGGCGCAAAGTTAGCACCCATAGCAGTGCCTTGTTTTTGGAGATAGAATTCTCCAGCGGATAAGAAGTAATTGTGCTCAAGGCAAAACCGGGTGGCCAGGAGGATGAAGTCTATTTGTAGTGTATTAAGAGTGGGATCATCTTTCAAGAAATGGGCGACTGCTTCAAGCCCTATGGAATGTGGTATAGATGTATAGAGTGAACATACATCAAGGGATACCCATATGTACGATGGTTCCCAAGTATAGGGTTTCAGTAGGTCAATTAGATGGGTACCGTTGCTAATGTAGGACGGAAGTGCTTGGGCTAGCGGTTGTAAGAAGTGGTCAATATACAGAGAAAAGCTGGTAGTGATGCTGTCCATGGAGGCAACGATAGGGCGGCCTGGCGGGTTGGAGATGTCTTTATGGATTTTTGGTAAATGGTATAGGTAAGGTACTTGAAAGAAGGGTTTCAGAAAAAAGACGGCCTCTAGCTTGTTAAGGATACCATCCGTGCAGGCTTTTTTGATGATGGTGGTGGCTTCTTCTGTAAATTTGGGCAATGGGTCAGCTTTCAGTTTTTCGTACGTGTTTTTGTCATAGAGTCGTCGTGTGGTTTCTTTCATATAGTCTATTTTATCTTGTAGCACTATACCTCCTCCCTTGTCTGCAGATCTGATGATAATATCTGGATTTGCGCTCAAAGATTTTAAAGCTTGATATTCCGGTGGACTGAGGTTATTGTTGTAAGGTTGAGATTTGGAAGATTCAGATGTACACAAGTCGCTAAGTTCTTTGAAGACTACTTGATAGAAAGTTGATAAGTAGGGACCATTGGATTGAGTAGGGTTAAAGATAGATTTAGGTCTAAATGAGGTGTGAACTATAGATGGATTGGATTGGGTATATTGTGACCATACTATCAGGTCATCCTCTTCATCTACATTCCATAAGTCGCATAAGTCTTGGATCGCTTGCGCGTCCGCGGAGGAGTCTAGTAGGTAGGATGTAGTATCAGGGGAGGTGATGGGTGGAATGACAGTATTCACAGCTTTCATATTGAAGTGTCTTTGGAGGGTGAGATTGCGAATGAATTTATTGAGATCTTTGAACATGGTGAAGGAGTTGGGAAGGGTGGTAGGAGCAAAATTCAGGCCTCTGGCTAATAATGAAGATTCTTGAGCATTTAAGGTGAGAGAGGATAAGTTGTATATCTTTATAGTTTTCTCAGTTTGTCCAGACGTGATGGATGGAGGTTTGTGTTTCCCCCCTCCTCCTCCTCTTCCTCTTCTACGTGCTTTCTTTTGGTTTTGGGAAGTGATGGACTGAGCAGGGGCCTGCATGGATGGTATCCTTAACAAGCTAGAGGCCGCCTTTTTTCTGAAACCCTTCTTTCAAGTACCTTACCTATACCATTTACCAAAAATCCATAAAGACATCTCAAACCCGCCAGGCTGCCCTATTGTTGCCTCCATGGACAGCATCACTACCAGCTTTTCTCTGTATATTGACCACTTCTTACAACCGCTAGCCCAAGCACTTCCGTCCTACATTCGCGACGGTACCCATCTAATTGACCTACTGAAACCCTATACTTGGGAACCATCATACATATGGGTATCCCTTGATGTATGTTCACTCTATACATCTATACCACATTCCATAGGGCTTGAAGCAGTCGCCCATTTCTTGAAAGATGATCCCACTCTTAATACACTACAAATAGACTTCATCCTCCTGGCCACCCGGTTTTGCCTTGAGCACAATTACTTCTTATCCGCTGGAGAATTCTATCTCCAAAAACAAGGCACTGCTATGGGCGCTAACTTTGCGCCTAGTTACGCCAATCTCACCATGGGATTATGGGAGTCTAGATATATTGAAGCCAACAACCCCTTTGCAGCCAACCTTATTTTTTACGGTAGTTATATAGACAATATCATCATCATTTGGGATGGGCCAACCACTTCGGTCAGTGAATTTTTAACTTACTGCAATTGCAATAACTTTGGACTAACCTTTACCTTGACCATGGACCCCACATCCTTATGCTTTTTAGACCTCAAGCTCTTTCATACAGACAATTCTCTTTCTGCAAAAAATTTCACCAAACCCACAGCCGGAAACTCTCATCTACATTACTCTAGTTGCCACCATCCCATGTGGATCAACAATGTCCCCAAAAGCCAATTTCATTGACTCAGACGCAATTGCACTAGACTAGAGGATTATACATCTCAAAGTATTCTACTTAAAAACAAATTTATCGAAAATGGAAAACATCTTCAAGAAACATTGGACTATCCTCACCCAAGATCCCCCCACCTATCGAACTCTTTATCAGTTACTCCCAAGTTTGCCTACCAAAGGGCCCCCAACATCAAAAGTAAGATCGCTCCTAGCAAAACCAAAACATCTAATCCTCATAAAAATTATATGCTTAAACAGCTTACTTTAATTCCCCTTGTAGGAATGTTCCAATGCAAAAAGGCCCTATGCCTAACCTGCTCTCATGTCACCCATGGCCAAAAAACCTTTAGGGCCAATAGCAAGACTTTCAACCTCAGCTCTTTTTATAATTGCTCCACCACCTATGTAGTGTATTGCATCTCCTGTCCATGCGGCCTTTTATACATAGGCAGAACCATCAGAGCCCTACGGGCCAGATTTGAAAGCAACCCAAAATACAGTGTGGCCCGTCACTTTGCAGCTCACCATCACAAAGATATTAGTGCCCTTCAAGTTTGGATTATCGAATCCATACCAGAAACGCCTACTGCTGTTGAGAGATTCCAACACCTCTGCAGACCAGAAACCTATTGGATTTATTCTTTGAACACCATGTCGCCTCATGGCCTCAACGAAGAAATAGAAACCAACATCATCTAAAAATTCTTGCATTTCCATCACTTTATGCATTTTTTATCGCCTCTTTAACCATGCAACGTCTTATGCGTTTTTTCGTTCTTTTACCAGACTGCTTATCCCATCTACTAGAGTTTTTTCTCAGATATATAGTAATATACTTTTTAATTTTATATATTTTTGTATTTATATTATTTTATATACATTGCCTTCCCCCCCTTTTTTTCTCCCCCCCCCCTTTTTTTCTTTCCCTCCATATATGTATACGGATGTCCGTCCATTCACCATCTCAATGTTCCGACCAAACTAAACATATTCCAATATACATACATATATATATATATATATATATATATATATATATATATATATATATATATATATATACTGGGTTTCTGTTGTGGATCTACTATTACCTATGTTGCATAATCTCTTGGTGTATTTCTTATGATCTTCATATGTACCTCGTTTTTTTAGGAATTTTTCTATAGTTTTTTCATACATGAATTTTATATATATAATTTTTAGATATATTTATATATGTATTTTTCTTGTGATTTATATGTATTTTATGTATATATATTTTTTTAGATATATGATAATTATGTCCATTATATTTTATTATGTTTATCATGTTTTATTAACCTCCCCTGCATATCATATTCGATTATAATTTTCTTCTTCCCCCATAACCTCTTTCTACCACCTCCTCCTCCTATTTCATCTCACCCTCCTTTTTGGGTCAGGTACCCACCTGGACACTCACCCATATGCTTATATTTATGTTACTTAACTTCTTTTGCCCCATATCCCCTATTAATATAATTTATTTTTTCCTCATATCAGCCATTATGAGGTTTTGGTCATTAACCCCCCCCCCCTCCCTCCCCTTTTCAATCTATACTGATTACAATTCCCACGTAATTCTATTCATAATAATCTTTATTAGTTTTGCCCTATTCCCTTCTCTGTATGCGCTCCTTTCGCCCCTCCCTTCTTCCCCTTTTTCTCCCCCCCCCCCCCCCGCCATCATCACAGCGCCGCTCTTCTATAGTATTATTTTGTCTCTATTTGTTCTTCCATATAATCTCTTTATAGACATATTCCACATCAGCTACATTCCTTCACTTTTATTTTTCTCATATATCTTTTACATAGCTCCGTGCTATCATATGCCATGCATTTCTCCTTCAACCTATCACAGTGTCCCCCCATAAATGCCAGTATGTTATCAACCTATCACGACACTTCTCTCTGCTATATTACGTCCACCTATTACAATGCTCTCCATGGATCTGATGAAACAGCGGATGCTGTGAAACGCTTCATCCCATTGGTCCGTTCCTTGCATTACGTCACTTCCGGTCCGATGGCACGCTGCGCTCCACGCTGAAGCGCATCTTCCTGGTCTCTCCTGCATCACAGGAAGGTTAACATCACGCACGGCCTTGATGCCCAGACTTTCTCTGCTGACACCGCAGACCTGCCTTCAGCTACCTTCTCATCTGGGACCTACATCTCCCCCGAGGACCGCCATAGATGACACTGGACCACCAATTACCTTATACATGCCTTATATTTTCCAACATCTTGTGAGTAGCCATTTGGCTGTCTTTTACTAATTTGCCATTAAAACTTTTATACTGCACTTAGTTTGGAGCACCTACCTTTCCTTATCATATCTGGATGACCTCCTTCTAAGAGCAGAAACTGGCTCAGAATTGGAGGAAAATGTGACAATAGTCAGTCAGACCCTCCGGGACTTCGGGTGGCTTCTGAACATGCAGAAGTCGGTTCTAGTCCCGACTCAACGTTTGGAGTATCTGGGTCTGATCCTGGACACTAAGGCAGCGAAAGTGTTTCTACCCGCGGAGAAGTTACTGACACTTCAGTCGGCGGTTCGGGTCCTGACGGCCCGATAATGGTCATCTATCCGTTTCTGCATGAGGGTCCTGGGACTAATGGTGGCCTCCTTCGAGGCGGTCTCGTATGCCCAATCACACACTCGGGCATTGCAGAAGGTAATTCTGTCTGTTTGGGACAAGTCCCCATTGTCATTGGATCTTTAGATCTGAGTGAGTCACTCAGTCAAGGCATCCCTGACGTGGTGGCTGAGATCCCCTGCTCTTCGGGCTGGAAAGTTGTTTCTCCCCATTCAGTGGACGGTGGTCACGACGGACACCAGCCTGACGGGCTGGGGAGGAGTTTGGGTAGTCCTGTCAGCGTAAGGCCTCTGGACTCCAGACGAATCTCGTCTCCCAATCAACGTTCTGGAATTGCGAGCGATCAGACTGTGTCTCTCCGCGTGGTCGAAGAGACTACAGGGCCTCTCGATCAGAATTCAGTAAGACAACATCAGGGGGCACTCGGAGCTCGGCTGCGGCATCCGAGGTTGCCCACATCCTAAGGTGGGCGGAAAGAAGTGTGCCGGCGCTGTCGGCCGTCTACATTCCGGGCGTAGAAAATTGGCAGGCGGACTATCTGAGTCGCCAGTCCTTGGACCAGGGGGAGTGGTCCTTGCATCCGGAGGTGTTTCAACTCCTTTGTCGGCGGTGGGGCACACCGGATGTGGACCTGATGGCATCTCGACTCAATCGCAAGGTGTCGAGGTTTGTGGCCAGGTCCAGGGACCCCTGGGCAGATGCCTCGGACGCGTTGGTGGCTCCGTGAGGTCAGTATCGCTTGATATACGCTTACCCTCCTCTGCAGTTGATTCCTCATCTGCTGCGCAGGGTAGCGGCCGAGGGCATTCCGGTGATCCTCATTGCCCCGGATTGGCCTCTGCGTTATTGGCACGCCTATCTGGTACGTCTCATCGCGGACGTCCCTTGGCGACTGCCCATGAAGGAGGACCGTCTGTCTCAAGGTCCTATCTTTCATCCTGCTTTACAGTCTCTGGTGCTGAAGGTCCGAGGCCTGTTGGATTCAGTGATTTCAACCATGCTTAGGGCACAGAAGTCTTCTTCTAGAAAGATCTATCACCGTACCTGGAGAGCTTACATCGCTATGTGCGAAGAGCTAGACTGGCGTTGACGGACATACTCTGTCCCCAGAATCCTGCGGTTCTTGCAGCGTGGTGTAGCCCAAAGGCTGGCTTTGAGCACTATTAAGGGTCAGATTTTGGCCTTGGCCGTTTTCTTTCAACGACCCCTAGCAGGTCATTCTTTAGTTAGCACTTTTGTGCAGGGGGTTCGCCATGTGATTCCCCCTGCCAAGCCCCCGCTCCCTCCTTGGGATCTGACCTTGGTGCTCTCGGTTCTTCAGGAACCTCCTTTTGAAAATATCAGAGATATTCCTTTTTTAACCTTGTCTCAGAAGGTGGCTTTCTTATTGGCCATCACTTCTGTTAGACGGGTGTCTGAGTTGGCGGCTCTGTCATGCAAGTCGCCTTACCTGGTCCTCCATAAGGATAAGGCGGTGTTGCGCCCGCGACCATCTTTCCTTCCAAAGGTGGTTTCGGCCTTTCACCTTAATGAGGACATTGTCCTTCCGTCCTTGTGCCCTCATCCATCGCATCCTAGAGAGGATTGTACATTGGATGTGGTACGAGCCTTATGGGTGTACCTGTCTGCTACTGCTTCCATTCGGAAGTCTGACTCACTGTTTGTGTCCGTCTCTGGTCCAAAACAGGGTCAAGCGGTTTCATCTGCCACCATTTCTAGGTGGATCAAACAGACCGTTATTCAGGCCTATGCCATTAAGGGGCGGGTGCCTCCCTTTCCGGTTACGGTGCATTCCACTAGGGCAATTGGTGCTTCCTGGGCTTTCCGACATCAAGCGTCGGTTGCACAAGTGTGCAAGACGGCGACCTGGTCGTCCGTTCATACCTTTTCTAAGTTCTATAAGGTTGATGTGGCTGCATTTTCGGATGCTTCCTTCCGCCGCAAAGTGTTGCAGGCCGCTGTTTAATGTTGCAACTCCTCCGTTGAGGAGCTCTGCTTGTTTGGCGTGAAGTTTTGGTTGTTCCTTTACTACTGCTCCCACACTTCTGATACTGCTTTGGGACGTCCCACACGTTTACAGTATCCAGCTGTGTCAGTCCATGGACGATAAGAGAAAATAGGATTTTTGTACTCACCGTAAAATCAGTTTCTCTGACGTCCATGGACTGACACAGCACCCACCCTTCCTTTTAAGGTTTGTACTGCTTTGTTACGAACTGAGGCTGCTGGCTGCAGGTGGGAGGGTAATGTCCGGAGGGACTGCCCCCCTGGGCGGGGCTGTTCAGCTCTGGTTTGTTCTAGAATGTATGTTTCTAACATTCTGCCTAGATCTTCTCCTGCAAGCAGGGACATATACCCACACGTTTACAGTATCCAGCTGTGTCAGTCCATGGACGTCAGAGAAACTGATTTTACGGTGAGTACAAAAATCCTATTATTTTTTTCAAAATAGTTTTTTGTTTATAGCACAAAAAATTAAAAACGCAGAGGTGATCAAATACCACCAAAAGAAAGCTTTATTTGTGGGGGAAAAAATGCATTTTGTTTGTGTACAACGTTGCATGATCGCGCAGTTATCCGTCAAAGCGGCATAGTGCCGTATCGCAAAAAATGGCCTGGTCATTGGGGAGGCAAATCCTTCCGGTCCTTAATTGGTTAATACCAGAAAGGGCCAAACCAAGGCATTACATCAACAATGTGAAAACATTGAAAGCTTTGATCATGTAACTTGCAACAAATCTAGCAAAAAAACTATTAACTGAGGCGTGAAAAAACTTGGGTATCGGTAGAGGATATGTAAGACAATTTTCTTCATTTATGTTGTTCGTCATATCATTAACAAAAAATATTACTACTGATTGAGGTATAAGGCTGGCCAATTCCATTTTCCGTTTTCTAGGACCAGGAGTAGAGAAAGTTGATAGTTCAGAAAAGAAAGGGAGGAAAAAGTAAAAACAATGACAATAAAAAGGAAAAAGGTAGAGACAAAATTCATGTCTGTTCTTACTACAAGTCCAATATGCATCATTGTCACGACAGTCATACCAGAGACCCAGCATTCACCATTTTTGCAAGGTAAGCCATTATTTTATGATAGGAAGAAATGCAACCATCAATTTTTGAAAATTCTTGCTGAACTGCAGTTCATCTCTGTAAAGCAGCATAAACTATATTAGGCTGCGTGCAAATGTTTACCAAATTCTGGGAGGTTGTAATATCTAGTGAATGCTTGCCTGCTTCTACAATGTTAGACGTTATATTGTACTCGGTGTCATGCATTAATAGTTAAAGCTGAATTCCAGTGAACAACTATTTTTGTACTATTTTGCAAAAAAAAAAAAAGGACCACTAATGAACTGTGTGTGCCATGTGTGGCTGCTGTGTTTGGTAAATTACTTTTATTCAGCCTGTACTGCACAGTATGTGCAACGTCCAATGCTGAGACTTGCACTTCTGGCTGGAGTAAAAAGTAACTCACTCTGCACCTCCTCCATTCAGAGAATGTCAGATGGGGGCACACAGTTACCTGGAAAGGGGGGCCTGGCAGGTAACAGATTTTTGCTGGGAGGAGCAATTAGGGGACAGGGGGAGTATATGTGCTGGGGGTGATTTGGGATGGGAGAGGACTAGAAAGTGAGAGGTTTGGGGAGAGATTTGTGTGGGTAGTGGTGGAAGAATTTGTGCTGGGATGGGGAATTTGGATGGAGAAGAGCATTTTTACTAGAAGGAAGATATGAGGGGGAAGGGGGTGCTGGGGGAGGATTTGTGCTTGGGAAAGGCAGTGGTGGGGGTTAAGAATGTTTGCGCAGGGGGGAGGATAAATAAGATATTTATTACAACACCTAGCATGTACATACCAAGAATTACACCCCAAAATAAATTTTGCTACTTCTCCAGAGTATGGCAATACCACATGTGTGAGACTTATTCATAGCCTGGCCACATAGAGAGACCCGACATCCCAAGGAGCACCGTCAGGTGTTCTAGGGACATAAACTACATGTCTGATTTCTTGATTGTCAACTTTTTAAAGGCCCTTCATATTTCAAACACATAGAATTTGTCTATACCAAGAATTACACACCAAAATACATTCTGCTGAGCAAAGGGTAAACAAAAGACTAACAAGACGAAACATAATGGCACACGGTGTACCAAAACACACTGGTAAAACAACTAAAAGTCTATAAAGTCTAGGGAGTATACGTATGCAGCATTAGTGGCGAAGCAGTCTCTGGAAGAACTATGGGAAAAAAGTAAGGTGCGCCAAAAACTGAGTGCAGCGGAAGATGCAACGAATGGTAGATTTAATTAAAATCAAGCAAATGGCTACTCACACTTATATAACGATCAATAGGGATAGAACAGTTTAATACTGTGGTCACTCAGCGGGTCCCCGATGAATGATGGTGTGTAGATGTTAACAAGAGAGGAACAACCGTTCGGACATTCGTCTCGTCTTGGAATGAGCATGGAACGCACTCGGAGGATCTAGATCAATAGCCATTTAGATTTGACCAAGAAGCCGATGCCTTGAAACGTTCTCTCCATGTTCTGACGTCACTTCCTATGCTACTCCCAGTGCATTCCATGCTGGTTCCGAGACAACGTGATGGATGACTGGCCAGTTGTTCCTCTCCTCTCCTCTCGTGTTAACAGCTACACACCACCATCCACCGGGGACCCGCTGAGTGACCACAATATTATACTGTTATATGCCTATTAATCTTTATATAACTGTGAGTAGCCATTTGGCTGATTTTAATTAAATATACCATTTGTTGCATCTTCTGCTGCACTTAGTTTTTGGCACACCTTGCTTTTCTCCCACAGTAAACAAGAGGCTACCTATGGTTTTAGTCGTGCAGTTGTCCACAGAAAAGAGCATTGGTCCAGACAATGTGCAGGAATATGGTCAGTGACAGTGAAAGGAATCATCCAGGGAGCAGGCAGGAATACTATCCACAGTCATTACAGGCAGCGATAATGTCAGCACCGCAAACGCCATTGGTCCAGGCAACAGGCAGAGATGTTATCAGCACAGCCAAAAAATTGGTCCTGGCAGTAGGCAGGAACACAGTCCATAGTCAGTATAGGTAACAGGCAGATGTGTATTCAGTTCAGGTGGCAGGCAGAGGCATGATCAATTTAACAGGCCAGTGTAGCACGTACCTGGTGTTGGAGGCCAATGCAGAGAGGGTTTCCCTTGCGGCTAAGTTCCAAACTCCCCTGCAGGTGGAACAGAAGGAGTCAGGCTCAAAGAAGCATGGGTTGCCTGTTGGAATAGCTTGCAGGGGTGTTCTGACTGGAGGGTTGTCTGTCTGATGTCCATGTACTCAAATGAGACACTAGGATAATGTCTGCAGACAGGTGGTGCCAGTGGGAAGTAGCAGATTTAGGCAGAGCAGGAGTCGGGAGAGCGGCCAGTTCAAAGCCAGGGTCAATTACCAGGTGTGGTCAAGAGGGTAGCCAAGTTCATTCACAGAAGAGCAGGATAAGTGCGTTTAACAAGCTGAGGTCAGATCATTAGGCAGGCAGAAGACAGGTTCAGGGGCAAGCTGAGTCGGTAACAGGTATTCACAGATGAAAGGGTGTCACAGGAACAAATGCACCAGAGGGCTGAAGATCAATCAGTAATCACAGAGAGGAACTGGCTCCCGTATAAAGACCATTTGGTGCCAGTCCGGGCTTGCACCGTGTCAGTGTGCATTAATGCATGCACCTTTGTAAAAGCGTGCAATTGTGCGCGCACCTGTGTGCCAGTGCGCATTTGTGAATGCCGGCATGCATTTGTGCGGCCATGTAAGATACTGGCAGGAATGTCAGGTCTTCGTGAGCATCTGCTGCAGATAGAGTCCTGACACAGGGTAAGTCGGCAGCAGGAAGAAATATCACGCTTGGGGCCTCGGTCAGGTAGGACCTGGACTTAGGGGTACAGGGTTAGGGGCACAGGGTTAGAGGCTTTTTCCCACCCAAATCTCTTCTAAGCCTCCAGTCCCTAATCCGGGAATTACAAAACCAAAACTTTTTCTCCACTCAGAAAAACAATTCTTAAGCCCCTAACATATGTGCGATTTCTGTGTTATCTTGAATCCCACTACTACAGTAGCACGGCAAAAGAGCAGGCAAAAAACTTGGTCAATTAACAGGCCAAAGTCAATTCAGGTGGAAGGCAGAAACGTGGTCGAGGTGGCAAGCAGAGGCATTGTCAATATAGAGGCCAGGGTCAGTTTAGGCAGCAGGCAGAGGCGTGGTTGAATAACAGGCCAGGGTCAGTTCAGGAGAAGGAAGAGGCATGAGGAGTGTGAAAGCAAATGGCAGGAATTCAGGATTACGTTCACCATACTTCACTGATATTGTACAAAAGTATGGTAATTTGGAAATAGTCACCTAGGCAGAGGTTGGGAAGGACACTGGGGGTGGGAAGAACACTGGGGGCAAGCAGCCCCACACAAGAGAATTTAGATGTGAATCATTGAATCATCACCGGATCGACACGCAGTAAATTGGTGAGTGTTTGTTACATATGGGATCATATGCAAACCAAAAGACTATTGATCTGGATGGCTGAGTGACCCAGTGAAGACACCTAAGGTGAGCTGTAGGATCATGTTTTCAGCATCAGGCACTATTCTTATAGCATGCTCCTGTGTACACTATGTCCAGCCAAGCTATCCTTTTATCACCCAGTAAATATGCGTGAACACTAACCGGTCATCCTTTTTGATTCACCTAATAGACCAATCCGGTAACCATACTCTTGGAGCCATTATTTGAATTATCTCCATTCACCAGGACTATTCAATTGATATTGATGAATATATTTCTTTACATTCTCAATACCGGTATTACTATTAAAGATCATTAGCGGATGAACGAATGCGGTGTGTATGGTTGATCGGGTGGCCATCCTTGTTTAGTGTTTTTGTTGACTAGTCTCATTTTAATCAGGTGTCCTTGATGTTGTGTTTTGTTTAAAACTAATTGAATAAATTAATGAAATTTTCTACTTCACTAATTGCGGTTCACTCATTATAAGTCTGTATAACTAGTTGTGCCTTGTTGAAGAATTCTTTTGCTGAAGGACTTTTTGATCCTTCAACTTTCTCTCCCCCCTTTTTTCTATATGGTTTTGCAATTCAGAGGCCAACTTAATGGATAAACCTCTAAACTATTGGGTATTTAATAAATAGTGTTTTTTATACTTAGCAAATCACTTATATTACCTAGCATTATACATTGGATGAGCTTAATACATACCTACCCCTTTGTTTTTTCTAACTGGGGGCAATAATAACTGGTGTCTCATCTAACTCCCCTTCTGGAGCACACCCGACATTTTTTTTTTTTATGTCTTCGGCATGTTTTTTTGGAAGGTACTTTATCGGGAAAATGGCATTTGTGGAGTTTGCTCACTGCATCTGAGCCAATGCTTTCTGGTGAGTTTTCCGGGTACAAAAAGGTAGTGACAATTTCCTCCTGAAAGCTAAGAAAGGATACGGTGTCTCGGTGGATTTGCGGTAGATCACATATGAATTATAAATGGCCAAATTGAAAAGATAAATGGAGACTTTCTTGTACCAATGGTTGTTTTTTTTTTGTAGCAAGATGGGGCTGGATCATATGAACGTTGAAGTCGACTCCCCCCATGAACATATTGTATTCATGCTCACATTCTGGTTTCTGTACTGGGCCATTTCTTCTGGGGATTTGCAGCTGGGTGTCCTTTTTTTTGTACACACGGAAGTCATATGTGTGAATCTGGGGTGTGGACGAGGGGGGCGTGACCAAATGGAGGTGGGAAGTGAGTGAGTGAGTGTCTCCTCCCGCCCACCCTATGCTTGCCGCGGACCGAGCTGAGATGATCCCTGGCTGGGGAAGTTAGACGGCGGCACCGCAGCCTGCTTGTACCCGCTTCTCTCTACCTTTTATCTAGTTGTCCATAAATGTGCGTGGCGGTGAGAAAGCGGCGGAACTCCCTGACGCTGGTGAGAGCGGCTGTGCGGGGAGGACAGTGGCAGTCTGTGCGGCGTGAGAGGGCACTACGGAGCCGCAAGATACCTGGGATACCTGGGACCATCCATGGATGCGCTAACTGAGCTGCATGGCCGTGAATGCAGTAGCCTAAAAGTTTAACCGCACGCTTTGAGTAGGCTAAAAGCCCTACTTTCTAGACCAGAGGAAACTCTCACCTTGAATTTGTAATTCTAAGGACACATGAGTAAAGAGCTCAATCTGGAGCCTTGAGCCCTGCTTTTCCGATTGGGAGAATCCCTCTAATTGCCAGAAGGTTATGTGAGTAAAAGGGGAGAAGCAACATGTAATATGCTTGAAAATGCTGGCATTAACCCCAGATGAACTTGTCCTCTCGCCATCTATTCTCTGATTAAAGATTAAAGAGACTGTGTATGAGGCTGGGTTCACACTGGTATGACAAACGCTCCGACATTGGGAGCTTATGTCGCATGACGTGTGAAAATCAATGTTTCCCTATGGGAGCCGTCTTAACTGGTCCGACACAAGTCGGCCCGACTTTGAAAATGCTCCCTGTACTACTTTGGTCCGACTTTGATCCTACTTCAGCCCATTGAATATCATTGAAGTCGGATCAAAGTAGGAGCCTTGTCCTAACCATCCGACTTTTGACATCCGACATGTGATTACAGCAGCAGTAAAAGGAATTTATCTCACTCTGGGATTGTTTTGATTGGTCAAAGAACAAGTCAGACTATCAAAGTCGGATCAAAATAGTATCCTGTTCATTCAAGTCGGATGGATGTCGGACCAATGTAGGACCAATGTAGGACTGATGTCGCAGAGCAAAGTAGGATGAAAGTTGTATGACTGTCGTGTCGTACAAGTGTGAACCCAGCCTGAGGAAGGATGAAGTTTGTAAAGTCTAGAGCTATGCAGGCTTGGCTGGGATAATTGCAATAGACTGTCTAAATCTGTTTATGCAGGTGCAATACAATAAGGTATGAGGCTTGCTACACATATTTACCTGCAAAGTATTTGAAATATCCTTTAATACTGGCCTAACTCTGTGTCTTTTTGGACTGAAACAAAGTGAGTTATATCCTCAGTACTGGCAATTTTTATTTATTTTTTCCCTTCCTTTTTGTGCTCAAAAATGCAATGCATTAACTCCAGGTGATTTTTTCCTCTTGCTGAATGCTCTCTGTTTGGAAGCTGGCCAGTGGGTTAGCTGGAGCTGTGGACTCGGTATCTTCTAGGTCTGGGACCAGGAGACCTGATGAACTTTGAGAGGCTATGTGAACAAGAGGGGCCACACATAGTACAGTGCATGAGACCGCAAAGCAAATGGTTAAAGTCCTTGCTTTGGTCATAAACGCTAAAGGGACGCACAACAAAGTATAGCTGGATGCTGGTTACTTAACCACTTGCTTACTGGGCACTTAAACACCCCTCCTGCCCAGACCAATTTTCAGCTTTCAGTGCTGTCACAATTTGAATGACAATTACTCAGTCATGCAACACTGTACCCAAATGATTTTTTTGTCCTTTTTTTTTCATACAAATGGAGCTTTCTTTTGGTGGTATTTGATCACCTCTGGGTTTTTTATTTTTTGCGCTATAAATGAAAAAAGACCGAAAATTTTGAAAAAAAAACAAATTTTTCTTAGTTTCTGTGATAAAATTTTGCAAATTATTAATTTTTCTTCATAAATTTTGGCCACAATTTATACTGCTACATATCTTTGATAAAAATAACCCCAAATTTTTGGAAATTATTTGGTCTGTGTGAAAGTTTTAGAGTCTACAAGCTATAGTGCAAATCATAAAAAAATTATCACATCTGATGTACTGGCGGCCTATCTCATTTCTTGAGACCCTAACAAGCCAGGAAAGTACAAATGCCCCCCAAATAACCCCTTTTTGGAAAGTAGACATTCCAAGGTATTTAGTAAGAGGCACGGTGAGTTATTTGAAGTTGTAATTTTTTCCCACGATTCTTTGCAAAATTACGATTTTTTTTTTCCTCAAAATTGTCATTGTAATAGCTTATTTCTCTCACATGGCATGTGCATACCACAAATGACACCCCAAAATACATTCTGCTACACCTCCTGAGTATTACGATACCACATGTGTGGACTTTTTTACTGCCTGGTCACATACAGAGGCCCAACATGCAGGGAGCACCATCAGGTGTTCTAGGAGCATAAATTACACATCTAACTAGTTGACTACCTATTACAATTTTGAAGGCCCTGGAGCACCAGGACAATGGAAACACCCACAAAATGACCCCATTTTGGAAAGCTAACACCCCAACGTATAATCTATGAGGCATAATGAGTCTTTTGAACGGTTCATTTTTTTCCAGAAGTTTTTGGAAAATGTGGAAAAAAAATAAACGCATTTTTTTTACACTAAGTTGTCAGTTTATAAGATATCTTCAACACATAGCATTTACATAGCAAAAATTACACCCCAAAATACATTCTACTACTCCTGAGTATGGTGATACCCCATGTGTGGGACCTTTACACAGCCTGTCCACATACAGAGGCCCAACATGCAAGGAACACCATCAGATGTTCTAGGGACACATAGCATGCACATACCAAGAATTACACCCCAAAATACATTATGCTGAGCAAAGCATAAACAAAAGATTACCTGTGGTTTTAGTAGCGCAGTTCTACACAGCAGGATAGCACTGGTCCAGGCAGCAGGCAGGGACTTCGTCAGCAATGGCATACACAATTTTCCATGCAGCAGGCAGGGATACTGTCCATAAACAGTCCTGGGTCAGTGCAGGCAGAAATGTTAAGGACAGAATGGGGACAGGGGTAGAGGCTTCTCCCACCCAAATCTCTTTGAAGCCTCCGAGTCTCCAGACTCTAATCTCGGATGAGAAAACAAAAAAAATTGTTTTCTTCATCCAGAAAAACTTTTCTGGAGCCCCTCACATATGTGAGACCCCTGTGTTGAATCCCACTAGTCCAGTAGCAGGGTACAAGATCAATCCAAGAGGCAGGCAAAAAGCATGGTCAAACAGTCCAAGGTCAGTTCCAGATCAGGCAGAGGTAGTACAGAATCGTTAGGCAGAAGCGTGGTCGAATAACAGTCCAGGGTCAGTTCCAGATCAGGCAGAGGTAGTACAGAATCGTTAGGCAGAAGCGTGGTCGAATAACAAGCCAGGGTCAGTTACAGAGCAGGCAGTAGCATAAGGGGTGTGAAGGCAGGCAATGAGGATTACGTTTACCATACTTCACTAATAATTTTAGTGAAGTATGGTAACGGCGAAAGCAGCCAATTACACAGAGGCCTGGTTGGGAAGGACACTCCGCACAATAATAAACTGTGTCTCGTCTGACTCCTCCACTGGCACACACCTTACATTTTTTTGGACCTCGTCGGCCTGTTGACGTGGGAGGGACTTTATCGGGAAAGTGACGTTCGGAGAGTCGACTCATAACATCAGATCGGATGTTTTGGGGTGGGCCATTCTGGAATATCAGGGCAGTGGTGATTTCCTCCTGGTAGCCAAGGAAGGGTAGGGGGTTTTGGGTGGACTTGCGGTAAATAATATAAGAGTTATATATGGCCAAATGAAAAAAATTAATTGCTACTTTTTTATACCAATTGTATGTCCGTCTTGTGGAAAGATAGGGTTCCAGCATTTGGTCGTTAAAGTCGACTCCCCCCATGAACAAATTGTAGTCCTGGATGCATTTGGGCTTTTGGATGGTGGTGTCATTCCTTCTGGGGATTTCCACGAAGGTATCGTTGTGGATGGAAGATAACATGTATACATCCCTTCTGTCCTTCCACTTCACTGCCAGAACCTCCTGGTTTCGCAGACTTGCCGACTCTCCTCTTCTCAACTTCTTATTCACAAGACTTTGAGGAAAACCCTTCCAGTTCTTTCTGACCGTGCCACATGCTGGCGTCTTCTTCAGGTGAAGGTTGCGAAACAGGGGAAGAGATGTATAAAAGTTATCTACATATAAATGGTAGCCTTTTTCCAGTAGGGGGCTGATGAGTTGCCAAACAACTTTCCCGCTTGTTCCCAAGTAGTCTGGGCAATTGGGGGGATGCAGCTGGGTGTCCTTCCCTTCGTAGACTAGAAAGCCATACAGGTACCCTGTGACTCGGTCACAGAGTTTGTACACCTTCACCCCATAGCGGGCCCTTTTGCTGGGGATAAATTGCTTTATTTGAAGCCTGCCACTAAATTTTACAAGGGACTCATCCACACATATGTGTTGGTCCGGGGTATATAACTGGGGGAATACTTCTGAAAAGTAATTTAGTAAGGGCCGAATTTTGAAAAGCCTGTCATAATTTGGGTGATTTCGGGGAAGGCACTGGGTGTTATCGTTGAAGTGGAGAAACCTCATGATCATGAGGTACCTGGTTCTGGGCATTACATTGGAGAATATTGGCATGTGATAGATGGGGCGTTTGGACCAAAAGGAACGAAAAGTGTTTTTTGGGTTGAGTCCCATGCAAAATGTGAGGCCTAAAAAAACCTTCAACTCCTCCACCGTCAGGTCTCTCCACTCGAAAGGACGGGCATAATATGATGTAGGATTACTTGCAATAAATTGCTGGGCATATAGGTTGCACTGGGTGACAATGTTGGCTAGCATGTCCTCGGTAAAAATTTGATTGAAATAATTGATTGGGGAAAAATTGTCCATGTTCACCTGGACTCCTGGCTGGGCAGTGTAAGGGGGAATGTTTTCTTCTCCTGAATTAGGAGGAAGCCACAAGGGGTTCTGGAGGGCAATAGGGAAGGCCGGCATGGGTCCTTGGCCTTTCTTGCTGAGGCACTGCGGTGCTGTTGGATGGCACTGCGGTGCTGTTGGATGGTACTGCGGTGCTGGTGGATGCTACTGCTGCCTCAGCAGAGCGCCTTCTTTTGGCGGGCCGACTATCTTCCTCCTCTGAGGCTGTCTCTGTTCCACTACTAAAGACTGGCTCATAGTTTACGTCCGACTCAGAACCTGAATCGGAATCTGAAAAAGAGAGCTCCCCGTCGCTCTCAGGCGTGGAAAGAATTTGGTATGCCTCCTCGGCGGTAAAACACCTTTTTGACATTTTGGTTGCTGGCTGTGGTGATGCGACTTCACAGGTGTGTGGCGCAGATGGGCCCTGATTGATTGCAGAGATGTGCACTAATAAGGCGGCACAGATGGGTACTGAGATGGTGGCACAGATGGGTACTGAGATGGTGGCGCAGATGGGTACTGAGATGGTGGCACAGATGGGTACTGAGATGGTGGAACAGATGTACACTGATGAGGCAGCACAGATGTGCACTTATTGATGGCACTAATGAGGCGGCACAGATGGCACTAATGAGGCGGCACAGATGGCACTAATGAGGCGGCACAGATGCGTATTGATGTGGTGGAACAGATGTGCACTGATTGCACAGGTGGGCATGGATGAGGTGGCACAGGTGGGCACGGATGAGGTGGCACAGGTGAGCACGGATGAGGTGGCACAGGTGGGCACGGATGAGGTGGCACAGGTGGGCACTGATGAGCACTTATTGCACAGATGTGCAATGATCACAGGTGGGACAGGTGGGTACAGGTGGGCACAGATGGCAGAGGTGGGCACAGATGGCAGAGGTGGGCACAGATGGCAGAGGTGGGCACTGTGTTTTGACTGTTTTTTACTGGGCACTGATTGGGCACTGATTGGGCACTGAAAGAAGCTGTGTAACTCACTTACACACTCACAGATCGCTCTCCCTCCTCACACGTGGTGTCTGTGTGAGGAGGGAGAGCAGGCACTGAGAGATGATCTCATATGTTTACATTTGAGATCATCTCTCATTGGGCTCCTCGATCGCGCTTTAAATAGCCGCTCTGATTGGCTATTTACCGCGATCTGTGAATGGCTGTGTCCAAGGGACACGGCCAGCACAGAAGTTCCCCGATGCGCGCTCGGGAGCGAGGAAAGGGGAGGCCATATAATGACGGCCTCCCGGCATTGTAGAGCCACATTGTGGCCGCATAAAGTCGTCTGCTGGGCGCGAAGGTGTTAAAAATCATCTAAAAACTGACTTGCTGCTGTTTATTAATTGTCTTATTAATTGCCTTTATATGGACCGCATCTCCCTTTTGTGACTGTGAATGAAAAAAACGCAGCTATCAATTCTGTGCAGGGATTTTTGTTTTCCTTCATTTGTCTTGCATGTTTTGCACGCTGGAGTGCAATGGTTAAATTTAAGTGACTATATGTGAGTGAGAGGAGCCATATATGATCTGCATGAGATAGCATAGCATATGGGCTACAGTTCCTGCTTCAGTCGTAAGAATAAATGTAAAAAGGACGTATAACAAAGTATAGCCTGCTATCGGTCAATTAAAAGGTTCCCCCCCTTTTTTTTTTGGCCTCTATACATTAAAACTTACATAAAATTCACAAAAACTGGCTTGCTCGCTGCCGACTACTAACTGCCCTCATATAGACTGTCCATAAAATACAGCGGTTGGACTAAAGAATAGAACCCGCCACCATGTCAGCAAGGAGAAAGGGGGATGAGAATGCCAGCCAGGAGAGTGTCAGACCACAATCGCTGCGATCAGCTAAGAGTAGCCAGGCCACAGCAGCTGCTGCTAAATTAGACAAATTTGCGCATACCTCAGATTATACTCCAACTAAAAGGGGCAGCTGGCCCAGGTTAAAGGGACAGTAGACAGAAGAAGTCAAGGAAGCCAAGGACAAACCGCTGTAGCCGCAGTAGCCATAGTTAAAAATATTAATAAAAACACGGCCATGGCCGATAAAGGGACCAAGATAATCCCAGCATCAACCATCCCTGCAGAAGGAATCCCCACATTAAATGATGTGTTTTTGGTGGTAATGCATGCAAACAGTCACTGGGGGAGGTATGTGACCAAATGAAGGGCATTAAAGAGGAACAGATTTCCATGCGACTTGAGCTCCAAAAGACAAATGAGAGAGGCAGAAGGAAGGATTTCCCAAATAGAGGATGAATTATACCCAGTAAAACAAGAGGTTAAAACATTGAAGGCACAGATGATTAAGTTTGACGAGAAAATGAATGAAATGGAAAATAGACTTCGTAGGGACAATGTAAGACTGGTGGGACTGCCGGAAAAGTGCAAAGGGACTAATCCCATAGAGTTTTTGGAAAATTGGTTTATAAAGTTATTTGGAAGAGAATGCTTTTCGCAACAGTTTTTGATAGAGCGCACAGAGTCCCCTTTAAGCCCCCCCCCTCCAGGAGGACATCCCCGATCAATGTTAATGAAATTTCTTAACTACCGGGATAAAATAACCCTACTGAGAAAGAGTAGAGAGATGGGTATTATTTTGTTTGGTGAAACCAAGGTTTCAATGTATCCCGACTTCTCTCCCTACCTGCAGAAGCGGAGGGCGGGACTTTATTGAAGTCAAATGTAGACTGCAATAGCTTAATGTTACATATGCACTACTGTATCAAGCGTGGCTACGGGTGGTAGCATTAGGAGGAACTCAACTTTTTGATACCCTGGAAGGAGTGATGACACGGCTGGAGGACAAAAAGGATCAGCTGCCAAGAAAGTGAAGAGACATTTTGAATCCGAGAAGAGACACTTATATGGTGTCTCCCTTTTTTTTTTTTTTTAAGAATAAAAGCATACTGATGGGTGAGGGGGTGGGAGACACACTATCGGAGGGAAAAGGAATGGGTAAGGAATGTATTCAACCAAAATTTGGTTTGGGGGGTGTTTACTGGGGGGATGGGTTGGAAGATAGATGAGGTAGTATGATAGAAGCAAGAGTGGGGACGTTTGAGCCGATCACAAAAAAAACCCTAGGGATTACCTAGAAAGGTGTAGGGAGGGGGGGGGAGGAGGGGGGAGAATAGAAAGAGGGATGGGGTGGTAAGATATCAAAGCATGTTATTACAGGGGATTCTGAAGGGTTTGAATTTAACAAGGGTCAAAACCCACACACATATATACAGCACATTTTGTATTATATTGTATTATATACACATATAGCATATCTTATAGGAAAATGTATAGTTATTTCACAAAGCAATGATAAAACAATTAAGTAAATTAAATACAAAAGGGGGGGGGGAATCACATATTTACACTCCAAGTTAAAAAAAAAAAAAAAAGAATACTTTGGCACTGTGTGGTACGGGGAGAAGACAAAAGTTTTTACAGAGCATTATCACGGGAATTGTGCGACTTATTTCGGAAAGCACTTGATTTATTTGTCTCGTTCCCTTTTAAATGTGTGGATTTTTATATGTGGTCTAGAGTAATGAACATAGGATCTTGGAATGTCCGTGGGTTGGGTACCCCAGCTAAGAGCCGCAGTGTTTGACATGTTAGAAACGTATGAGGTGGGACTGATCTGCCTTCAGGAGACACACCAAGCAACTAGTTCAAAGCAGGAAGTTCCAACATCAATACCACTCGGTGCACACCTCCTATTCAAGAGGTGTGTCTGTACTGGTTAAGAGGGGGGTGGTATTCACCTGTAGGCAGATCAGTATTGATGAAGAGGGGCACTATATTTTTCTTCACTGTGCAATAGAGAATAGAGAATATGTTCTTGCTAATATTTATATCCCCCCTCCCTTTAAATCGGAAGTTATATACAAATTAGTGGAGTTTACATTGGATAAAACTGGGATACCAGTTAAAGCAGTGGGGGACTATAATGAGGTTATAAATAAAACATGGGATAGGTCTCCAGGGGGAAGAGAGCAGAATGGCTCAGGGAGTCGGCTACATAAGATTTTACAGGAAACTGGGCTACTTGATTTGAGTGAGGAACCCGGATGTGCTACAATATTCTTGTTTTTCCAGTTCCTATTCCACACTTTCTAGGATAGACTTGGTTCTGGGCAATGTGGAAGCATCCCAGATAATAAAGGACATAGTATATCAGCCTAGAGCGGTATGGGATCACTCATTAGTGACGGTTTCGGTAAATTTAGAAGGGGATAGATCTATAAGAGTATGGAAGATGAACCCTATATGGTTTGAAGTAATTAGGAACCCAGTGGAGATACGATCCAAATTAAAAGAGTTTATAGAATTTAACGAAGGAACTGTCACAAGGGGAGTAATGTGGGATACATTGAAAGCATTCATCAGGGGTATATGCATCCAACAAGTGGCTAAACTTAAAAAGGGATCAAGAGTGTGGGAGAATAGATCAGGAAGGAACTGGTGAATGCAGAGAAGGAATATGTTGAAAATCCAACACCAGAGAAACAAAGAAAATGGCTGAATAAGCAACAGGAATATAAAGTGGTAATGACAAAAAAAATCGGAGAATAAGAGATTATTCCAGAAGCAAGTTGCATTCGGGGAGGGAGAAAACGTTGGAAGAATGTTAGCACAACTGGTGAGAACTAATTCCTCCCCCCTCCACAGTACCTGCGATAAGAACATCGAAAGGAGAGATCTCAACTTGGGTGTCAGTGATTACAGACACATTTAGAGAATATTACGAAAATTTATATAAGTCGCAGGGGGCAGCGCGAGAGGAGGAATTGGAAACTTTTTTTAGGAACATAAAAATGCTGACTCTCACTGAAGCAGAGAAGGAGGGAATGGAGGCCCCGGTAACTCTTGAAGAAATACAGCTAGCAGTTGCAGAGATGGCTAATCAGAAATCGCCCGGACCTGACGGTCTCCCTGTAGAAACTTACAAATATTACGGAAAAGTGTTACTTCCAGAACTACTTAAGCCCCGTACACACGATCGGTTTGACTGATGAAAACCGTCCGATGGATGGTTTTCATCAGACCAACCGATCGTGTATGGTACCCATCGGTCTTTTTTCCATCGGTTGTAAAAAATAGAACTTGTTTTAAAATTTTCCGATGGATAAAAAACCAATGGGAATTTCCGATCGTCTATGGGCAAGTCCATCGGTTAAAAAACCCACGCATGCTTAGAATCAAGTCGACGCATGCTCAGAAGCATTAAACTTCATTTTTCTCGGCTCATCGGAGTGTTTTACGTCACCGCGTTTGGAACGGTCGGTTTTTTGACTGATGGTGTGTGGCCAAGACTGATGAAAAACAGTTTCATCGGATTTCCGATGGACAAATCCATCGGACGAAAATCCATAGGTTATCCGATCGTGTGTACGGGGCTTAAAAGTGCTGAACTGGGCAAAGGAAGAGGGGAAATTGCCTATATCAATGACAGAGGCAACAATCATAGTTCTACATAAAGAGGGGAAAGACCCGTTAGAAACTACATCATATAGACCTATCTCTCTCCTCTGTTCAGATGCTAAAATACTGGCCAAAATAATGGCAGCTAGGCTAAATAAAATCATCGCAAGACTTATACATCAGGATCAAATTGGGTTTATTCCCAGCAGATCAACTAGCATGAATATCAGGAGAGTATTTCTTAACCTACAAACACCAACAGAGAATACTGGCACAAGAGCAGTGATGTCCTTAGATGTGGTTAAGGCCTTTGATAGTCTAGAGTGGGGGTATATCTGGCATGTTTTAGGAGCATTTGGCTTCGGCCCATTGTTTATTAGATGGATAAAAACATTGTATAGGGATCCCAGTGCGAAAATTAGGGTAAACAATGATTATTTTGAAAAGATTCAATTAGAGAGAGGCACAAGGCAGGGGTGCCCATTGTCCCCCCTGCTTTTTGCATTAGCAATGGAGCCATTGGCGACTGCAATAAGAGTAAATACAAAAATGGAGGGATTTGTGAGACCAACTGGGGAGGAGAGAATCGCGCTTTACGCGGATGATATTCTCCTTTTCCTTGGGGACACAGATCAGTCGCTCAAGCAGGCAGTGAGTATTTTTAGAGAATTTGGAAGACTATCAGGACTGATTATTAACTGGGAGAAATCAGCATTGATGCCGGTGGACCCTATTGTAAACCAAACTTTAGTAGAAATCCCTCTTGGAAATAGTCAATACAATGAAATACTTGGGAATACATATAACGACCGATCCTAATAAATACATAAATAATAACCTAGTTCCCCTCCTGTCTAAATTTAAAAATAAAATCCAAATATGGCGGCGCCTCCCACTATCAGTCGCAAGGGAGATTCAATTTGATTAAAATGCTGTGGATGCCACAGTTATTGTATTTATTGCATAATACGCCAATATGGATACATAAGAAATGGTTCAGGAAAATCGATACATTATTTAGAGAACTAATATGGAAGGGAGGACAGGCTAGGATAAGGTTGCAAACCCTACAGCTATCAACAAGGGAGGGAGGTATGGCGGTGCCACACCCTCGGTGCTACTTTTTGGCAGCACAACTGCAGCATATAGGAGTAAGATCAGAGCCAGGAGGAGATATAAATGGGGGATTAATGACGGCGGGGGCACCCCATAAAAAAGTGGTGGAGGTACTGGAGGCCAATTCATTTGTCAATAGATCCCCTACGGCTAAAATGGCCATAAAGGTATGGAAAGCAGTAAAAGCAATAGGGGGACAAGGTGGAGTGACAGAGTACACGCCCCTCTGGGACAATAGGAATCTTCAGGAGTTGGAGACAGTGGGAAAAATTAAGGAATGGGAAGTAAAGGGGATAGCCAGGCTGGCCCAGTTGTATGAGGGAAGAACCCTAAAAACTTTCACTGCATTGAGAGAGGAATATGATATTCCTAGATACACATTTTATAGATATCTTCAAATTAGACACGCTTTAAATGTTCAGTTTGACAGGTTGGGGCCAGTCTGGTGTAAATCTCCTATTCTTCAGAGATTGGGTAATCAGAGTAGGACTGGGGGCTTTATTTCTGAAATCTATCCACATATATGTAAAGGAAGTATTGAGGGCCCCAAACTTCTCAAAAGTAAAGGTAAATGGGAAGAAGATCTAGGGCCCATATCAGAGGGGCAATGGTTGAAGATATTAGAGAGGGGACATCTGGTAACAGTTTCGCCCGCACAGACGTTCTCATTTCTGATGCTGATACATAGGACGTATTATACACCAAAAAGGATGTATAGGTTTGGGTGGAGGACAGATGCAGGGTGCCCAAGGTGCCAGGGCACGGGGGACTTGATGCATATGATATGGAGGTGCCCAAAGTTATTCAGGTATTGGTCCGAGGTCCTTAACACCATAAATATGATATATAAAATAACATTGGAAATGGAACCTAGACTGTGTATTCTGGGACTAGGTGAAGAAATAAGCAGAGAGGCAAGTACAATAAAAGCGGTGCTCAGGTGTCTCTTTCAGGAAAGAAAATTAATTGCGCAAAGATGGCAAGCAGAGAGCCCGCCTCTGGTAAAAGACTAGGTTAATGTAGTCACGGAAATAATATGGAAGGAGAAAGTAGCCTACACAAAGAGAAGGAATATTAGAGAGTTCGAAAAAATGTGGAAACCGTGGTTGGAAAGCATGGGGGGTACCCCTTGTAAAAACAGACGTAATGTAGCAAGTAGAAGACAAATAAAATAACAAAAAACTAAATAAATACTGTGTAAAAAAGGAAAGAAAAGAAGATAGAAACCTCAGTATGAGGAATTATTGAGTTGGGGGGAGGAGGGAGGGAGGGGAAAATAACTAATAGAATGGAAAATGTGTTAATTGTATAAATGCATCTCATTATTAATATCTTGTCACTGTAAGTTATGAAAATCACATATGCATACGTATGCTCACTGTTATAACGTTGAAGAAAATCAATAAAGAAAATATAAATGGAACAGGCCAAAGTCAATTCAGGTGGAAGGCAGAAAAGTGGTCGAGGTGGCAAACACAGGCATCATCAATATAGAGGCCAGGGTCAGTTTAGGCAGCAGGCAGAGGCGTGGTTGAATAACAGGCCAGGGTCAGTTCAAGAGAAGGAAGAGGCATAAGGAGTGTGAAAGCAAATGGCAGGAATTCAGGATTACGTTCACCATACTTCACTGATATTGTACAGAAGTATGGTAATGTGGAAACAGTCACCTAGGAAGGACACTGGGGGTGGGAAGAACAGTGGGGGCAATAATAACTGGTAACTCCCCTTCTGGAGCACACCCAACATTTTTTTTTTTAGGTCTTCGGCATGTTTTTCTGGAAGGGACTTTATCGGGAAAATGGCATTTGTGGAGTTTGCCCACTGCATCTGAGCCAATGCTTTCTGGTGAGTTTTCCGGGTACAAAAAGGTAGTGATAATTTCCTCCTGAAAGCTAAGAAAGGATATGGGTGTCTCAGTGGCTTTGCGGTAGATCACATATGAATTATAAATGGCCAAATTGAAAAGATAAATGGAGACTTTCTTGTACCAATGGTTGTTTTGTTTTTTTTGTAGCAAGATAGGGCTGGATCATATGAACGTTGAAGTCGACTCCCCCAATGAACCTATTGTATTCATGCTCACATTCTGGTTTCTGTACTGGGCCATTTCTTCTGGGGATTTGCAGCTGGGTGTCCCTTTTTTTTAACACACGGAAGTCATATGTGTGGCTTGTAGCAATTCACCCTATATCGGGCCCTTAGACTGGGGATGAACTGCTTGAAGCCCACCCTGCCAGTGAAGTGGACAAGTGACTCATCCATGCAGATATTTTTTCTCAGGATATATAATTGGGCGAATTTCTCTAAGGCCGCGTTCACACTGGGGCGCGGGCGGGGTCAGTGGTAAAGCGCCGCTATTTTTAGCGGTGCTTTACAAGGTATTCGGCCACTAGCGCGGCACTTTTAATCCCTGCTAGCGGTCGAAAAAGGGTTAAAACCACCTGCAAAGCGCCGCTGCAGCGACGCTTTACCGGCGGTTCGGCCGCGCTGCCCATTCATTTCAATGGGCAAGAGTTGTGGAGGAGCGGTGTACACATCGCTCCTTCACCGCTCCAAAGATACTGCTTGCACACGTCCTGCCAGCACACCGCTCCAGTGTGAAAGCCCTCGGGCTTTCACACTGGAGTGATTGGAGCCGCTCTTTTAGGGCGCTTTGCAGGTGCTATTTTTAGCGTTATAGCGCCTGCAAAGCGCCTCAGTGTGAAAGGGGTCTAAGTAGAAATTGAAAAAGTGGCAGAAATTGAATATAAGTTATCATCTGCTGGGTCATTTGGGGGGGGGGATTGGGTGTTATCACTAAAATGGAGGAACCGCAGGATCATTAAATATCTTGTTCTTGGCATAAATGTTGAATAAATGGCCATCCCTGTGATGAATGGTGTGGGTGAACCAGTGTAATTAATTTTTTTTTTTTGAGGCCCAAAAAGATTTTAAATTCCTCCACTGTTAACAGTTTCCATTCATAGGGACGGGCATAACCTGAAGTTCGGTGTTGACTAAAAATTGTAAGAAGTCATCCGTGAATAATGAATTAGTGGGTGCAAAATGTTTTGTGTTTACTTGGACACCTGGCTGTGCAGTAAAAGGGGGTTATTAGTTGCTCCTGAGTTAGGGGAAAGCCATCAAGGGTTTTAAAGTGCATCTGGTAGATTGGCGTGGGCCCTAACTTGGACATGACAGCCCACTAGTTCCTGGGCTTTCTTGCAGAGGTACTCTGTTTCTTGTGGATGCTACTGGTGGATCCCACTGCATTGCTGGTGGTAGCCTGCTCCTCGCCTTTGTTTGGTAGACACACTTTCCTCCTCCTCTGATTCTGTAGCATACCCACTACTTAAAACGGGTTTGTAATCAGAAGCAGACTCATACCGAGAGCTCCCCGCTGCTCTCCTCAGTCATACTTCGGATTTGGTATGCCTCCTCACTTTTAAATATTTTTTAGACATTTCGGTGACTGTGGGCTGTGGTGACACACTGCTGGGATGAGGACACTGGGACAAATGTGGCTGCACTGATGAGGATGCACTGAGGTGCACTATTGAGGCTGCTCTAATGAGGCTGCACTGCTGGGTGCTAAGGCTGCACTGATGTGCACTAATGCACCGCACTGGGCATTGATAAGCTGCAGTGATGAGGCTGCTATTGAGGCTGCACTGATGGGTGCTGATGAGGCTGCTCTAGTGTGCACTGGTTTTCACTGATGAGGCTTCACTGATAGGCACCGATGGGTACTGATGAGGTTGCATTGATGTGCACTAAGGAGGTTGCACTGATGTGCACTAATGCGCTGCACAGAGGCTGCAATGATGATCTGCAGTGATTAGGCAGCACTGATGGGCACCAAAGGACACTGATGTGCACTAATGAGGCGGCGCTGATGAGGCTCCACTGAGAAGGCAGCACTGCTATGCACTAAGGCGACACTAATGGGCACTGTGTGACACTGATGGGCACTAGGGATGCACCGATATATTGGCTGCACAAAATAAGGTTATCAGCGTTTTGGCAATAGAAAAGAAAAAAGTGCAGATAATGGCATCCTGCATCCTATGGACTTTAGTGCAAAAACGGCAGCCACATTAATGACGTTTTCTTTTTTTTTAAACCTGCCCATTTCGGTTTTCACATCTATTCAGAATTTCCGGTTTTGGTCCATTTATTTCGGTGCACCACTACTGGGCACTGTGTGACATTGGCACTGTAAAGCTTTTGCAAAAAAAAAGTAACTCACTGTCTGGCACAGATGTCTCCTTCCCTCACACTCCTTCCCTGTGTGAGAGAAAGAGAGCTGTCAACCCCCAATGACCCGCTGTGTTTACATGTGTGCTCATTTTTGATTTGACACAGTGATCATGTAGTAAAGGGACACTGTGATTGGCCCTTTACCCTCATCTGTGATGCGCTGTGTCCAAGTCACACAAGGGAAGCACGATCGTGAAAAGACAGACACCCTCCCACAACTGTCGCCGTCGTTTGGCTATATCGTAGGAGGCAACTGGTAAATAAGTTATCTTAAAAGCCAGTTAAAAGCCTGCTGAAGCCTGCTAGAAGCTTGTTTAAAGTCACAACCAGCGCTCCCATTGAGATCTGTGCATAACATTTCCATACAGAAGCTGAAGGGTACTTCAAAGGAACAGAGAGAGTTGCTAAAAGCTTGCCAAAAGTTTTGTAGAAGCTTGCTGAAAGTTTCATAAAAGATTGGACACAGCAGCGAGACTCGTGAGCGTGCCTGCATGGGTGCCACCATGAAAAACGGCTCTCCGTGGCTGCACCCCCGATGAAGAGGAGGAGCGCCACCGGGGCACCCCAGAAAAGGAGGATCGGTGCTGCTCTGTGCAAGGGTTTTGTAAGTATGACATGTTTGTTATTTAAAAAAAATCTTTACAATCACTTTAAGTTTGCTGGCTTCAATCTATATGAAATGCATATCTGTAGAACCATGGGAAGGAGGGGGCTGGGAAGCGAAGAATAATTAACAGAGGAAACTCGGAAGTAGAATTGTTTCTGTACATTAATTGAACAACACAATTATAATAAGCACCCTAATCACAGTCATTACCATGTATATGAATTATTCATATAAACAATTACATTGCTAATATCAATGGGAAATCCCCTGATAATTGCAATCCTTGTAGTCACACATTCTGTATGAAGATCTGAGGGTGAAATCCTGAGTATTTTGTATCTCTTATTTCATAACCATAGTTATCTACCTTATTAAATTTGGAAGAAAGATCTGTTAGAACAAACTTTCATCCTCTTTTATAAGGTTTGATTTATTAAAGTGGTTCCATCATTAATGTGTGTATGTGTGTGTGTGTGTATATATATATATATATATATATATATATATATATATATATATATATATATATATAAATGTATACTTCACATTAATTAGTAGAGCACATGTCCGTATTACCAAATCGCATTAGCATGTTGAGTAAAACCTACGTCTTTCTTGCCATTACAATGCTGTAGTTGACGTTCCTCATGTGAAATGAAGCTTAGGCAAAAGATGACATGGTCTTTGAGGACTACGAGCATTTATGGGTGTTTCATATAATTAGAGACTACTGAACAGTAAGGCAAAAACCGTCTGTTATGCCTCTCACACAAGATCGCGATTTCCGACAAGAAAACCGTGTTTTTTTTCAGCAGGAAAATGGCTGAAACTTGTCTTGCATACACATGGTCACACTAATCTTGGACGAAATTCCGACCGTCAAGAACGTGGTAACGTACAACACGTAAGACGGCACTAGAAAAGCGAAGTTCCAAATGAAGCGCGCCACCCTTTGGGCTCCTTCTGCTAGTCTTGTGTTAGTAGAAGTTTGGTGAGAGACGATTCGCGCTTTTCAGCCTTAGTGCTATTCAGACCGTTTTTGCAGTTCAGTTTGTGCTTGTGGGTTCATATATGTTTTTCAGTACGTGTAATCAGTTCGTATCTGGTTTCCAGTGCGTACTTGTCCGCTCGTTTATGATTTTCAGGTTGCTCTTCACAGGCCTTGCTGTTCTTTAATGCGTTCTGTTAGTTCGTTCTGACCAGCCGGCCGTTTTCTAGATATGTTACGGGTACATTCTCGTCGTAGTAGAGTTCGTGCTGTGCAGAGGCTTGGCGTTGGGGTTCTTGTCTTGGCCCAAGCCCAGTCCATGAACAGGGTGGGGAGGAGTTCATGGACAAAGAATTGGTTGCAACAGTGTGACCAATTCTGTCACATGCCTTTTGCGTCGGGAGATCCAGGAGTATAACCCTGATGATTTCAGGAATTTTCTCCGGATGACGGACCCCGTTTTACCGTTTTGGCTTTGCTGTCCTCTTATATCACGAAGCAGGACACCTGCATGCGGCAAGCCATTACTCCCTAGCAGAGGCTAGTCACCACGTTATGCTACTTGGTGACAGGGAGAAGTCTGCAGGACCTCAAGTTCTTGACAGGCATCTCCCCCCAGGCTCTGGGGCTCATTATCCCAGAGACCTGTTCTGCCATCATACAAGTCCTGCAGAAGGACTATATTAAGGTAAGTTTTCTCTTTTAACATCACATTCTATGTATTTAATGTATGCTAATGTATTGTATTTCTTTCTCATTTCCTAATTACCATGATTGTAATATGCTGTGAATGTCCCCTTTGTCCTCATGCATGCTGTAAGCTTTTAATACTCCTTTTTTGGCCTACATGCATATTTGCCTTCACTAACCTCTCCAGCATGCTATCCTGGGCCCATACACACCTAGCCTTGTCACTTACCAATGTATTTTGTCAGCTCTATTGTAGTGCTTTACCCTAAACACCCCCTAAATTGTGTACAAATGTTATTGTTGTCCTTAAATTCAGGGTGGCAGAGGCTTTTTTTTGGGGTCCCAAACTCATCTAGACCCCCCCTCCTAAAAAATTTACAATGGCCCATCAGAGGGGATGAGGAATCTGATAAGTGTACCTTATATTTTTGTAATTAAATACTCCTTAAAATAAATGTTATACTGATGTTGGCCCAGAATGTTTGTTTGGGTCTAATCTGCTTACTACATTTTTTTATTTTATTTTTTGACTCCACAGTTTCCTTCAACGCCACAGGAATGGCAGACCGTGGCCTCCCAGTTTGCCCAACGGTGGGACTTTCCCAACTGCGGAGGGGCAATAGATGGGAAACATGTCTGCATCGTCCCACCACCCCATTCAGGGTCATACTATTACAACTACAAGGTGTTCAATAGTATTGTGTTGATAGCAGTGGTGTCGGCGACATATGAATTTCTCTATGTTGATGTGGGGAAGAACAGCCGGATGTCGGATGGGGGAGTATTTGCTCAGACCGAGTTTCACAGACGGCTCCAGCGTGGTGGCTTGGCATTGCCACCTGCTGCGGATAACGTGGAAGGACTCCCGTTCATCTTTATTTCTGATAAAGCTTTTGGTCTGGGTGAATACCTGATGAAGCTATTCCGCCAGAGGACCCTCACCCCGGAGAGGAGGGTTTTTAATTACCGGCTGGCCAGAGCCAGAAGAGTGGTTGAAAATGCCTTTGGCATAATAGCCAGCCAGTTCCGCCTGTTTCTTACAGCTATCAATATGGCGGAGTACAAACTTAATCACATAATTTTAGCATGTTGTATACTACATAACTTTTTAAGAAGACATGCTCCGAATTATGTTGCCTTAGTTGGGCCTGAGGCCGGACTTCAAGAAAATCCTATGACGAGCCTGGAAGCTGTCCGTCCTGGCTCCCCCCCCCCCAAAGCGCCTGTGATGTGCGCCAAAAATATGTAGAATATTTTACGGGTAGGGGGGCCATTGGTATGCCAGACAATTTGTGAATCTTGGATTTAATAAAAATCTTTTTTTGATCTGAAATCATCTTGAATTTGATTTACTGCTTGTGTTTCTTTTAGCTGTCTCCTAGGTTCTCCTAGTGCACTTGTAGTGCCAAGTGTATTTTCAAGTATTAAATAACCCCCATTGTCACTGTAAACACCAACTTAATCCAAAAACTGGTATAGAGCATTGAAAGAAGAAGCCACACATTGTTGAGTAGAAAACCTTTTACTCCGTGCACATTCACATGTGCGTTATGACATGGACATTTTATAGATAGGCAACTCCTATCCTCGTATTGATTAGTGGTTCCAAATTAAGAATAACTACTGCAGTAGGGAACAAACACAAAAGATACACTCAGCATCTTTCCAAATAACCATTCTCCCAATTGTAGGTTTTTATACACATGATTACGTAGGTATCACATTAATATTACAATTGTACTTTTATGGTAACAAGGGGCGTAACATAGGCAGACTAATTCTAATTATCACTCGAAAGAATGCAAACATGTACTGAAAACATTATTAGTGCCGTGTGCACAGTGAATGTGGTGTGCAATACATACAAAATAGATAAAATGATATATAGAACTTACAAATTTTCTTCTCTTTTGATCAATATTTTGATCACTAACCATACCTGCTATCACCTTTTAACCTGGAACCTTCACACGCGTAGGTGAAGGTAGTCCTGGCCAAAGAGGCAAAACTCCATTGTGGAGAATATAATAGCTGAGCAGCTTTTTTTCAATACAAAATGACTTTTCATTGTGAAAAACAAATGATTGATAAGACATATTTACAGAGTACTGGCTGTACACTCCTGTGGCCAGAATGGCCTTCTAGCTTAATTGTTGGCATGCTGACTTATCAGCATATGTAAACACAGACAATTCTACATAAAATGGAAGACTTACAAAAGACAAATATGATTTCAACATGGCTGAATTACTTTTCATTATTATATATATCCCTTACTATTAAAGAATTTAAATAAATAGTACCCTAGACTGTGATTCCAAGAGGGAAACAAATCAAACACAGAGATTTCTTTAATATTTTTTGCAGTGTCTGGTGTGGATCCAGGTGACTTTTCCTTCAAGTTTTGCACAACTGTACATGAAATAGATGCTGTATTGAGTCTCCAAACATTTCCTTATATATCAATGTCTCTTAACAATCCACAAGTCACTTGGCTTTAGTTTTAGATCCTTCCAAACTTTCAGGATCTGGAATTGGGGAGAAAACACATAAATTCGTTTGTCAAAAACCTTAAGGCCGGGTTCACACCTATGCGAATTGGTTGCGGCTTACACCGCATCCAATTTGCAGAACATTATAAAATACATTGATTTCAATGAGGCTGGTTCACATACAGTATGTGCGATGCATTTGCACTGCGCATTGCCGAAAAAACGTGTGCATTCTCTAGGCATTGCGGTGCTGCTCAGGTGCGAATTCAGGCCCATTATGTTCTATGGGCACGCAACGGCCAGGGTTGTTGGGAAGGGGCCCTGTCCTCATCAACATGGGGGCAGGGTGCTTTGGGGTGGGGGGGCCGCAGGGTACCCCCCTGCCCCAAAGCACCCACACCCCAATGTTGAGGGCATGTGGCCTGGTACGTTCAGGAGGGGGGGCGCTTGCTCGTCCCCACCCCCTTTCCTGACCGACCGGGCTGTGTGCTCGGATAGGGGTCTGCTATGGATTTTGGGGGGACCCCCACGCCGGTTTTTTTTCGGCGTAGGGGTTCCCGTTAAAGTCCATACCAGACCTAAGGGCCTGGTATGCTCATGCAGGTTTTTTATTTAAAATTTGGCGTGGAGTTCCCCCTCATGATAACAGCGGCGAGACTTCCCTCTCCTTTCCCAGGTCGGCAAGTTGGCAAAGACTTGGCAAAGCCTAAAAAATCAGCAACATTCTCTGTGAGATCTGAATGGAGGACTTCAGCTGCTGAGACAAAAAATATAAGCAAGTGAGTAACACACTCCCAAACCAAATGCCGTAGAGAGAGAGTCCAACATCTCCTTATAGGCTTGATAAAATATAAGAAAACATTCAGGCAAGAGTTTTCTAGTTTATTACTCTATCTTTTCTGCTACATTGTAGACAGTAGGGGGGTGTAAAAATAAAACCTCAAAACTTATAGTGAGGACTCTCCTATAAAAATTATTTCCTCTGTTACTCTCTGTAGATTCTGGCACTCTGTACTTACAAACTACTTCTGATAACACTTTTTACTGTGGCCTTTGCAGTAGCATTTGCCACTGGACATCCAGAAAACATGTCCATACAGACAAAATGCATACTCATAAGATCCTGACTTTGGCATCTGGATATATCTTTTTGTAATCTCTGGAAGGGATGTTCAGCTTTTGGTAACACCTTTGGTAACAGGTAAAACAAGAAGTGGTATATTATAAAAACAACTGTGGTGAACCCTGTCTCTATCCCATGTTCATTTACTAGGGCAGCCATAACTGCTTGTGACACGTTCCATGTGTTAAGGTGGAGGGGAAAAGAGTGTCTGGCAGACATAAAAGATCACATTTTTCCAAAGTTCTGTTTCATAAGAAGTTGCCCCCTGTGGACCACTTGTTCTTCTCGTTCCGGGGTCCTTAAAATTGAATTATTAATCCCAGCTATACTGGGCCAGAACTAGGGTGGAATCTGTGAGTTGCACAGACCCATCAAGTCTCCGGGGCTGTAATGCAGCATCCTTAGTCGCCTGGACAACACGCCTTTACCATGGACGGACCACCACGCCATCAAATTTCAAATAACTACTAACACAGTCTTCAAAAAACCTACACATTCAAAAACAACACACTGGACAAGATCGCAGAAGAAACTACACTCGCAACTCTTCAAAACCACACTATCCAACCAAATAGCAATGCTAAATCAAAACCGTTCAACGGAAGAAACACTCTACCGCCTTAACAAAGCATTACTACAGACAGCAGACACAGTTGCTCCAAGACAAAGAGCACTTATCCGGAAAAAAATGTGGGCTGGTTCAATGACGCTCTTACATCATTGAAGCAAGAACGCAGAAGACCTGAATGTGCCTGGAGAAGGCACTCAACTAAGGAAAGGAAAACCGTACAAACTACAAATTACTCACCAAGAAATACCACAAAGCAATCATCAAAGCAAAAAATGAACACTTCTCGGACTCCATTTCAAAAGCGCTAAACCTCCCCCGCGAACTTTGCAAATTAGTCGCGCAGACTATGAACCCCATCTGCCTAGAGCCCCCAGAAAATGAAACACAAGAATTCTGTAATGAACTATCTGATTTCTTTATTGACAAAATCGAAAACATTAGGGAAAAAATGGAAAAGAAAAAAACAACCAACCTCACTCGACCAGAGCAAGAAGAAAATAGCCACATAACTACTCTACAATCAACAAAATTCAGGCTGGGCCCAATCACCATCGACACCACCAAAATCATCATCAGAAGCCTCCGAGACAGCACATCAACGAATGACATAATTTCGACATCTTGGCCCCTACCATAGCACATCTTATAAATCAATCGTTTGAAGAAGGTACTGTGCCGAGCTCCCTCAAGCATGGCATAATCAAACCCCTCCTAAGGAAATCCAACCTCAACCCCAAGGACCCAAATTACCGCAGACCGGTAACAAGCCTTAACACCATCTCAAAGCGGTAGTACAACAGTTACAACTCCATTTGGACACCTACAAACTCCTGGATCCATTACAATCGGGTTTCCGCCCAGGCCATGGGACAGAAACAGCACTGCTAAAAATATGGGATGACGCCCTCGAAGCAGCAGATGACAGAGAATCATGCCTCCTGGTGCTACTAGACCTCAGCGCAGCTTTCGACACAGTAGACCACAAAATTCTGCTCACCCGTCTCACAGAAGTAGCCCGAGTCACAGACTCGGATCTACCCTGGTTTGCATCCTTCCTAGAGAATCGATCCCAGACAGTGAAACTAAGAGCCTTCACTTCGGAAGCACGTACAATTACATGCAGTGTCCCCCAAAGATCACCCCTGTTGCCTGTGCTCTTCAACATTTTACCCCCGCCCACTCCTCAATATCATCAGCAAACAGGACCTGCTCTATCACTCCTACGCTGATGACACCCAACTCTACCTTCGCATCACCGGAAAAAAAGACCAATACCACACACTAGAAAATTGCCTCCAACTGATCAACAATTGGATGACAGAGTTCCCTCAAACTCAATGGATCCAAAACAGAACTTCTCTTTCTCCACGCAAACCGAAACAAAGACTATAGGACAACAGGCACACCACCCACCATCCTTGGACAAACTATCGCTCCTAGCGCTAAAGTCAAAAGCCTCGGAGTAATCTTATTCGGACATGACCATGGACACACAAATGGGATCAGTAGTCAGCATATCCCACCATCTTCTCCGCCTGCTACGTAGACTCATCCCTTTTATCCCGGAAGAGGACACCGCAGCAGTAGTTGGAACAATCATTAATTCTCGACTCGACTACGCAAACTCCCTCTACCTCGGACTACCAAAATATCAGATTTCACGTCTACAAGTCGTCTAGAATACAGCAGCCAGACTGATAACAGGAAAAAAACCCTGGGAATCTTTCACCTCGTCCCTGAGGTCCCTTCATTGGCTAACCGTAAAGGATCGGGTCACATTCAAGACCCTCTGTCTCACCCACAAATGCACACAAGGAAAAGCCCCGCAATACCTATGCGAGAAAATAAAACACTACAACCCTGGTCGGACCCTTCGATCGACGAATCAAAACCTGCTCTGCATCCCCATGACCCGCTACAAATCTAAAGGAGAATGAAGGTTTGCAGTGCAATGGCCACCGATGTGGAACACACTACCAACGATCATCCGCATGGAAGAAAACCTTTGCGCCTTCAGGAAAAAAAACTTAAGACCCACCTCTTCTGAAAGGATCAGGACGACTCTGGATGCAAAGCGCCTTGAGGCGATTTAGTTCGCATTTGCAGCTCACTCACTCACTCACTGGTCTGCTGCCATATATGAGTTTTAATGTTAGTATGGCTACCTTAGCAAGAACCTGGAAGGCTGAAAACAGCCAATCAATTTAACTTGGCATGCTTGATTGGTTTACCTGCCAAAGTAAAAACAAACTTCGGGCCCCTAAAATGGAACCAAAGCTCTCTATAGCTGGACTAGTTATATAAATATATACTCTTTTTATAGCTCACAGGCTTGCTAAAACATGGAGCTCTGCTTCTTGAGCTGGGGAAAAGGATCCAATCACTCTGAATACAGAGTATCCTTCTGGGTGATAAACTGCATACTCCGTATAAAAACCGGGATCAAATCTACAAAAAATTTAATATCCGGATCTTCAGGGAGTGTGTCCTGCATTGGGCTCACAGCAGCTGATTCCTACATCATCAATTTAACACGTGTTTTTTCTTTGTCTCCAGCCTCCTCCAATAGGGGCAATAAGGTGTCTGGATTCAAATGTATGCATTTTCATTGTTAGATTTGTAACAAAACCAAAACAAATTCCTATTTTGAACCTTTCATTAGCCCAACATTTAGTTAGCTGTATATTTGCTACGTAGAAATGTGGGACCATTAAAAATTAAATACATATTTGACCAAAATAATGTCTGTAGCTTTGTATAATAGCACCTTTGCATAAAGCTACAGCTCTGATACATCGAGGTGAACCTTCATTACTGGGTCCAGCTTACATAAATATATTACAATGGCTTGTTTTCTATCATGCAGTTTGTGTAAGAACTCCAGTTTTATGTTTGAAAAAGACAACTTTTTCCTGGCAATATTATATTTTCTCATTGCTTGCCCTGTTAGTTTTAGCTAGATAACAAGTACTTGGTTTCCATCTGACATTATTTTCCTGATGTCATAAAATAATAAATTATCACAATTCCAAAGTATTCTTCTGCTTATACCACGACACTTACAAGGGAAAGGGGCACATCATTTCACAATCCACACATTCTGCTTTGGATTTAAAAAAATAAAAATACATAAAAACAAAAGGCCCAACAATCTGCATATGACAGAACAGAAAGCTCTCAGCCAGATCAAAAACTATAAAACAACTGGCTGCAGGTGGCATCTATCCTAACAGGGTGTGTGGACTTCATGTGATGGGTCTGTTATATTTACATTTTATTAATTATTACTCTCACATCATGGACCGCACATCAAGTTATTATCAGACCTTTAGATTTCATCTTTGTAGAAAAACTTCTTATGTATCCCATCCATCTCGGCTTTAAATATTGTGGCAGCTATATTCCCATTAACAACCTCATCTTAATTTTTTTTAAATAAGGGTTGTTATTTTAATCTAAACTAATCCCATTTTACAAATTTCCACAATAACCTGGATTTAATTTCCAACCAAAGGTTGTCTAAAACATTTACAATATATCTATATTATTAATAAAATTGTTAAACTCATATCAGAAATTAATACTCAAGTGATAATCTGAACATCACACTCTAATTCTAATATATATCCACAGATATATTTCCTTAAAGGAGGACATTTTACTTAAATTTCCTTTTTTAAATGCACTGTTTCCACTATCAAAGGATACTCAATTTGTGTAATACACTGTCAAATGTAACCTTAATTTTACCGGGTTTGGAAAACGGATACAAAATTAACCCGGCACATTTTGTTATAAATGTTTTGTCTAAGGGTGTCCTAACAGCTTATCACTGCTCTCTCATCCCAGCTACATTCTTTCATGAGAGCGCAAATGAGGGGGTTACATCTGCACACATGACACACACAATCCGCAGGGACTAAAGGTTCCAGCATTCACACACATACACGAATATCTCTCTAAAATCACTTACATTTTCCCCATTTGCACACAACACATGCATATCATTCTCTTTTAACTCTCTTTAATATTTCCCTGCTTTAAATACTGCTTTCCTTATTTTGTTCTTATATCCTTTGCATCCCATGTATTTTAATCCCATACTTCACATACTGTACCTTCTATGATCAGACAGGCAGCCATAGTGCTCATCCCATCTTCCCTCTCTGACAACATATAAAGTATTCTGTTTTGACTTTACTAGTTGTAGTGCCTGACCCCAAATTCATCCCACAACGTAACATCAAAATGTCCCTTTCTGTCCAGTGTTAATTGTCACCCTTGATCCATCCTGCTCACATAGCTGTTTCTCTAGTTGTTTACTCTGCATGATTCTTACCCAGCTACCCATTGTGGATCCCTGTCCACTTTAACCATTAATCTAGGGGCTCAGTATAGGCGGAACCGCACCTTCGGTTCATATATTTTATAGCACTCCTCTTGCGCTGGGAATTTTTGAGGGTCTCCTACCTTTCATTCTCTTACTTAATTTAATGCCCATAATGACTGGCCAGTCTTCTCTACTTGTGCCTATACCCTCTTGCCTCTAAATTACTTTAACTAGCAGATGTACTACATATACCTGTGAACAACACTATTCTTCCCTTTCTCATCTATAACACTCAGATGGACAGTAGACAGTGACAATTAAACATATTACCACCAATCAATACAGTTCGATTAAGGGGAGTAAAATAGGTACCCTTTGTCCCGAAAAAGCCTTACCGATCAAGGAAGTCTCAAATGTTCCGGATCGTCTCAAGCTCTGTTCCGGATCCTCAGGGTCACCTGTAAATCCTCCTAGGCAAAGCTTGCCACAATGACATGGACATTTTATAGATAGGCAACTCCTATCCTCATATTGATTAGTGGTTCCAAATTAAGAATAACTACTGCAGTAGGGAACAGACACAAAAGATACACTCAGCATCTTTCCAAATAACCGTTCTCCTTTATTATGACGCAATTGTAGGTTTTTATACACATGATTACATAGGTATCACATTAATATTACAATTGTACTTTTATGGTAACAAGGGGCGTAACCTAGGCAGACTAATTCTAATCAGCACTCGAAAGAATGCAAACATGTACTGAAAACATTATTAGTGCCGTGTGCACAGTGAGTGCGGTGTGCAATACATACAAAATACAATACAATTATATACAGAGCTTACAGTTATAAAAAAAAAATCTGAAAATAACTTCTTTGTTTTATAAATTTTGACATAATTATTATTTTTTTAAATCGCATAAACAGGCATGTTTCAAACATGTTGACACACTGTGTGCATCTTCAAAATTTGGCTTTTTAAAAGTATTACATTTTTGCAAAATTGTCAAACAAACAAAATGGTGGCATTTTGGGGTTCTTTAGATTCTCCCTAATATATCAATCATGTTCTTCATTTTTTGTTCAACATAATTCATTCTTTGCCTTATGATGTCTATTTCCTGATTGCACACCATGATGTCCTGTATTAAAATTTGTGCACTTGCACTGGTGAAATGAGGAGATTGTTCTTCCACAACATGCACATCACCTAAAATAAAATAAAAAAACACCATGTATTATAAATATGCAGGCATACATCTATTACCTGAATCTGTGGTCTCACACACTGACCTGTTGTGGTGACAATTTCAACCACTTCATCCACCTCTCCTCCCTCCACATCCTCAGGTTGGGGTTCTCTCTGGTCCCCTTCTTTAGAAGGTGTCGGGTTCCTGGTGTCATCAGATGTCCTGAGTCTTTTCTCCCCTATGAGAATGAAACAAAAGGTATACTTGGCACACAGATACAGTATTTGAGGCCAGAAATAGGAATATGAAACATTGCTTGGAAGTAGGGTACAATTGTCTGTTTTGGAAGAGTTCCAAGCTGAAGACATGATTTTTTCCCTTACCAAAGCTGTAATACTTACCTTTTTTGGCCAAGTTTCACACATGGAGACAACCCAAGTATCCAATGGAGCACCTGTGTGGGACACCCTAAAACGGTTGTTCTGGTGTCCCACACTAGTGCTCCTGAGTCCAGATGTGTAAACAGCTGCTGAATGTCCTCTCCTTACACTGAATCAATTTTGTATTTCATTATAGTTACAAACACATCTAGACAACAATGTATTAAACTTCTTTTAATACAAATAGGCATGACCAAATGTAGTTAACCCTGTATCTGCCAAAAACATTGTATTATTAGTGGGCGAACGAACAATGTTTACTACGACCTATTACTGTGCCCACGAACCTGAAAGTTGCCATTTTAAACTGTCCAACAGTAAAGAAAAGTGCATGGAGCAACATGCAAGTAATAATAGGAACACAGGAGAAATACTTCATTTTTGCAAGGACTTTCTTGATCCTTCTGTACTGATCGTGCTCCCTCAGTTTCAGGTCTGACCAGCGTTTCCTCAGCTGCTCCTTGGATCGTCGTACCCAAAAATTCCTGTGCAGACTTCTCACAACTTTACTCATGATCTTGGTCTTTCTCACATTAGGGTTGGAGTACAGTCCATGCTTCCCATCATGGTCGGTCCTCCTCAAGATGTCCACCATCTCCAACATCTATACAAAGGACATATTTGAGGCCTTATATCTCCTCCTGGATTGAGACCTTTCTGGCTCCGGGCTTTCCTCATCGTTGGTGGAATTATCAGCCACCTGAATATACTAGTAAGCACGTCGGGGGCGGGCGTAGTTTCACGCATGCGCAGTGTATATAAAGCGTAACGCGCGTGCGTAGGACGTACGATCTGTGAGCGGAGTAAGTCCTGATCGAGAGAACGAAGGTAATATTTTTACTTGGGGCATCAGTGGCCTATACTGCTTCTAGATTGAGGCCTATATTGGGATAAGATTATGAGAGTTTAGACTGACATTAATATCTCTCTGGGATTTTGTCTTGCAGAAAAAATGAATATATTTAAGGACCCTGTTTTCCTGGGTGAATTTCTGGATAGGTACAGGGATCTGCCCTGTTTGTGCGAAATAAAAAACCCACTCCACAAAAACAAAGTAGCTAGGAAGGCAGCGATGGAAAAACTGCTTGAATTTTTGAAGACCTACGTCCCCGACGCTAACATGGAATTATTGAAAAGTTAAATTTGTGGCTTTAGGGGCACATACAAGAAGGAGCAGAATAAAGTCGTGGAGTCCCAGAAATCAGGAGTAGCAGCAGCGGATGTGTATGTACCCAGCCTGTAGTACTACAGCAGGATGAGTTTTCAGGATGACCAAACTGAAGTGAGGCCATCACTTTCTACTCTTCCTTCCCCCCTTGCTTCTACCCCAGCTGAGGCTTCCCAGGATCCAATCTGGGCCTTCCAACCTGGAAGAAAAGGAGGATCCCAGCTGGAGCCAGGTATAGTATTTTTATACATATTTATTGTCCTAAAATTAATGATGTTAACTAGATGTTCTTATTGATAAGAAATTAATGATTGAACAAAAAGTGTTTTACATATCAAATGACAGTAGTGACCAAAAATTATTAGGACAAGAATAAAAAATGGTGGGGCAGAATGATAGTCTTTTCCATTTATTAACATTCAATTTGCAACAGTCATGAGCTGAAAATTGTGTGTGATTTATGAACCAAAAACTAAAACGATTTTTTATACACAGGAAGACCTCAGCCTGGATGAAGATGTGGAAGGTGGCAGCCATTAGGAGGCTCAGGAAGGGGAGGAACATGGAGGTGGCAGCACTCGGCCTCATTAAGGAGGCTCAGGAGTCTGAGAGCCGCCTCCAACGTTTATGAGGCCTATGCCTGCTTGGTGGAATCCAAATTCCAGCTAATGGAGCAGGGCCGAAGCCTCATCAGTGAGGATATCATTTTCCAAACCCTAAATAATGGGTTGAGGGGCCTACTGACTTCGGATACCCACCTTTGTGAGCTCCACCATCCTCCTCCTCCACCACCTCCTGCCACAACGCCACAGCATGGAAGCAAGCATGAAAGCCAGCGTGCAAGGAAGTCAAGAAAGTGATGGCCTGGGGAAACATATGTCATCTGCTGCTGTTCCTGATCTCTCGGAGTCCATGACCAGATTCTGCTCCCTATTGTATGGACTCCTCAGGCTACCAATTTTATTTTCCAAAAATTTAATGTCTGCCCTGGGGTACAAAGGCTTCACAAATTCCAGCAGTTTCTCCATCGTTGCCTTCTCTCTTTATTTTATTTATGAGCCAGAATAAATGGTTATTTTTATTTCAGAAAATACTTGCCTATGTGTTTTTCTTCTAAAGGGACAGTTTGTTTGTGAGTAGGCAGGTACATTTCAAAAATACAATGTCAAATTAACAAGGGACACCAACCAACCTCCTTGAGGTTTAATAAATACAAAATAATAATGTTGTGGTAACTTGACACACAAAAATAAAAAATAAAAAAATTATGGAGATCACTATAAAATATTTTAAAAATAATCCAAAATAAAGGACATCTTGATTAAAATAAAATAAGAAAAAAGATGACCTATAAAAAATAATTCTAAACATTATTATGGAGATATGGCTTTAAAAAAGAAAAAGATTATTTAGGAGATGACAAGAAATAAAGAAATAAGTTTGTCAGAACTCTGTGTGAATATCAGCAGCAAAACAACTTCATTATTCTAGCATTATAAAGAACAAAAGAATGCGCTGCATGAAAAGATCCAAAAATTTGCAGCGTGACGAATGTGCTATCTCCATTACGAACGCTAGTTTTACCAGACAGAGCGCTTATGTCTCCTCCTTGATTCTGAGCATGCACGTTTTTTTTTTGCATTGTAATTGCATACAGACGAACGCGATTCCCGATAGGAAATTTTACTGTCACGAAAATTGAGATCCTGCTCTCAATCTTCTCTTGGCTGCAATTCTTACAGAAAAAGTGCGATGGAGCATACACACGGTCAGAATTTGCGACAAAAAGCTCACATCGCACTTTTCTCCGGGAATCGCGATCGTGTGTACGAGGCATTACACTTGTACTGAGATAACGGGCACAATTAAGACAAGGTTTTAACCACTTGCTTACTGGGCACATATACCCCCTTCCTGCCCAGGCGAAATTTCAGCTTTCAGCACTGTCACGCTTTGAATGACAATTGCACGGTCGTGCGATGTGGCTCCCAAACAAAATTTACGTCCTTTTTTTCCCACAAATAGAGCTTTCTTTTGGTGGTATTTGATCATCTCTGCGGATTTAATTTTTTGAGCTATAAACAAAAAAAGACCGACAATTTTGAAAAAAACACAATATTTTTTACTTTTTGCTATAATAAATATCCCAATTTAAAAAAAAAAAAAACTATTTTTTTTTCTCAGTTTAGGCCGGTATGTATTCGTCTACATATTTTTGGTAAAAAAAATCAGAATAAGCATATAGTGATTGGTTTACGCAAAAGTTATAGCGCCTACAAAATAGGGGATAGATTTATGAATTTTTTATTTATTTTTACTAGTAATGGCGGCGATCTGCGATTTTTGTCAGGACTGCAATATTACGGCAGACACATCGGACACTGTTGACACATTTTTTTGACCATTCACATTTATACAGCGAACAGTGATATAAATATGCATTGATTACTGTATAAATGTGACTGGCAGGGAAGGGGTTAACACTAGGGGCGATCAAGGGGTTAAATGTGTGCCCTGCTAGGTGATTCTAACTGTGGGGGGAGGGGACTGACTGGGGAGGTGACCGATCGGTGTCCCTATGTACAAGGGACACACCATTGGTCTCCTCTCCCTGACAGGACGTGGATCTCTGTGTTTACACACCGAGATCCACGTACCTGGCTCTGTAACTGCTGATCGCGGGTACCTGGTGGACATCGCGGCCACCAGGCCCGTGCGTCGGCACCTGAGTGATGCGGTGGGCACCCCCTAGCGGCCGGGAGGCCCGACGACGTCAATTGACGTCGCCCTGGCATTGTAGAGCCACCTTACAATGGCCCGGGTCCCAAGTGGTTAATAACGCTTTAGTCTGCATTCACAACTGTCTAGCACATGAATGCATACAAAATCACATAATATTGCATGCATTCACGAAACACAAAAAATGTGTGTTGGACTTGCAGAGTCTTAAGCCCCATACACACGGTCGGACTTCCATCGCACTTTTCCCTGGATTTTTGTCCGAACGGAGTTGGCTGGGCACACCCATAGCATACACACCACAGGACTTTTCTGCAAACTTTCCCAAAACATTTTGCAACATCACGTGGTTTTTCTGCTCTTTTCTGCTCTTTACCGCCACCCTTTGGTCAACTTCTGCTATTGTTGGTTGATTTTAACATTATTTGTTTTGTCCATCGGACAAAAGTCCGATGATTTTCTGTACACACGGTCGGACTTTGCTCCATCTGAATTTTGTTGGCCAAACGTTTGTCCGTTTGCAGACCGAACTTTTGTCCGATGAAAACAAAAAAAACACAAAAAAGTTTGTCCGATGGAGCGTACACACGGTCGGATTGTTGGTCCAACTTGCTCAAAATGAAGTTTGTTGGCCAAAAGTCCGACCGTGTGTACGGGGCTTTACTTTGTTTTTGGCACCCCAGATGCAAGCAAGATGCATGGTTTTGTGCAGGAAAAAAAGGAATGATTAAAAATGCTCCAAGGTCTTAAAGCTACTGGGGCTACTTTTTCTGATGTTGTGCTACAGTATTGTGATTGGGGACTCAAACAAAAACATACGATTATTTACATACAGCAAATTTTAAGATTGTATTTCCCCTTTGAGAGTCCATTCACACCAGTAGCCCTTGTGTGTGTGCTGGGGTGACACAGTGCTGAAGCACCAATCCCAGCACATTGCACTGTGTGTGTGTGTGTGTGTGTGTGTGTGTGTGTATATATATATATATATATATGTAGCGGGTGGTCATATTTAGGGGAGTCATCTGAGTGGTATCAGGCTCAGATGCAACAATTGCTAGGATTCTTGGACGAATTTATGCCAGTGGAGGATATCAGTGGTGTCTAGTTCCCTGCGGCCTATAGGTGGCACTGTTGCCATAGGCCGGGGTTGAATCACCAATGGAGGGCTGCGCCCTTTGTGTCCCCTCGCAGTAGTAGTACAGCGGGGCGGGAAACCTGCTGTGCATGCTGGGAGAGAGTAGAAAGGGGCAGACATCTTCCGCTCGGTGTCCACTCCCAGGCACCTTCAGCCTGGGAGGTGCATGATGGTGGTCTCCGGGTGCCCTAGGCCCGGGGACGGAGTTGCGGTTCCACCCCAGACACCTTTGGTCTGTGGTGAGGTACTCTCTGGAGGCCTGGGGCCCAGTACCTTCGACTGGGTCCTGCAAGGGATCGAGGGCTCCTAGGGTGTCCTCCGGTTTAGACACCCGAATCTGGGATGAGGAGGCCAGGGAGGTGACCCTTCTGAAGACCCAGTGCAGCATTTTCTGGTGATGGCGGGGCCTCTGGTAACTGTCCGGATGGATGTCCTCTCTCTGACAGGGGCCATTGCTCATAGAAGGTAGTCCACGTTCTCATGGTCTGTGGCAGTGACCCATCGTGAATCAGGTCGGTGGCAGAGACCCAACAACCAGGTCTGTGGCAGAGGCCTTATTCATCTGGTCTGTGGCAGAGACCCCCTCATGGTCGGTGGCAGCGACTGTGCGCCAAGCCTGTTCGCGCTATAACGGAACAGGAGAAAACCCAAGTTCAAGTTTGTTCCTGGACCTCCTCCCCACTGTGTTCTGAACTGTTCTATGTCTAACCAGTCGCTCTCAAAAGACTATTTATTACTCTAAAGAATAAATAAGTGTTGGACTTTCAGCGGTGTGGAACTTGGCTTTCTGGGAGTTAAAGGGTCATTCTCAAGGGAAGCTTTTGGCTCTGGACAGGGGCACAGGCCCGAAGGTAAATGGTTATAGCTCACACCTCTACACACAAGAGGATACGTGCTGGTGGTGCGCCACACTCTCCTCCCTGGTCCCCTAGACGAGAGCCATTGACCGAGAAGAGAAGGAGGGAGTGAGAGGTGAGGTCGCTACATATATATTGTGAGGGGGTTAGCTCGGCAGCGGGTGCGTGTGACCCCCTGGATGGGTTCACCACACAAAAACAGGCACAGCAGACAGAGTTTGTAGTTGCAAAAACAAAAGGTGCGGTTTATTTTAAACTATTTACAGGGGAAAAACGGCAAAGACAAAAAGAAACATAAAAAAAAAAATCCTGGTCAGCTTGACCGCTTACTACACACGTAGGTTCCCTGTCTGACAACTAGGTGCAGCCTTGTGCTGCCCCAGCCCCTATCTCCCTGTTTTTGAAGGTTTTAGCCACACAGGCTTTGTCTCACCGCACAGGACAGAAACACACTCCCCAGTCTTGAACTGGTTCCAGGATGGAGCATCTCCCTTAGCATGCTGGGAGTTCTTGTAGAGGCCTTAATGAGCCACTTGATTCAGCTGGGCTCATTACCTTTTCCCCCGCAAGTTTCCCAGCACTCCCCCTAGTGGTATGAATTTGCATAAAGCCTGAATCTAGGGCATACATACCTATCATCCTGGATGCAACCTGGTGATTTTACCTGCCTGCTGTCACAATATATATAAGAAAATTTGTTTAGAACTGTATTGAAATGTCACAAGAGACTTGTTCACTAAGTTCTATTTACACAGCATTGTTGGTGATGTGATGGTGTTCTTCCTCAATATGCTGTGTAGTACTTTATTTTTAGCGCACGCTACTGAAACACAATGGTGTCAACTAACACCATAGGAAACAAGGCAAATTGCCATGTCTTTGCGTTGGGACTTTGCTGGGCAATGCTGCCCAGCACATTCCAACGCAAATGCTGTGAGTGGACCCTAAAAAGCGCAATGTTTGTTTTAGACACCAATTTGGTTAAAAAAAATAACAGCCAAAACACACAATGCACTGTGAATCTCTTACTGGTGTTAACTTATTGATTTTGGTTGTTTCATGTAATAGACATTTTTCACATTATTCCCATGCTCCTGTCAGAATTTATTTTTTTTTTTTGTGTGTTGCAAACCCAATATACAATACAATCCTATCCATCAATTTATTTCTCCATATTAGCAGAGACTTCCTCTCGGGAGCAGAAAGGAAACCTTCAGTGCACAGGTACTGCTGGAGAAAGGACTACTGTTCATAACCTGACAATATGTTTATATTTCTGAACTGCTTCCCATCCTTGTGAACATTAGCCATAAAATGGTAAATTGTATACAAGTGTAGTGCCCCTCCCAATATTTGGGGTCGCTATGTACAGATTTGGGGGTAGTCTGAGCCAATAGTTAGGCTCAGACCAATTACAATTTCAATTATTTGCTTCTGCTCTGGGTGTGATGCTGCCTGGCAGTACAGTTAGCTGTTGCCTGCGGGTGGCGCTGTCACCGCTGGCTCAGATTGAACCACAGGGGTATCACAGCACCATTGGGTGTCCTTTCTCGGCAGCCGTGCAGTGGTATTCCAGGGGACCCCTTGGTCCTGGAGGACGTTCGGCACGTACCCCACCTCTTGTGGCCCTCATGGCCAGGTGTGCGTGCGTGTGTTTTAGTCCCGGGCACCTTTAGCCCGAGGCTGCATCGCTGCTTAGTGGGCCCAGCTCGGCTGGCTAGGGCCTACACCTCACAGAAGGATCCCAGGCTGCTTATCGGAAGGGGGCCCAACTTTAGGAAAGGAGTTCCAGGGGAAGATCGGTCCTGTCGGAGATAGCGACGATACTGCTGTCTCGTGAAGAGGTCTGGAGGCCTACCTAAAGATCATCATTGATGGCTTGTATCATCATTCATACAAGCCCTGCAACACCCTAAAGGTTTCTCTCATTGTTGCTTGGCTGGGAGGTTTGGGACTGGATAATCCAGAGGATTCCCAATCGCATCCCCATTTCATAAAGGACAGATTGATTCGTGCTCAACTCCGGCTGCTAGGACCTATCTAAAGAGGGACTATCCGGTAGAGCAAGGCCCACTCAGGCTTGAGTGGCGACGGTACTGAGTCTTAAGTGTTGCGTGCCTGAACCTTTTCCTTACTTAGTCTGTTCTCTCTCTCTCTCTCAAAGTTTTACCTCAAGATAAAATAATAAAACCTTGCTGCTTAGGTTTTACACCTGTGTGGACATTGGCTTTATTACAAAGGGACTTCCGCCTAGACAACGGAGACCAGGGATCCACTCATGAGAGGTATTTTGCTGCAGACCCAAAGGTAATTAATCAGTGGATCTCCACACTTAACCAAGTGGGGATCCGGCGTAGCCGCAGGGGAAGAGGAGGAGAGAAAGGGTAGTACCCCCCTGAAGGGAACGCCACACTCACCACCCCACCCTGCCAGGGTGCTACATAAGCAAGCACTTTCAATGGACTGTATTCCCAAACGAGAGTACAGAGAGAAGCTGCAGAAACGAGGCATTCTCTGCTGAACTTATTTTATGTGTCTGTGCAGTTGAGAAAACATTTAAAAACATGCACATCCCAGATATGCTGGTCAGTCTTGTGTTATGTAGCTCTCTACACACATTCAAGTGCTATGAGCTGGAAGGGCCACCGATGACCACTCCCAGGGAGAGAACAGTGAAAGGTTATATTGCTTATTTTGCCTGAATTTATTAAAAAAAGGTTATATGTGTTAAGAATGCACTTGTCCTTTAAGGAAACTTTATTTTGAGTAAATCACTTTATAATCTATGAATCTGTGTAACTCCAAACAACTCAAACAGGCAAAGTGGCATACAGTACGGACTTATATTTAGGCCCCATTCACACTTGTGGTACTTGAAATCAGGGATGCACCGAAATTTCGGCCACCGAAACATATCGGCCGATAATGGCTCTTTCCGCAAAAAGCCGAAAGAGATATTGGGCCGATACTGGAGCCGAAAATGGGGCGGGGCTCCGCCCCCCGCCCCTGGTGCCGCCCATTACGGGGGTGTCGTGGGAGAGGAGAGCCGCTGCCGCCTGGTGATTAGACCATTGGGAACATAACAGCTTTCATTTCGATAGCTGTGTGTTCCCTGCAGCGCGCCATCACATACAGCCCCTCCTCTTTGTCCGGGCACTTTGATAGACAGATCACTCGTCCAATCCTGCACAGGCTGGCTGAACTGGGGACACACAGGCTGGCTGAACTGGGGACACACAGGCTGGCTGAACTGGGGACACACAGGCTGGCTGAACTGGGGACACACAGGTGAGGCTGCATTGATCTCTTGTACCACGTCTGCAGTCTCTGACCATCTCCTCTACCATGTCTGCAGTCTCTAATCATCTCCTGTACCATGGCCCCAGTCCCTGGCCATCTCCTGTACCATGGCCCCAGTCTCTGACCATCTCCTGTACCATGGCCCCAGTCTCTGGCCATCTCCTGTACAAAAATTTTATTTAAAAACAGTCACATTCGGTATCGGTGCTGTTTCGGTATCGGCTTTCGGTTACTGGGATCAATCAAGATTTGTTTTTGGTATCGGTTTCGGCACCAAAAAACCCATTCGGTGCATTCCTACTTGAAATCCCATATGTTTCCCAATGAGTACCAATTCAAATCTGTGCGACTTAAAGTCGTTCTTGTATTACTTTGGTCCAATTGTCATGCAACTCGAGGGCCATAGACTTCCATGTAAACCCTCAAAAGTCGCACCTGGATTATTTACATGCAACTTGTGAGTGACAAGAATGCCGGCATTGAAAAAGAAATGGGGGGGAAAAAAAGTGTAGCCCCCCCTTAAAATCCATACCAGACCCTTATCTAAGCATGCAGCCTAGCAGATCAGGAAAGGGGGGAGATGAGCGAGCCCCTCCCTCCTAAACCATACCTGGCCACATGCCCTCAAAAAAAAAAACTGAATGGATTAGTTTCATTCAGTAAAATGCTTGCTTATAGCATTGTAATTCACTGTTTTAAGCAAACATACAGTAGGTGCTCGGATAAGGGTCTGGTTTGGATCTTGAGGAGGACCCCCACGCCGTTTTTTCGGCGTAGGGTTCCCCTTCAAATCCAGACCAGACCCAAGGGCCTGGTATGCTCCTGGAGGGGGAACCCACGCTGTTTTTTTCTTTAAAAATTGACGTGGAGTTCCCGCTCAGGATTCATACCAAACGCAGTGCCTGGCATTGGCGGGAATCCACGTCGGATCCCCGCCTTAGGGCAATGCGTGTCGCTCATCGTGAAAGGAACATTTTTTCCTTTCCCGATGACGAGACAGCTCGGCGCTGGCTCTCGCGACGGAGCTCATAGGGTGTCAATATCGCCGCTAGAAGCGGCGAGATTGACACAATATCAGCGGCACCTACTGTAATGTGTAAAGAAAAAAAATCCTGATCACTTGGAGTAGTACAATGTTATTATGGTAAAACGATATTGCTGTACTTTACCGGTGACTTGATTTTTTTTCCCCCTCAATTTTCCCAAAAATAACAAAAAATTACAACTTCAAAAACCCACCATGCCTCTTATTAAATACTTTGGACTGTCTATTTTCTAAAAAGGGGTCATTTGGGGGGATATTTGTACTGTCATTTTAGGGCCTCAAGAAATGAGACCAGTACATCAGGATTTATCAATTTTCAGATATACATATATACCATAGAATAGATGTAAAGGAATTAGTTCGGGATTGTGATGGTGCCCATAAATATTTAGAATACAATTTTACCCAAAAAATATAAATTTTATTACACAAAACATGTACAACCAAACAATCGTGGGTGCTTATTTGTGTGGCTACAGGGGGCATACAGGGGCCAGAATAGACTCTCTTGTGGAGAAATGCAGGTGCACGGGTGCCTCATACTCCAAATTTGACAATTATGACCTCGTTATAAGACCCTGATCTCAAATGAGTCACAACCTGGCCGCCCTTGGCAACCAGCTGGACTGCTCAGGTGCATGCCCCTTGTGGGGATTTTCTTGGCAGGCGGGGTGGGATTTCGCTGAGGGGTAGAAATAGAGCCACTGCCAAATACTGGTGTTTATATATAACAGAAACTAAGAAAAAAAAACCAATAGTGATTAAATACCACCAAAAGAAAGCTCTAGTTGTGTGAACAAAATTCTAAAAATGTTGTTTGGGTACAGTGTTGCATGACCGTGCAATTGTCATTTAAAGTGTGAGCAGGGATAGACACGGACCAAGGCTGTGGCGGACATTTTCCCAGTGAAGGACACCAAGGTACATTTCAAATTACAACCATCAAAAAAACACTCTGTCTACTCTCTGGCCTAGTTTTACAAGTACAAATCCTCCTTTAGAACAGGCCAGGGTCCCCATAGATCCCCCTTTAGAGCAGACCAGGCCAGGTCCCATAGATCCTAGTCTTACCTTTTCACCTCCGACCATGCTACCAGGTTCTCCTGCACCACCAGGTAGCACTCCATGCTCTCCCTGCAAAGAATATACAGTATATATTTAGCCAACACGACCCCCTTTAGAGCAGGGTCCAGATAGATCCCCTTTAGAGCAGGCCAGGGTCCAGATAGATCCCCCTTTAGAGTAGGCCAGGCCAGGTCCCATAGATCCCCCTTAGTCTTACCTTTTCACCCTCGGCCGTGCTACCAGGTTTTCCTGCACCACCAGGTACTCCAGGCTCTCCCTGCAAAGAATATATATATTTAGCCAACATGACCCCCTTTAGAGCAGAGTCCCGGTAAATCCCCCTTTAGAGCAGGCCAGGGCCCCCATATAGACCCCCTTTTAGAGCAGGCCAGGGTCCCCATATATATAACCCCTTTAGAGCAGGCAAGCCAGGTCCCATAAATCATAGTTTTACCTTTTCACCCCCGGTCGTGCTACCAGGTTTTCCTGCACCACCAGGCAGGGCCGCTGATAGAAATCATGGGGCCCCTTCAGCCTACCTCACGGGGCCCCCTTCAGCCTCACCCCTAACCCTGGCCCCTCCTTTCACACCACCCCTGGTCTCTCCCCATAGCCTGCTATCAACAAAAATACTTTTATATATATATATTTTTTTACTTTCTGCTATAAAACATCCAATAAAAATTTAAAAAATCGAATTTCTTAATTAATTTAGGCCAATATGCATTCTGCTACATATTTTTGTTAGAAAAAAATCTAGGGATGCACTGAAATTTCGGCCGCCGAAAATGGCCTATTTGGCAATTTGCTGATAGAGAATTCACGCCGATAATGGCACCGGAAATGGGGCGGGGCCTGCTGGACAGGGCCCCGCCCCTGGTGCCGCCTATCACTGGGGTGTCTTTCTGGAGCGCCCGTCCTTACTTTCTCCTCCTCCCTTCCCTCCTCGCCCATGCTGCAGGCGGCCCATAGGTTCTCCGTGCGCCCCCTCCCAGGGCGGTGGCTGCATATGGAACCGGGCTCCCCGATCCTCAGCCGATGTGTAAATCGTCGGTGCAGGAGCTCGGTCATGCTGTGTTTTCTTTTCTTTGAAAGTGAAAGCAAGGAGAGGTGTCTAGCAGTGTGTGCTGTGCTCTCTGCCTTCGCCTACAGTGCAGTACCCGGCATGGAGAGTGAAGGAACAGTGCTGCAGCTGACGAATTTTAAAAAACCTGTCTATTTTTTTGTATGCGTGTGTGTGTGTCTGCATGTTTGGGCGTGTGTGTGTTTATTTGTGTATGTTTATATGTGTTTGTGTGCATATGTGTGCATTTATGTGTGTGTGTGTTTTTATATGTGTATGTTTATATGCACTGGTAGGTTACTGGGCACAGGCAGGCTGCATGACGGGCACTGGTAGGCTGCTGGGTACTGGTGAGGCACAGGCAGGCTGCAAATGATGTGCACTGGTAGGCTGCTGGGCACTGGCAGGCTGCATATGATGGGCACTGGTGAGGCTGCATTGATCTCCTGTACCATGTCCACAGTCTCTGACCATCTCCTGTACCAGGTTTCCAGTCTCTGACCATCTCCTGTACCATGTCCGCAGTCTCTGACCATCTCCTGTACCAGGTTTCCAGTCTCTGACCATCTCCTGTACCATGTCTGCAGTCTCTGACCATCTCCTGTACCATGTCCGCAGTCTCTGACCATCTCCTGTACCATATCCCCAGTCTCTGACCATCTGCTGTACCATGTCCTTAGTCTCTGACCATCTCCTGTACCATGTCCCCAGTCTGACTATCTCCTGTACCATGTCCTTAGTCTCTGACCATCTCCTGTACCATGTCCCCAATCTGACCATCTCATGTACCATGTCCCCAGTCTCTGACCATCTCCTGTACCATGTCCCCAGTCTCTGACCATCTCCTGTACCATGTCTCCAGTCTCTGACCATCTCCTGTACCATGTCCCCAGTCTCTGACCATCTCCTGTACCATGTCCCCAGTCTCTGACCATCTCCTGTACCATGTCCCCAGTCTCTGACCATCTCCTGTACCATGTCCCCAGTCTCTGACCATCTCCTGTACCATGTCCCCAGTCTCTGACCATCTCATATACCATGTCCCCAGTCTCTGACCATCTCCTGTACCCTGTCCCCAGTCTCAGACCATCTCCTGTACCATGTCCCCAGTCTCTGACCATCTCCTGTACCATGTCCCCAGTCTCTGACCATCTCCTGTACCATGTCCCCAGTCTCTGACCATCTCCTGTACCATGTCCCCAGTCTCTGACCATCTCCTGTACCATGTCCCCAGTCTCTGACCATCTCCTGTACCATGTCCCCATTCTCTGACCATCTCCTGTACCATGTCCCCAGTCTCTGACCATCTCCTGTACCATGTCCCCAGTCTCTGACCATCTCCTGTACCATGTCCCCAGTCTCTGACCATCTCCTGTACCATGTCCCCAGTCTCTGACCATCTCCTGTACCATGTCCCCAGTCTCTGACCATCTCCTGTACCATGTCCCCAGTCTCTGACCATCTCCTGTACCATGTCCCCAGTCTCTGACCATCTCCTGTACCATGTCCCCAGTCTCTGACATCTCCTGTACCATGTCCCCAGTCTCTGACATCTCCTGTACCATGTCCCCAGTCTCTGACCATCTCCTGTACCATGTCCCCAGTCTCAAAACTTCTCCTGTAATGTGTCTGCAGTCTCTGACAATCTCCTGTACCATGTCCCCAGTCTCTGAAATCTCCTGTAATGTGTCCCAGGTCTCTGACCATCTCCTGTACCATGTCCCCAGTCTCTGACTATCTGCTGTACCATGTCCCCAGTCTCTGACCATCTCCTGTACCATGTCCCCAGTCTCTGACCATCTCCTGTATATAAATATTTTTTTTAAAACGGTCACTTTCGGTATCGGTGCTGTTTCGGTATTGGTTTCAGTTTTCAAGATCTTGTATTTTTAATTTTCGGTATCGGTTTCGGCACCAAAAAACCCATTCGGTGCATTCCTAAAAAAATACCAATAACCGTATATAGATTGGTTTGTGCAAAAGTTATAGCATGCCATAATTTGTGTGTGCGCTGCAAAGACCGTGCCATGCCAATGCCATAATGTGTATGTGCTGCAGAGACTGTGCCATCCATGACAATGCCATAATGTGTATGTGCTGCGAGACCATTCCATCCATGCCAATGCCATGCCATAATGTGTATGTGAAGCAGAGACCATGCCAATGCCATAATGTGTATGTTATGTGCTGCAGACAGAGACAGATTCAGTGTAATCATTAAATCTTGTCTCTGAATCCCAAGCAAGGACACACCTCTGTTGGACACTGGCAGCCCCACAAACCATTTCCTCACTTTTCCAGCTGCTGCCTGAAAAAATGTCAGCTGAGCTGCCGCCGTTCGCCTCCCAGCTTCTCATCTCAGGCTGAGTGAGGAGCAGAGCTGAGCGCAGTGAGCGGAGGTAGACAAATCACTCCGCCAGGGAAGGCAATATGCAGGCAGGCGGCCGGGACTTGTGCCAAGATCAACATGCGGAGCAGGCGCGGCGCAGATTTGACATGCGCCCGAAACAGAACAAATAGTCCCTCCCACCGCACACCCACTATCACATTACAGAGGGAAAGAGGGGCCCAGAAAATGGATAAAATAAAACAAGCTAAGTTAGTAGAAGGGAAGTAGGGGTCGGATTGTGGTTCAGAAAGGCTTTTATTTATTCTGCACTCTGTTCAGATTGCCCGGGCCCCCCTGCAGAGCCAAGGATGCCAGGCTGGTACAACAGGGCCGGTTGTACTGGCTTATCAGCAGCCCTGCCACCAGGTAGTACTCCAGGCTCTCCCTGCAAAGAATATAATATATTTAGCCAACATGATGCATTATGCTGGAGTCGGCGCCAGCACAGAAGAATCCATCAAGCACTAGGCCAGCGCCTGTCCTTCCTTGATGATGACCTTGACCTTCCCCGGTTCCCCTGCCCGCGCTGCCTGAAAAGTGCTGCCCCCTCTGCATTTGAAAAGCGCCCCCCTCTGCTACATTTTTTTACAATGCGGGGCAGTGCTGCACTCCTAGCCCACATACATATCACTCCACCCACAGACAGTGACTCAGACTCCAAAGGGGTGGGCAGTGCCGCACTGTCCGGATCTTCAGAGGAGGAGCCACGAGCCAGCCCAGCCATTGGGTCGGGTGAGGGCGGGAGGGTCTGACATCTGACTGACATTTTCCTCTTCAAAAAGTCCTACCTGCAAGGACGGCTCACAGACACCAGTGTCCATGTGCGGACACCTTGCCGATCCCTGAGTGTGCGAGTACGGTGCCCGGTATTGAAGTGGTTAAACAAGGTGCTATCAGGTTTCAGCACTTCTTGAAGCTTGTTGAAAGTCTGCTGAAGCCTGATAGCAGCGTGTTTAAAGTGGCAATTAACACTCCCATTAGGATCTGTGTTCAACGTTTACAAACTGGCGCTAAATAGTACTTTAAAAGCTTCAACAAAGCTTGCTGAAAGCTCTGCAAATGCTTTGTCAAAGCTTGCTGTTCACACTGCTCTTATATAAGCTGAAGTCTGTGTGAAACAGGCCTTTCTTTACCAGGTGTGGGAATAAGCACAATACTTGCCTAATTCCTTGCTCCTTCAGCAGTGGGCCTACCTCTCTATACTCTGATGCTCCTTGCATGTGGCTGATGGGCATTCATTGTATGGTATGGCAGTGCTGTGACTGGTTGAGAAGCAAAGTAATGACCTCAGATAGAGCAAGCTGCGACTGGTTAAGAAGCCAAGTAGTGACTGGAAGGGACTGGGCATATGGAGACGAGGAAGCTTGTGGGATAGAGGAATAAGGTCAATTTTCCAATATCACTTGTCTATATAAGCATTTAGCCTTGCAGGGAAGGTGGGGGTATACTGCAAGTGAGTTTTTCAAGATACCCAAAGTTCAGCTTTAAAAAAATAATGTACTTGAATACTATTTGCATTAACCTGACCTCTTTCACATGTACAGTATATCTAAAGAAAGTATTTGCAAAGGTTGGGCATATTCTTAAAGTGGTTGTAAACCCACTTTTTCAACTTGCACCTACAGGTAAGCCTAGATTAAGGCTTACCTGCAGGTGCAAGAAATATCTCCTAAACCTACACGGTTTAGGAGATATTTAGTAAAATGACAGGCGCCGCTGTCTACGGCGCATTCGCGCCGTAGACAACGGCGTATTCATGGGGTTAATCCCATTCACAAATTCGGCTAGGTCGCAGCATTCGACGACTTAGCCGAATTTGACGGCTCACGCGCGCATGCGCGGAGTCACGTCTTCGCCGCTCCGGCCAATCACAGCGCCGGAGCGGCGCTGTGATTGGCTGGAGCGGCGATACCCGGAAGTAACATTCCTGCTATCGCCGCAGCGATGGCTGCGGCTAGAGAGAGGGACACGGACGACTTCGGGGGCCCCGATCTAAGGTAAGTGGTACATAATGAGCTAGTATGCTAGTCATACTAGCTCATTATAGCTTTGTCTTGCAGGTGCGATCAAAAGAAAAAAATGTAGAAATGGGTTTACAACCACTTTAAGGTGAGGCAAAATTCTGAAAATTGGAGGTAGGGATATAGAAAATGCAATTAGAATATGTATTTGCTGCCACAATGGTCTTTTTTTATTATTGCATTTTATAAAAATGTTGTTGAAAAAACAATATTAGAAAATTATTATTTTAAGAGGTTGAAGACGACCTACAAAGTCTGGGTAGATGGGGGGGGGGGGCTCTGAAATGGAGACTAGTATCTGGTTTTTATTTTCTTGTTTCGGTTTATTTTTTGTTAAACACTGCCATACTGTTATAGTTTCAGCTGAAAACACAGGTTAATAAAGGTGCTGTCTTGCTGAGTTTCCATGGTAGCCGCGTATTTCGTGCCATTTCTCCTGGTCATTATCCAACGCTGCTGGAAGAAAGTTACTTCTAGCCGCTGCTCTTCACTGCTTTTTGCAGGGCTATCACTTGATTATTAAAAAGTAAGCAAACAGTGCTAAGAAGCAATAGTAGATCAATGTTTAGTAAAAACATACAATATATACATATTTTATAGGTAAGAAAATAAATGCCTATTTACCATATTTCCACACTGCACTGAAAATACTGAATTTTATAAATTTATATTCAGGGTGTGTAGGCACTTTTTTATTTTTTACACATTTTTGTTAAAGCAATATTAAACCCAAAAGCAAACATTTATTATATTGCAGCTTACCAATTCTTAAGGCCCATACACACGATCAGACTTTTTGACAACAAACCTCCGACGGACCTGTTTTTGCAGAAAATCCGACTGTGTGTACGCTCCATCGGACAAACTTTTTCGCTTTTTCATAGGACAAATGTTCGCTGTGAGAACAGACAAACTTTCTGGCAACAAATGTCCGAAGGAGCAAATCCTATCGTGTGTACCCAAGTCCATCGGACTAAAGTCCAAAGTACAAACACGCATGCTCAGAACCAATGCTAAAGATCAGCAAACAATAGCAGAAGTTGTATGAGGCTTTAGATGTGATGGCTGTGTTAATTTACTTTTTTATTCTTGCTTTCTTCTCTTTTCATCTGCTGGTCTGACCAATAAGTCTGTTTCTCTATAGAAAAGCTTTCTTGCAGTTACAGGGAGGAGACCACTGACATGGGTGCTTAAAATGATCAGCTTTTATTTATTTTTCATCCCAAATCTGAAAAAAATCTGTTGCTGTATCTGATGGTAACGTTTTAGCTTTAGTTAAGCTTCAGTTTGTTATTGTATTTAAATCTGCTAGCTAGTACTTATAACACCACCCACCCCCTTCAGACTGATAATTCTGCCCCCTGTGTTCATTCCTCCAGAGTGATATCTGTATAATACAGGAGGCGTGTTCGCCAGATCAACTGGTGAAAATGGAGGGAAAAAAGCCTAAAAAAAATAATACAGCCACCACATGTAATGATTGGTAAGCTGCAATATATTACATGTTTGTTTTGGGGTTTAACACCACTTTAAGTTTTGCATAGTGGGGATGGGTCAAAATTTCCTTCAGGTTTTTTATTTCTATCTGTGATTGCATTGGGGAGATTTTCCCATACGTCCTTTCTTCTGATGTCTATCCAAAGCTAAAAGGTTTTGGCTGAAGTTGGGCTTAAATTAGCTTTTTTTACTCGGTGTGAACATGCACAATTATTCCATTCCATGACAGATTGTTCATATTCTAATTCTTTGATGTCACTTGAACCTCCACTATCAACTGACATTCTGTAGGCTGCTCTTAGAAAATGTGATCTCTTGGCAACATCTGTCATTAACCCCCTTGGCGGTATTCCCGAGTCTGGCTTGGGGTGAGTTTTTAATGCTAAGAGCAGTAACCCCGAGCCAGACTCGGGCTGCATCGCAGTATCCAGACAGAATCATACCGCCAGGGAGGTTAACTGCCCTATGGACAATACACACATTTGTGTAAGTGTTTGGCGCTCAGATTGTATTTAAAAATGTAATCTAGAAGAACATCTATAAATGTATGTATGAGGCACTGCATGTAATGGAGAAGCTTGAAACAATGTGGTGTGAGTTAGGCCCCATGCACACGAGACGCTGTTATTTGCTGTTAAACGCGCGTTCAGAGGCAGTTGGATGCTTTTTTCAACTGCCCCTGAACCCATTCAATGTTATCCTATGTGACCATGCACACACTCTCGTTTTTTGGCGTTTACAAGCAGTTGCGTTTAACCTAGTTTTTCCAGAAGCAAAAAAATGGGTTCAGACTAGGGCTGTTACTGATTAAAATTTTTGTGTTCGATTAATCGTTTTTTTTTAAATCGATTAATCGACTAATTTCGATTAATTATAACGCACATACAGATCCAACTACTTTTAGCTGATCTCCTTGCAGGCCGATTCCCAGTGCAGCTACCAACCACTGGAAAAATCTATAGCAGGATGCAAAAAACACACAAAGGCAGCGCTCGATGGGAATAGCATTAAAACTTTTATAGTAGGTAACAAAATAAATATTGCACTGGAGATAAAATCAATGTAGCTACATAAACTGTAAAAATGGTGCGAGTAATACCAAAGGGTAGCAAAAGCAGTCATAAAAACATGTAGCGAAGTATGATACTGGTATAAAAATGTGTACAATGATACCACTGCTGAATCCAGATGAGGAGGGGCTAACATCAGTCCGTCGGCATGTAGATGTCCCGGGAAGGGAACTGTCACAACTCCAGTGGATGGCTGTAGAATCCCAGGTTGATAGAGGGAAGTGTAACAGCCCTTGCGTGTGGCAGATAGTAAGGTCCCGCCGGCATGCAGATATGAAGGCACAGCAAAGGAGCCCTTCAGATTGACACGGCAAGCCCCGCCGGTGTCCGTGACGTCACCGGATCTCCCTGAAGACCTGGAAGCCGGGGGAAAGGTGAGTACCAATCAAAAGAATTTTGATCGATCAAAAGAATTTTGATCGATCAAAACAATTAATCGATTAATCGAGGAATTAATAGTTAATTTCCACAGCCCTAGTTCAGACGCAAACGTTTTCCACGTTTCAGACGCTAAACGCGGCACCGGCGTTTTGCTGCGTTTGCGTTTATAAGCGTTTTTAAAGGTGACCTATTTTTTTACATTGGAAATCTCAAAAATGATGGCAAATTATGAAAAACCATAAAAAATATAAAAAATAAAACTGTAATTGCTTGCATTGCACTGTAGACAATCCACAACTTGTGGCAGGTGACGTGGCAAGTGGACAATCCACAACTTGTGGCAGGTGACGTGGCAAGTGGACAACTTGTGGCAGGTGATGTTGCCAGGTGACGTGGCAGGTGGAAATCCACAAATTGTGACAGGTGACGTGGCCAGGTGACGTGGCAAGTGGACAATCCACAACTTGTGGCAGGTGACGTGGCAGGTGGACAATCCACAAATTGTGGCAGGTGACGTGGCAGGTGACATGGCAGGTGGACAATCCACAACTTGTGGCAGGTGACGTGGCAGGTAACGTGGCCAGGTAATGTGGCAGGTGGACAATCCACAAATTGTGGCAGGTGACGTGGACAGGTGATGTGGCAAGTGGGCAATCCACAACTTGTGGCAGGTGACGTGGCCAGGTGACGTGGCAGGTGGACAATCCACAAATTGTGGCAGGTGACGTGGCAGGTGGAAAATCCACAACTTGTGGCAGGTGACGTGGCCAGGTGATGTGACAGGTGGACAATCCACAAATTGTGGCAGGTGACGTGGCAGGTGGACAATCCACAACTTGTGGCAGGTGACGTGGCCAGGTGATGTGGCAGGTGGACAATCCACAAATTGTGGCAGGTGACGTGGCCAGGTGATGTGGCAGGTGATGTGGCAAGTGGACAATCCACAACTTGTGGCAGGTGACAATCCACAACTTGTGGCAGGTGACATGGCCAGGTGACGTGGCAGGTGGACAATCCACAAATTGTGGCATGTGACATGGCCAGGTGATGTGGCAGGTGACGTGGCAAGTGGACAATCCATAACTTGTGGCAGGTGACGTGGGCAGGTGACGTGGCAGGTGACGTGGCAGGTGGACAATCCACAAATTGTGGCAGGTGACGTGGCCAGGTGACGTGGCAAGTGGACAATACACAACTTGTGGCAGGTGACGTGGCCAGGTGACGTGGCAGGTGGACAATCCACAAATTGTGGCAGGTGACGTGGCCAGGTGACGTGGCAGGTGGCGTGGCAAGTGGACAATCCACAACTTGTGGCAGGTGACGTGGCCAGGTGACGTGGCAGGTGGACAATCCACAAATTGTGGCAGGTGGACTATCCACAAATTGTGGCAGGTAACGTGGCCAGGTGACGTGGCCAGGTGACGTGGCAGGTGGACAATCCACAAATTGTGGCAGGTGACGTGTCAAGTGGACAATCCACAACTTGTGGCAGGTGACGTGGCCAGGTGACGTGGCAAGTGGACAATACACAACTTGTGGCAGGTGACGTGGCCAGGTGACGTGGCAGGTGGACAATCCACAAATTGTGGCATGTGACGTGGCCAGGTGATGTGGCAAGTGGACAATCCACAACTTGTGGCAGGTGACGTGGCCAGGTGATGTGGCAGGTGACGTGGCAGGTGGACAATCCACAAATTGTGGCAGGTGACGTGGCAGGTGACGTGGCAAGTGGACAATGCACAACTTGTGGCAGGTGACGTGGCCAGGTGACGTATCAGGTGACGTGGCAAGTGGACAATCCACAGCTTGTGGCAGATGATGTGGCAAGTGATACGCTAAATATAAGTACACTGCTGCTCTCTCAGCTGCTGGTCTCCCAAAATGGCTGAAATGGTTAAATAATACTGTTTTTTGAGCTTAGGGAGGGTCTTATGATGTTTCTTAACTAAACGCCTATAGACGCAAACGCGGTACAACGCCGCTAAAATCGCGGCAAAACGGGCGTTTTTAAACGCCGGTTTTAGCCTTTAAAAACATGTGTTCAGCAGAGTTTGCACCGGCGTCTCGTGTGCATGGGGCCTTACTGCCAAACCCATTTGGAGTTCACCAAGTTCTTGTTTGCTAAAGAGGTGTGAGACACAAGCAGTGAAGGGAGGTATGAGGCACTGTGTATTAAAGACATGAGACTCAGCATGAAATAAACAGGTGTGAAAAACTGAACCGAGTAGGATGGTCTGAGGCTCTTTGTGTTAACAAAAGAAAAAAAAAAGTGTGAGGATCTGCACATAATTGACGCCATGTGTATTAGGGGTGATATGCTAAAGACAGGGGCCAAATATTGGCTGATTCTATGGAAACTGGCCGACATTCGTCCTGTGTGTACAGCAGCCTGTCCAACAGAAGTCAGTCTAATGATCGGCAGCTATTGAACAGGCATGCTGGAAAACCAGCATCTGATTAGTGCTTGTAGCCAATGGCTGTGAGCGCTGATCAGTATGTTCTGTGGCTGGGGGGGAGATCACAGCTCTAACATCGCTTAGTTAGTACGGCGACCTCTCAGCTTTTTTAGTTTGGCTCACTGGGTTGAATGGGAAAAACTCCCCATGTGTACCTAGTATAAGGGCTTGTTCACTCCAGAAGCTGTGTTAGAATGCAGCCACTGTTATGCAGTAGAATAAAAGCAGTGCTGATGCGCCCATTGTGGTGTATCACATTTCCATTTTTTTGCAAACCTAATTGAAATGTCACACAGTAAGCACACGGTGCAAGGCAGTGGGTTGCATCATGCTGTGCCAAAAAAGTAGTCTGGTATGAACCAGCCAGGTAAGAGACCAAGCATTTTGCCTTGTCTTGTGGCATAAATGAACCCTGAGCTATTAGAGAAGCTATGACACAGGGCTCTTTCTGACTTGCCGCAGTTTCTAATGCAAACTGTTATAATGAAAGTGCTTATTCAGATGTAATTCTAACAGATGATTCCCAACAACTCTTCAAGATGAAAGTTAAAGCGGAGGTCCGGCGGTAAAAAAATAAAAGTCAGCAGCTACAAACACTGTAGCTGCTGACTTTTAATAAGCACACTTACCTGTCCAGGTTGCCCGCGATGTTGGCTGCCCGAGGCCGATCCCTCCCTCGGACCGGGTCCCGGCACCGCCATCCTCACTAAGGGAAACAGGCATTGAAGCGCTTGCGGCTTCACTGCCCGTTTCCTACTGTGCATGCGCGAGTCGCGTGGCTCTTTGTGAATGGGCACACCGTCCTGTGTGTCCCAGAAGGCAGCGCCCCTGCATTTACCAGGAGGCAACGTGAGGAGGAGAACACAGAACCTCACCGTGGACGAGTAAGAGGCAGATTAGGACGATCTGCCTAGTAACAGCCATTTCTGGTAAGTATAACTTTTTTTTTTTTTTTGCCATTTTGACTATTTTTTTTTTTAGGGTGGACCTCCGCTTTAAAGCTAGAGTTTGGCTTTAAATGTAAGTTCAAGGATAATTTTTGTAGCTTTTTTTGTATTTTTAAGCCCAGGTTCACACTGGGCTGCGGGAGGGAGTGAAGCCGTGTGAGTTCAGCTGAACTCGCACGATTTCACTCTCGCTGGCAGTCCCGATTTCAGCCGCGATTACAAAGACATCTGACACAGATGTCAATGTAAATTGCGGCCGAAATCGCAAAAAGTAATACAGAAACTACTTTTTGAAATCGGTGCATAGCCGCAGATGCGGCGTCGCACCGATTAGGACGGTGCCATTGCCGGAAATTTGCGGCAAATATTGCCGATTTGACATGCCAAATCGCACGTCAAATCGCACCAGTGTGAACCAGGGCTAAAAGATATCTTGGTGTTCAGATTTATAAAATCCTGTAATAACACTCTCATTCCATTAAATGTTTGCAATAAGACTATAGAAATTTGACACATTTTTTTAACTTTTTATTGTCCTCTGTATCTTACTTGAAATATAATAAGTATAATTGAATCAGTAAAAAAACAATACTCTAAAGCCGTGTACGCACGATCGGTTTTACCGATGAAAACAGTCCGATGGACTGTTTTCATCGGACAAACGGATCGTGTATGGGCCCCATCTGTCTTTTTTCCATCGGTGTGAAAAAATAGAACATGTTTTAAATTTATCCGATGGGAAAGAAACCTATAGCAAAATCCGATCGTCTGTGTGGAACTTCATCGGAGAAAAAACCCACGCATGCTCAGAATCAAGTTGACACATGCTTAGAAGCATTGAACTTAATTTTTCTCGGCTCGTCTGAGTGTTTTACATCACGGCGTTTGGGACGGTCGGATTTTTGACTGATGGTGTGTAGGCAAGACTGATGGAAGTCAGCTTCATCGGATTTCCGATGGAAAAATCCATTGGATTAGAATCCATAGGAAATCCGATTGTTTGTACAGGGCTTTATTAATAAAAAAAAGAATCTCTGGTAACTGGTAGGTGACCCCTGGGAATTCCTGCAGGTAAATTGTTCGCACAGTGCACAATACCAAAAAACTATTTTAGTCGGTTTTGTATCTATCACCTGCTGATACTACATGAAAGCCATATGAGCAGAGAAAGGTCTGCGATTTGGCTGTATCTTTGTTACATATTGGAAAAATAGGCTTGCACATCCCTATAGTTACTGACCCGTATGATTGACGCACATTAAACAATACTGAATAATTACAGACTTCCATAAGAGTACAGTGGTCCTTCCCCAAAATATTTTTTTATCATTTTTTTTTTTACAATTCTGTACTTTAATCCTTGGCTATGATTTTGTCAGTGTCAAATATTAGCCAATCTAAAGTGGTTTCCATCATGACCTTTTTGGGAGTGAAAATTATGACCCTGGTCTTGGATTATATGGCACTAAATCTTGTACCCCTCCTTTCCTTGTTGCTTTAAAAAACAGACACCTGAAGGAATCTGCCCCTGTCTCTGGTAAAAAAAAAAAACTTTATAAAAATGGTTTTCTTATATCTTCTGAGGCACACACTGGTCTGGGTCCCACGTTCTTAGTTTCTTTTTATGATCTCCCACCCTCAGATAGGTATCAAGGCACTCCAGGAACCTACTGTACAGGGCAGGAAAGGTTTGCACTCCCTGATTTCTACAAATACTTTTAAAGCGGAGGTTCCGCGGTCCATACGTGTTTTTTCTTTTTGTGCATTCAATGTGACTAATGATGACTGTAATGTACTCACTTCTCCAGCGCTACAAACATCCCCCGTTCGTTTTCCGATGAAATAAACACTTATAAAAATGTTTCAGTGTTTTTCCATTTTGCTTGTGGGCATCTTGAAGCCCACAAGCATAGACTTCCGGGTAGCGGTGAATGCGCATCTCCCGGCATTCACCGCTGTATCTCGCTCAAGTGCAGTGTTGACGGCGAGCAGCGCCGTCAACACTTCCTGGTTACCATCACAACGGGCGTCAACATTAAAAGTACACGCCCCGTTGTGATGACATTGTGTTGACATCCCAGGACACTTAGGGCCGCAGGGCAAACCAAAGAACCGCCCACTCCCGCGGGAGGAAAAGCAGGAAGTACAACAGAATTCCGAAGATTTACTTCTTTTACAGCATCCAAAACTTAAAAAGGTTAGTGACATGGTATTGTACATAGCACTAGGATTACAGGAATACAAAGTGTAATTTTAGGGTGAACCTCCGCTTTAAGCAGCCCAATAAGTTTTTTCTTTTTTTTTTTCAAATTTTAGTTTATTTTATTTTGTCAAAAAAGAAGGCAAGTATCAAAAGACATCTTGTCATGATTGCAATCCATCAAGTATATGTACATTTGCGTTTACCTTTCCCCCGCCTTAGTACATTTGAATCACCCTGGCAATCCACAATAATTATACCTATTCATTCAATTTTGTTTACTTATATTTCCTACTTTCCTCATTGCCATGTACTCCAGACCGTAAAAATTTTTTTACTTGATGGTCTCTCTCTATTTTTCCCTTTTTTTCTTTTTCTTCCCTTTCCCTCTCTCTCACAGAGGGAGAAGAAAAGAACAGGACCCCCCCCCCCCCCCAAAAAAAAGGGAAGAGATGGAGGGATTTCATTTCTATATTTCCCCATATGCAGGTACATACCTCCCTTCACAACTATATAACTCCCATTGGGTAACCCGCACTCTTCTGGTGTCCCGTCTAATAATCTCTTCCCCTCCTCCGAATACATGAATAAGTTCCATCTCCTCCATGTTTGGTTGTACTGATCTTTCTTATTTTTGGCTGAGAGGACCAGGTCCTCCATGGCCCCTGTCTCACTTACCCTATTGAGCCACTCTGTAATTGAGGGCGGCCTAGACTCTCACCAATGCAGGGTGACCCCGGCTTTAGCTGTGTTAGTCATATGACATAGCACCGATCTTTTATAAGTCTGAACCGGGATCTGCGAACAATGGAGAAGAAAAAAGGCAGGGTCATCTGGTATCTGAGCATCTGTAAATTTTTGTAAGATTCTCTGGATCTCTACCCAATATTGTCTAATTTTTTTTTACAGGACCAAATTATGTGTAGCAATGTCCCTCGTTCCTTCCCACATCTTCAACATCTATCCAAGGTTTCCGTTGCAAATTTATGAAGCCGTACTGGTGTATAATACCATTTCGTCAGGAGTTTATAATTAGATTCCTGGGTCCGTGTGCAGGACGAGGAATTTAAGGCCAAATAAGTAATCTGTTTATGTTGAGTATTGGTAAAGGTCCTATCTTAATCTCTTTCCCACTTACTGATTCCCGGCATCTCAAAGTCATCCGAGGGTTTGTTTAGTAATCCATACATCTTAGACACCACCCGAGAGAGTGGTTCTTTATCATCACAATATGATTCGAATGCGGTTATTTGACGTTGAAAATTTATTGGTGGTCCCAAGGATCTCAAGAAGTGGCTTTCTTGAAGTGCCTGCCATAAGTTAATTTCAAAGGGTCCCCCCGGTTGCGTCAGTGATTTAATGGTTGGCCAGGTTTCAGACTGAAGAAAGTGTGACACTTGGTATACGCCTTTCTCTTTTTAAGATTTTTAAATGCTCCTGCCTCAATACCTGGTGTAAAACTAGGGTTTCCCAACGTGGGAAACAGGGGTGATTGTCTTGATGAAAATGTCACATTTCAACATATCCTAGCTGTAATTCGCAAGGTCGTGCCGATTATAGGGTGTTTCTTAAGAGAGATCGACAGTACTGTAGAGCACCACGGTGCTCTACATAAAGGGACCGGGCTAGATTGCTGTTCCATATCTATCGATCGTTTGAAATCGGTATGTCTACACCAGTCCACCAATCTTGCTAGATGTACTGCTTGATATTATTTAACTATATCTGGGACCACCATCCCACCGAAGCACTTGGGTATCATCATCAGGTCTCGCTTGATCCTTGGCCGTTTCCCCGCCCATATAAATTTCACAAAAATGGTACGTATTTGGAGAAGGAAGGTCGCTGGAATAGTGATCGTTAACGCCTGAAGCAGATACAAAATTTTCGGTAGAATACTCATCTTAATTATATTGATGCGGCCAAACCACGAGTGTAGTCCGTCTTGCCATTTATCCAAAAGTGATCGTATTAAATTGTATACTGGTGGAAATTTTTTCTTAAAGGTGTCTTTTTCCTTTGATGCTATATGTGTACCCAAGTACTTGAGTGCTGGCCCCCACTTAAAACCAAAGTTTGATTGTATAGTGTTACGTAGTAAAGGCGGTACTGCCACGCTCATGGCCTCAGACTTTGTATGATTTATTTTTAGATTGGATAGAGTACCATATTTCTCAATCTCTCCCACAAGATTGGGGAGCGAGACATGCGGACGTGACATGGAAAACAGCAAATCGTCCGCATATGCCGAAACTTTATGGGTGCACTCTCCAACTCGCACTCCTCGGATGTCTGCGTTTTGACGACTTCTGTTCAAAAGGGGCTCTAATGACAGAGCAAAGAGTAAGGGAGAGAGAGGGCACCCCTGACGTGTACCATTTGCAATGTTAAAAGGTTTTGAAAGACTCCATTTACTTTCACTGCGGCATGTGGGGTGGTGTAGACACCCGTAATCCAACCGATCATGCGTTCCCCTAAACCTACCTGCCTCAGTACTTCAAAGAGAAAGTGCCAGTTTACTCTGTCGAATGCTTTCTCGGCATCAGTATTCAAAAACACACAAGGTGTTGTGAGGGGGTTAGCTTGGCAGCGGGTGTGTGTGACCCCCGGGATGGGCTCCCCACACAAAAACAGGCCCAGCAAACGGAGGTTGTGGTTTTCAAAATCAAAAAAAGGTGCGGTTTATTTTCTATTTACAGTGACAAAACACAGCAAAGCCAAAAGAAACATAAACAAAATAAATCCTGGTCAACTTGACCTCTGACTAAACATACAGGTTTCCTAACTAACAACTGGGATCAGCCTAGTGCTGTCCTAGTCCCTAAGTCCCTGGTTTTAAATGTCCAAGCAAATAGCCACACAGGCTTTGTCTCACCGCACAGGGGTTCACTCTCCCTAGACAGTCCACACAGGTCTGGGTCCAGGCATGAGCTAACATCTAATGAAGCTGGGAGTTCTTATAGAGGCCTAAATGAGCTGACAAGCTTCAGCTGGTCTCATCAACTCCCTGTCTGCACGACGCCCCACACTCTCCCTAGAGGTATGAGTCATCCATGAGCCCACTAGCCTCAGCTGGGCTTATACAACACTCCACCTAGTTGTATAAGTCAGCGTAAAGCCTGAATCTGGGCGAAATATATCTACCCCCCTGGATGCAACCAGGTGACTTTACCTTCCTGCTGTCACAGTGTGTTTGTCTCATTGGCATGATAGACCAGGTTAATGACTTTTGTCGTGTTATCTCTCGCTTCCCGTGTGGGGATGAATCCTACCTGGTCTAAGTCTACTATATGTGAGAGCCATGGTTAGAGGCGAGCGGCCAATATTTTAGTAAAGAGTTTTAAATCTGTATTCAGTAATGAAATGGGTCTATAGCTACCACACTCCACCGCAGGGCCGATCCAAGGGTCACAGACGCTTGGGTACAGAAATATTTCTGGCGCCCCCATGTGGGCGTGGTCATCCTACAAACTCCTCCCCTTTACACATGTTTCTATGGCAACGATTCAAACACAGAGATGCTCCCCTAAGGAGTCGTCATTACCCTAGGATCCTCCCATGATCCTTTTAACAATAAAGAAAATACAGGAAGAGCGTACACTAATGAGACCTGGAGGGGAGTCTCTCTGATGCTCACAAAGAGGGCTTCTGTTAGAGAGTCTGTTGGGAAGAGCCCCCAGACAATAGTACAAGAGATGGTCAGAGAGTGCAGACATATTACAGGTGACCGTCAGAGAGTGCAGACATGATACAAGAGACTGTCAGAGACTGCAGACATATTACAGCAGATGGTCAGCGAGTGCAGACATAGTACAGGAGATGGTCAGAGACTGCAGATATAATACAGGAAATGATCAGAGACTGCAGACATAATACAGGATATGATCAGAGTGCAGACATATTACAGGAGACGGTCAGAGACTGCAGATATAATACAGGAGATGGTCAGAGACTGCAGACATAATATAGGAGATAATGGCTGATCGGCCCTCTCACCTGACCCAGCGATACAGCAACAACGGTTCCTCTGATCAGGAGTCAGCTCACTCTGATTTGCCCGTAGTGACTCCACTGAGTCCAGATCTGTATTAAGTATACACTCTCTACTAAGTGTAAACCCCTCCCTCCATACAGACCCCCCTCCATTAGTACAGACCCCCCCAGGACAAACCACCCCCCTCCATTAGTACAGACCCCCCCCACAAACCACCCCCCCATTAGTACAGACCACCCCCCTCCATTAGTAGAGACCCCCCACAAACCACCCCCACAGTAGTACAGACCCCCCCACAAACCACCCCCTCCATTAGTAGAGACCCCCCAATTAGTACAGACCACCCCCATTAGTACAGAACACCCCCCCACAAACCACCCCACCTCAAGTACTGCACCCCTCGCACCCTGTCTAGGATCGACCCTGCTCCGCCGGGTCCTTCCCCTCTTTTGGAATTACCGTAATATGGGCCATAAGTGTATCAGGAGGTAGTACAGAAGACTGGCCTACTGCATTAAAGGCCTTTGTCATCTGATCACTTAATATTGAGGAACATTCTTTATAGCATCTTATGGTGAAGCCGTCTGGGCCCGGGGCCTTTCCGGATTTAAGCGTTTTTAATATTGCGTTCAATTCCTCCATAGAAATAGAGTCTTCTAGGGTACGACGGGTTGGAGATGGAAGTCTAGTAAGGCCTGCTGAGGAGAGATAGTCTTCTATAGCAGACAATGGGGTAGGTGCTTGTGTCAGGTTATATAGGGAGGAGTAATATTTTCCAAATCTCTGGGCAATCTCTTTTGATGTTCGTATTAATTGTCCCTCCCTCCCTTTTATTTGTGGTATATATGTTGACCTGTTTTTTTCTTTGATTTTCCCCGCAAACAGTCTACTACATTTATCTCCCAGCTCGTAATTTTCCTTTTTTCCTCGTTGTACTATTGCTTTGGCTTTGAAACGCAAAATGTTTATAAGCTGTCTTCTCAATTGGCCCAATTCCCTGCCAACCAATCAGTCTTTTCACATAGGTGGTTGGTTTGAAAGTTTGAAATTCCTACTGTACAGAAGCTCCTCACGCAATCACAGGACTGATGAAAACGACACGAAGGACCTAGAAATTGGCCCATAAGTTATCATCAGAAGATGACAGCAGAGCTTCACTGGTTTCCCCAACTTTGGATGAACCCCTTTTATCCTCACTTAATGAGTATTCCTGACCCAGCCTTATGGGTGAGTAAAAGGATTCAAGACAATGGGAGACATTTGTCTCACTAAATTTTCTTTCCCAAATTGGTTCTTTTTTAGATGCATTCAGCTGCAGCAAGTCTTTGTCTCCAAATTTAGGTCAATAGATGTAGTTACTCAGCCCTCCTCTCTTTTTACGAGATGATACTGAATGCCAGGGATAGGCAACCTTTTAGAGGTGGAGATCTACCTGGACAACAAGGAAGCGATCAAAGGTCCCTGTGCGGTGCCCCCCCTTTTTTTAAGAAGTTAACTAGCAAGCCCTCAATGAAAAGTAAGGACAAGGACGGCATGGAGAAAACTTAGAAGATATAATAAAACTAATGTCACTGTAAAAGTATAAACGTAGCCTACCTTAACCCCCTTAGCGGTATTCCAGAGTCTGGCTCGGGTGAGTTTTTCATACCAAAAGCGGTAACCCTGAGCCGTGTCTCGCTCGATTCACACTGTTGAGTGCCGAGCTCCGTTCCCTGCGATGTTGCGGCGCACGGGGGCGGAGTTCGGCGCCAAATTAAAAAAGTGAAAAAGACAGTATAGATACAGTATACTGTAATCTTACTGATTACAGTACTGTATCAAATAATTACACACCCCTTTTGTCCCTAGTGGTCTGTCCAGTGTCCTGCATGCACTTTTATATTATAAAAACTATTCTTTCTGCTTGGAAACTGGAGATTGTCCATAGCAACCAAAAAGTGTCCCTTTATGTCAAAAGTGGTTTTAGACCAGCTAGAAAACAGCGATAATATATTAGAATCACTTGCAGAATTGAGCGATAGCGATTTGTGGGGAAATTCGTCATCAAACACTAAATCTAATGACAGCGACAATTCTGCAACTGAGCAAATTTCAGTGTTTTTGATTTGATTACATTGGTGAATAATTTCTATTATAATTACATTACTATTTGTTATAATTATTTATAGTTATTTATTATATTATAATTTATTATTTTGTGTTTCAAACTTTATCATACCCGGGATGTCTACTAGACTCTTGTTTGGTCAGGTTTAAGTAAGTAATTACTAAGAATTGCAGGCCTACAATACATAACACCAAATTTCAATGCAAAATAATTGTACCGCTTTTGGTACAAAATTCCAGACAGAATCATACCGCCAGGGAGGTTAAAAGTTGGCTGTAGCCAGAAACTCCGCATTCACTTTCATTGACTGGGGAGTAATTGGTCACCTCTTCAAGTATGATGTCATTATTCATCATGAAGGCAGAACATCTGGTACCGCAGGCTGACTTACTTGATTCGTTTCAGGCCTGGATTTCTGCTCTAAATTCTGACCAGTGCAAGTAGTAGGTAGGGCAGTGTACAGAGGTCAGTAGGAGGTAGGACAGTGTGCAGAGGTCAGTAGTAGGTAGGTCAGTGTACAGAGGTCAGAGGGTCTCAATACTTTCTGAAACCACAGCAAAACTGTAGGGCTTTGTAGAAGTCTATGGGCAAGAGCAGCTAACCCGCATGAAAACCGCAGGTTAGCTGAGCTATAGCAGAGCGCAGCACAGCAACCCCCTAAGGGCAGATTCACACCAAGGTGGTCTGCTGCAGTACGCTCTTCTAAATAGGCTGCCGTTGCACCACACTCGACTGAGAATTGAGCATACTCCAAGTTTGAGGAGCGTTACTGTTTGGTTAAATTTTACGGAAATTCAGGTGCCTTGAGACGGGGCGTCACAATAAATGCGCAAAAGCACACATAACACACATTAACTCAAGTTACGCCATTACCACAGCACACTGGTGGGAATGGGATTTCAGTCTTGGTCTGTTAGCAGGAGCCAATCAACGAAGCTCCTGGATGAATAATCACCGTAGTAGGTTTAAGAAAAGGTCACTCAGTAGAACTTTGTCAATTAGTTATTTTAGAATAAAATGTATATTTCTCTTATCGTCCATGGACTGACACAGCTCTAATACTGAAACACGTGGGTATATGTCCCTGCTCGCAGGAGAAGATCTAGGCAGAATGTTAGATGTTAGAAACATACATTCTAGAACAAACCAGAGCTGAGCAGCCCCGCTCAGGGGGGGCGGTCCCTCCGGACATAACCCTCCTACCTGCAGCCAGCAGCCCCAGTTTTTTTCTGCCTATCAGAAGGATAAGACATGGCTCTCTCAGGAGCCAGTCTCCTGGAAGATTTTATTTTTATTCCTTTGAGAATTTTATTATTTTATTTTTGAGACCTTCAATCAGCTGTCGGCTGGGCAACAGGTTGGGTACACTAGTATCCTCGTAGTCTTCCCTGTCGAGCGTGCTGATCCTCGCCTTGTGTGCGTGTGTTGCGTTTGTTAAAAATATGATTTTTATTATATTAATCAGACATAGGATACATGGGACAATTTTACAATAGTGAGTTGGTTAGATTACTGTCAGTCTTTTGGTTTGAGTAGATTTCTCAAACAAATGCTGTTTTCATACAATGGGGTTAGATACCATTGTTGTATTCAACAGGCTAATTAATGTCTCTATAGCTACAGTAAACAAGTAAGACATTACTTGTTTGAGATTTCTTTCAGCTCTCAAACTGAAAGAATGACTGTTAGATTACTGACAGATTTGGTTTGAGTAGACAATAGGTAGATAGCATTGTTGTATTCAACAGTCCATTGTTTCTACAGCTACAGTAAACAGGTATGTTTTCTGTTGTTTGGTAACTCGGCCTGACACATAAAAGCAGGCATAAGCTAGATGGACACACACATCATGTTGCTGTAAGATCAGAATAAGCCACTCATGATAGAAGAACAGAACCTGGTCTCCAAGAAGAATCGTTGCCAATGGAGATCACGAACATACCGTAACAGAAGATAAGTAACTTAAATGTATTTGTAGTTATAGACCATAGGCTGTTCTATTTTCTAGGCATTTTGCTTGTTATAGATATCTGTCAGTCTTGTATTGTATTCCTAAGATTGTAATAGTTTTGTATGTACAGCATCTTTGTATAGTAAAAGCACATTTACACACTACAGAAGTCTCAGCTTCCTTGTTATACCACAGAGTAACCTTGCTAGATAGACACAAGCAAAACAGTGCGTGAGACTCAGTTCACGACATGCCCCATGACTCCAGGGGTGGCCGGTGGGCTTTTATGCTCCCGCGGTCCTCACAAGATTGAACAGTGCCTGCTGTATCTTTCGCGGTGGACCGGGCCGACCGCTACTCAGTATTACTATGTGATAGGTCTGTCTGAAACACGCCAGTGGGTCCCTCTGGGACGGGTAAGTAGTCTCTCCTGCATCAGGTGAGTACATGCTGGCTATGTTTCTCTGTATGGGGGGGGTTTCCTGTCTCCCCCCTGTATGCTGCTCTCTGCACCCTAATCTGGCGCTGAGCTGTGTGGGGGTACCTGGGGGTCACTACGCGATATAAACATACACAATATGTTTATACACGACTCTAAATACATTCACAGTATATCTATGTATTATACTCTCTGGGTCGGCGTGGGTTTCCTCCGGGTGCTCCGGTGTCCTCCCACGCTCTCACGGTATGTGCGCTTTGGCTCTCTGCTCAGTATAAATATGTTTATTGCACATAATATAAATAACTACAGTATGTGTATGCTTTCTGCGTGGGTTTCTTCCGGGTATTCCGGTTTCCTCCCACGCTCCAATGATAATGCACAGCGTAAACATGTGCAATATGTTTATTCACATGCTATCATTCCTACACGGTATCTGTGTGCTGTCTGAGTGGGTTTCTTCCGGGTGTTCCAGTTTCCTCCCACGCTCTGACGGTATGTGCACCTTTGCCTCTCTGCACAGTTTAAACATGTTCCATATGTTTATCACTCATACTATAATACCTACGCGGTATGTGTATGCAGTCTGGGTGGGTTTCCTCCGGGTACTCCGGTTCCTTCCCACACTCCAATGTTATGGGCGCTTCGGCGCTATGCACAGCCTAAACTTGTGCGATTTGATTATTCACATGCTAACATACCTACACGGTATGTGGGTTTCCTCCGGGTCCTCCGGTTTCCGCCCACGCTACATGACATGCGCGCCTTTGGTGCCATACACAGTATAAACATACACATTATGTTTATACACAACTCTAAATACATTCACAGTAGATGTATGTATTGTATTCTCTGGGTCTGCGTGGGGTTTCTCTGGGTACTCCGGTTTCCTCCCACGCGCCAACGGCGCTATGCACACATAGACATGTTCAAAATGTTTATCACACATACTATAGTACCTACACGGTATGCGTATGCAGTCTGCATGGGTTTCATCCGGGTGCTCCGGTTTTTCCCCCGCGCTCCAATGGTGTGCGCATTTTCAGCGCTATGCACAGCATAAACGTGTGCAATTTTGTTTTTTCGCATGCTATCCATGCCTACACAGTTGTGTACGCAGTCTGCCTGGCTGGTTTCCACCCACGCCCAAATGATGTGCGCGCCTTCGTTGCTGGCACAGTATAAACGTGTCTAATATGTTTATCCACACATACTAAACTATATACGCCGTATGTGGTTGTACTATGCTCTTTGTGGCTGAGTGGGTTTCCTCCCACGCTCTAATTGCGCGTTTTTGCAATACACAGCATAAACTATATGTTTGTACAATCAGCACTTATCAATGGAGTAGCTTCTGGATGGAGCATTGTCATAAGGATCCCTGGTATCAGGAGTACCACCTTCCACCTGCCCTTCGGTGGTGATCAGAAGCGCTGGCTTGGACTGTGTTCGCCATGCTGAGATTACGCCCATTAGTGGCTGCGTTACGCCCATTAGTGGCTGCGTTTCTGGCGTTTCTGAAGCTCAATGACTGGGCAAAAGCCACTGCTTCATCTATCAGTTGACCAGCAGGTGCACTGCAACTGCTTTAGCCTCTAGGGTCTCTGTGCCCGGGGTGGGTTTGCGCCACCTGTAGAGGCTGAGTTACTGGTCCACTGACCGAGTTCCTAGGGAAGCTCTGTCAGTTTGCCTTTCTTGGTCAACAATTGAGGCACCCCGTAAGCCGGGGCCTCCCTTCTCCGATACATTGCGGGGTCTTTTTGGGATTATCATACCCATCCCGCTGCAGGATGGTCCTGTCGGCCGTGTGCATTCCTGGGGAAGGGTCCTTATATCTGGAGGTGTTTTCACCTCCTTTACTGGAGGTGGGGCACCGGATGTGGACCTTCTGGCCTCTCGATTCACTCGCAAGTTGTCGAGATTCGTGGCCAGGTCCAGGGATCCCTGGGCAGACGCATCAGATGCGTTGGTGGCCCGTGGGGGCAGTATCGCCTGATGTATGCTTACCCTCCCTACAGTTGTTGCCTCGCCTGCTTCGCAGAGTAGGGGCCGAGGCATTCCGGTGATCCTCATTGCTCCGGAACGACGACATTGGTACGCCGATCTAGTTCGGCTAGTCGCAGACGTTCCTTGGCGACTGCCTATTTGGGTGGACCTTCTGTCATGGTCCCATACTTAATCCTGCCTTACAGTCTTTGGCTTTAATGGCACGGCTGTTAAAAGCCAGGTGCTGAGGGACCGAGGTCTCTCGGATTCGGTCATCTCATCTATGTTGTGGGCACAGAAATCTTCCTCCAGAAAGATCTATCACCGTACCTGGAAGGCTTACATCGCTATGTGCGAGGAGCTTGATTGGCGTCCATGGCCGTATTCCGTTCCCAGGATTTTGCTGTTCTTACAGCGTGGTGTGACTCAAAAGCTGGCCTTGCGTACCATCTAGGGTCGGATTTCGGCCCGGGCTGTCTTTTTCAACGGCCGCTAGCGGGCCATTACTTGATTAGCACCTTTTGTGCAGGGGGTTCGCCATGCGATCCCCCCTGTCAAGCCCCCTCCCCCTCCTTGGGATCTGAATTTGGTGCTCTCGGTTCTCCAGGAACCTCCCTTTGAAAATATCAGAGATATTCCTCTGTTAACTTTGTCTCAGAAGGTGGATTACTTAGTGGCCATTACTTCTGTTAGACGGGTGTCTGAGTTGGCGGCCCTGTCATGCAAGTCGCCTTACCTGGTCCTCCACAAGGATAAGGCGGTGTTGCGCCCGCGACAGTCTTTCCTTCCAAAGGTGGTTTCGGCTTTTCACCTTAATGAGGACATTGTCCTTCCGTCCTTGTGCCCTCACCCATCGCATCCCAGAGAGTTTGTGCTTCACACTTTGGATGTGGTGCGAGCCTTACGGGGGTACCTGGCGGCTACTGCTTCTATTTGGAAGTCTGACTCACTGTTTGTGTCTGTCTCTGGTCCAACACAGGGCCAAGCGGTGTCGTCTGCCACCATTTCTAGGTTGATCAGACAGACTGTTTATATAGGCCTTTGCCCTTAAGGGGCGGGCGCCTCCCTTTCCGGTTACGGCACTTTCCACCAGGGCAATTGGTGCTTCCTGGGCTTTCTGACATCAAGCGTCGGTTGCACAAGTGTGCAAGGCGGCGACCTGGTCATCCGTTCATACCTTTTCTAAGTTCTATCAGGTTGATGTGGCTGCATCTTCGGATGCTTCCTTCGGCCGCAAAGTGTTGCAGGCCGCTGTTTAATGTTGCAACTCCTCCGTTGAGGAGATGTGCTTGTTTGGAGTGAAGTTTTGTTTTTTCCTTTACTACTGCTCCCACCCTCTTCTGATACTGCTTTGGGACGTCCCACGTGTTTCAGTATTAGAGCTGTGTCAGTCCATGGAAGATAAGAGAAAATAGTATTTTTGTACTCACCGTAAAATCCGTTTCTCTGACGTCCATGGACTGACACAGCACCCACCCTTCTTTTAAGGTTTGTACTGCTTTGTTACGAACTGAGGCTGCTGGCTGCAGGTAGGAGGGTTATGTCCGGAGGGACCAACCCCCTGGGCGGGGCTGTTCAGCTCTGGTTTGTTCTAGAATGTATGTTTCTAACATCTAACATTCTGCCTAGATCTTCTCCTGCGAGCAGGGACATATACCCACGTGTTTCAGTATTAGAGCTGTGTCAGTCCATGAACATCAGAGAAACGGATTTTACGGTGAGTACAAAAATCCTATTTTTCTATCACTGATCAAAACTGGAAAAGTTAAACTTTTCTATTCGTATTCCTTTCAAATTGTAATATACATCGAAAATAACCATGACTGCTGAGAAGCATAGGCTCATTTATTTACAGGGTGTTTTTTTTTAGAGAAAAGGTCCAGGAACTCCCCCCTTCTGAGTAACCCAATGTCTCCGCCCCCTACCCACCTCCGAGCAACATCCCTTGCTTCCACCCCCTTCCCACCTCCCAGGATGGCCCCTTTTAGAGATTAGAGGACCAAGTATCATTCTGTGGTGCTAAGTAATTTGTATGGAATTTGGTAATAACAAGAAAAGCAGCAAAATCGATCCCCTGCAGCCAGAAACAATAGCCCCCCCCCCCAGCAACAATAGATCTCCCACACAACAATGCCCCCCAAACAAAAATCCACCCTAGCAACAATGGACCTCCAGCAGCAACAACAGATTTCCCTGCATCCAGCATTAATAGACCCTCCAGTAGGTAGAAACAATAGACCTCTCTCTCAACAGTAGACCCCTCCCAGCAACGAATGACCCCCCGAGAATATAAGACCCCTCCCAGCAACAATAGATCCTCCACCAGCAATATTTGACTTTCGTGGCAACAGATCCCCATGCAAAAACAGATTCCCACCAGCGACAATAGATCCCGCATCAGCCATCATCAATAGACCCTCTAGCACACCCCAACACCCCGTGCAATTACATACTTACACCGCTGGAGGTGCCAGAACTGCGTTCCCCCCAGTTCCCCCTGAAAAAATGCCCTGCTCATTTATGACCAACTAATAAACCAATACCTTGCCCCCCCCCCCAATCCCAAAAAGACACAGACGCTGATTAAGTTGGAAATAGGGCAAGGCCACAGCTATTGAACTTTTCGAAAGTACAACTGTCCAAATGTACCAAACAACAATGCCAGTCACAGTAAACCGTGGGTACCCATAAACATGAACTCACATAGTCTAATGCCCTGTACACACAATCTTTTTTTCCAATGAAAAAAGTCCGATGGACTTTTTTCATCGGAAAAAACAATCGTGTGTGGGCCCCATCTGACTTTTTTCCATCGGTGTAAAAAAATAGAACTTGTTTTAAATTTTTCCGATGGGGAAAAAAAACGATAGGAAATTCCGATTGTCTGTGTGGAACCCCATCGGAGAAAAATCCAAGCATGCTCAGACTAAATTACAAGACGGGAGCGTTCGTTCTGGTAAAACTAGCGTTCGTAATGGAGATGGCACATTTGTCATGCTGTAACGGACTGAAAAGCACGGAGACTGAAAAACGCGAATCGGCTAACACCAAACTTTTACTAACACGCGATAACACGAAATCAGCAAAAGCAGCCCAAAGGGTGGCACCATTGGATTTGAACTTCCCATTTATAGTACCGTCGTACGTTTTGTACTTCACAGCGTTTTGGACGGTCGGAATTTTGTCTGATGGTGTGTAGGCAAGACAGATGAAAGTCCGCTTCATCGGAATTCCGACGGAAAATTCCATCAGGTTTTATTCCATCGGAAATCCGATCGTGTGTACAGGGCATTAGAGGCCTGTCCTTGCTATCAGTGCCAGACAGACATTAGACTGACCCCAGAATTTAACTTGAGGGCATAGCTCATAAAGCAACATCAATTGCTGGCAAGGTCAAAACCGCCAATAAAGCTGTGACAAAACATCACAACAGGCGGGAGGGTGCACCACTCTTGTGACAGCTGAATCTCCTCAGAGCAGTTAGATGTGCCTCAGCATAGCCTTTTTCTAGAGTTCAGGCTCCACCCAGTCACCTCAGGTCTTTGTAGCCAATCCTAAGGGAGCTACTTAACTTCCCTTTTAGGTGCACATCCACAGAAATTCCATGCTTCCAGCAGTCAAGGCTCTTTCCCTAAGGGCGGTTCAAGGGGCCTTCGTAAATTGAAAAAACATTTCCAGAACACGTTACTCCCCCCCCACCCAAAAAAATAAAAATTAAGTATTTCTTTGGTATGACAAAGAATGAAAATGTTGGCCAAATCATGAGGCATGTAGCTACATTTTATTGAAAATTGCCATGGTGAAAATAGGATCCTATTCTTAAGGTAGTGAAATTTTTCTCTGCTACGCGTTAAAAGCTAGCATGAAAATTCATACTATTGACTTAATATTATTTATTTTTTGTAAATATTTGGAGAGTACGGTTTCCTTACTCAGCTCTGTCTTACAGCAAGGACAGAGCAAAGAACACAATGTACATGGACACTGATGATGAGGCTATTAGGAGCAATTGCACAGCTCTAATTGGCAGTGTTAGCAGATATACAGTGCCATGAAAGAATTCATATCCCTTGAAATTTTACACATTTTGTCAAGTTACAACCAAAAACCAAAAATGTCTTTTATTGGGATTTTATGTGATAGACCAACACAAAGTGGCACATCATTGTGAAGGAGCAGGAAAATGATAAATAGTTAAAAAAAAAAAAATATCTGAAAAGTGCATTTGTATTCAGCCCCCCCTTTACTCTGATACCCCTAACTAAAATCTAGTGGAACCAATTGCATTCAAAAGTCACCTAATTAGTAAATACTGTAGAGTCCACCTGTGTGTAATTTATTCTCAGTATAAATATAGCTGTGAAACCCTCAGAGGTTTGTTAGAGAACCTTTGTGAACAAACCACATCATGAAGACCAAGGAACACACCAGACAGGTCAGGGATAAAGTTGTGAAGAAGTTTAAAAAAGGGTTAGGTTATAAAAAGAAATATCCTAAACTTTGAACCTCTCATGGAGCACTGTTCAATCCATCATTCGAAAATGGAAAGAGTATGGTATAACTGCAAACCTACCAAGACATGGCCGTTCTACCTAAACTGACAGGCCGGGCAAGGAGAGCATTAATCAGAGAAGGGGTCCATGGTAACTCTGGAGGAGCTGCAGAGATCCACAGCTCAGGTGGGAGTTTCTGTCCACAGGACAACTATTAGTCATGCACTCCACAATCTGGCCTTTATGGAAGAGTGGCAAGAAGAAAGCCATTGTTGAAAAAAGGCCATAAGAAGTCCTGTTTGCAGTTTGCGAGAAGCTATGTGGGGGACACAGCAAACTTGTTGAAGAAGGTGCTATGGTCAGATGAGACCAAAATTTAACTTTTTGGCCTAAAGGCAAAACGCTATGTGTGGCGAAAAACTAACACTGCACATCACCCTGAACAAACCATCATGTTGTGGGGATGCTTTTCTTCAGCAGGGACAGGAAACTTGTCCATCTTTGATGGAAAGATGGATGGAGCCAAATACAGGGCAATCTTAGAAGAAAACCTGTTAGTGTGCAAAAGACTTGAGACTGGGGCAGAGGTTCACCTTCCAGCAGGACAACGACCCTAAACGTACAGCCAGAGCTACAATGTAATGGGTTAGATCAAAGAATATTCATGTGTTAGAATGGCCAAGTCAAAGTCCAGACCTAAATCCAGACCTATGGCTCTAATCAGGTGCTTCAAAAATACACCCCCGCCGCTGTAATTCAGGCGCCCTGGCGTAAGAAAAGGGGCCAGACGCCTGAATAGGGGGTGGCAAAGGCGGCCATGGATAGATTCATGTAATGCATGCATCTATCCATTATTCATATAGGGGGGTGGCTGGAGAGCGTGGGCGGCGCCCGTGCGCCCTTAATGGACGCACCGCCGCTGCTCATGCCACTGCGCTAATCAAAATAAAAAGGGGGGTACTAATGCGCCTACCACTTGGTGTATATCTAATGAATACATAAATAGAGTGCTAACACCCTATATAAATAAAGTGCCAACGCGAATAACAGTGACAGGTAGCAGCTGAACTCCTATGGTGTAACCAACACACATAATAAATGTAAAAATATTGAAGCAGCGCTATTAGTCAAAGTGCAAATTGCTAAAAACAAACAAAGTGCAATATACTGATAAATGGTTCAATATAATATAAAAAGGATTAATAACTCCTGTGCGCATGTGCGGGAGTCACGTCATCCCCACCAGACAATCAAGAGATGTTACTAACATCTTTGTGGAAAATCTCACTTTCCTCCATTTTAGCTCTCTCTGATCCTTGAGGGGTTCGTCGTGGTGTGCAGCTCCGGGGAGAAGGTGCCCAGTTTCGCCTCTTGATTGTCTGGTGGGGATGACGTGACTCCCGCACATGCGCACAGGAGTTATTAATCCTGTCACGTGCATGCAGCTCCGTCTACATTCAATAGAAGATTGTGAACAGGCAGTTGTCTTATTCCCTTTCTTATTTCGGTGAGAGCTTTGTCTGACCCTTCTGGGTCAATCAACAAGACTGGCGGAAGTGGTGAAAAGGTTGCGGTGACCCCCTGTGGAGCTTATGCTGGAGATTGATCAGAGCTTTGTCTGACCCTTTTTGGGTCCATCAACAAGGTGAGAGGCTGGCACTACCAGGGTAGGATTGTGGAATCATACTTGTGTAGCGGGGTCTCCTTTAAGACTCAGGACTACCTTACCCAGAACCCCATTTGGCACCCAGGGTGCAATGGTGCCGCCGCAGAGACTCATGGGTGGAGCTATATAAGGAAGGGGCGAGGCTAGGCTCGGCCTCTTTGGGACACGAGACTTCGGTGAACAAGTCCTCCTGTGCGGATCTGCTGGTGTGCAAGGCCTGAAGCCTGGGGCCTTGCGCAGCTACCAAGAGCCTTCCACCCTACTGCGAGCCTGGGTGGCATCTGACTTTGTTATTCCTCAACCTTTGTTGGATCGGAGACCCGACCGCTGCAGACGCTGTGTGTGGAGAGACAGCAGGTGGAAGTCCTGGACTGGGATCGTGTCCGGAGGGGTGAGCGAGCACATGCTCAATCCATATACTTTATACTGTTGTTAGGCCTACAGACTGCCGAGGCCCACCCGCTTATATTTGAGACCCCACTGGAGATCTATAGCAGAACTGAGTCAAAGGGTCTCCAGTGAAGTGTTCCGTGTTGTTACTTTGACCTGTGGATTACAAATGTGTTCCTGAATGTGCACCACCATTAAAGACTTGCATGCGAAGAAATCATCTCCTAGAGACTGAGTTTTAGAGTCTGGGTCAGGCCTGACCAAGCGTTAGAGTTTAGTTGCTGCGTCACAGGGCGCTTAGTTAACGGCTGTTACATGTGGTATGCCATTACCATATTTCACTAATGTGTAGTATGTTATTCCTGCAGGGCTCTGCAAGAAGCACGTGTGATCTGTTATAGCTGTTGATCCATTATACCAAGAGAGAGTAAACTCGTTATTCTTTAATTGCTTTGCATTGGTGTCTGAATTCTACCATAGAGTATAAGAGATATTACCCTAGACTAACTGTGCCAGAGTGGGTCGAGTGAATTGCCGGGGGTTGGCGGTGCTGTGTGCAGGGCCCGAGACCAAATTCAGCGGCTCTCTTAGTTGGGGGTGCGCTACACTTGCATTATTGGTTTTCCATTGGATGTGAACACTGGGACTCCCACACATGTTCTTCTCCCTCTCCTCTCTTCTTGTCCACCGGAATATTTCATTTCTTCTGGGAGATTGTGATGGTTTATATCAGGGATATGCAATTAGCGGACCTCCAGCTGTTGCCAAACTAGTCCCATCATGCCTCTGCCTCTGGGTGTCATGCTTGATGCTGTCAGAGTCTCTCTATGCCTCATGGGACTTGTAGTTTGGCAACAGCTGGAGGTCCGCTAATTGCATATCCTTGGTTTATATGAACTATATGATCACACATTTATTTTTTGGGAAACATCACGTTTGGACTTATTTAAATACATATATATATTTCTTTTTTGCTGCACTTTAGCTTTGATGCACTTTAGATTGGATGACACTTTATTAATATTTATAGACACTTCGATTATATATGTGTTTTAGTTATCCTATTTTTATATTGAACCATTTATCAGTAGAGATGGCCTTGCGGTTCGCCCCGCGGTCGGTTCGCGGCGAACTTTGCGCGCTCGCTATCCGCGGACATATGACGCTGTTCGCGGCCGCCATATTCTTTTACATTGTGGAGAACTTTGACCCATGACACATCCATCATGTGGTACAGGACAGCCAATTGAGACATTTCAGCAGATAGACATGCACCCTACCTTATAAATAGACCTGATCTGGCTGACATTTTACATTCTGTCTTTTGTCAGCGTAGGGAAAGGTTGCTGTGTGGAGCAGGGAGAGACTGTAATCACTAGCTATTAGGTCCACAAAAGTCCTTTTAACCACTTGGCAACCACCTGCCGACAAATAACATCGACAAGGTGGTTGCTTAACTCTGGGAGGACGCTGTATAATGTCCTCCCAGAATCGCGCTCCTGCGCGCCCCCTGGGGCGCGCACACGGGAAACTCCGTGACCGCCGGTCCAGAGGACCCGGCGCATCACGAATTGCGGTAATTCGCCGCTGATAGCGGCCGTTTACCACGTGATCGCTCCGTCAAATGACGGAGCGATCACTTGTAAACAGACCGGCGTTATGTGATGATGCCGGTTCCTCTCTCCCCTCTCTGTACCGATCAGTACAGTGTGAGAGGAGAGGGGGAGGGAGCAGATCAAGGCAGCAGCGCTGTGGGCTGGATCTGTGACAATTGCAGTCACAGATCCAGCCATCCATCCATCACTGCTCAGCCATCCCTGGTGCAATACCCTGCCAATACTCTGCAAAATACCCTGCGCAATACTCTACAAAATACCCTGGTGCAATACTCTGCAATACCCTGGTGCAATACTCTGCAATACCCTGGTGCAATACTCTGCAATACCCTGCGCAATACTCTGCAATACCCTGCGCAATACTCTGCAATACCCTGCGCAATACTCTGCAATACCCTGCGCAATACTCTGCAATACCCTGCGCAATACTCTGCAATACCCTGCAAAATACTCTGCAATACCGTGCGCAATACTCTGCAATACCGTGCGCAATACTCTGCAATACCCTGCACAATACTCTGCAATACCCTGCACAATACTCTGCAATACTCTGCAATACCCCCTGTGCAATACCCCGTGCAATACCCTGCCATACTCCGCAATACCCTGCCATAGTCCGCAATACTCCGCAATGCCCTGCAATACTCCGCAATGCCCGGCAATACTCCGCAATGCCCGGCAATACTCCGCAATGCCCGGCAATACTCCGCAATGCCCGGCAATACTCCGCAATGCCCGGCAATACTCTGCAATAACCACTTCCCGCCCGCCGGCCGTCATATGACGTCCTTGACTTTGTGCGGGGAATGGGATATCTGAATGATGGGAGCAGCTACAGGCATCATTCAGATATTAGCTTTTTCAGCCGGCGATTCCCTACACTATAAGAACAATCATAGCGGCTGTTCCGCCGCCTGATCATTCTTACGGGAGGCGAGAGGGGATGTCCCCCCCCCCCCCCGCCGCCCTCTGGTGCTTCTACCGACTCACCGCTACGATCAAAGCCAGGATTGTTGTTTGTTTTTTTTGTTTTTTTCAGGCTTCCCAGCCTAGAGGTGAGATGTGGGGTCTTATTGACCCCATATCTCACTGTAAAGAGGACCTGTCATGCCATATTCCTATTACAAGGGATGTTTACGTTCCTTGTCATAGGTATAAAAGTGCTCCAAAAAAATTTTGAGGAGGAAAAACATGTCAAACTAAAATAAATAAAGTAAAATGAACAATAAAAATATATATATTTTTTTAAAGCGCCCCTGTTCCCGTGAGCTCGCATACAGAAGCGAACGCATACGTAAGTCCCGCCCACATATGAAAACGGTTTTCAAACCACACATGTGAGGTATCTCTGCGAACGTTAGAGCGAGAGCAATCATTTTGGCCCTAGACCTCCTCTGTAACTCAAAACATGTAACCAGTAAAAATATTTAAAGCGTCGCCTATGGGGATTTTTTAAGCAGCGAAGTTTGGCGCCATTCCACGAGTGTGTGCAATTTTTAAGGGTGACATGTTGGGTATCTATTTACTCGGCGTAACTTCATCTTTCACATTATGCAAAAACATTGGGCTAACTTTACTGTTTTTTTTTTTTTTTAAGCACAAAACATTTTTTTTCCGTAAAAAACGCGTTAAAAAAATTGCTGCGCAAATATCGTGCGAGATAAAAAGTTGCAACAACCACCATTATATTCTCTAAGGTCTTTGCTAAAAAAAACATATATAATGTTTTGGGGTTCTATGTAATTTTCTAGCAAACAAATGATGATTTTTGCATGTAGGAGAGAAATGTCAGAATTGGCCTGGGTGCTCCAGAACGCCTGAAGGTGCTCCCTGCATGTTGGGCCTCTGTATGTGGCCACGCTGTGTAAAAGTCTCACACATGTGGTATCGCCATACTCGGGAGTAATAGCAGAATGTGTTTTGGGGTGTAATTTGTGGAATGCATATGCTGTGTGTGAGAAATAACCTGCTAATATGACAATTTTGTGGGAAAAAAAAAAGAGAAAAAAAAAATCTTGATTTTGCAAAGAATTGTGGGTAAAAATTACAACTTCAAAAAACTCACAATGCCTCTTTCTGAATACCTTGGGATGTCTTCTTTCCAAAAAGGGGTCATTTGGGGGGTATTTGTACTTTTCTGGCATGTTAGGGTCTCAAGAAATGAGATCGGCCGTCAGTACTTCAGGTGTGATCAATTTTCAGATATTGGCACCATAGTTTGTGGACTCTATAACTTTCACAAAGACCAAATAATATCCACCAATTTGTACTTATTTTTACCAAAGATATGTAGCAGTATAAATTTTGGCCAAAATTTATGAAGAAAAAATTGTAATTTGCAAAATTTTATAACAAACGAAAAAAAAAATCATTTTTTTACAGAATTTTCAGTCTTGTTTCTCTTATAGCGCAAAAAATAAAAAAAAAACAACAGTGATTAAATACCACCAAAAGAAAGCTCTATTTGTGTGAAAAAAAGGACAAAAAATTCATATGGGTACAGTGTTGTATGACTGAGTAATTGTCATTCAAAATGTGAGAGCACCGAAAGCTGAAAATTGGTCTGGTTATTAGGGGGTTTAAGTGCCCAGTGGTCAAGTGGTTAAGGACTGGTATAGGTGTAGTATTGTTTGGTGTGCAGTATATAGGGGTGTAATAGACTTATAATATACTTTCAAATATAGAAAGCATATTATAGTTCATTTCTACTGTGCAGTATTTCTACTGTGCAACTTCTGAGCGGTTCTGCAGCTCTTTTGTCAGTGTAGGGAGAAGTTGCTGCTGTGTGTCGCAGGCACAGACTAGCGACTAAAATCGCAAACCAATAAAGCTCCACAAAAGTTATTTTAAGGACTGGTATAGGTGTACTATTTGGTGTGCAGTATATAGGGGTGTAATACACGTATAAAATACTTTCAAATATAGAAAGCATATTATAGTGCAGCATTGTGACTGCTGAGCGGTTCTGCAGCGATACTACAAAGAGTGACAAATGCAATTATAAACAAGTATTATAACTGGTGTGATAGACCAGTGGCCCCCCAAAACGACAGATTGAAGCGGGGTGTTATATACATTCTTCCACATATACTGCACTTCTCTAGAGACTTTTGTCACAGGGTCATTTAAAAAAATGACAGGCAGAGGAAGAGGCAGGCCCTTCCGCAGGGGTGGTAGGGGTAGGGCAGGAGTACCAGGCCGGAGCAAAAGTGGGAAGTTGCAGAAGGTGCGTTCGATTACGTCAAAGGACGCACCAGACTTGGTTGAGTGGCTCACTCAGCCTTACTCTTCTGCACCCTCCTCATCCTCTCTATCTGCACCCTCTTCACTCTCTGCTGTGTGCACCCCCAAAGACACTACCACCACCATATACCCTCCGCTTGAGTCACAGGAATTATTTTCCGATCCATCACAAGACATTTCCGATGCGCAGGCATTCTTGACATTGGATCAGGAAGAGGAGGTGGCAACAATGGCCACTCAGCAGTCTGACGACAGTACCCAGATCAGCCCAAGGAGGTTGGTCCCTGCTGTTGCTGCCTACTCCGAGATCTCTAATGTTAGTGGTGGGGAAGGTGACGTCGATGATGACGTGTCTATGGACGTCACGTGGGTGCCCACAAGAGAGGACCAGGAGGGGAGTTCAGAGGGAGAGATGGACCAGCAGATAGGGAGGAGAGGCAGGCGGAACTTACATTGCACAGGAGGGACAAACCAGACTGCTAATGTATCAGAGCGAGCCATCAACCATGTATGGTCACATCTGGCGCTCCCAGGACGCCGGCACATGGCTACGCAGTATGGGCTTTTTTTAACGTGTCCGCTGCTGACAATAGTGTTGCCATCTGCAGCCTTTGTAGTCAACGCATAAGTCACGGTAAGCCCAACACTCACCTAGGGACGACCGCCTTAAGAAGGCACATGAACTCCCATCACCGAGCCCAGTGGGAGCAACGCCGTCAGAACCCACAAAGCCACACTCAAGGCTCTCACTGTCCAGCTTCTACTTCTCCTTCTCCTCTCTCCTCACAATTGTCCTCCACTCCACCTTCCATCATCCCGTCCCCAAGTTTTTCTGGAAAAAGGCAGGCTTCCATGAGCCAAATGTTCGAGCGTAAAAGAATGATGACGCCGGATAACCCTCTTGCCCAACGGTTGACCGCTGGCTTGTTAGAACTGATAGCCCGCCAACTACTGCCATATAAACTGGTGGACTCGGAGGCCTTTCGAAAATTTGTGCCCATTGGAACACCACAATGGAAGGTCCCAGGAAGGAAATATTTCTCCCAGAAGGGCATCCCAGAGCTATATGTTCAGCGGAAAGTGAATGTATCTCTGGCACACAGTGTCGGTGCCAAGATACATCTGACCACAGACACGTGGTCTAGCAAACACGGACAGGGAAGGTATATTACTTTTACTGCCCACTGGGTGAAACTTCTGACGGCCGTCAAGCATGTACCCCGTGGCACCAGTTTAGATTTGGTTTTACCGCCACGGATTGCATGCAGGCCTGCCTCTTCTTCTCCTCCTCCTACTCCATCCTCCCTGTCCTCCTCGGCTGACTCCTCCTTTTCCGCTGCTACCGTCTCTTCCGCTGCGCCGCCCAAGATCCCCAGAACCTATTCGACATGCCAGGTGAGACGTTGCCATGCTGTGCTGCGTCTGTTGTGCCTGGAAGCCAAGAGCCACACTGGCCCTGCACTCCTTTCAGCTTTGCGTTCACAGGTAGATCAGTGGCTAACACCGCTCAATTTGACCGTTGGTAAAGTGGTGTGCGACAACGGTGCCAATCTGCTGAGCTTGTTGAAACAGGGCAAAATTACACACGTGCCATGCATGGCACAAGTCTTGAACTTGGTCGTGCAGTGATTCGTTGTCAAATATCCTGGGGTCCAGGAAATCTTGCGGCAGGCAAGGAAAATTTCGGCCCATTTCAGAAGATCTTACACGGCCATGGCTCGCCTTGCTGACATTCAGCGGCGACACAATCTGCCGGTCAGACGTCTTATTTGTGACTGCCCGATGCGATGGAACTCAACCTTGTATATGCTTGATAGGCTGCTCCAGCAGAAATGTGCAGTTAACGACTACTTGTACGAACTCTGCGCCAGAACAGGTTCTTGGGAGCTTGGTTTTTTTTCACCGCGTCAGTGGCTGCTCATGCGTGACACATGCAGACTTTTGCGCCCATTTGATGAGATCACCAAACTGGTCAGTTGCAGCCATGGCGCCATCAGTGACATCGTACCTTACGCCTTCTTTATGGAGCGTGCATTGCGTGCATTGCGTTGTGTCATTGATCAAGCCGTCGAGGAGCAGGAGCAGGAAGATGAGGAAGTCGCAATGCTGGATGAATTCCCAGGGGGGGCTACTCTATCTGAGACAAGTCGACAACAGGAGTCTGAAGAGGAGTCAGAGGAGGATGGTGCCAGGGCGGATGAGGAGGAGCAAGAAGAGCATGCTTTAAACCTTTCTGGGATCCCTGTTGTTGTCCGTGGATGAGGGGAGGAGAACGAGGACGACATTATCCTGGATGATGAGCAGGAGCCAGGCCACCACACCGCTTCCTGTTTAGTGCAAATTGGGGCCTTCATGCTCCAGTGTTTTAAGAGGGACCCCCGTATAAAAAGCATAAAGGGCAAGGACCATTACTGGGTGGCAACGTACTTGAACCCCCGGTACAAACCTAAAATGGCAGAAATGTTGCCACCATCACAGAGGGCTGTCAGAATGGAGCACTTCCAGGCCTTGCTTAGAGAAATGCTGCATTCTGCTTTTGCGTGTGCTGGCAGAGGAATTTCCACTCCCAGAGAAACCGTTGCGGGTACCAAACCAACAGCGCCTGCAAGAAGAGGGCGGTTTGAAGATGTGTTGGTCACTTATGATATGAGATCATTCTTTCAGCCGACCCATCGACAGGTGTCATCCGGATCCAGCATCAGGGAACGCCTAGACTGGCAGGTGTCCGACTACATCGGGTTAACGGCCGATGTGGACGCTCTGAGAAGTGATGAACCCCTGAACTTCTGTGTGGGGAGGCTTGACCTCTGGCAAGAGCTTGCACAATTTGCAATGGAACTGTTGGCTTGCCCCTCGTCCAGTGTCCTGTCCGAAAAGACGTTCAGCGCAGCAGGGGGGATCGTGACTGATGAGCACACTCGCCTAGCTCACGACAGTGTTGACTACCTCACATTTATAAAAATGAATGAGGCATGGATCTCTGAGGAATTCAACACATGTGACCAGTAGACCATGTATATGCATAACTGTCTAAACGATTTATATAATGTAGCACACGGACCTTTTTTTCTAACTTTTGGCTCACTTGTAGAAAAAAAGCACACTGTACTATATGCCCGTACCCCTTCTGTTTTAATGAGGTTGAGCGGTGTCATATTTTTGGGTCCCGCAGCGAGTTGCTTCCTTCCACTGGTTCTCCTCTCTAGAGTTTAGAGGCAAGTCTTTACCTTTCCCAAAGAAGGCCAATGTCTACACCACGCTTCAACTCCAACACAAGTTTATTTTGCTTTTATGCTTCAGTAACTGGAGAGCTGAAAAGAGAAAGGGGTTAGCAGATAGAACTGATTCAGGCCCACTCTTGGCTTCATCGTCACTCGGTCCCCAGTGGGTACAGCTCACCTGGATAGTCACCCAATGGTACTAGCAGCCAGCATGTAGCTCGAACAGTGACTTAGTCCCCTCCTTAGGTAGCAGGCTAGCAGCACTCCGCAAAGGCAGTCTGCGGAGCAAGGAATCCTTCCCTCCGACAGGTCACCAGGCCTCTCCCGAGACAGCAATCTTTATCACTCGCCTCCTGTTATGGGACCGATCCTCCCCTGGCTTCCTCTTATACAGAGCGGTCGCCCTCACCTGGGCTCCCTGGGTTTCCTTTCTGGCTTTGTTGACCCAGCTAAAGGTACTGGGCCTACCTGGAACTCCGCAGCCTCGGGCTGAAGGTGCCCGGCCGAGACCCCACAGTCAATGCTCGTATCCCCCCTTGAGGGGATACACTCCTCCGGGTACAGGTCCCCGGGTATTCGCGCCCAGAACAATGGCGTCTGGCCCTTTTGTATCCTCTTCCGGCATGCACAGCGGGTAGACCACGCCCACTGCAAGGCTGCCGAGAGAGGACACCCAATAGCCACTCCATCACCTGTCGTTCAACCCCGGGTACAAGTCTCAGTACCACCTATACACCTAAGGGGAACTGCACGCCAGGTGAAGCAGCAGCAAGGCAGAGTCCAAACAAAAGACCCCAGCCAACTATTGTTCAGGTGACAGTCACCCCTAAATTTGGGATACCCGCTACAATAACTTATAAAAAAAAATTAAAAATTATGGCAACTTTTCCAATAGCAGGATCATCTCCTGCACCCCCTTCATAGCCTGGCCTTGCATCTCTTCCATGGTCTTCATGCGCTCCTGAATTGACAACATTTTGCAGATAAAGAATGCTTGTCGTTGTCGATCTCAAATTCGTTTAATACTTCTGGTATGTCATTGTCCATGTTGTGGGACTATGTGTGCACAGCTAGTAAGTATTTTGTGGCTGCAAATATGACCTGGAGATTTTTAATGTTTGCGTGCCATTAAAATCAATGGGGCCCGCAGCGAACCTACGGTTCGCGAACATTTGCCCGCGTTCGCAAACCGTCCCGCAGATGTTCGTCCATCACTATTTATCAGTATATTGCACTTTGTTTTTAGCAATTTGCACTTTGATTAAGGCTCCATGTACACAGAAGCTGATAAACTGCAGTTTATTGGCGTTTTGGCATTTTTTTTAAAAAGCCCATTAACTGCACTCTGTTAGCCTATGTGTTCATGTACACATAACGTTTTTTAGCTTTAATGAGCATTGGAGTTAATGGGCTTTTTTCTGAACGCAAGAAATTCGCGTTCAAAGTGCCGTTTTTCGGCAGAAAAAAATGCAAAACGACGAAAAACGCTCAAACGCTGGCCACGAGCGTTTTTCAGCGTTTTTTGGTCCATTGAAAAAAAGAAAAAAAAAACGAAAAAACGCTACACTGAAAAAACGCTAATAAAATCTAGTAAAAAACGCTGATAAAGCTAGCTTTTTCTGCTGCTTTAAAAACGACAGTTTTTGAGCTTTTGTGTACATGGAGCCTTAGGCCCCATGCACACGAGACGCAGGTGCAAACTCTGCTGAACACACGTTTTTAAACGCTGAAACCGGCGTTTATAAACGCGCGTTTTGCCGCGTTTGGCGGCGTTTTACCGCGTTTGCGTTTATAAGCGTTTCATCATAGACCCTCCCTAAGCTCAAAAAACAGTAAATTTTAACCATTTCAGCCAGTTTGTGAGACCAGAGTGAGTAGCAGCAGCTGAGAGAGCAGCAGTGTACTTGTATTTAGCGTATCACTTGCCACATCATCTGCCACAAGTTGTGGATTGTCCACTTGCCACGTCACCTGCCACGTCACCTGGCCACGTCACCTGCCACAAGTTGTGGATTGTCCACTTGCCACGTCACCTGGCCACATCACGTGCCACGTCACCTGCCACAAGTTGTGGATTGTCCACTTGCCACGTTACCTGGCCACGTCACCTGGCCATGTTACCTGCCACGTCACCTGGCCACGTTACCTGCCACGTCACCTGCCACAAGTTGTGGATTGTCCACTTGCCACGTCACCTGCCACAAGTTGTGGATTGTCCACTTGCCATGTCACCTGGCCACATCACGTACCACGTCACCTGGCCACGTCACCTGCCACAAGTTGTGAATTGTCCACTTGCCACGTCACCTGCCACGTCACCTGGCCACGTCACCTGCCACAAGTTGTGGATTGTCCACTTGCCACGTCACCTGGCCACGTCACCTAGTATTGTTACCTGCCCACATTACCTGCCACGTCATCTAGCCACGTCACCTGCCACAAGTTGTGGATTGTCCACTTTCCACGTCACCTGGCCACATCACGTGCCACGTCACCTGCCACAAGTTGTGAATTGTCCACTTGCCACGTCACCTGCCACGTCACCTGGCCACATCACCTGACACAAGCTGTGGATTGTCCACTTGCCACGTTACCTGCCACAAGTTGTGGATTGTCCACATTGCAATGCAAGCAATTACAGTTTTCTTTTATATTTTTTAATAGTTTTTCATCATTTGCCATCATTTTTGAGATTTCTAATGTTAAAAAATAGGTCACCTTTAAAAACGCTTATAAACGCAAACGCGGCAAAACGCCGGTACCGCGTTTAGCCGCGTTTAGCAGCGTTTAGCAGCGTTTAGCGTCTGAAACGTGGAAAACTTTTGCGTCTGAACCCATTTTTTTGCTTCTGGAAAAACGATGTTAAACGCAACTGCTTGTAAACGCCAAAAAACGAGTCTGTGTGCATGGACACATAGGATAACATTGAATGGGTTCAGGAGCAGTTGAAAAAAGCGTCCAACTGCCTCTGAACGCGCGTTCAACAGCAAATAACAGCGTCTCGTGTGCATGGGGCCTTATAGCGCTGCTTCAATATGTTTACAATTAGATAATCAAAATAAGCCAACAACGTTTTGTTGACCCTAAGGCCCCTTTCACACGGAGGTCCGTTCAGGTCCGCCTGTCAGTTTTTTAGGCGGACCTGAAACGGATCCTCCATGTACCCCTATGGAGGCACGGATGTCAGCGGAGACATGTCCGCTGACATCCGCTCCGCCAAAGTGTGACGGAGGAAAACCCTATTTTTCCTTCCGTCGGCGGAGCGGATCGGATGACAACGGACTCTACGGTCCGTCGTCATCCGATTCCCCATAGGGGAGAGCGGCGCTCTGACAGGGCGGTCCCTGCACAGTGTGCGGGGACCGCCCAGTCATCCGTCGGCTCAACGGGGATCAACGGAGCGATCCCCGCTGAGCAAGCGGAGCTTCACGGGGCGGATCTGCACGGATCCGCCCCGTGTGAAAGGACCCTAACTGTGTCACAGGGAAAGGAGTAAATAGCATCAAGCTATCAAGAACAATCTCCTACCTAATATTATATATTGCCTGGTTTGCTTTAGGAATTACCAATTTACTCTGTTAAATGCCTTTTTGGCATTGAAAGATAACAGGATTGGGTGTATTGCTTTCTAACACGCTCTACGCTATTTTATACATTACCTTTTTTTTTTCCAGTAATAGTCGCACACATTTTTTTATCTGAATGTTGCATATACAATCGTAGCCGAAAAAAAATCAGGGGTTAAAATTACAGAGGAAGATGGTGATAATAGTGGTGTGGCCTGATAGTGACCGACCTGCAGGGGATTCAATTAGAGCTAGATGGTCCTTAAACAGTAGTGACAATACCTTAGCAAAAAATGTCCAGGGCCAACATGATCTGTGGCTTTGCAGGGACCCTTGCAAAGATACATTATGTGTTCTGATATCACTCTGACCCTGCTGCTTTCAGTCAGTTGCATTCTAACATGAATACAGCCTGGATTGGATGTATTGTGCTTATAAGTGCATTTGACCATTTTTTTTATGTGAATGGACATTCAGATCCGGTAAGCAGTTTGGTGTGTTGTTAAGCAGAGTGTTGGAGGCTCCTGATATTCGCCCACAGGGAGGCACAGTGTGAAATTTTCAAAGTTCACTTCAGAGTGTGTTCGCTTGTGTGGATTATTTTGGACACCATTTGACCACTATTTGATCACCACATTGCTGTAATTAAGATTGCTCACATATCGCCAGTTGTATGGACAATTTGCACTTAAATTTGTTTTTAACAATTTGACTCACAATAGAAAGGATGCTTTCTGTTTTCGTCCATGGATGGACACAGCTCCATAAATCTTGACTGTTGGGTATGTTCCATCTATTAGGAGAGGACTAGGCAGAAACGTGTTAAATATGCATACATGTTATTTTAAACAGAGTTGAAACAGCCCCGCCCAGGGGGCGGTCCATCTGAACATAACCCTCCACCCTGCAGCCAGGAGCCTCAGTTTTTTCCTGCCTAGCAGTTTGGGCCCAGTATCCTGAAGAGACCCCCTTTTTTCCTCCTCCCCATTGCGGGGCTCGTTGCGACCAGCGAATACCTTGGCAGGGCTCCGGGTCCCGGCGGGGGGCTGTAGTGGTGTCCAGGTCCGCTCTCTGTGTGGGGGGGGGTGTAATTTGTGTGAAGCCTCCGTGCCTGGCCTTCTCGTCCACCTTGCTTGCTGGGCACCATTTTTTGTAGCACTGGCGCCATTTGTTTGGGGCCTGTGAATTGCATTGTTTTTCCCATTGGTGGCCATTTTGCCATGGCCGCACCAGAGTGATTGTGGGCGGCCATTTTCTTGTTGTCCGCGCGCTTTCTTTGAGCATTCGGCGGCCATTTTGGAGTGGGTTTTGGCCTCTAGTGGCGGCTGGCTTCCTGAACAGCGCGGACGGAGCAATTCACCTCACACAGTTCCTCGGGCACACGCGGTGTGCGGATGCAGAGCAGGCAGCGGCGCTGAGCGGTCCCTCGCTGGGCGGGGAGTCCCCTGGGTATTCCCCCTCTCGGTCAGTGCAGCAAGGTGGGTGGACTTAAATTGTGTCAGTATCTTGACTGGGTCCCTAAGGGCGGTCAGTAGGCAGTTAGAGTCAGAAGCTGGTGTTTCCCCAGACATTCCAGAGGCAGCAACCGGTGCCACTGCACCTGCTATTCCCCTGGACGCTTTGTCAGCAGTCCTAAAGTCATTTGTTGCCAGGGTGAAATTGGCGTGCGGGCGTAAAAGGGGTACTAAGCGCTCCCTCCCCCCGCCATCGCCTGGGGAATATTCTGACTCAGACTCGGGCCTGGCTGCGGCTCAGGACCCCTGTTCTTATGTGTCAGATGATGCGGACCAGGACCTTCCCTGTGAGGAGGACCCCTTGTCCGGGTCAGCTCAAGACAGGGCACTTGTTAGTGCACTTATCAATGCTGTGAGGGACACTTTCAAGCTGAAAGATACAGCTGGGACTTCCACAGCAGGGTTTGTCCCTTTTGGGTCGCTCAAACCGACCCGCTCGGCTAAGGTTTTTCCTTATGTTATATTTTTTGACAAGTTCATAGATAAGGAATGGCCACACAGGCCCTTTGCGGTCCCTCAGCGTATGGTGGTCCGTTATCCGTTTGAGGAAAGCCTTTTGAAAAAATGGGCTTCTCCTCCGGTTGTTGATCCCCCGGTCTCTCGGTTGAATAAAGTAACCATTATACCGGTGGAAGGGACCCCTGCCTTTAAGGACCCTGCTGATAGGAGGTCCGAAGCGGTGACCCGCTCTGTTTGCCATACTGGGGTCAGCATTGCGGCCTATTTTGGCGGCTATCTTAGTGTCCCAGACACTTACAGAATGGGCAAACATTTTGCACCAGACTGTGGAGGCGAATAAGCTCCCACCAGAATGCGTGTTACTGGCCGAACAGTTGGTACAAGGGCTTGTGTACGTCTGTGATGCAACCCTGGATGCCGCCCCTTTGATCTCCAGGGCCTCAGCGTCTGTGGTGGTTTTGCGCCGCCTACTATGGCTAAAATGCTGACCAAGCTTCTAAGAAAACCCTGGCAGACTTGCCTTTCAAGGGTGGGAGGCTTTTTGGTGCCTCACTGGACGTCATCATTAAGGATGTCACTGGAGGTAAGAGCACGCTTCTCCCTCAGTCCACTAAAGGGAAGGAGCCGCACCGTAAGCCGGGGCCCTCCTTTCCCACACAGAAGCAGTATTTTCGTCAGTCAGGACCTGCCGGCAGACCCTCCCATGCGGACAAAGGTCCAGCTGGGGGACAGAAGCGTCCCTGGGTGCGTAAGCCCGCCAAGCAAGCAAGCCTGCTACCGCATGAAGTTTTGCCCCCGCCTGACTCCAGGGTGGGGGGGACGGGTTTGCAGCTCGGTGGACCTCCCTGCTCTCCAACCAGTGGGTCTGCGAGGTGGTCGGCTCGGGGTACAAGATAGAATTTCTTTCTTGTCCACCAAACAGATTTTTTCCTTCAAATCTGCCCCTTATCCGGCACGCCGAGCTGCCCTCCAGGGGAGCGGTGCGAGATTTGTTGGGGTGCGGAGTGATCATACCCGTACCACCACAGGACAGGTTTCAGGGTTTTTACTCAAATCTGTTTGTGGTCCCAAAGAAGGACGGAGTTCGTCCTGTACTGGACCTCAAGGCCCTCAATGCATTTGTAAAGGTCCAAAAGTTCCAGATGGAATCGATTTGTTCGGTTGTGGCTGCGCTCCATCCGGGGGATTTTATGGCATCCTTGGATATCAAGGACGCATACTTGCATGTCCCCATCTGCGTCAGGCATCAGAGGTACCTTCGCTTTGCGATCGGCGAAGACCACTATCAATTTGTGGCTCTTCCCTTTGGCCTAGCATCAGCACCAAGAGTTTTCACCAAGGTGCTCGTCCCTATTCTAGCTTTGCTGAGACAGCGCGGCATTGCTATCATAGGCTACCTGGACAACCTTCTTCTGAGAGCTGTTTCAAGCTCAGAATTAGAGGAGGATGTGTCTATAGTCGGTCAGACCCTCCGGGAGTTCGGGTGGATACTGAACCTCCAAAAGTCGGTGTTAGTACCGACCCAGCGCCATGAGTACCTGGGACTGATTCTGGACTCCTCGGAGGCCAAAGTCTTTCTTCCCTCAGAGGAGTTGCAGACACTCCAGGCGGCAGTCAGGTTGTTGACATCCCGCAAATGGTCGTCTCTCCGTTTCTGCATGCGAGTTCTGGGTCTCATGGTGGCCTCCTTCGAGGCAGTTCCGTGTGCCCAATTCCACACTCGGGCCTTGCAGAAGGAGATTCTCTCCAAATGGAACAAATCTCCGTTGTCTCTGGATCGTCAGATTCAGTTAAGTTTGGTGGCTGAGATCCCAGACTCTTCGGTCCGGGAAGTCTTTCCTCCCCCTTCACTGGACTGTGATCACGACGGACGCCAGCCTGACCGGTTGGGGGGGGGGAGTCTGGGGGGTTCAGACGGCCCAGGGCCACTGGTCCCAGACCGAATCCCAACTGTCGATCAATATTCTGAAACTCCGGGCGATCAGGCTGTGCCTCTCCAAGTGGTCTCAGAGGCTGCAGGGGCGTCCGGTCAGGATCCAGTCAGACAACGCTACGGCGGTGGCATACGTCAACCATCAAGGAGGAACAAGAAGTGCAGCTGCAGCGTCGGAAGTCACTCACATCCTGCGGTGGGCGGAAAGGAGCGTGCCAGCCCTATCGGCTGTTTACATTCCAGGCGTGGAAAACTTGCAGGCGGACTATCTGAGCCACCAGATGCTGGACCACAGGGAATGGTCGTTACATCCGGAGGTTTTTCAACTCCTTTGCTGGAGATGGGGCACGCCGGACGTGGATCTCCTGGCCTCTCGACTCAATCGCAAATTGTCAAGGTTCATGGCCAGGTCCAGAGATCACTGGGCAGACGCGTCGGACGCGTTGGTGGCTCCGTGGGGTCGGTATCAGCTAATTTATGCCTTTCCCCCACTGAAGTTGCTACCCCGTCTACTCCGCAGGGTAGAGTTCGAAGGAATTCCAGTGATTCTAATCGCCCCAGATTGGCCCAGGTGTCCCTGGTATGCCGACCTTGTGCGGCTGGTGGCAGATGTGCCCTGGCGGTTACCACTGAGGGAGGACCTTCTTTCGCAGGCTCCCATTCTTCATCCTGCTTTACAGTCGCTGGCTTTAACGGCATGGCTATTGAAAGCCAGGTGTTGAGGGACCGAGGCCTATCGGATTCGGTCATTTCAGCTATGTTGAGGGCACGGAAATCTTCTTCTAGGAAGATCTATCATTGCACATGGAGAGCCTATATTTCTATGTACGAGGAGATGGAATGGCGTCCATGGACTTATTCGGTTTCCAGGATCCTGCTGTTTTTGCAGCGCGGTATGGATCAGAAAATGGCCTTAAGCACCATTAAGGGGCAGATTTCAGCCTTGGCTGTTTTTCTTTCAGTGACCCCAGGCGTCTCATTCGCTAGTAAGTACGTTTGTGCAGGGGGTCCGACATGTGGCTCCTCCGGTGCGACATCCACTACCTCCGTGGGATTTGAATCTGGTGCTCTCGGCACTTCAGAAACCTCCCTTTGAGGACATTAGGGAGATTCCTCTTTTGACACTCTCTCAGAAGGTGGCCTTCCTGGTTGCCATCACATCTGTCAGGAGGGTTTCTGAATTGGTGGCCTTGTCTTGCAAGTCCCCATATTTGGTCCTACATAAGGATAAAGCGGTGCTACGCCCGCGGCCTTCCTTCCTTCCAAAGGTGGTTTCGGCCTTTCACCCGAATGAGGACATTGTGCTTCCATCCTTGTGTCCTCAGCCATCGCATGCCAAGGAGGTTGCGCTACATTCCTTGGATGTGGTATGTGCCCTGCGAGTGTACCTGTCTGTCACGGCTTCGTTTCGGAGGTCTGACTCACTGTTTGTGTCGGTGTCTGGTCCGCAGAAGGGCCTGGCGGTCTCGTCGGCCACCATTTCTCGTGGATCAGGCAGATTGTCATTCAGGCCTATGCCCTTAAAGGGCGGGCGCCTCCTTTTCCCGTTATGGCGCATTCGACCAGGGCTATTAGTGCCTCTTGGGCTTTCCGACATAAAGCGTCTGTCTCACAAGTGTGTAATGTGGCGACCTGGTCGTCCGTGCACACTTTTTCAAAGTTTTACAAGGTTGATGTGACTGCATCTTCGGATGCTAGCTTCGGCCGCAAGGTTTTTCAGGCGGCTGTTTGAGGTTGCAACTCCTCCGTTGAGGAACTTTGCTTGTTTGGGGTGAAACCGTTTTTTCTTTGATTGCTGTGCCCACCCTTCGTTTTTGACACTGCTTTGGGGCGTCCCAACAGTCAAGAGTTATGGAGCTGTGTCCGTCCATGGACGAAAAGAGAAAATAGGATTTTTGTACTCACCGTAAAATCCTTTTCTCTGTCGTCCATGGACGGACACAGCTCCCACCCCTCCTTTGTTTTTTAGTTTGTACTGCTTGTTACGAACTGAGGCTCCTGGCTGCAGGGTGGAGGGTTATGTTCAGAGGGACCGCCCCCTGGGCGGGGCTGTTTCAACTCTGTTTAAAATAACATGTATGCATATTTAACATGTTTCTGCCTAGTCCTCTCCTAATAGATGGAACATACCCAACAGTCAAGATTTATGGAGCTGTGTCCGTCCATGGACGACCGAGAAAATAATTTTACGGTGAGTACAAAAATCCTATTTTTGTTATGTCATGTTTATTAGAAATGGTTTGTTTCCAGGGATTGGTATACTGTGGCAAAGTAAGAATGTTTACATGATCTTGATGATAATAAGAATTACTTTGGACATTCAGATATCACTTACAGCAGGTGAAGATGTGACAGCTGGCAATGTTTACACTGTTATGCAACTGCTGAACTATATTTTATGTTTTGAAGTACAGGTACATAAGTCTCTCTGGCGGATTAAAGAAAACATTGATCCTCTGTGGCAGATTCTCTTGGGCATGTTTATACCAATTCATCTGTAAATCAGGTTTTATTGCCTGTTTAGCAGTGGAAACATCCACTACGTGCAAAATCTTTATTCCTAATTGATTGTGTTGACATTGAGTTGATGGTAAATAGAAGATCAGAATGAAATAAATAAAAAATTCTCATACAATTCTTATATAGCCATAGAAAGGAAACCTGTAACAAGGCAATTTTGAAGGCCATTACCAACTGCTACGGTACTTCTCAAAAATGCTAGTTGCCTGGATATTATGCTGATCCTTTGGCTTCAGTGGTTTTAGTGACTATTAAAGGACAAGTTCACCTTTGTAACATGTTACACTGGCCGATCATAGATTCTTCCTGCAGTTCAGTAACTCCCTGCCCATGTGAGCAGATAGCTGACTGAAAGTCTGTAGGAGCTTTGCATTGCACCCGCTATCTGCTGATCACTTACAGGCTGCAGTGAACGGAAAAAAAAAAATGAATTTTTTTACCAGCAAAAATGTGCATTTACCATTATTATTATTATTATTTTGTTTTTATGAAAAGTGAACTTATCCTTTAGAGAACAATAGTGCAGATCAGGAGCTTACAACTCTACTGGCTGCTTGTTTGTTTTTCCTCAGTTATTTGGAACCTTTTGAAACCAGAGACAGTCTGGCAACTATAATGTTCAAATTAGGGGGTTTAGTTATATTATAGCATTCTAAATAATTCTTCAGTGACAGATTTCCTTCAGTCTACCAGTTTCTGCCAACATTTCTTCACAGAAGTACAGTAGATATTTTCCTTTTTTCTAGTTAAAGTGTTACTAAACCCAGGACCCTGCATTCACTATATCTGGTCTCTGTACACAGAACATGGAAATGCAATTATTTTAGTAAATATTAGGATCCTGACCCTCTGTCTGAACAGTGCTGATTTGCCCTGTGCTGATCACATGCACCCTCCCAAGAAAAAATAACTCTCTAGCAATACACATCAAACTGAACATGTGCAGAGTGACTCCAAATGCTCTGTCTTATTAGGAGATGGATTGGGGACAGTGGAAGAAGGGGAGGATCAGAGAAGACAGGATCAAACTGCCTTTTTACACAATGCAGAGGATTAACCCCCTAGGTTCCACAGTGAGTATAATAAGCATGCTCTACTGCATATACAGACTGATTTTACTGTTGTGGGTTTAGTAAAACTTTTAGCTGTTTCTTGAAACAGCCACAGGTCGTGTCATGACCTTGGTTTCACTGTGTAATTATAAGAAATCGCCTGTCTCTAGTTTAAAAAAGACAATACTAAGGCAGGCCATACTTTATGCAATTTTCTTTCCTTCAACCACTAGTTAAAGGAAAGAAAATAGCTTGATTCCCCACAGAATTGCTCCCTCCCATGGAGCCATCAGAATGCAATGCTTACTGCTTGTGGCTATAACCGCCGGCAGTGATAGCATTAATAAAATATGACAGGCTGGTTGTACTGAAGTCGATTGATTGACTTCAGTACTATCAGCCTGCCCATACATGGATTGAAATTCGGGACAGTTCCTGCAGAAACAGACAAATTTGGATCCACCTATGGCCAGCTTAAGCCTAGGAGGTGTTTAATTTAAGTAGGTAGTCTAATATTTTTTTGTTTGATCAGGGTTTTCTCTTTCTTGAATAAAGCCTTTCTATTTGTGTTGTAATGTCCACCTGCTGATGTTTTTAGATGTCTGTCTATCATTAGCTGTTGCTCCTTTAAAAAAAACAACCTTACTGCTGATGAAGGTTTGAAAGCCATTTAAAACCCATTGCACGCTAAGGCACCTTTCACAGTGGCCAGATCCAGTTTTGATCCGCTGGAGATCCATCCGCTGATCCCCTGCTGTGCTAAGTGGAGTGGACAGATGACAGGTCCGTGCCCGCTCCGTTAATGCAGGACGGACATGGACAGAGCTGTACGTTTTACACCTGAATGCCTTCTGGTTAGATTCGGCCAGCTGGAGGGGAACAGATCAGATCCCCTTCCGTCTTTCTTTTTATTGGATCAGACCCAGAGGTAGCCGGGTGTAAACAGACATAAGTCCGTTGCATCCAATGCTCCATAGAGGAGAATGAAGGGTCCGATCGGGCCCGGCTGTAGAATGGACAGCCAGACCTCATCAGACCTCTTGTGTGCAACGGGCCTTAACCACTTGCCCACTGGGCACTTAAACCCCTTTCCTAACTGGACCAATTTTCAGTTTTCAGTGCTCTCACATTTTGAATGACAATTACTCAGTCATGCAACACTGTACCCATATGAATTTCTTGTCATTTTTTATTCCACACAAATAGAGCTTTTTTTTGGGTGGTATTTAATCACCACTGGGTTTAAAAAAAAATTCACTATAAATGAAAAAAGACCGAAAATTTGGTAAAAAAAAAAAAAATATGTTCAATACAGGGCATTTATACACCCTTCCTGCCCAAACCAATTTTCAGCTTTCAGTGCTCTCACACTTTGAATGACAATTACTCACGCATGACGTGTGAAAATCAATATTTCCCTATGGGAGCCGTCTTAACTGGTCCGACACATGTCGGTCCGACTTTGAAAATGCTCCCTGTATTACTTCGGTCCGACTTTGATCCGACTTCAATGATAGTCAATGGGCTGAAGTCGGATCAAAGTCGGACCTTAGTCTTGCATGATCCGACTTTGGCATGCGACCTGGTATGGTTCAGGAGGGAGGGGGGGCCGCTCTCTCGTCCCCCCCCTCTTCCCCTGCGGCCTGCCAGGTTGCATGCTCGGATAAGGGTCTGGTTTGGATTTTGGGGGGGACCCCCACGCCGTTTTTTCGACGTAGGGGTTCCCCTTCAAATCCAGACCAGACCCAAGGGCCTGGTATGCTCCTGGAGGGGGAACCCATGCCAGTTTTTTATTTAAAATTTGGCCTGGAGTTCCCTATTGGCGGGGATCCAAGTCGGATCCCCGTTCATTGAAAGTCGGACATATGTCGGCTTCATGTCGCGGGGCAAAGTCGGATCCAAAGTAGGACAGCTGTCGTGTCGCACTAGTGTGAACCCAGCCTATCTCATTTCTTGAAACCCTAACAAGCCAGGAAAGCACAAATACTTTTATAATAATTCCAAGGTATTTAGTAAGAGGCATGGTACATTTTTTGAAGTTGTAATTTTTTTCCCACAATTCTTGGGAAAATTAAGAATTTTTCTTTTTTTTTTTTTTACACAAAATTGTCATAATAACAAGTTAGTTCTCTCACACAGCTCATGCATACTTACAATGACACACCAAAATACATTTTGCTGCTCCTCTTGAGTATGGCGATACCACATGTGTGGGACTTTTACACAGCCTGGCCACATACAGAGGCCCAACATGTAAGTAGCACCTCCAGGCATTCTAGGAGCAGAAATTACACATCTCATTAGATTACAACCTATCACACTTTTGAAGGCCCTGGAGCACCAAGACAATGGAAACGCCCACAAAATGACCCCATTTTGGAAAGCTAACACCCCAACGTATAATCTATGAGGCATATTGAGTCTTTTGAACGGTTCATTTTACTCTTTCGTTCATGGACGGACACAGCTTCCTCTTGACAAGTGGGTATTATCCTCCATTTAGGAGTGACTAGCAGAAAAACTTGTAGAAAGTGTTTACACATCACACCTTATACAGTACCGCCCAGGGGGTGGACCCTCTGGGTATAACCCCTCTCTCTGCACCTCGCAGATCAGTTTTTTTCTGCCTAACATAGGAGAAGGACATGGCTCCCTTCGGGCCCATTGGTCCGGGGTTTTTTTTTTCTACGTTTCTACATTTTTTGTTCCTGCGATCTTCGATCAACTGCCGACTGGGTGACAGGTTGGATCCCAGATCCTTGTAGTCTCCCCAGTTTCAGCCATCGAGCGTGTGCCGACCCTAGCTACGCGCTGGGTTTTCCACGACATGCCCGTCACTCCTCGGGTGGCTGGTGAGCTTATGCTCCAGGGCATGCATATGATCGGTCTCTATGGCTCAATCACAGCATGCCGGGCTGACAGTCACCTCCGTAACTGCGCGGAAGATGATCTGTCCGGAATGTCTTTCAGCATAATCCATGCAGGAAAGGTAAGTAGTTCCCCTGCTTCGGCAGGAAGACTTGGCTGGACATTCCTGGAGAGATCAAGTAAGTGGTTTTTGCCCTTTCTTTCCTCTCTCCCTGCCTTCCCTCCTCCCTGGGCTCTGAAGCTAAGGCTGGTTGCTCCATTTGGAGCGGGACTGCGCTGTAGCCTGTCATTAAAATGTCAATGTGCTGCTTACCTGTGTGTGCTTTCTCCCTCCATGCTGTCGGCGGCCATTTTTTTGTGTTCCACACCTGTTTTGGCCTCTATCTATCGCTTGGTGGCCATTTTCTTGTGGTTCGCGCCTGTATGAATCTACCGCCGCTCGGCGGCCATTTTTTTGTGGTCCGCGGCCGCTTTGGCCTCTGTCGACTGCTCGTGGCCATTTTCTTATGGTCCACACTGTTCTTCAGCACGGCCACTCGGCGGCCATTTAGTGGAAGTTTTTGGCCTCTAGGGTGCATTCTACAGGTGCGAAAGTATACAGACACACGTTGACGGGGATCAGACTGACAGGCAGCGGAGCAGATGGCAGCAGTAGCGGTACTGTTCTAAGGGTGGTGAGTCCTCTGGGAGACCCTGCATCTCTGTAGCAGCTAGGAGGGTGGTCTATTGATACCTTGCCTTGAGTCCCTGTGGGTGTCAGGCGCGTGGGTCAGCATGACGTCAGAAGCAAACGTCTTTTTCCCTGAAACACCTGAGTTGGCAGCTGGTGCCCCTGATGTATCTGTGGACGCTATGTCAGCAATCCTGGAGGCTTTTGTTGCCAAGGTGGAAGTGGTGCATTGGGAACACGGGGGTAGGAAACGCCCCCTTCCCCCGCCATCTTCTGGGGATAATTCTGATGCAGAACCAGGCCCAGGCTATGGCTCATGGCCCTGATTCTGATGCATCAGAGACTGCGGACAGTGAGAATGACTCCAGGTCCGGGTCAACATGCGAAAAGGCTTTGGTATCTGACCTTATCACTGCAGTGCGGGATACGCTGAAATTGGAGAATGCTGCAGAAGCAGCAGAGACGGCGGTCCCCTTTGGGTTCCGTAAGCCGGCCCGCACTGCTAAGGTGTTTCCTATCTTGATAAGCTTTTATACAAGGAGTGGGAAAACCCACTGAAGGTTTTTGCAGCCCCAAAATTTTTTGCGGTCGGGTACCTCTTTAAGGAGAGCTTCCTGAAAAAATGGTCCTCTCCCCCGATAGTGGACCCCCTTGTGTCCAGACTTAACAAGGTTACCACGATTCCAGTGGAAGAGGCTTCTGTCTTCAAGGACCCTGTGGACAAAAAGGCTAAGGCACTCGCTCGCTACCTATACACAGTGGTGGGCTCAGTGGTGCGTCCAGCATTGGCTGGAGCTTTGGTGTCTCAGACACTTACTGAGTGGGCAAAGATGCTACTCCAGGGGTTAAAGGCACGGGAGGCTCCTCTGAATGAGGTAGCTTTGGCCAAACCAGTTGGTACAGGGCCTTAAGTTTGTCTGTGAATCGGACATGGATACTATCCCCTTGCTGTCTAGAGCCTCACTTTATGCAGTGGCATTACGCCGCCTAATCTGGCTAAAGTGCTGGTCTGCGGACCAAGAAAGCCCTGCTGGATCTGCCCTTTAAAGGCGACAGACTTTTTGGGGCCTCTCTGGATGACATCATTAAAGATGCCACAGGAGGTAAGAGCACGTTGTTTCCGCAATCCAAAAAGGGTAAGGAGCCACACAATAGGCAAGGGCCCTCCTTTACTACACACAAGCGTTTTTTTCGTCCGCCCAGGGCGGCAGGTAAAAGATCCCAGGCTGATAAAGCGCCTGCTCAGGGACAAAAGCGTCCTTGGTTTCACAAGCCCAACAAGCCTGCGGACAAATCTACGTCCACATGAAGGTCTGCCCCCACCCATCTCTCGGGTAGGGGGACATCTTTGCGAATTCGCGACTCGGTGGACATCTCTGATCTCCAACCGGTGGGTTTGCGAAGTAATCTCCTCAGGCTACAAGATAGAGTTTCTCTCTTGTCCGCCGAACAGATTCTTTCCCTCCAACTTCCAGCTTCAGCTGACCCGTCGGGAGGCCCTGTATGGCGCAGTCCAGGATCTGCTGGAACGCGGGGTGATCATTCCTGTCCCAGGGCAGGAACGGTTTCAGGGGTTTTACTCAAATCTGTTCGTAGTGCCAAAGAAGGATGGGGTTCGTCCAATCCTGGATCTCAAGGCTTTGTGTAGGTACAAAGATTCCAGATGGAGTCGGTTCGGTCTGTAGTCACTGCTCTCTATCCAGGGGACTTTCTGGCATCCTTGGACATCAAGGACACATACCTGCATGTTCCCATATGCTCCAGATATCAGAGGTTTCTGCGCTTTGCAGTTGGGGGGGACCACTATCCGTTTGTGGCCCTCCCGTTTGGCCTGGCATCGGCACCCAGGGTTTTCACCAGGGTGCTCGTCCTGATTCTGGCCCTTCTAAGACAGCGGGGCATCGCTATCATGGGCTACTTGGATGACCTTCTTATTGCTTCAAGCTCAGAATTAGATGTGAGCGTGTCTATAACCTGTCAGACTCTCAGAGATTGTGGTTGGGTGCTAAACACGCAAAAGTCAGTATTGGTGCCGACTCAAGGCCTAGTATATCTGGGGTTGATTCTGGATTCCTCACAGGCAAAGGTTTTCCTTCCTGTGGAAAAGATGCAGACCCTTTGGGATATGGTGCGGCAGTTGACATCCAAAAGATGGACGTCACTCCGTTTTTGCATGCGAGTCTTGGTGGGCCTCATGGTAGCCTCCTTCGAGGCGGTTCCATATGCTCAATATCACACACGATTGTTGCAGAAGGAAATTCTGTCCAGATTGGACAAATGCCCATCATCCCTGGATTATCAAATCCGGGTAAGCCACCTAGTCAGGACATCCCTGGTATGGTGGCTGACATCACCGGCACTTCTGTCCGGAAAGTCGTTCCTTCCTGTTCACTGGATGGTGATCATGACGGACGCCAGCCTTACCCGTTGGGGGGGGGGGGGGAGTCTGGGGTGTTAAGTAGACGCAAGGTCGCTGGACCCCGGAGGAATCCTGCCTGCCGATCGATGTCCTGGAACTCCGGGCGATCACGCTGTGCCTCTTCAAATGGTCTCAGAGGCTGCAAGGGCGTCCAGTCAGGATCCAGTCAGACAATGCCACAGCGGTGGCATGTGTCAATCATCAAGGAGGAGCAAGAAGCTCAGCTGCAGCATCAAAGGCTGCTTGCATCCTGTGGTGGGCAGAAAGGAGCGTACCGGCCCTGACGGCCGTGTACCTTCCGGGTGTGGTGAACTGGCAGGCGGACTACCTGAGTCGCCAAATACTGGACCAAGGAGAGTGGTCCTTACACCCGGATGTGTTCCAGCTCCTCTGCCAAAGATGGGGCACGCCAGACGTAGATCTCCTGGCGTCCCGACTCAATCGGAAGGTATTGAGGTTTGTGGTCCGGTCAAAGGACCCATGGGCAGACGCAACGGACGTGTTGGTGGCATTGTGGGGTCAGTTTCGGCTAGTCTATGCCTTCCCTCCCATGAGGCTCCTTCCTCATCTGCTTCGCAGAGTGGAGGCAGAGGGGATTCCAATGATCCTGATCGCTCCAGATTGGCCTCAGCGTCCTTGGTACGCCGATCTAGTAAGTCTGGTAGCAGACGTCCCCTGGCGCCTACCACTACAGGAAGACCTGTCGCAAGGTCCCATACTCCATCCTGCTTTACAGTCACTGGCTTTAACGGCATGGCTATTGAGAACCAGGTTCTGAGAGACCGGGGCCTGTCAGATTCGGTGATCTCTACCATGAGAAGTGCTCGGAAGCCGTCCTCTAGGAAGGTTTACCATCGCACTTGGAAGGCCTACATATCCATGTGTGAGGAAATGAAGTGGCACTCACGTACTTATTTGGTCTCCAGAATCCTGCTGTTCCTACAGCGTGGGGTGGACCAAAGGCTTGCCTTAAGTACGATTTAAAGGGCAGATATCTGCCCTGGCTGTCTTTTTTCAGCGATCCCTGGTGGCTCACTCTCTTGTGAGTACGTTTGTGCAGGGGGTTCGACATGTGGCTCCTCCGGTCCGTCCCCCACTACCTCCATGGGACTTGAACCTGGTCCTCTTGGTGCTTCAGAAGTCACCATTTGAGAACATTAGGGAAATTCCCTTGTTGACACTTTCTCAAAAAGTGGTCTTTTTGGTGGCTGTTATGTCAGTTAGACGGGTTTCTGAGCTGGCAGCCTTGTCATGCAAGGCTCCTTATCTGGTTTTCCACAAGGATAAGGTGGTGCTGCATCCGCAGCTTTCTTTCTTCCTAAAGTCGTTTCGGCTTTTCATCTCAATGAAGACATTGTACTTCCATCCTTGTGTCCTCATCCGTCGAATCCTAAGGAGTTGACGTTGCATTCCTTGGACGTTGTCCGAGCTCTGAGAGTATACTTATCTGCTACTGCTCCGTTCCGGAGGTCAGACTCACTGTTTGTTTCGGTGGCTGGTCCCAAGAAGGGCCTAGCGGTCTCGTCGGCCACCATCTCTAGGTGGATCCGACAGATAGTGATTCAGGCTTACGCCATAAAAGGTCGGGCGCCCCCCTTTCGACCAGGGAATAGGTGCCTCTTGGGCTTTCCGACATCAAGCGTCTGTTTCCCAATTATGTAAGGCGGCGACTTGGTCGTCCGCTCACACTTTCAAAAAATTCTACAAGGTTGATGTAGGTGCATCTTCGGATGCTTCTTTCGGCCGCAAAGTTTTGCAGGCGGCCGTTTAGAGTTGCAACTCCTCGACGAGGAGCTCTGTTTTGTTTTGGGGTGAAGTTTACTTTTATGCTGTTCCCACCCCTCGTTTTTTTACACTGCTTTGGGACGTCCCACTTGTCAAGAGGAAGCTGTGTCCACCCATGAACGAAAGAGTAAATAGGATTTTTGTATTCACCGTAAAATCCTTTTCTCTGAGTTCATGGACGGACAAAGCACCCACCCCTCCTTTTTAAGTTTGCTGCTTTTTGATGCACTGATCTGCGAGGTGCAGAGAGAGGAATTATACCCAGAGGGTATACCCAGTGATTTAGGGTCACTCCTAAATGAAGGATAATACCCACTTGTCAAGAGGAAGCTGTGTCCATCCATGAACTCAGAGAAAAGGATTTTACGGTGAGTACAAAAATCCTATTTTTTCCAGAAGTTTTTGTAAAATATGGAAAAAAAATGAAAACTCCTTCTTTTTTTTTTTTTTTACACAAAGTTGTCAATTTATAAGATATTTTTAACACATAACGTACATAGCAAAAATGACACCCCAAAATACATTCTGCTACTCCTGAGTATGGCAATACCACATGTGTGAGACTTTTACATAGCCTGGCCACATACAGAGGCCGAACATTGAAGTAGCACCTTCTGGCATTCTGGGAGCATAAATTACACACACAAATTCCTGCCAACCTATCACATTGTTGAAGGCCCTTCATATTTCTAACCCATAGCATGTACTGTACATACCAATTACAAACCAAGATACATTCTTCTGAGCAAAGAGTAAAAAAAGATTACCTGCGGTTATAGTAGTGCAGTGGTCCACAGAGGAGAGCATCGGTCAAGGTAGCAGGCAGGGATGTGGTCAGCAGCAGCGAAAGGATCGTCCATGCAGCAGGCAGGAATACTGTCCATAGTACATGCAGCAGGCAGAGATATGGTTAGTGCAGCCAAAGTATTGGTCCAGGCAGCAGACAGGACCATCAAGTTTAGGGCTCTATCAGGAAAGAATGGGGACAGGGGTAGAGGCTTCTCCCACCCAAATCGCTTTGAAGCCTCTGGGCAACCAGACACTGTTCTGGGAACACAGAAAACCAAAAACAGTTTTTCGCAACTCAGAGCACTATTCTGGAGCCCCTCACATATGTGAGACCCCTGTGTAGCAGGGTGACAGATCAGTCCAAGGGGCAGGCAAAAACATGGTCAACAAGCCGAGGTCAGTGCAGGTAAAAGGCAGAAATAGACGGTAGACAGAGGCATAGTCGATACAGTCCAGGGTCAGTTCACGTGAAAGGCAGAAACATGGTGGAAAAACAATGCAGATGGCAGGCAGAGGCATAGTCAATAGTCCAGGGTCAGTTCACGTGAAAGGCAGAAATATGGCAGATAAACAATGCAGACGGCAGGCAGAGGCATAGTCGATAAACAGGCCAGGGTCAGTTGAGTTGAGGCACTAGGTTGGTTGGTTGAGGCAGCAGGGAAATAATCAGCACAGAAATTGAAACGGGGGAAATGGCAGTCTATTAGAAATTTGGGCTAGTAGTTTTCGAGTGTGATATCGCTTGAAGCATTCTCCGATGCATAGGCCAGGTTGAAAGGCACAGTCGGGACAATGGAAACTGGTGTCTTTCCTAATTCCTCTTTTGCTGCACACCCTAAAAAATTTTTTTGGGCGTCTTCTTCCGGTTGCTGATGGTGGAATATTGTCAGGAAAATGGCGCTCATGCAGTCTGCTGACACAATCGGAGCGAATGCTTTCTGGGGGGGAGCCTTGCTGATAGATCAGGGCAGTTGCAATATTTTCGATAAATCTAATAAAGGGGTTGGGGGGGCGTGGCCTGGCGGGACATGTGAGCGGACGTCTTTCCTAGCAGCTCTGAGATCCCTCTGAACAATCCTCTGCAATCCTCTTTACCTGCCACCCAATAACGCCCGAAAACCTCGCTACACCCTCGGGAAACACCCTGGGATACCTTCTGGTGGATTCTGGTGGATGGGAAAGAGAAAGGGAAGGAAACAGCCTGCGGTTAGAATGAGCATCACCACTCGCTCTGGCCAAGATGGCCGCCGCAACAACAGCACCGCTGCGCCATTCTCTTCACTGGCATCCACCCCAGATCTCTTTGAGGAGGAACCTGACTTGTCCATGCCACCATGCGGGACCTCCGCTAGGTTTTTGCAGTTTGGGATCAAAGCCAGCCCTTTGTTTTTGTTTTTTGGGCCTGGCAGGGGAACATGCTGGGCTGTTGCCTATGCTACAATTCTATCGGATTGTAATATCTCTGGTTGTTAGAATGAGTGCTGAATGTGTGTGTACGTGTGTATGTGTGTGTGCGGGTGTGTGTGTGTGACTGTGTTTGCCTGCCTACACCCCCACCTTTGCCCTGCTTGGCCTACTGCTATCCATATCACTGTTATACTTTGTCAGCATGTCTACAGTTAAATGTATCTCCTGGAATGTCCGGGGGTTAAATTCCAAATTTAAACGGGCCTCCATGTTTGATTTCCTCAAGGTGCACAACCCTCATATCTTATGTTTACAGGAAACGCACCTTGTGGGGTCAAAGGTGTTGGCTCTGAAAAAACACTGGGTCATGCATGGGTATCACTCTACGTACTCTAACTATGCAAGAGGGGTGTCCATTCTGATTCGGAAGGGGCTCCCCTTTTCATGTGAAAGGGTGGCCTTGGACCCTAAGGGTCGCTATGTTTTTCTCCAATGCAAAATATACTCTGTGCCTATTCTGCTGGTGGTTGTGTACGCTCCTCCCCCGGTCACAACTGAGATTTTTACTGATCTAAGTGTACAGCTTTCCACCTTCCCAACATTGGCTACTCTACTGGTGGGAGATTTCAACTCGGTGATTGATCCTGAAAGGGACCGGTTGAAGCCTCTACAGCATGACTCCAAACTTTTCAGTCAGTGGTGTGCCTCTTTTGGTTACGTTGACCTCTGGAGGCATGGCCATCCTTTGGACCGGAAATATACATGCCAATCTCGTACGTACCGTACTCTTTCCAGGCTGGACTATGCTTTGGGGACCCCTGACATGGTCCCTAATATTCAGACAGTATCACACATACACCAGACGTTATCTGATCACTCAGCTGTATCCATTGAGGTGGGGTTGGGCCACAGGCCCACGTTTCGGATGTGGAGGCTAAGCCCTCACTGGGTAGCCACGGCCGAACTTCAAGAGCCGGTTCGGCTAGATATGTCTCACTATTGGGGGGACAATGCCGGATCGGCTTCTTTCGGCACCACGTGGGACGCCTTTAAGGCGTCCGTAAGGGGGTCATACATCTCAAACATTGCTAGGCATCGTAGATCGTCTCAGGCTGCCCTTGTGGCTTTGGAGTCTTCCCTGGTGGCAGCCAGGGCCCGCTTTTCTGCACTCCCCACCCCGGACTCACATGGGGTCCTGGTGGGGGCGCATAGGGCCCTGGATCTCCACAGGGTGGAATTGATAACCAAACAACAGTTGTATCTGTCGGCTAGGTTACATGAACACAGTGGTAAAAATGGTAGGCTGCTGGCATACTTGGCCCGCACGGATTTCCCGGACAGAACGGTACAGCAAATTCAATTGCCGGACGGTTCTGTCACGTCAGACCCCTTGCTTATAAACTCCACGTTTAAAACCTTCTATGAAACTCTGTATACTGCCCCGCCCCCCCCCCCCCCCCGACCGAGATTGAGGTACTGGGATTCTTTGAATCCCTCCAATTCCCTGTTTTAGAGGACACACATAATCGGATACTTGATAAGCCCCTGACTGTGGAGGAGGTAGCTGAGGCCATTGGCTCGCTCCCTCCTAACAAAGCCCCAGGATTGGACGGACTACCTGCTGAGTGGTATAGGAACTATGCTGAAGACATGTCTGTGAGGCTGCATTCTTTGTTCGAACAAGCACTGAAGGAGGGAGTGCTTCCCTCCTCCATGTGTGAGGCCCTGATAGTGGTGCTCCCCAAGCCTGATAAGGACAAACTGCAATGTGGGTCCTACAGACCGATCTCCCTGCTAAACAGCGACGTTAAGGTGTTGGCCAAGATCATAGCTATAAGACTGCAAAAAGTTATTCTCCACCTTATCCACAGAGACCAGACGGGGTTTATGCCTGGAAAGAGTACGTATGACAATATTCGTCGGTTGCACCTGCATATTCACAGGGCAGCCGCCGAAAATAAGAGTGGCCTGGTATTATCCTTGGATGTGCTCAAAGCTTTTGACACTGTTAGTTGGTCTTTCCTTTGGGAAACTATGCACCGGATGGGATTCAGCTCTAGATTTATTCAATGGATTTGGTTATTGTATACTAGCCCTAGGGCTAGAGTAAGCACTAATAGAGATGTATCCGAGGGTTTTACACTGCAGAGGGGTACCAGGCAGGGCTGCCCGCTCTCGCTGCTCTTGTTCGCCCTGGCTATCGAGCCTCTGGCTCTGGCGGTGCAACAGACGGCGACGGTGGGTGGCATCTGTTACGGGGCCCTCTCAGAAAAAATCTCCCTTTATGCTGACGATGCCCTGGTCTACCTGGATGGTTCTGAACAATCTTTTACCTCCCTTATGGGGGTTGTAGAGGAATTTGGAAGGGTCTCCGGGTTGCGTGTGGGATGGGATAAATCGGTAGCTTTTCCCATAGGCCCTAAGCGGGATTATAACTACCTTTCAACGTCCAAATTGACCATTCAACCTACATTTAAATACTTGGGCATAAGTATCAACGTGGATCTGTCCTCATATGAGGCGCTCAATGTTTCCCCGATTGTGGCACATATGGAGAGCAGGCTGCGGACTTGGGCCTCCTTACCACTTAATCTGATTGGTCGGGTGAATATTTTCAAGATGATATACCTGCCAAAATTTTTATATGTTTTTCGGGCATCTCCGATTTTTTTGTTTAAAAAGTTTTTTAATAAACTCAATTCCCTCCTCTGCACTTTTCTTTGGCATGGCTCACACCCACGGATTGCTAGGGCCTCTCTTCAAGCAGCTAGGCTTGACGGCGGGCTGGCATGTCCAAATTTGAGACTGTATTTTTTGGCGGCACAGTTAACATACGTTTACGATTGGTTCCTGGAGACCCCTTCCTCCTGCTCTACTGCCCTACTGGGGGCGTTTATGAAGCCTGGGGACTCCCTGGTCGACGGCCTGCACAGGTCAGTGCCCGGGAGATGTTCCCGGGGCTCCCCGATAGACGTAAGTTGGCTGGCCTGGCATGAGGGTAACGGTGTACTCACGGGTTCGGACGGGATATCTCCCAATACACCCTTGTGGAAAAACCCTAATTTCTCTGAGCTTCTGGGGCACCCCGATTCTATGTGGTGGACCAGACTGGGGGTCCGGCAAGTTTCACACATCTTCGTACAAAACACGTTTATCTCCTTCGTGGAAGTAAAAACAAGGTTTGGAGTGGCAGACAAATTCCTGTACAAATATCTATTACTGCGCCACGCGATTCGGGCGCAGTTTGGGGGAATGACCCAGGAGCTCACAGAAACACCTTTAGAGGTGCTCCTGTCGTGCCAAGATATTGACAAGCTGGTCACGACTATATATTCCCGCCTGCAGTCGGTGGGGGTCAAACCCTTCCAGATTGCTCAGAGGAAATGGGAGTTGGAGATTCCGGGGGTGACCGAGGAGGCGTGGGAGGAGGCCTCGGAGGCCTGCTTCCTAGATCTTATCGGCTCCAACGATCGGTATGTACAATTTAAATTTATACACCAGTTGCACTATACTCCTGCCAGGTTGGCTCACATGGGATTCAGTTCTGCTGCTTCCTGTTCTAGGTGTGGCTCCACTGAGGCTGGTTACTTGCATATGTTCTGGTCATGCCCGGGCCTATCAGAGTTTTGGAGAGAAGTGTTTGTATTCTTTAAGGACACCCTGAATGTACCCCTTCCCCACACACCGGAGGTGGGACTGTTGGGTGTGCTAAATGACTCTGTCCCCGCAGTCCATACTCGAACCCTGGCACGCACGATACTATTTTATGCTAGAAAAATTATACTATTGCAATGGAGGAGTGCCTCTGGTCCGGACATTCAAATGCTATATAGGACTGTTAAGGTCCTACCCATGTTCAAATGTATATACAAGGGCAGGGCCTGCTCGCAGAAGTTCTACAAAATCTGGCAACCTTGGCTTGACATTGAGGATTCCTTCTGGAGGGACACCCCACTGTCCCAGCCCTAGGGGGGAGCGGTTGCAGGCGGTATGGATATGTTTTGGGAACTGATGGGAGTTCAGCTGGGGAGTGTGCGGCGGCGGGGTGGGGGGTGGGGGGGCGCTGTGCGTGAGTGTGAGTGTGTGAAGGTTGTGTGTATCTGCTCTCTACGAGCTTGTTTACAACTAATGACTATGGATACTGTATACTATTAAGGGATGTACTGGGGTACCTTGGATGTCCCACGCGGCTCATCCAATACCCAGTAAATGTTGTTACTTTCCTCCGTTGAGGATTTGGGGCTAATATTGTCCTCAAGGTTTTTTATTTTGTACTCCTAAAGCGAGATATATTTTTCTCTATGTCGGATGTAAAAGATATGTGCAATGTAACCGTTTATGTACCTCCTTGAACGCTGTACTGTGTAAAATTTAAATAAAAAGAGTTTTAAAAAAAAAATAAAGGGGTTGGGCATTTCTGTTGATTTTTGATAAGTTACGTATGCATTATAAATGGCCAAATGGAAGAAGTATATTGCAACTTTTTTGTACCAGAAGACGGACTTTTGTGTTGAAAGATAGGGCTGCAGCATTTGATCGTTAAAATCCACCCCCCCATGAACTTATTGTATTCGTTGATACAGCAAGGCTTTTGAACGGTACCGCATCTTCTTCGAAGTTCCACCGAGGTGTCATTGTGTATAGTGGACATGATGTAAACATCTTTCTTATCCCTCCACTTCACGGCCAACACTTCCTTGTTTCCTCAGGCTTACTTGCCGATTCCTCCCTTTGTAGCCTTGTGGTGACTAAACGCTGTGGGAAGCCTTTCCTGTTTTTTCTTGCAGTACCACAGGCCAAAGTTTTATTCAGGAATAGGTGGCGAAAAAGGGGCAAACTGGTGTAGTAGTTGTCCATGTAAATATGATACTCCTTTTGGAGGAGTGGGAATGCCATCTCCCATACAATTTTCCCGCTTATTCCCATGTACGTTGGACACTCAGGGGGCTGGAGCTGGGAGTCTTTGCCTTCGTACACACGAAAGGCATTCACATATCCAGAGGAGCTTTCATAGAGCTTGTTGAGCTTCAAGCTGTACCTTGCATGCTTACTGGGAATATACTGCTTGATTCCCAGCCGGCCTGTGAAATGGACCAGGGATTCGTCCACAGAGATGTTCTGGTCAGGGATGTAAAGTTTGGGAAAACCTCTTATTAAAAAAATCTATTAGGGAGCGAATTTTATACAATTCATCAAAGTCCGGATGATTTCGGGGGGGGGGGGCACACTGCGAGTTGTCACTGAAATGCAGGAACCACATGATAATGTCATAGCGGTACCTGGACATCACAGCTGAAAAAATTGGCATATGGTGGATGGGCTTGGTAGACCAATATGAATGCAGTTCATTTTTTATGTAAGCCCCATGTTGAGCGTAAGGCCTAAAAACAATCTAAGCTCCTCCACTGTTAAAGGGTCTCCATTAAAAAGGGTGGGTATAGCATGAGTTGGGGTTGTTTTGTATGTAATGACAGGCAAAAAGATTGGTTTGGTCCATGATGCTTTGAAGTAACTCATCAGGGAAAAATACATTTAAAAAATCAATTTCAGAGAAATCTTCGGTGTTTGGCCTGCACACCTGGCTGTGCTGTGAAAGGGGGGATTGTGGCTGACCCTGTGCTAGAAGGCAGCCACAATGGGTTTTGCCAAGGCATCCAGAAGATGGGTTCTTCGGCGTGGAATTCCAGAGCTTGTACTGGGCCTTTCCTCCTGGGGTCTAGCAGTGCTTGTACTAGGCCTCTCCTCCTGGGGTCTAGCACCATTGGTATTTGCTGATTGGCCATTGGGGTGTCTGGCGCTGCTGGTAGCTGCCTGGAGTTCAGACCGTCTTCTTTTTGGACGGACTACTTCCTCCTCCGATTCGGATGTACTGCCTTCGGGGGGGCTTGCGAACCAGAATCAGAACTGTAATCAGAACTGTACTGGGCGGTGAGAGCTCCCCGCTTCTCTCATCGGTCAGGGTTAGCATTTGCCTCTTCTGGAGTGTATAATCTTCTGGACATGGCGGCTGTATGACAGGGCTGCACGACAAGGACTAATGGTCTGTACGTCAGCTAGAAATTGGCTGCACGTCAGGCACTGCTGGGCTCACGGGACAGGTACTCAGATGGGGGTGACAGGTACTCCTGATGGGGGTGACGGGTACTCAGGTACTCCTGATGGGGGTGACGGGTACTCAGGTACTCCTGATGGGGGTGACGGGTACTCAGGTACTCCTGGGGGTGACGGGTACTCGGGAACTCCTGATGGAGGCGATAGGTACTCCTGATGGGGGCGACAGGTACTCAGTTACTCCTGATGGGGGCGACAGGTACTCGGGTACTCTTGATGGGGGGGTGACAGGTACTCGGGTACTCTTGATGGAGGGGTGACAGGTACTCGGGTACTCTTGATGGGGGGTGACAGGTACTTTTGATGGGTGGTGATAGCTACTCAGGTACTCTTTATGGTGGGTGACAGGTACTCTTGATGGGGGGTGACAGGTACTCAGGTACTCTTGATGGTGGGGTGACAGGTACTCTTTATACGAGGGGGGCAATCTGGGCACAGTAGTGACAATTAGTAACACTGTAACTGTAACGCACTGTTCCGATTTCTCCTTCTCACACAGGCCTCTTGGCCACAGCCGCGGAAACAGGCAGCCGAGGGCAGGAGACCCATCTTGTGTAACCTAGCCGGTGTGAGGTGGGTTTGATGAAAAATTTTGACCTGTATGATGCGGTCCCGGGAAGCAATAACAGAGGTTTTATACGTATTACTAAAGTCTGACCAGTCCTAGTCTACCAGGGAGATGTCCAGAGAGGTCTATTTTACCTGAGCTTTGTGAAACCTGGGGTTAAACTCAGTCATTAGGGCTGCATAATAGGTGGAGACAAGTTTAGTGGGATCTGGCTGTCTGAGCAGTTTTTCCAACGGGGGGCGATCAGTGGGATTATCCAGGGAGCCAAACTGGGCACCAATAGCGTGCCTGAGCTGGTAGTAATAAAATAGGTATGATCTTGGTAGATCGAAGTCTAAACGTAGCTGAGAAAAAGATTTAAAGCCCTGAGCGTTGTACAGGTGGCATAAATATTTAACCCCCCTGGAGTACTAGCGATCTGGAAGGGAGTATAGTTCCTGCAGATTAGGGTTAAACCACAGGGGGTTGTTGGGAGATTTCTGCCAGATGTGCCTGGATACTTTTGTGACAATATAACGGAAAGCGGAAAGGGAAGTGGCAAGTAGGGAGGTTCCGGGGCAATCAGGGACCCGGCCTCTGTAGATAATATTATGTAGGGTTTCAAGGGATGATGCGATGGCTCCCTCTGTGGAGGTACAGGCATTGGCCGGAACCGGGCACAGCCAATCGTTGATGTGCACCAACTGGGATGCCAAATAATATAGAAAGAAGTTGGGAAATGTCAGGCCTGCCAAGTGCGCTGGCAACCGTACTGTTTCAAGTGCTACCTTGGGGGAGCCACCCTTCCACAGGAAAGTAGTACATATTGAATCTATGCGTTTAAAAATAGATTTAGGTATTTTGCAAGGGGAATTGGCAAGAATATAGAGTAATCTCGGTAGGTAGATCATTTTGAGGACGTTGGCCCTCCCCATAAGATCCAGAGGTAGATCCATCCACTGCTTGGTCTGCTCCTGAAGGCGGACCAATAGAGGATCTAAGTTAGATAGATGTATGTTGTTATTAATGGGGTCAGACGGAATGATTGGCAAGAGAGGTCTGAAGTGGGACCTCATACTTACCAACGGGCTGAAATGAATTGCCAAACGCTGGATATGAAGATGGCGGCCGTGTAGTGCATACAGCTGTTGCCGAATAAAATCTATCTTTAGGATTTAATATCTCAAATAGTGATGAGCCGAACACCCCCGGGTTCGGTTCGCACCAGAACCCGCGAACGGACCGAAAGTTCGAACGAACATTAGAACCCTATTAAATACAATGGATGCGAACGTTCGAATTCTAAAGTGCTAATTATAACAACTATTATGCATGTTATTGTCCTAAAAAGGGTTTGGGAACCCGGGTTCTGCACCAGGGGACATGTATCAATGCAAAAAGAAGTTTTAAAAACGGTCGTTTTTCGGGAGCAGTCATTTTAATGATGCATAAAGTGAAAAAAAAAAAGTCAAATATTCCTTTAAATATCGTACCTGGGGGGTGTCTAAAGTATGCCTGTGAAGTGCCACGTGTTTCCCGTGTTTAGAACTGTCCCTGCACAAAATGACACTTCTAAAGGAAAAAAAAGCCATTTAAAACTGCTTGCGGCTTTAATGTAATGTCTGGTCCCGGTAATATGGATGAAATTCTTTAAGAAAAATGGCATAGCTACCCCATGACCCCCCCCCTACCCCAGCCCATTACCAGCCCCTTTGGGTCTTGTATGGATATTAAGGGGAACCCCGCACATAAAATAAAAAAGGCCCTATATACTCTGAACAGCCCTATACAGGCGGTGCATACAAGACAGGGACTGTAGGTTTGTTCTTATGTAGAGTCTGTTTGTAATTTTGAACAGGTACATTTTTGAAGTGTAGCTCCAGACCAAAAATCTATTTTTAAACTTTTTGGAAAACATAGGTAAGGGTTATCACCCCTGTAACATTTGTTTTGCTGTCTGTGCCCCTGTTCAGAACATTTCACCTCACTTTCCGTCCCAATGACAACTCTTTTTGAAATGTGGTCTTTTTCTTGAAACAAGGATTGCTGATAAAGCATCAGTACAGAGGAGACACCTTTCTCCCATATTTATTCTTACAGGAGAGAATTTTCCTTCCTAGTGGTAGATTTCCTCTCACTTCCTGTTGTCTTCTTGCGTTTGCAAGTAGGAGTCGTTTGTAAGTTGGATGTTTGAAAGTAGGGACCTGCCGTATATACTCTGCAGAAATAGGCCCCTTAGTTGTTGGTGTTGGCACAACACTGTAAGCACTCACAGTTACTCTTGGTTGGTGCTGGAACGCCCTGCTGTCAACTATTATATCAGGAATTTTAATTACATATAATTGTTGAACAGTGGTAGTAAAAATTGGGCCTTTGATGGTGGTGCTGGTGCCACAACACTGTAAGCCCTGACAGTTACTCTTGGTGGGTGCAGCAATGGGCCCTGCTGTGAATTATTAGATCAAGAATTGTAATTACATGCCCCTGTTGAACAGGGGCTGAAAAATTGGGCCTTAGGCACTGGTGGCACAACACTGCAACCCCTCACAGATACTGTACTTGGAGCACAGCAATGAGCCCTGTTGCAAAGTATTGCTTCAAAAATTGTAATGACACGCCCCTGTTAAACAGGGGCTGAAAAATTGGGCCTTAGGCACTGGTGGCACAACACTGCAACTCCTCACAGATACTGTACTTGGAGCACACCAATGAGCCCTGTTGCAAAGTATTGCTTCAAAAATTGTAATGACACGCCCCTGTTAAACAGGGGCTGAAAAATTGGGCCTTAGGCACTGGTGGCACAACACTGTAACTCCTCACAGATACTGTACTTGGAGCACAGCAATGAGCCCTGTTGCAAAGTATTGCTTCAAAAATTGTAATTACACGCCCCTGTTAAACAGGGGCTGAAAAATTGGGCGTTAGGCACTGGTGGCGGCACCCATAAACAAAAATGATCTTACAAGCTATCATCATCAATCGTATCATTGAGGACTCGGAGGAGGAGGATAGCCAGTCAACATAACAGCACAGGCACTCAGCATCAGCATCAGTCTTGAAGGGATGTGACATGTTAAAATCAATTAGTCTGTTATATCAGCATCAGGTGTGTGGTAGCTGGTGGTGATCCAAGACTGGTTCATCTTGATGAAAGTCAGTCGATCAACCGAGTCGGTGGACAGGCGCACCCTGTGATCCGTGACAAATCCTCCAGCAGCACTGAATGTGCGTTCCGAAAGAACGCTGGATGCAGGACAGGCCAGTAGCTCAATTGCATACTGTGCAAGCTCTGGCCAGTGATCCATCCTCAAGACCCAGTAAGCCAGAGGATTTTCGGTGGGGAAGGTGTCCAAGTCTGACCTTGCCCCTAGATATTCCTGCACCATGTTTATCAGACGCTGGCGATGGTTGCTGGAACCGATCATACTTTGGGGCTGCGGACTAAAGAATTGTCTGAACGCATCGGTCAGACGGCCACCTTCCCCACCGCTCCTTCTTTGACTGGCCGAAGCCTCAGCAACTCGTTGTCCAGGACCAGGAGTTTGCAACCTCCCAGTCTCTGGGAACGCGTTGCACAGACCTTTCTGCAAGGCCTCCCGGAGTTGTCTCATCCTCTGCTCCCTCTGCGACGGTAACATAAGGTCCGCAACCTTACCCTTGTACCGTGGATCAAGGAGAGTGGCCAGCCAGTAATGGTCCCTCTCCTTGATCCGAAGAATACGAGGATCCTTCCGCAGACTTTGCAGGATCAGGGAGGCCATGCAGCGTAGGTTTGCTGAGGCATTCGCTCCGGAGTCCTCTGGGTCACTAAGGACGACATGATCCGCAGCCACCTCCTCCCAGCCACGTACAAGTCCACTGGTTTCTTGGGACTGTAAATCATCCCTAAAAGACTGCTGCTGATGATGCTGAGTGCCAGCCTCCACCTCCATGCTGACACAATCCTCCTCCTCCTCCTCCTCCTCCTCCTCCTCCTCCTCTTCCTGTGCGATGGGTGGGACAGAAGGAACACTGTCTGGGTAAAGGGGGCCTTGAGAGGCAAGGAAGTCCTCCTCTTCCTGCCTCTGTTCTGCCTCAAGTGCCCTGTCCATTATTCCACGCAGCGTGTGCTCCAACAGGTGGACAAGAGGTACAGTGTCACTGATGCATGCACTGTCACTGCTCACCATCCTCGTGGCCTCCTCAAATGGTGCCAGGACAGTGCATGCATCCCTGATCATGCCCCACTGGCGTGGAGAAAAAAAACCAAGCTCCCCTGACCCTGTCCTGGTGCCGTAGTCGCACAGGTACTCATTGATGGCCCTCTGCTGCGTGTGCAGCCGCTGCAGCATGGCCAACGTTGAGTTCCACCTGGTGGGCATGTCACATATAAGGCGGTTCTTGGGCAGGTTCAACTCCTTTTGCAGCTCAGCCAGGCGAGCACTGGCATTATAAGATCTGCGGAAATGCACACAGACTTTCCTGGCCTGCCTCAGGACATCCTGTAAGCCCGGGTACCTGCCCAAGAAGCGCTGCACCACCAGGTTAAGGACGTGAGCCACACAGGGCACATGGGTCAGTTGTCCCTGTCGGAGGGCGGAGAGGAGGTTGGTGCCATTGTCGCAAACCACCATTCCTGGCTTAAGCTGGCGTGGCGTCAACCACCTCTCGGCCTGGCCCTGCAGAGCAGACAGGACCTCTGCCCCAGTGTGGCTTCTGTCCCCCAAACACACCAGCGCAAGCACGGCATGGCATCTTTTTGCCTGCGTACTTGCGTAGCCCCGTGAACGGCTACGGAGCACCGCTGGTTCATAGGACAAACCACAGGAAGAGGCCATGGAGGAAGAAGAAGAGGAGGGGGTGGAGGAGAGAGGTGTGTCACAACCAGTAGTAGCATTTTGGAGGCGTGGCGGTGGGACAACCTCCAACACTACTGCACCTTGTCCTGAATCCTTCCCAGCTGCCAAAAGAGTGACCCAATGGGCCGTGAAAGAAAGGTAACGTCCCTGTCCATGCCTGCTGGACCATGAGTCAGCGGTAATATGCACCTTACCGCTGACCGCCCTGTCCAGCGAGGCCAAGACATTGCCTTCCACATGCCGGTAGAGAGCCGGAATAGCCTTCCGTGAGAAAAAGTGGCGTTTGGGAACCTGCCACTGAGGAACTGCACATTGCACAAACTCACGGAAGGGGGCCGAGTCTACCAACTGAAAAGGCAGCAGTTGAAGCGCTAGCAATTTAGCCAAGCTAGCATTCAACCGCTGGGCATGTGGATGGCTGGGAGTGAACTTCTTTCGACGGTCCAGCAGCTGGGGCAGGGAAATTTGCCTGCTAGAATCGGACGTCGGTGTACTGCTAGCAGAGTGGCCGCAAGTACTTGGCTGTGACACACCTAATTCTACACCTTCATTCCTCTCAGTGCATGTTTCAGAGAGGACTGAAGTTATAGTGGGGTTGGAGATCCCAGCTGATGCGGTGCAAGGAGAGGTCCGCTTTGTTCTTTGGTGTGGGTCTTTGAGGTAGGCTTGCCAACGAGCTGCATGGCAGGTCAACATATGTCTGGTCAGGCATGTGGTACCCAAGCGGCTGATGTTTTGGCCACGCGATATACGCTTGAGACATATGTTGCAAACAGCAGCTGTGCGATCTGATGCACTAGACTCAAAAAAGGCCCACACCAAAGAACTTTTTGAATGACGGGCAGAGGCAGCGCCCTGCACAGGCGGAGCTCTGCGGTGTGATTCCGTCGGTGTACTGCCCTTACGCTGGCCACCAAAGGGCATCCTGCCTCGTTGGAGATGTGCCTCCTCCTCATCCTCCTCCTCCTCCTCTCTCCTATTAGGCACCCACGTGGAGTCAGTGACCTCATCATCCCCTCCCTCCTCATCACTGGAGCCAATCTGGCAGTATGCTGCAGCTGCTGGAACATGACTGCCAGATTGGTGTCCTTCTTGAGCATCCCCTCTGTCTGCTCTCACGCTACTGCCTTCCTCTAGCTGGGTTTCATCATCAGACCCTTCGAAACGCTGGGCATCCTCCTGGAGCATGTACCCAACACTGTGCTGAAACAGTTCGGGGGACTCCTCAGGAGGAGGACATGGTGGGTCTAGGGAAGGAGTGACTGATGATTTGTCTGACATTGATACCAGGGAAGACGACGCTTTGGCAGCTGCTTTTCCAGTACCCTGAGCCTGGGTGAGAGAGGATGAGGAGGAGGAGGAGGGCTTGGTCATCCACTCTACCAAGTCTTCGGCATGATGTGGCTCAACATGTCCAGCTGCCGAAAAGAAGGACAAGCGTGTCCCATGGCCATGTGCTGATGACAATGCACCGCGTCCACGACCAGCACTGTTGCCCCCAGACACAGAGCCTGCTTGCCCTCTTTTATTGCCTCCTGACTGTCTGCCTCTCCTTGTTTGCCTTCCAGACATTCTAATAGATGGCCTGCAGGGAGATGGGAAAAAAGCAATAAGGGCTACCTTCAGGTGTCCTTCTCTGTCCCTTGAAACAAGGACTTTCACAGTGAAAGAAACTGACACTCTCCCTACCTACAGTTTTCTGTCCCTAGAAAAAATATTTTTTTTAAGCACAATATAGCACAAGAACAATTCACTCACTGTCCTTACAGGTCCCTGGAAACAAGGACTTGCAGAGTGAAAGAAAAAAAACACTCTCCCTACCTACAGTTTTCTGTCCCTAGAAAAAATGATTTTTTTAATCACAATATAGCACAAGGACAATTCACTCACTGTCCTTACAGGTCCCTGGAAACAAGGACTTGCAGAGTGAAAGAAAAAAAACACTCTCCCTACCTACAGTTTTCTGTCCCTAGAAAAAATGTTTTTTTTAATCACAATATAGCACAAGGACAATTCACTCACTGTCCTTACAGGTCCCTGGAAACAAGGACTTGCAGAGTGAAAGAAAAAAAACACTCTCCCTACCTACAGTTTTCTGTCCCTAGAAAAAATGTTTTTTTTAATCACAATATAGCACAAGGACAATTCACTCACTGTCCTTACAGGTCCCTGGAAACAAGGACTTGCAGAGTGAAATAAACTGACACTCTCCCTACCTACAGTTTTCTGTCCCTAGAATAAATGTTTTTTTTAAGCACAATATAGCACAAGGACAATTCACTCACTGTCCTTACAGGTCCCTGGAAACAAGGACTTGCAGAGTGAAAGAAAAAAAACACTCTCCCTACCTACAGTTTTCTGTCCCTAGAAAAAATGTTTTTTTTAATCACAATATAGCACAAGGACAATTCACTCACTGTCCTTACAGGTCCCTGGAAACAAGGACTTGCAGAGTGAAAGAAAAAAAACACTCTCCCTACCTACAGTTTTCTGTCCCTAGAAAAAATGTTTTTTTTAATCACAATATAGCACAAGGACAATTCACTCACTGTCCTTACAGGTCCCTGGAAACAAGGACTTGCAGAGTGAAATAAACTGACACTCTCCCTACCTACAGTTTTCTGTCCCTAGAATAAATGTTTTTTTTAAGCACAATATAGCACAAGGACAATTCACTCACTGTCCTTACAGGTCCCTGGAAACAAGGACTTGCAGAGTGAAAGAAAAAAAACACTCTCCCTACCTACAGTTTTCTGTCCCTAGAAAAAATGTTTTTTTTAATCACAATATAGCACAAGGACAATTCACTCACTGTCCTTACAGGTCCCTGGAAACAAGGACTTGCAGAGTGAAAGAAAAAAAACACTCTCCCTACCTACAGTTTTCTGTCCCTAGAAAAAATGTTTTTTTTAATCACAATATAGCACAAGGACAATTCACTCACTGTCCTTACAGGTCCCTGGAAACAAGGACTTGCAGAGTGAAATAAACTGACACTCTCCCTACCTACAGTTTTCTGTCCCTAGAATAAATGTTTTTTTTAAGCACAATATAGCACAAGGACAATTCACTCACTGTCCTTACAGGTCCCTGGAAACAAGGACTTGCAGAGTGAAAGAAAAAAAACACTCTCCCTACCTACAGTTTTCTGTCCCTAGAAAAAATGTTTTTTTTAATCACAATATAGCACAAGGACAATTCACTCACTGTCCTTACAGGTCCCTGGAAACAAGGACTTGCAGAGTGAAAGAAAAAAAACACTCTCCCTACCTACAGTTTTCTGTCCCTAGAAAAAATGTTTTTTTTAATCACAATATAGCACAAGGACAATTCACTCACTGTCCTTACAGGTCCCTGGAAACAAGGACTTGCAGAGTGAAATAAACTGACACTCTCCCTACCTACAGTTTTCTGTCCCTAGAATAAATGTTTTTTTTAAGCACAATATAGCACAAGGACAATTCACTCACTGTCCTTACAGGTCCCTGGAAACAAGGACTTGCAGAGTGAAAGAAAAAAAACACTCTCCCTACCTACAGTTTTCTGTCCCTAGAAAAAATGTTTTTTTTAATCACAATATAGCACAAGGACAATTCACTCACTGTCCTTACAGGTCCCTGGAAACAAGGACTTGCAGAGTGAAAGAAAAAAAACACTCTCCCTACCTACAGTTTTCTGTCCCTAGAAAAAATGTTTTTTTTAATCACAATATAGCACAAGGACAATTCACTCACTGTCCTTACAGGTCCCTGGAAACAAGGACTTGCAGAGTGAAAGAAAAAAAACACTCTCCCTACCTACAGTTTTCTGTCCCTAGAAAAAATGTTTTTTTTAATCACAATATAGCACAAGGACAATTCACTCACTGTCCTTACAGGTCCCTGGAAACAAGGACTTGCAGAGTGAAATAAACTGACACTCTCCCTACCTACAGTTTTCTGTCCCTAGAATAAATGTTTTTTTTAAGCACAATATAGCACAAGGACAATTCACTCACTGTCCTTACAGGTCCCTGGAAACAAGGACTTGCAGAGTGAAAGAAAAAAAACACTCTCCCTACCTACAGTTTTCTGTCCCTAGAAAAAATGTTTTTTTTAATCACAATATAGCACAAGGACAATTCACTCACTGTCCTTACAGGTCCCTGGAAACAAGGACTTGCAGAGTGAAATAAACTGACACTCTCCCTACCTACAGTTTTCTGTCCCTAGAATAAATGTTTTTTTTAAGCACAATATAGCACAAGGACAATTCACTCACTGTCCTTACAGGTCCCTGGAAACAAGGACTTGCAGAGTGAAAGAAACTGACACTCTCCCTACCTACAGTTTTCTGTCCCTAGAATAAATGTTTTTTTAAGCACAATATAGCACAAGGACAATTCAATCACTGTCCTTCCAGGTCCCTGGAAACAAGGACTTGCAGAGTGAAAGAAACTGACACTGTCCCTACCTACAGTTTTCTGTCCCTAGAATAAATGTTTTTTTTAAGCACACTATAGCACAAGCACAAAACACACTGACACTCTCCCTACCTATCCTTCTCTTTCCCTAAACTAAAGGAATCCAGGTTAAGCAAGAAAGAAATAACAGTCACTGTCCCTGCCTATGCTGCTCTATCCCTGCTCCGGAACACACTACACTAGGCCGCCGTGCTGGCGGCCTTTTATAGTGTGGGGCGTGTACTAAACACCCTCAGCAATAATTGGCCACAGGCATCCTGCCTGTGGCCAATCATTGCTCTCCTCGCTGCCGGCGCTGTGATTGGCCAAGCATGCGGGGTCACAGTGCATGCTTGGCCAATCACAGCGCCTGGATGACACTGCGATGGCGTAGTGCATTGTGGGCCGTTCGCGTCACTCGAATTTGGCGCGAACGGCCCAAATCGTTCGATCTTCGTCGAACGATCGAACAGCCGATGTTCGAGTCGAACGTATGTTCGACTCGAACACGAAGCTCATCCCTAATCTCAAAGATATGATATGGGTTAAATAAGAGTTCTTTTGACCAGAAGTGAAAGCTTAAACATAATGAACATTTATTATGTATTTGTTAAAGTCGAATCTACTACACAGAAACTATCTATATAGTCTTAGACAAGCAGGAAATAGTAGGTTAAAATATACAAAGTATTTACATGGAGGAACATAGAGCTTATTCCTCTGAAAACATTACAGTTCAAGCATGAGTAGTTACATAAACAGACCTTTGACACCGTTAGACCCATCCTTCAGGCCATCCTTCCATAAAGTGAGCTCCAATCTCCCTTCCTCTGAGTATATCTCTCTATCCTGATACCCCATGGGTCGGCCTAGCTTGGGTCATGATTGGAGGGCTTACTCCCTAAGTCAGCCCCCTTTCATGCAAATCCTGGTAACTCTATGTGGGCAGGAGATGTGATTGAAGTTACCCAGGGTTATAGGTGAGGCTCTGTCCATCGTCTATCCCAGCATGGGTCTCAGTGACGAGAGTGGGTTTAACACAATGGAATTGTCTCTCCAAACTTGGGGCTCCGCAATGTCTAGCTGTTAACAAAAGGGCTTTATAGGTGCTAATTGACACCTATTCAGTTAGCTAAATGAAATATATGTACAGCAAGCTATTTGAAATATATAAATTTTTACAATATTTTATCGCTCTTCAATGCAGTTTATACATATCCCATAAGGCAACACAGCTCAGGAGCTGAGGAGACTGAGCAAACAAAAGCCACAACAGGGGAACATCCAGAGGATCAGCGTGGTCTGGATAGGGGTATTTCTCACTGCAGTCTCCACTAAGCATATTGAAATCATGTCTAGAAAATATCTGCAAGGATGCACATACAGTGGGTCAAAAAAGTATTTAGTCAAGTTCTCCCACTTAAAAAGATGAGCGAGGCCTGTAATTGTCATCATAGGTATACCTCAACTATGAGAGACAAAATGTGGAAACAAATCCAGACAATCACATTGTCAGATTTGGAAAGAATTTATTTGCAAATTATGGTGGAAAATAAGTATTTGGTCAATATCAAAATTTCATCTCAATACTTTGTTAATTATATATCCTTTGTTGGCAATGACAGAGGTCAAACGTTTTCTGTAAGTCTTCACAAGGTTGTCACACACTGTTGCTGGTATGTTGGCCCATTCCTCCATGCAGATCTCCTCTAGAGTAGTGATGTTTTGGGGCTGTCGCTGGGCAACACGGACTTTCAACTCCCTCCAAAGGTTTTCTATGGGGTTGAGATCTGGAGACTGGCTAGGCCACTCCAGGACCTTGAAATGCTTCTTACGAAGCCACTCCTTCATTGCCCGGGCGGTGTGTTTGGGATCATTGTCATGCTGAAAGACCCAGCCAGGTTTTATCTTCAATGCCCTCGCTGATGGGAAGAGGTTTGCACTCAAAATCTCACGATACATGGCCCCATTCATTCTTTCATGTACACGGATCAGTCATCCTGTTCCCTGTGCAGAGAAACAGCCCCAAACATGATGTTGCCACCCCCATGCTTCACAGTAGGTATGGTGTTCTTTGGTTGCAACTCGGCATTCTCTCTCCTCCTAGCCCAGAGCGTGTGATTGAAGAGCTCCTGCCAGCCGGATAAATCCGTGACTTTCCTCTCCCCCAGTGGGCCACCTTGCCTACCTGCTGTCCACCGGCATTCCCATAGACCTGGAGCCTGTCAGAGTGCCGCACGAGGCCGCCATCTGGACATCACTCTGTAAACGGCAGCGGCCCACAGGATAGACCGCGGCTGCGGCCTAGCTCCTGCCAACCGCAATTTTTCCTCCTCCTGCTTCTCCCCCCAGCGAGCCCACCTTACCGTGTCTACCCCCGAGCCCCCCCCCCAGCCTGTCAGCACACGCCACCCGAAGCTGCAACTGCGGCTGCTTGTTTTAGGATAGACCGCGACTTCAGCCTAGCTCCGGCCACGGCGGCCATCTTGGTCCACCCAGCCTCGGCCCTCAGCACCTTCTCCGGCCTCCCTGGAACATATTCGCCCGGTATAACCACTGGACATCACCCCCTCGCCGGTCGATTGCCTGTGGCCCCCACTAGGTCACTCTTAAGCGGCAGCCGGGAGGACGAACCGTAGATCTGGCCTGGTAAGTAGCGGCCATCTTGGTACACCTGGGCGCTTTACTTTACTTCCAACACTGAGATTCTATGGAAAAAAAATGTTCCTTTTTTTTCTCTACTTCTACAGATATCCCCCCCCCCCCCCCCCCAACGTAACCGGGCTGCCCCAGCCTGCAGCAGCAGTCACCACTTCTCCGCTATCTTTCACAAATTCTTTAAAACTTTAAACTTTTTTTTTCTACTTATTACTGATATCTCCTCCCTGACGTACCCGGGCTACCCCAGCCTATAGCACCTACCACCGCTACTCCGCTATCTTTTAACAACTCTTATAAACTCCAAACTTTTTTTTCTACTTGCGACTGATATCTCCTCCCCGGCATCATATCATCATCATCTCAACATCATCCCCAGATCCACACACACGGTCAAGCGTAACGGACGTGTGTGACAGGAGCTCTGGCCTCACCGCTTCACAGAGCAATCCACACATATGGTCAAGCGTAACGGACGTGTGTGACAGGAGCTCTAGCTATCCGGCCATCCAGGACTCATCCTTGGATTCCCCCAGCAAACGTGAACCTGACGGCCTTTGGCTTCCCCTGGACCACACTCTCCCCCAGCTCAGCTTCCCCAGCTCACCATCGCGCCGCCCGCAGCCGCCGACTGCTGCCTGCCACCATCTGGGCGCCCCTTCTCTAGACGGCTAGACCCGCAGGACAGACCAGGGCTGCGGCCTAGCTCCGGCCATCCCATTATCTTCTCCCCAATTCTCTCTCCAGCGGGCTCGCGTGCTTCCTCCCAACTCCGGAGCCCCCCCTTCCATCAGCGGACCTCCCCGAAGCCGCGTCGGTAGCCACCGGGCTCTCCAGGACAGACCGCGGCTCGGGCCTAGCTCCAGCGGCCATCTTGGTCCACCCAGCCGTGGCTGCATTACTTTCCCCAGACCACCCCAACTAGCCATTCAGGAATAAAAGCACAGAACTCACCTGGCACGGGCTAACAGCAAGTAAACCCCCGCCGGGCCACTTACAAGCGGCAAACGGAAGGACAATCCAGGGATCCGGCCTGGTAAGTAGCGGCCATCTAGGTACACCCGAGCACTCTCACTATCAGTATCCTGACATCCTTTTTATCCACCTCCCTCATCATTCTCACCTTCACCCTCTTCATCTCTGCACCATCTTCGGCCAGGTAAGTATATCGGGGCACCACCAACCATAGGATCCAGGGTCCACCCGATCGCCTCCTTTGGGATCAGGAAGGAATTTTTACCCCCTGCTGTAGCAATTGGCCTAGGCTCAGCTGGGGTTTTTCGCCTTCCTCTGGATCAACAGGAGGGCGGTTAGGTCAGTTGGGTCCTATTCACCTCCATCATCACCATTCGCCTCATCATCATCATCATCATCATCATCACCACCACCCTATCAGCTACATCTTCAAGAACAACTGCTAAGGAACAATCGACCACCAAAAACAGGAAGGCACCACTTCAACTACAACACTTATCATGCGTCCTGCTCAAAACTAGATCTGCAGTCAAGCACAGACAGGAAATCCACGAAATCATCACCCAAAACAACATAGATTGCCTCTTTATCACGGAAAGCTGGCTAACACCTGACTGTAACACCTTCCTAACAGAATTGGTGCCTGAGAACTACTGCATCCTAACCGAGCATAGAATAGGACAAAGAGGAGGAGGCCTAGCAGTGATCTTCAAATCCCACCCCTCTCTCATCAAACCAACTCTACAGAACTCAGTGCCTTTCATGGAGACACTCGCTCTGCATCTTCAAACAACACCCCAAGGCACCATCCACATACTGCTATGCTACAGACCACCAGGACCAAAGACAAATCTCCTCACACCCTTCACCAAATTCATCTCGACATACACCCTGAAAACCAAAAACTTTCTGTTACTCTGGGACTTCAACCTCTGGGCTTTCTCCACCCAGGACCCCATCGCCACCTCCTGCATCAACCAACTGGAAGAATTAGGTCTGCAGCAACTGATAAATGCCCCCACGCATGATTCGGGTCACATTCTTGACCTCATCTTCAAACTAAATATGGACATCAACACACTGGACAACATGCTGTTACCATGGACGGACCACCACGCTATCAAATTTAAAATCACCACCAACACCATCTTCCAAAAACTGAAACACTCAATAACAACACACTGCACAAGATCTCAGAAGAAACTACACTCTGAACTCTTCAAAACCACACTATCAAAAAAAATAGGAATGCTAAATCAAAACCACTCAACGGAACAAACACTCAATTCCTTAAACAAAGCATTACTACAAACAGCAGACACAGTCACTCCGAAACGTAGAGCACTCATCCGCAAAAAAAATTTGGGCTGGGTTAATGACACTCTTACTTTACTGAAGCAAGAACGCAGAAGAGCTGAATGAGCCTGGAGAAGAAACCCAACAAAGGAAAACCACACAAACTACAAAGCACTCACTAAGAAATATCACAAAGCAATCTTCAAAGCAAAAAAATAACATTTCTCAAACACCATCTCAAAAGCCCTAAACCGACCTCGTGAACTTTTCAAACTAGTCGCTCAGACTATGAACCCTACCTGCCTAGAGCCTCCAGCAAACGAAACTCAAGAATTCTGTAATGAGCTATCGTATTTTTTTATCGACAAAATCGAAAACATTCGTGAAATCAACAGAAAAAAAACAACCAACCTCACTCAGCCAAAGCAAAAAGAGGAAATCAATACGAACATTATGCAATCAACAAAATTTCCGCTGGTCCCGATCACCATTGACACCACCAAAAACAACATCAGAAGCCTCCGAGACAGCACATCACCAAATGTCAACAATTCTACAAAACTCCTGAAAGAATGTACCGACATCTTGGCACCTACCATAACACATGTCGTAAATCAATCGTTCAAAGAAGGTACTGTTCCGATCTCCCTCAAGCATAATCAAACCCCTCCTAAAGAAACCCAACCTCGACCCCAAAGACCCCAACTACCGCAAACCGGTAACAAGCTTTAACACCATCTCCAAGATTATGGAGAAAGCAGTAGTACAACAGCTACAACTCAATTTGGACACCAACAAACTCTTGGACCCACTACAATCAGGCTTCCGCCCAGGCCATGGCACAGAAACAGCACTTCTCAAAAAATGGGATGACGCCCTTGAAGCAGCAGATGACGGAGAATCATGTCTCCTGGTGCTGCTGGGCCTCAGTGCAGCGTTCGACACAGTAGACCACAAAACTCTACTCATTCGCCTTAAAGAAGTAGCAGGAGTCACAGACTCAGATCTGCCCTTGTTCGCATCCTTCTTAGAAAATCGTTCCCAGACAGTGAAACTAGGAGCCTTCACTTCTGAAACTCTTTTCTTTACAATTTCTTGCGGATTCCCTCAAGGATCACCCCTGTCACCCGTGCTCAATCATCAGCAAACAGGACCTTTGCTACCACTCATATGCTGATGACACTCGACTACTTTCGCATCACCGAAAAAAAAGACCAATATCACGGTCTAGAAAAATGCCTTACATTGATGGATGATTAGATGACTGAGAGCTCCCTCAAACTCAATGGATCCAAAACAGAACTTCTTCTCCTCCACTCAAACTGAAAGACAAAAGCTAAGACTTCGTGGACACCACCCGCCATCCTTGGACAGACCATCACCCCAGGCACCAAAGTCAAAAGTCTCGGAGTCATCTTTGACTCAGAGATGTCGATGGATGCACAAATAGGATCAGTAATCAGCAGATCTCACCATCTTCTCCGCCTGCTGCGTAGACTCATCCCCTTCATCCCAGAAGAGGAGATAGCTGTAGTAGTTGGAACAATCATCAATTCCCGACTCTACTACGCAAACTCCCTCTACATAGGACTACCTAAATACCAGATTTTGCGCCTACAAGTCGTCCAGAACACGGCAGCCAGACTGGTAATGGGGGAAAAAAACCCTGGGAATCCATCACCCCATCCCTGAGGACCCTTCATTGGCTAACCGTTAAGGATCGTGTCACATTCAAGATCCTCTGCCTCACCCACAAATGCACACAAGGAAACGCTCCTCAATACTTATGCGATAAAATAAAACACTACACACCCAATCGCATTCTCCGATCTACTAACCAAAACCTTGTGCACATCCCCAAGTCCCCAAGTCCCTACAAATGCACACAAGGAAACGCTCCTCAATACTTATGCGATAAAATAAAACACTACACACCGAATCGCATTCTCCGATCTACTAACTAAAACCTCGTGCACATCCCCAAGTCCCGCTACAAATCGAAGGGAGAACGGAACGCTCTACCCACAAACATCCGCATGGAAGAAAACCATCGGGCCTTCAGGAAAAAACTTAAGACCCACCTATTCTGAAGGATCAGGACGACACTGGATGGAAATAAGCGACTTGAGGCGATTTAGTTCGCATTTGTAGCGCTATACAAGTTATTCACTCACTCACTACCTCACTCACTCAAACACGACGAGTTGTGTTTCTACCAAACAGTTCTACTTTGGTTTCATCTGACCATATGACATTCTCCCAATCCTCTTCTGGATCATCCAAATGCTCTCTAGCAAACCTCAGACGGGCCCGGACATGTACTGGTTTAAGCAGGGGGAGACGTCCGTGTGTGGGCGTGGAAAACATGGCGCCGATGTGCAGGTGGCCACCCCGGTCTACAGACAGGGGAGGACAGCAAGAGATCAGGAAAAGAACTCCCCTATGCACATCGCAGCCCCCGAGCTGGATGGAAACCACCGCCTTCAAAGACAAACAGCGAAAGATGAACAGATCAGCCTAGCAAGACACACCAGACCTTTATTTTCTTTTTCTGATTGATTGAACCCGGGTGGAAAACACCCACTTAGCCCACAAACTGGTCTGTTGTTACCATTAACCATTGTTCATTATTACATCTAGTGCATTATCACCCTTTGGCCAGCCATATTTGCATATTACTCCCAGGGGGCCTTGCTGGGCTGATCTGTTCATCTTTTGCTCTTTGTCTTTGATGGCGGGGGTTTCCATCCAGCTCAGGGGCTGCGATGTGCATAAGGGAGTTCTTTTCCTGATCTCTTGCTGTGGGTCACATCGGCGCCATGTTTTCCACGCCCACACACGGACGTCTCCCTGATCTCACAGAGGTGTGGGCTGTGTGGGTCATCCTGGACGGCTAGGTGGTTGCTGCATTTGCGCACCCCCTCTGGCAGCGGATGTGTCACTGACGCCTATCCGTCACCGCCCATACATGATGCTGGGGGCGGAGCCTTCGGGCCCTTGCGGGCATATCTGGACGTTCAGCACGGCTGGGACTTTGATTCACAACTTGATGGTTGGATAGAGCGGTCACATCCTTAAGAACAAACTATTTATTTAATTTCCACATTGTCCTGTAGTCTCCCTACCCGTACCAACTTTGTAACCATGTTGGTTTGCATTCATGTATATACCCTATCCCATATCTCAGATAGTCCTTCATATCAACATACTTTAGTAAGCTTAATTCATTTATTTACATCTTTATATATAGATAAAATGTAATCTAGTAGAACCTTACACATTAAGCTCATTTTGCAACCATGATGCTTTCTGATATATGTGCATCCTTGCAGATATTTTCTAGACATGATTTCAAGGGGCTTAGTGGAGACTGCAGTAAGAAATACCCCTATCCAGACCATGCTGATCCTCTGGATGTTCCCCTGTTGTGGCTTTTGTTTGCTCTGTCTCCTCAGCTCCCAAGCTGGATGCACTACACGGCCGCCATCTTGATATCCAGCGTTTGGCAATTCATTTCAGCCCGTTGGTAAGTATGAGGTCCCTCTTCAGACCTCTCTTGCCAATCATTCCGCCCGACCCCATTTATTAACAACATACATCTATTGATTTTATCACTTACATTGCAGATACAACATTCATGCATCCGCCCCTGAAGAAGCGAGCAGGGTCTCGCGAAACTAGTAGGGCTTTATTGATGCTTGTTTTATGCATGTACATGCTGGGTATTATTGATGTCTGCATTATGTCTACATATTTCCCTGTTTATATGTATGCACATTTTATTTCCTTATTGTATATGTGTATCCACTGGCCCAGCAACTTTCAAGTTTTACTGTTGCTCATTAATGTATAACATTTGTAATAAATCTTTATATATTTACTTTCATCTGTGCTGTGTACATTGGCTATTATGCTGGGTAACTCACAATCATTGTTGTTGCCGCTTCGTTACATAAGACTTTGAACCAAATTAATTGATTTTGTCTCATTGTTCGCTGTGAACATACCCCTCTCACCTCATTCAAAGTCCCAGGGCTACCTCTTTTGTCTTTTTGTGTACTACTAGGGATGGAGGTGTCAGAGGGGTCACACCAGACCTTTATTTTATTTTATTTTTCAGAAAGATGGGGTAGGGGGTTAGAAAGGGGGAAAGGGAGTGAAAGAGGGGGTAGAGGGGTGAGAGAGAGAGGGGGTGAATAGGAGAGAGGGGGGCAGGGTGTGAGAGAGGCAGGGGTAGGGGGATGATGGAGAGAGAGAGTGCGGGGGGAGAGTGAGATGCGTTGCGTTCTGAACACAGTACGTATGAATCATGAGGGGGGACTCCACGCCAAATTTAAAATAAAAACCCGGCATAGGTTCCCCTCCAGGAGCATACCAGGCTCCTAGGTCTGGTATGGATTTTAAGGGGAACCCCCTACGCTGAATAAACTGTGTGGGGGTCCCCCCAAAATCCATACCAGACCCTTATCCGAGCACGCAGCTCGGCCGGTCAGGAAAGGGGGTGGGGACGAGCGAGCACCCCCCCTCCTGAACCGCAACAGGCCACATGCCCTCAACATGGGTGGGTTGGTGCTTTGGGGCAGGGGGGAGCCCTGCGGCCCCCCCAATCCAAAGCACCCTGCCCCCATGTTGATGAGGACAAGGGCCTCTACCCAACAACCCTGGCCGTTGGTTGTCGGGGTCTGCGGGCGGGGGGCTTATCGGAATCCGGGAGCCCCCTTTAATAAAGGGGCCCCAGATCCTGGCCCCCCACCCTATGTGAATGAGTATGGGGTACATCGTACCCCTACCCATTCACCTGGTGGAAAAAAAATGTCAATAAAAAAACACTACACAGGTTTTTAAAGTAATTTATTAGGCAGCTCCAGGGGTCTTCTTCTGACTTCGGGGGTCTCTTCTACTGCTCTCCGGTGTCGTTTCCGCGCTCTCTGGTTCTTCTCCCACTCTCCGGTGCCTTCTTCCTTCTGCCGGGCGCCTCTGCTATCTTCTTCCGGCTCTTTTGCTAGCGGCGGCCCGGTCTTCTTCGTAGTCTTCTTCCCTCTTCCCTTCTTTGATGTTGACACAACGCTGCCTCCCGCTGTAATGCCGTGTGTGCGGTGCGCAACGACTTATATAGGCATGGGGCGTGGTCACCGGGTGATGCCACCCGGTGACCCCGCCCCCGTATGACGTCACAGTCCCATCATTCCCCGGGACTGTGGCGTCATACGGGGGGTGGGGTCACCGGGTGGCCACACAAAGTGACCACGCCCCATGCCTATATAAATCATTGCGCACCGTGCAACCGGAATTACAGCGGCAGAGAGCGTTGTGTCAACATCTCGAGAAGAGAAGAGGGAAAAAGGCGACGAAGAAGACCAGGCCGCCGCTAGCAAAAGAGCTGATAGAAGATAGCGGAGGAGCCCGGCAGAAGGCAGAAAGCACCGGAGAGCCGGAGGAGAACCGGAGAGCGTGGAGAAGGCACCAGAGAGCAAGAGAAGAGGCCAGAGAGTCAGAAGAAGACCCCCGGAGCCGCCTAATAAATTACTTTCAAAACCTGTGTAGTGTGTTTTTTTATTGACATTTTTCTTCCACCAGGTGAATGGGTAGGGGTACGATGTACCCCATACACATTCACATAGGGTGGGGGGCCGGGATCTGGGGGCCCCCTTATTAAAGGGGGCTCCCGGATTACGATAAGCCCCCCGCCCGCAGACCCCGACAACCAACGGCCAGGGTTGTTGGGAAGAGGCCCTTGTCCTCATCAACATGGCGCCTCCCTGCCCCAAAGCACCCACCCCCCATGTTGAGGGCATGCGGCCTGGTACGGTCCCCACCCCCTTTCCTGACCGGCCGGGCTGTGTGCTCAGATAAGGGTCAGGTATGGATTTTGGGGGGACCCATGCGCCGTTTTTTCGGCGTAGGGTATTCTCCTTAAAATCCATAACAGACCTACAGGCCTGGTATGCTCCTGGAGGGGAACCCATCCCGTTTTTTTATTTAAAATTTGACGTGGAGTTCCCCCTCATGATAACAGCGGCGAGATCGTGGTCAGCCACTGTACACTTCCCTCTCCTCTCCCAGGTCAGCAAATCCGCAGCTAAAACGCAAAGGAACCGCTGAACAACTGATTGAGAACTTGGCAAAGAAACCGAAGCTCAAAAATGCAACGCACAAGTGTGAACCCAGCCTGATGGTCCTCATTAGGCTGGAAGAGGTTAAAGACTTTGCTACATATTCTTATAGCTGACCTCTGGGAAATTTTAAGTGATCCCTTGCAGTGGGGCTTGAAGTGATGACTGGCTTATTGGGCATTTCTCGTCAAATATTTTGATGAAAACCATGGGCAGTAATTGTGATGCATTGCGGAATCGAATCGTTGACAGGATAATCGAATCGAATCATGAGTCCAGTGAAGATGCACACCTCTAATATTCACCCCATAAATTAAGGGGGAGGAGTTCTGTAGCTGACAGAGTTGAACTGGACAGGATTGCTCGGGATAATGCTGCACAGGACTCAGGACAGCTCTGGATTTCTGGCAGAATCAGCAGGTGTTTTTTGCAGTCGTCAAACAAATATATTAAAACACTTCCAATTCTATATTTAGACAGGTTCCCTGCTTTGGTTATACTGATGCAATTTTTAGCATGGTCATATGCCTGTAAGATATTTGGTAATGTCCACTAGGGAAACAAATTTGGCACACTGTGCACTGCATTTTGGTGCAGCACGGGTGTATGCACAGTTTGTTAGTTTTGCATGCTTTTTTAGCTGTAATCCTATTGACTTCTATTGTGATGTGCATTTTGTGGAAGAACTTCAGAAGTCCTGCATGCTGCATCTTTGGTGCACTTTCAGAAAACATGGTAAAAATGTGTGACCTAAGAGAAGGTAAAGGGACATCTGTAAAAACACATGTATAATATGTGGAAGCCACATAGCATACACCTGTTCTGCAGCCAAAATGCAGCAATCCAAAGTGAGCCCTGCCTAAAGTATCTGTTTTCTTTAAAAAATTGAAGCCTTCAGTATATTGTAGTAAAACATATGTATATTTATTTTTTTCAGATATAAAGAAGAAGTGAAAAGAAATGCAAGGTAATTACCATATTCTGTTTAAGTGGAACTCAAGGCAAAGTGCAAAATACAGAGCTCAAATACATATAGCTGTTCTGTTTAATTGGAAAAATTCCATATTTATCGGCGTATAACACGCACAGGCGTATAACACGCATCTCAATTTTGGGAGGAAAGTTTAAGGAAAAAAATTACATTTAAAAAAAAGAACTTTGAAGCAAAATTAGGGTCACCGCTCATCAATGCACACTGCTCTGCCCATCTGCAGCCATTAAATTTCCCAACAATGCAACCTGTTCAGTGCCCATCTGCAGCCATTACATTTCCCAACAATGCACCCTGCTCAGTGCCCATCTGCAGCCATTACATTTCCCAACAATGCACCCTGCTCAGTGCCCATCTGCAGCCATTACATTTCCCAACAATGCAGCCTGTTCAGTGCCCATATACAGCCTCACCTTTCCCATCATTGTAGTCTTGCTGGATTATCCCTGCTGTCTGAGGGAAGAGGAGGAGCGGGCGCCGCTGAATTTACACAGCCGCGATCTCCTGTGTACCTGGCGCTCCGTCACTCACAGCCACGCCATCCTGGCCCTGCTCATATGATAGAACAGTGGCCCAATGCGGGGCCAGGAGATGTGGCAGTGTGTGACGGAGCGCCGGGTACGCAGGAGATCGCGGCTCTATGTAATTCAGCGGCGCTCGCTACTCTTCCCTCAGAGACAGCAGGGATCGGCGTATAACATGCACCCACGATTTCCCCCTGATTTTAAAGGGAAAAAAGTGCGTGTTATACGCTGATAAATACAGTATTTGTAATTATTTCCCAGCTACTTCACATACCCCTGTTTTCCTGTATAGCAAGTTGTGGCACACCACTCTAAAGAGCTGCAGATTTTCAGCTTCCTGTGTCACCTGTGACTAAGACTAAGGCCTGGTTTCACACTAGTGCAATGCGATATTGATCCGATTTCAGGTGTGATAATGTATTGTGACCTCTTTGTGATTTTGACACAATTTGGGCCTGTTACTTTTGAAGGACCAAGGATTTGCCTGGGAGAAAATAATAAAAAAATCTTAAAATCGTTTTCAAATCGCATCAGAATCACACGTACATTCATTTTCTGTTCATTTCCATTGAAGTCTATGGGTTCAAAATCATGCTGGCATCTCACCAAAGTAGCAAAGGAACCTTCAACAAAATCGCTCGGTGTTGAGTCGCATTGATGTGAATGGGCACCATTGAAAACAATGTTATTTCCATTGTCATGCAATTCAAGTCGCATCAGAAATCGCGCTAGCGTGAACCAGGCCTAAGAATGAGCATCAATCTACTGGGGTCCTCCATATGTTTTCCTTCTGCTGCTTCCATTGCCTTGAAAGATTATAGATTGACAGCATTGTGCCTGATTGGCTCAGAGTACACAACCTCTCACTGGCTTTTGCTATATAGAACATTGAGAGGTGATAATAAACATTTTAGACAGTTATAGTGTTGGCATTTTAAAACACACTTTTATTAAAATAATTTTGGACTGAGATTATTTTTTTAATAATTGCCTGGGGTTCCTTTTTTATTACATATATTTGTTTTTGTTGAGTTCAGGTAAACATCAGGCTTAGTCACTGAAGAAGTGAAAAGCAAAAGGAAATATATTACTGTATGTACAAGTGTAATAGCTCATAGTAAACAATCAGCAAGTCACTAAGCAGAATATGTATGCAGCCAGTATTGCATCAACTCCCAAACTATACACTTGTTTCAGGTCAGTAACTTCGTAATTATTAAAGCAAGGACACAGATGACAGACTTGAAGCTTGCATTTTAAAGATGACCTAGGAGGGCTGGAATACCAAATGTTCACGCAGCTCCATGTTCCCTTCTGGCCAAATGTTACAGATCAAAACATTTAGTTATATAATCTCTTCTGATGGTAAATATCAAGGAGTTTGAACTTTGATTCTCCCCCTTCTGCATAGATCATATGATCAAGTGCCTAGACATATGTATTTTCAGGAATGTATTTCAGGCCTTTTATTTATTTTTATCTATATCAGACTATTAACATAGTTTTTTACTAAACTGCTTTAAAAAAATATATATTTAGGTTTGTATTCTTAACTCAAAAAGTTAATTCTATTGTTCACAGCCACCTCACAAATTCCTTTTTTCCAGTTAGAGGGTGGCTACATTCGTTCTCCATGGTCTCACTATATGTATGAACATATCCACCCTCTCCTGCTCACTTCCAAGGGGGAATAAAGACTGTAAACTATGTGATTTGTAGTATGCATAGAGCAGTGCACATGACAGCACTAAAAATAGATAACAGGATATAGATTACCATTAAGTAGTGAATGTGCATGGTTTATTTTTGAGGAATGAGGATATTGTATAGAGTCACTTTAACATTTGAGCCTAGATCAACTTTTTTGCAAAAAGTGTCAGTGACTAATCCCATATTTCCATCCTAACAGTTTCCTTTTTAATTGATCTGATATATATCTGTAGCGGGTATTTGAATTTAGGGGAAACATCTGGGTGGTAGTGTAACCCAGATGCACAAATTGCTAGGGGATCCGAGACCTTTTTCTGGTTCTTGGAGGACTCTGGTGGTGTGAGGTTCCTTCCGGTCCACGGGTGGCGCTGTTGCCCTGGGCCGGGGCTGAATTCACACCGCAAGACTGTACCTTTTTTTGTCCTCCCCTGGAGCTGGTACAGCGGGGCGGGGAACCCGCTGTGACGCAAAGGGAGAGGAGATAAAAGGGGCGGATGCCCTTACCACGGGGTTCAGAGTTCAGCGTCTGGAGGACGTGGCCGCACCCAGGCACCTTCAGCTTGGGTGCTGGCATTCCAGTGCTCCAGGCCTAGGCGCCCTTGGCCTGGCCTGAGCAGAGATGGAGTCCATCCCAGGCACCTTTAGCCTGGGGTGAGGTACTATGGCGGACGCCTGGGGCTCAGTACCTTCGACTGAGTTCCGCGAGGGTGGAGGAATCCGAGGGGGGCCCTAACTCCTTGGGTGCCCGTGTCTGAGTTCGTGAGGACTGGTGTGCGGAACTTCTCTGGAGAGTCCGGCGCAGCATTGCTGGTGACAGAGGGGCCTCCGGTTTCTCCCTTGGATTGATTTCCTTCCCCTGACAGGGGCATGCTAGCGAAGGTAATTCATGTTCTACCTCACATAGTCAGTGGCAGTGACTATTCGCCACTGGTGATACCACGGTGGTTAGCAGGAGAAGGGAAAGGATTGTGCCTCGATCTATCCCTCATTACTACTCAGTAGAAGAAACTGTTTGTTGTTAGCCAAGAAGAATAAAACTGAGTTGGACCTATTCACTGTGTGGAACTCTGGTTACTAGGAGCAAAGGAGTCAGGGACGAAGTACTGGACTTGACTCTAGGACACCTACACAAAACCCAATCTTCTGGTCTTCACCTCTTAGCTATGGAGGACATGGGCCGTGGTGTATCTCATCCCTCCCCCCAGCACTGAGACCCCTAGACAAAGAGAGACAAGCCAAGTATGAGAAGGGGAGAGAGGGGTGAGGCCGCTACATATCTATATAGATATCTCTATATCTCTATATATCTATATAGAGATATCTCTATATCTATATAGATTTACAGTGACAGTAGCTCCTACTGTCACAATAGATATAATTGACAGTTTGCTGGACACAGGGTATGCACATTTGCGAGGTGCAAGACTAGAGAGCGTAGATGTGGACTGGAGAAGACTCCTTTCACAGCTTTCTCCAGGTTTTGGTATTCTGGAATGGGGCTTTGTAGTTTGGAGATTCCAGTGTCTTGGGAGGGACGGGATCTCCAACCCTGTATCCAGACTTTGCTGATTACCAGCAGGGTGTGTGCTCAGGTGAGCACAGCCCTTATAATGAATGTATGGGAAGACCTCAGGGCTCCCAATTGGAGACGGCTCCACACCAAGAGACAGGAGGTCTTCAGGAGTCAGAGAGGCTGTAGGAGACAGCCAGAAAGTTGGTGACTGCAAGAGGCAGAGCTGTGGACGCTAGCATTTTCTGTTCTGTGTATTTGATGGAGAAGAACCCCTGCCTGTTTGGACTTTTATTTTGCCTTTTTAATAAAAATGGTCTACCATGCCCTTAAATATAGTTCCTGACTGGCTTGAATCACTGGAAAAACGCATCTACCACGAGAGCTAACAACCCCTATCTCACGCTATATATACAGGCGGTCCACTACTTACAAACATCCGACTTACAAACGACTCCAAAATGTTTTTTATTTGGATTTTATGTGAGAGACCAACACAAAGTGGCACATAATTGTGAAGTTGAAGGAAAATAATAAATGGTTTTCAATTTTTTTTTTACAAATAAATATCTGGAAAGTGGGGTGTGCATTTGTATTCAGCCCCATTTACTCTGATACCCCTAACTAAAATCTAGTGGAACCAATTGCCTTCAGAAGTCACCTAATTAGTAAATAAAGTCCACTTGTGTGTAATTTAATCTCAATATAAATATAGCTGTTCTGTGAAGCCCTCAGAGGTTTGTTAGTGAAAAAACAGCATCATGAAGGCCAAGGAACACCCCAGAAAGGTCAGGGATAAAGATGTGGAGAAGTTTAAAGCAGGGTTATGTTATAAAATAATATCCCAAGCGTTGAAAATTTCACAAAGCACTGTCCAATCCATCATCTGAAAATATAAAGAGCATGGCACAACTGAAAACCTACCAAGTCATGGCTGTCCACCTAAACTGACAGGCCAGACAAGGAGAGCATTAATCAGAGAAGCAGCCAAGTGGCCCATGGGAACTCTGGAGGAGCTGCAGAGATCCACAACTGAGAATCTGTCCACAGGACAACTATTAGCCGTGTACGCCACAAATCTGGCCTTTATGGAAGAGTGGCAAGAAGAAAGCCATTGTTGAAAGAAAGCCATCAGAAGTCCAGTTTGCAGTTTGCGAGAAGCCATGTGGGGGGACACAGCAAACATGTGGAAGCAGGTGCTCTGGTCAGATGAGATCAAAATTTAACTTTTTGTCCTAAAAGCAAAATGCTATGTGTGGCAGAAAACTAACACTGCACATCACCCTGAACACACCATCCGCACCACAAAACATGGTGGTGGCAGCATCATGGTGGTGGCAGCATCATGTTGTGGGGATGCCTTTCTTAAGCAGGGACAGGGAAGATGGTCAGAGTTGATGGGAAGATGGATGGAGCCAAATACAGGGCAGTCGTAGAAGAAAACCTGTTAGAGCCTGCAAAAGACTTGAGACTGGGGCAGAGGTTCATCTTCTAGCACAGGGGTGTCAAACTCAATTTCATCGTGGGCCGCATCAGCATTATGATTGCCCTTAAAAGGGTCGGTTGTATCTGTAAGATTAGATGTCCAGCGCATCCTCTCCCCTTTACATTAGATGTCAAGAGCCAACCCACCATCAGAAGTTGAGTCCCCCACTCTCCCTTACATCACAGTGCACCCCTCTTTATTTATGCTGCTGCTGGGAAGAAGCTGGGTGCATTGCTTGAAAGCATAAAGTAAGGGTCTGGAGTAGGACCAGAGGAGGGCTGGAGCTCTCCTGCAGCTGCAGTAGAGGTCAGAGGGCCATATGAAATGGCCTGGAGGCCCGGATTCGGCCCACGGGCCTTGTGTTTGATACCTGTGTTCTAGCAGGACAACGACCCTACCCTAAACATACAATAGCAAATGCAAGCGCTTGGGAAGCCTGCACAGACAAACACGATTAATCCTAAATGTGTAAAGGATATTATACAAAGGTTGAAAATCAAAAAAACAAAAAAAGTATTCCAATCAGATGGACATAAAGTTATTACTGTTACCAAGGGATGGCAGGTAGCATAAGGTTTTGAAAAACTCTATAGTAACAATTGTGGATAGGAAGTCTTTAATAAAAACTCAGTTGCCCAGGGCAGCTCTTCTCCAAGTTGAAGCCGACTCAAGGAAAATGACATGAAAGGAAAAATAGAAAAGCGCCTCTTAGCAAAACAGATTTATTATGTAGCAGACAATTTGTATCAAACACTTACATCATGGTAAGTTTCAGGTGTCATCCAGTAGGATTAATGTTTATATTGCGTCCAGGATCTCTGACGCTACTCCACGGATTTCCCAGGTCCCGGTTATGGCGGCCGCAAGTAGCCGGGATACAGGCTGGCTTGTCCGTGATAGGAGACAGCAGCGAAAGATGGCAACGGTCGGTCCGGAGAGGAGCGTCTGACGTCAACTGGATGGTGCAGGGAACCACAACGCGTTTCAGAGCATGCGCAGCTCTCGTACAGGGCATGCGCGCTCCTTTCTCAAGTGTACAAGGAGACAGGAAGGACGGATGTTTTAAAAGTAATTCTGCCCGTCAGCGCAGCAGAATTCAATAATTGCTATGACAAGTGTGTTGCATAAAACAAAACGGGAGTTTTAACCCCACTAACTTGGGATAGCTTAAATAGCAGAAAACTAATAATAGAATGTATAATAATATATTAATATATTAATATATTAAAAAATTAATAAAAAAATATATATATTAATAAAAAAAATATATATATATAATAAAAGTAATAATAATAATGATAATAAAAGTAATGAATAGTGATGAAATAATATTGCTCATAATAAAATAATTAAAGAAGTAATGAAATAATATTGCTCATAATAAAATAATTATGAAGTAATTAAGGCATAACGTTTATAATAGCAAAAAATTATTATTGTATGATAAAAGCTTTTTAAGGGAATGTCTATATAGACATTTTAGTGTTAAATTTTTTTAATTTTTTTTTTTATATATGACAGGGATATGATGCCTGCCAACAAAATATTTGGGTGCAAGCTCTTAAATGTTACGATAAATACAATCAAAATGATAAAATATAATGAGTATGATATAGGCACAGTGAATAATCATCAATCACTAGTCAATATAGAGGGTTAAAACTCCCGTTTTGTTTTATGCAACACACTTGTCATAGCAATTATTGAATTCTGCTGCGCTGACGGGCAGAATTACTTTTAAAACATCCGTCCTTCCTGTCTCCTTGTACACTTGAGAAAGGAGCGCGCATGCCCTGTACGAGAGCTGCGCATGCTCTGAAACGCGTTGTGGTTCCCTGCACCATCCAGTTGACGTCAGACGCTCCTCTCCGGACCGACCGTTGCCATCTTTCGCTGCTGTCTCCTATCACGGACAAGCCAGCCTGTATCCCGGCTACTTGCGGCCGCCATAACCGGGACCTGGGAAATCCGTGGAGTAGCGTCAGAGATCCTGGACGCAATATAAACATTAATCCTACTGGATGACACCTGAAACTTACCATGATGTAAGTGTTTGATACAAATTGTCTGCTACATAATAAATCTGTTTTGCTAAGAGGCGCTTTTCTATTTTTCCTTTCTACCCTAAACATACAGCCAGAGCTACAATGGAATGGTTTAGATCAAAGCATATTCATGTGTTAAAATGGCCCAGTTAAAGTCCAGACCTAGATCCAATTGAGAATCTGTGGCAAGACTTGAACATTGCTGTTTACAGGCGCTCTCCATCCAATCTGAAAGAGCTATTTTGCAAAGAAAAATGGGCAAACATTTCATTTTCTAGATGTACAAAGCTGGTAGAGACATCCCCAAAAAGACTTGTAGCAAAAGGTGGTTCTACAAAGTATTGACTCGGGCTGAATAAAAATGCACGCTACACTTTTCACATATTTATTTGTAAAAAAAAAATTAAAACCATCTATCATTGTCTTTCCACTTCACAATTATGTGCCACTTTGTGTTGGTCTATCACATAAAAACACAATAAAATACAATTACGTTTTTGGTTGTAGCATGACAAGATGTGGAAAATTTCAAGGGGTATGAGTACTTTTTCAAGGCACTGTATGTGTGTCCACATATATCTTTATTTATAGATTTCTTTCTTCTCTATTACCCTCTTCCCACTTGGGATATCTAGGTATGTTGTGGCTATTTAGAGCGGGTATTCATGAATGACGTAATTTGTATAGCTGTATTTGTTTATGGTTCATGGAATGTGAAGTTTAAATCTAACAAATCCAGTAAAAATATTTATAACTGATCTGAAATTGGTCACAGCGTGTTATTTATTTAATTTTTGCATGGTCTTGCTGAATAAGTCTGGGAAGCCTTTTTACTGAGGTCCGGTTCACACTGATGCAAATTCTATATATATAGTACACCTGGTAACCCCTTCAATTTATTTGCCCTTTTTATCTTTTTGGGTGACACAGAATCCCTTTTTAGAGCTGACTTTGCTTTTAAATGTGCTGTTTTATTTTAGTTCTGATGTTTTACTTTTTTTATATTTTGTTTAAAAATATTTCTGTAGCCATTTTGTTGATTTTCAGGTTTTATAAATATTGTGTCTCTAGTATTATGTAGCTTGCATATATTGTTTTTAGAATTAGAATGTGACAGTTTTCAGTGTATGGTTTAGAAGGCTAAACATTCTCGCTATGGAGATTGTTGCTGATAGCCAAACCATGTACTGTGAGCAGCCAAGATGTTAGTTGGTATGGTAACCCTTGGAAACTCAGGAATCTTAGTATCATGTGCCTCAGACTCTCCCAGCCTTTAATAAAATCCGGAAGAGATGTAATGTGTCAGGGGGCAGAGCTTTGTGATGTCATCATGCTACGCGGAGTTAGGGTGCCATCTTGGGCTCCTATTTTTTTTTTCCATAATCGTGGATCAGTGCTGATACTATGCAATTGATTTTTGAAGCTCTGGGAGTGCATTTTCTCCTTAATATAATATAATATAATATGAAAATGTCCAAATTGGGCCCAAAGTGTCAATATTTTGCGGATGCTTTTTTAATTTTTATATGGAAACAACATTAAGACAATACAGACAAATTTATACAAACAAAATCACGTTAAAACACAACCCAAACCCCCCCCCCCCCCCTGCTCTTTGAGTATGTATGGAAGAGAAAAAATAAAAAAGACTGGACAAAAAAGAAAAACAGCATCCAATATTACAAAGTATATAGTACCTTTTAGTTTACGATACCTAGGACATGAATTGACACCATCTTGACCAGGTAGCATCAAACTTACTCATGGAATTCCTTAGGGAATATGTATGTTTTTCAAAAAGAATACTTCTATTGAGATCTAAGATCCACTCGGATACGGTCGGCACATGGGGAGAGGTCCACTTAAGAGCAATCTGTCTACGTGCATCAAAAAGTGAACGTCTTATAGTGTTACCAATAGAGGAGGTATAGATGGAAGTATCGCAGTATCCCAATAGGCACATAAGTGGTTCAACCGGAATATTGGTATCCAATAGTATCCAGTTGCTGCAAACATTGTGAAAAAATTTATAAGGACACTTTTTCGTCTGTTATAATCAGGGCGTGGGGCATTTGTTTGTGGGCGTGGTGTAGCGGGGATAAAAAAGTAGGATTTTTAAAACAGCTTACCTGTAAAATCCTTTTCTTGGAGTACATCACGGGACACAGAGCAGCATAGTCATTACTATGTGGGTTATATAGAATTACCTTCAGGTGCTGGCACTGGCAACTTCCAAAACAGGAAGTACCCTCCCCTATATAAGCCCCTCCCATCCGGGAGTACCTCAGTTTTTTGCCAGTGTCTAAGGTGTTGGCCAAGGTTAACATGTATTCATCTGGGCTTGTGTACAGGTTCTCTGGGCCTTAGCAAGCTATTCCGGATCCGACCAAAAAAGCTTGTAGCAAAGCAATACGTGTCCCCAAAAGAGGGGTGGGAGCTCTGTGTCCCGTGATGTACTCCAAGAAAAGGATTTTACAGGCAAGCTGTTTTAAAAATCCTACTTTCTTGTTCATACATCACGGGACACAGAGCAGCATAGTCATTACTATGTGGGATGTCCCAAAGCAATGCCAAATGAGGGGGGGGGATACACCATACATAAGCTGGGCGCCATCAGGCATGAGGATCTTTTGCGGCCTGCAACACACTGCGCCCAAAGGCGACATCCTCCTGACTTCTAACGTCCACCTGGTAGAACCTAGTAAACGTGTGTACTGAAGACCATGTTGCGGCCTTACAAATTTGAGCCAGGGAGGCCTGGTGATGCACTGCCCATGAAGTTCCAACTGCTCTCGTGGAGTGCGCCCTAACTTTGAACGGAGGCGGTCTACTTCTCAAGCCATAGGCTTGTATTATGACCTGTCGAATCCACTTGGCTAAAGTAGATTTTGATGCTGCCTGACACTTTCTGGGGCCTTCCGGCAGAACAAACAAACAGTGGCTTTTAGATAAGCTTTAACTGCTCTTACTACATCCAAAGAATGCAATAACTTTTCCTCTACCGAGCTTGGTTTGGGGAAAAAAGAAGGAAGAACCACATCCTGGTTCAAGTGAAACCTCGATACCACCTTAGGAAGAAAGGCTGGATGAGGACGTAATACTACTCTGTCCTTATGAATAACCAGATATGGCTCCTTACAGGACATGGCGGCTAATTCCGACACTCTTCTAGCCGAGCATATGGCTACTAAAAATATCAATTTTCTGGTGAGTAGAACCAAGGAAATGTGCCGCAAAGGTTCAAACGGCTGCTTCTGCAGAACCGACAGAACCAAATTTAGATCCCATGGGCATATGGGAGCTTTAATCGGTGGAATAATACGAGTCACCCCTTGCATAAAGGATTTGACAAGTGAATGCATAGCCAGGGGCCTTTGAAATAGTATTGATAAGGCCGAAACCTGGCCCTTGATAGTACTTAAGGCAAACTTCCTGTCTACAGCCCACTGCAGGAAGTCCAGAATTCTGCCTATAACGTACTTACGTGGATGCCATTTTCTGGCCTCGCACCAAGTGATGTACACCTTCCAAACTCTATAGTAGATCTGCCTGGATACAGGCTTCCTGGCATTGATTATAGTTGATACCACAGAGTTAGAGAGACCTCTCTTCTTTAGGATGTGGGATTCAATAGCCAGGCCGTTAAACTTAGAGTTAGTAAGGAAGGGTGGTATATCGGTCCTTGCGAAAGCAGGTCCGGACGACGTGGAAGGGTCCAAGGACTCCCCACAGACATTTTGATGATCTCCGCGTACCAGGCCCTTCGGGGCCACGCTGGAGCCACCAGGATCACCGGCTTCTTCTCCAACCTGACTCTGCGAAGGAGTCGAGGCAACAATTGTAGCGGAGGGAATGCATATATCAGTCTGAACTGATCCCAAGGGAACACCAGAGCATCCGAGCCGCAAGCGAGAGGGGTTCCCTTGTCCGGGAGACAAATCTGTCCACCTTTGCGTTGAATCTGGATGCTAGCAGATCTACATCCGGTGTTCCCCACCGCTGACATATTGCTCGGAAGACCTCGGGATGAAGGGACCATTCCCCTGGGCATAACTGTTGGCGACTCAGAAAGTCCGCCTTCCAATTCTCCACCCCTGGAATGAAGACAGCTGATATACATGGGACATGCTTTTCTGCCCATTCCAGGATGTGACTTACTTCCCTCTGGGCTGCACGACTCCTGGTGCCTCACTGATGATTGATATATGCCACTGCTGTGGCATTGTCTGATTGAATTCTGACAGGGGACCCTTGGAGTCTGGATGTCCAGGCTACTAGGGCATACCGGGCTGCTCGTATCTCTAAGAGATTGATGGGCAGGGTTTTTACTACATTTGACCATCTGCCCTGGAGAGACCATTGCTCCAGTACTGCCCCCCAGCCTATAAGGCTGGCATCTGTAGTGACCACCTTCCAAGATATCGGACTGAAGGGTTTTCCCTTCTGGAGATTCTGGGGGATCAACCACCAGCAGAGACTCTTCCGAACGGAAGGGGACAAAGCCATCGGGAAGTCTAGAGCCTGAATTTTTCCGTTCCAGGCTGACAATATGGCCCCCTGTAAATTCCTTGAGTGGAATTGGGCGTATGGCACAGCTTCGAATGATGCTACCATCTTTCCTAGCAGCCTCATGCACAGGCGTATGGACGGCTGTCTTTTTGCACAAAGCAGACGGACCAAGCCCCTCAAAGAGGATACCTTGTCTAGAGGTAAGAAAATCTTCCTCTGGTCTGAATCCAGCCGTAGCCCTAGATATACCAGGTTTTTCACTGGCTGTAGGGCTGACTTGTCCAGGTTGATGACCCAACCGTGAGATTCTAGATACTTGATTGTATCGACAATTACCACTTCTAGCTTGGCAACTGAGTGGTCCATCAACAACAGGTCGTCTAGGTATGCCAATATCGTTACACCTCGTGTTCTTAGATCGGCCAACAGTGGGGCCAGAATTTTTGTGAACACTCGTGGTGCTGTGGCCAGACCGAATGGTAAGGCTCTGAACTGAAAATGGCGCCCTTCTACTGCAAAGCGTAGAAATTTTTGATGACCTGGAAAGATGGGAACATGCAAGTAAGCATCTTTGATGTCGATCGAGGCTAACCATTCCTCCCCCTGTAGGGCAGCGGTGACCGATCGGATCGACTCCATCCGGAAAGACCGGACGTTTAGAAATTTGTTTAGACTCTTTAGGTCCAATATGGGTCTTATGTCCCCGTTTGGCTTCGGGACTGTGAAAAGGTTTGAGTAGAAACCCAACCCCCACTCTTCCATAGGAACCTCCATAATTACTCCTTGGAGCAATAGTTGTTCTAACGCCAATAGGAGAGACCCTCTTTTCAGAGGGTCTCTTGGCATGCCTGACCACATAAAATGGGAAGGAGGAGACTCTTTTAACTCCAACTTGTATCCCAGAGTTACTGCGGAGAGCACCCATCTGTCTTTGATCGTCTCCCGCCAGGTCTCTGCGAACAACTGAAGTCTTCCCCCCACCCGTTTGAGTGGGGGCAGCCCTTCATAGGCTTGACTTGGAGGCTGGTTTAGTACCCCTTCGGATCCAGGGTTTCTTATTACCCTGTGACTGTCCCTGATTTTTACCCCCTGAGTTTGACCGAGGAGGCCGTCGGAACTGCTTAGTAGCAGACGTCGCAGGGATAGGAGAGGTAGTCCTCTTAAAAGATGGACCCCTAGACCTCTTCTTACTCAGTAAGAGAGTACTTTTACCACTGGAAATCTTCTGGATATACTTATCCAGGTCCTCGCCAAAAAGGCGTTCCCCATGAAATGGGAAGCTAACTAAGAGCTTCTTACAGGGAGCTTCAGCAGACCAGTTTTTGAGCCACAGAAGCCTACGCATATGTACCAAAGACAGCGTGAGGCGGGAGGCCTGATGGATAGAATCCTTGATGGCGTCAACCGCAAAGCATAATGCTCTAGGCAGATCAGCCAGAGCCTGGGCCTGCTGGTCTGGCAAATCCCTCAGGACCATTTTCATTTGATCCTTTAAAGCTTGGCAGACCCCAATAGCTGCCACTGCTGGCTGTGTAACAGCCCCTGCTGTGGAAAAAGCAGATTTTAATAAAGATTCCAATTTTTTATCTACTGGATCTTTGAACATTTGAACATTATCTACTGGGCATGTCAGTGATTTGTTCACAGAAGAGATGGCTGCATCCACCGTAGGAACATTCCATCTCTGGGTGAACTTTTCCTCCATGGGATAGATCACCGGAAATTTCTTAGGCGGAACAAATAGTTTATCAGGATGTTCCCAGTCCTGGTATATAAGTCCTTCCAATAATGGATGTATTGGAAAGGAGCAATTAACCTGGGGAGCTTTTAGCGACCCCAATGAGGAGACAGCAGTAGTTGATGGTTCAACAAGAGGCATTTTAAATGCAGATCGAACCATGTCAGTTAGGGTCTGGACCCACAATCTTTCAGTCTGTGATGCTGAAAATGGTTCATCTACTGTCGATTCCTCAAAAACAGAGTTAACCTCCTCCTGATCCCCTTCAGGTAGGTCGGTCCCTTCCTGGGACTGTTGCTCTGCCAACAGGCACTCTAATGGAGGTGATGGAGATCTGGCGCGCTTTCTTTCCTGTAGAGAAGAAGCGATCAATGCTGCCAATCTCTGCTCCAATCCCTCCAGAGTTGAGGCAAAAACCTCCTCTGTTATATATGCAGGAGCAGGCGGACTGAGGAGAGCCGCAGCACCTGGCACTCCCGGGGGTTCCTTATGGGTATTAACCTCTGATTTCTCAGGGGAGGAGGGTGCAGATGACTGCTCCAGATCCTCAGAGCCCGATGGAGACCCCCTACACTTCCTGAGAGGTATATCTCAGAGTTTTTTAGGCGGCATATTCCTTAGTTCAAAGCTGAGGTATTCCAGCCGCAATACACCCCTTACTGAAATAGTCTAATGCAATTTGCTGCTATGTACATCAGTGGGTGTCTACTAATGCGTCTTTCTGGGGATGCCTGTATCAACCGCCCGCTGTAAGCCCCTATACCATGCTACCAGCTCCTTTTCATGCTCTGTGTCCATAGCAAGCAGCGTGGACTGAGTCCTTTTATCTTGCTGAGACGCCCGCACATGCGCAGAAGCGCTGGGCGCACAGAGCGCGTCATCCGCCAGGCTCCGCCCACTTTTTGAAGCTAAATCTATAAAAAGAAAGCGTGTGTGCGCGCGCGCGCGTGCACGTGTGCGCTCTTGGCGCCCTGTAGGGAGAGGAGCCAGGGTCCCTGTTTCACCAGGACTCGGGGATGGAAGGAAACTACTTGGCAGCATGACAGAGGAATGCAGCTTCCCTGATAGAGAGCTCACTCATCTGCCTGGACTTTCACCATGGAAGGAATAGTCCCAAGAAAAAAAAAGACGTTCCACAGCGGCCTCTAGTGGACAAACACAGCTACCGCACTTTTGTCTTTTTTTTTTTTTTTTAAAACCTCCTTTATGAAAAACATTTCCAGGTTTACAGTTTTTAAAACTTCCTTTATGAAAAGACATTTCTAGGATTTCTTAGGCATATACAGCTATTAGCGGGAATACCTTTTAGGTAACAGGCAGAAAGACATATTAGGCTTGGGGGTCCCCTCAATAGAACCAAGTTCCTGAGGGGCCCCCACTTACCTTTTCCCCGCCGCAGGACTTTGTTTGGTCCACAGAAGCCCAAACTTCACCTCTCACGGCAGGCATTGTACTAGACCTTCAGGGACCGGGTTCCCAAGGATTCCACTCCCCTGGACCTGTATAGCACCCTGCACAGATAGCCTCTTGGTTTTGGGTATGACCAGAGCTCTGGATCCCAGGGTCCAGCCCTCCTAAGAGAGGCATTACAGGCAAAACCTTGCTCTTCTCTGCAAGGCCCGGGTACCGACCGTTTAGCTATGAAGCTTTTTTGGTCGGATCCGGAATAGCTTGCTAAGGCCCAGAGAACCTGTACACAAGCCCAGATGAATACATGTTAACCTTGGCCAACACCTTAGACACTGGCAAAAAACTGAGGTACTCCCGGATGGGAGGGGCTTATATAGGGGAGGGTACTTCTTGTTTTGGAAGTTGCCAGTGCCAGCACCTGAAGGTAATTCTATATAACCCACATAGTAATGACTATGCTGCTCTGTGTCCCGTGATGTATGAACAAGAAACATGGCGTGCCACATTGAAAAATTGGCGTGGTTTAAACTAAATATTGGGCGTGGTTCAAATGGGGGTGTGGTTTGAGTCTGAGATGAACGAGGGATGGAGGGAGAGAAGGAGAGAAAGGAAAGAGGGATGAAGGGACAGCAGGCCCAGATCCTACACCACAATAGCAATATGTGTATTCCAGAAAGTTTAACAATCAGCAGATAAAGATACTCCAAACACCTGATGTTAGCGCTTCAATCATCACGGCACCATGGTTGTTATGGTGTCAGGATGATTGAAGTGCATTTATTTCTAATATTACATTGTAATATAAAATGAAATAGTTCAACTCACCATAATGCTGAATCAGTGGAAGCCCTGAGTGTGTCACTTGCCACGTCACCTGCCACTAGATGCCATCAGGTGTCCCCAGCAGAGTCCCTCCTTACATCACAGGTGTCCCCAGCAGAGTCCCTCCTTACATCACAGGTGTCCCCAGCAGAGTCCCTCCTTACATCACAGGTGTCCCCAGCAGAGTCCCTCCTTACATCACAGGTGTCCCCAGCAGAGTCCCTCCTTACATCACAGGTGTCCCCAGCAGAGTCCCTCCTTACATCACAGGTGTCCCCAGCAGAGTCCCTCCTTACTTACATCACAGGTGTCCCCAGCAGAGTCCCTCCTTGCTTACATCACAGGTGTCCCCAGCAGAGTCCCTCCTTACATCACAGGTGTCCCCAGCAGAGTCCCTCCTTACATCACAGGTGTCCCCAGCAGAGTCCCTCCTTACATCACAGGTGTCCCTAGCAGAGTCCCTCCTTACATGACAGGTGTCCCCAGCAGAGTCCCTCCTTACATGACAGGTGTCCCCAGCAGAGTCCCTCCTTACATGACAGGTGTCCCCAGCAGAGTCCCTCCTTACATGACAGGTGTCCCCAGCAGAGTCCCTCCTTACATGACAGGTGTCCCCAGCAGAGTCCCTCCTTACATCACAGGTGTCCCCAGCAGAGTCCCTCCTTACATCACAGGTGTCCCTAGCAGAGTCCCTCCTTACATGACAGGTGTCCCCAGCAGAGTCCCTCCTTACATGACAGGTGTCCCCAGCAGAGTCCCTCCTTACATGACAGGTGTCCCCAGCAGAGTCCCTCCTTACATGACAGGTGTCCCCAGCAGAGTCCCTCCTTACATCACAGGTGTCCCCAGCAGAGTCCCTCCTTACATGACAGGTGTCCCCAGCAGAGTCCCTCCTTACATGACAGATGTCCCCAGCAGAGTCCCTCCTTACATGACAGATGTCCCCAGCAGAGTCCCTCCTTACATGACAGATGTCCCCAGCAGAGTCCCTCCTTACATGACAGATGTCCCCAGCAGAGTCCCTCCTTACATGACAGGTGTCCCCAGCAGAGTCCCTCCTTACATGACAGGTGTCCCCAGCAGAGTCCCTCCTTACATGACAGGTGTCCCCAGCAGAGTCCCTCCTTACATGACAGGTGTCCCCAGCAGAGTCCCTCCTTACATGACAGGTGTCCCCAGCAGAGTCCCTCCTTACATGACAGGTGTCCCCAGCAGAGTCCCTCCTTACATGACAGGTGTCCCCAGCAGAGTCCCTCCTTACATGACAGGTGTCCCCAGCAGAGTCCCTCCTTACATGACAGGTGTCCCCAGCAGAGTCCCTCCTTACATGACAGGTGTCCCCAGCAGAGTCCCTCCTTACATGACAGGTGTCCCCAGCAGAGTCCCTCCTTACATGACAGGTGTCCCCAGCAGAGTCCCTCCTTACATCACAGGTGTCCCCAGCAGAGTCCCTCCTTACATCACAGGTGTCCCCAGCAGAGTCCCTCCTTACATCACAGGTGTCCCCAGCAGAGTCCCTCCTTACATCACAGGTGTCCCCAGCAGAGTCCCTCCTTACACGACAGGTGTCCCCAGCAGAGTCCCTCCTTACACGACAGGTGTCCCCAGCAGAGTCCCTCCTTACACGACAGGTGTCCCCAGCAGAGTCCCTCCTTACACGACAGGTGTCCCCAGCAGAGTCCCTCCTTACACGACAGGCGTCCCCAGCAGATTCCCTCCTTACACGACAGGCGTCCCCAGCAGAGTCCCTCCTTACACGACAGGCGTCCCCAGCAGAGTCCCTCCTTACACGACAGGCGTCCCCAGCAGAGTCCCTCCTTACACGACAGGCGTCCCCAGCAGAGTCCCTCCTTACACGACAGGCGTCCCCAGCAGAGTCCCTCCTTACACGACAGGCGTCCCCAGCAGAGTCCCTCCTTACACGACAGGCGTCCCCAGCAGAGTCCCTCCTTACACGACAGGCGTCCCCAGCAGAGTCCCCCCTTACACGACAGGCGTCCCCAGCAGAGTCCCCCCTTACACGACAGGCGTCCCCAGCAGAGTCCCCCCTTACACGACAGGCGTCCCCAGCAGAGTCCCCCCTTACACGACAGGCGTCCCCAGCAGAGTCCCCCCTTACACGACAGGCGTCCCCAGCAGAGTCCCCCCTTACACGACAGGCGTCCCCAGCAGAGTCCCCCCTTACACGACAGGCGTCCCCAGCAGAGTCCCCCCTTACACGACAGGCGTCTCCAGCAGAGTCCCCCCTTACACGACAGGCGTCTCCAGCAGAGTCCCCCCTTACACGACAGGCGTCCCCAGCAGAGTCCCCCCTTACACGACAGGCGTCCCCAGCAGAGTCCCCCCTTACACGACAGGCGTCCCCAGCAGAGTCCCCCCTTACACGACAGGCGTCCCCAGCAGAGTCCCCCCTTACACGACAGGCGTCCCCAGCAGAGTCCCCCCTTACACGACAGGCGTCCCCAGCAGAGTCCCCCCTTACACGACAGGCGTCCCCAGCAGAGTCCCCCCTTACACGACAGGCGTCCCCAGCAGAGTCCCCCCTTACACGACAGGCGTCCCCAGCAGAGTCCCCCCTTACACGACAGGCGTCCCCAGCAGAGTCCCCCCTTACACGACAGGCGTCCCCAGCAGAGTCCCCCCTTACACGACAGGCGTCCCCAGCAGAGTCCCCCCTTACACGACAGGCGTCCCCAGCAGAGTCCCCCCTTACACGACAGGCGTCCCCAGCAGAGTCCCCCCTTACACGACAGGCGTCCCCAGCAGAGTCCCCCCTTACACGACAGGCGTCCCCAGCAGAGTCCCCCCTTACACGACAGGCGTCCCCAGCAGAGTCCCCCCTTACACGACAGGCGTCCCCAGCAGAGTCCCCCCTTACACGACAGGCGTCCCCAGCAGAGTCCCCCCTTACACGACAGGCGTCCCCAGCAGAGTCCCCCCTTACACGACAGGCGTCCCCAGCAGAGTCCCCCCTTACACGACAGGCGTCCCCAGCAGAGTCCCCCCTTACACGACAGGCGTCCCCAGCAGAGTCCCCCCTTACACGACAGGCGTCCCCAGCAGAGTCCCCCCTTACACGACAGGCGTCCCCAGCAGAGTCCCCCCTTACACGACAGGCGTCCCCAGCAGAGTCCCCCCTTACACGACAGGCGTCCCCAGCAGAGTCCCCCCTTACACGACAGGCGTCCCCAGCAGAGTCCCCCCTTACACGACAGGCGTCCCCAGCAGAGTCCCCCCTTACACGACAGGCGTCCCCAGCAGAGTCCCCCCTTACACGACAGGCGTCCCCAGCAGAGTCCCCCCTTACACGACAGGCGTCCCCAGCAGAGTCCCCCCTTACACGACAGGCGTCCCCAGCAGAGTCCCCCCTTACACGACAGGCGTCCCCAGCAGAGTCCCCCCTTACACGACAGGCGTCCCCAGCAGAGTCCCCCCCTTACACGACAGGCGTCCCCAGCAGAGTCCCCCCTTACACGACAGGCGTCCCCAGCAGAGTCCCCCCTTACACGACAGGCGTCCCCAGCAGAGTCCCCCCTTACACGACAGGCGTCCCCAGCAGAGTCCCCCCTTACACGACAGGCGTCCCCAGCAGAGTCCCCCCTTACACGACAGGCGTCCCCAGCAGAGTCCCCCCCTTACACGACAGGCGTCCCCAGCAGAGTCCCCCCTTACACGACAGGCGTCCCCAGCAGAGTCCCCCCTTACACGACAGGCGTCCCCAGCAGAGTCCCCCCTTACACGACAGGCGTCCCCAGCAGAGTCCCCCCTTACACGACAGGCGTCCCCAGCAGAGTCCCCCCTTACACGACAGGCGTCCCCAGCAGAGTCCCCCCTTACACGACAGGCGTCCCCAGCAGAGTCCCCCCTTACACGACAGGCGTCCCCAGCAGAGTCCCCCCTTACACGACAGGCGTCCCCAGCAGAGTCCCCCCTTACACGACAGGCGTCCCCAGCAGAGTCCCCCCTTACACGACAGGCGTCCCCAGCAGAGTCCCCCCTTACACGACAGGCGTCCCCAGCAGAGTCCCCCCTTACACGACAGGCGTCCCCAGCAGAGTCCCCCCTTACACGACAGGCGTCCCCAGCAGAGTCCCCCCCTTACACGACAGGCGTCCCCAGCAGAGTCCCCCCTTACACGACAGGCGTCCCCAGCAGAGTCCCCCCTTACACGACAGGCGTCCCCAGCAGAGTCCCCCCTGACACGACAGGCGTCCCCAGCAGAGTCCCCCCTGACACGACAGGCGTCCCCAGCAGAGTCCCCCCTGACACGACAGGCGTCCCCAGCAGAGTCCCCCCTGACACGACAGGCGTCCCCAGCAGAGTCCCCCCTGACACGACAGGCGTCCCCAGCAGAGTCCCCCCTGACACGACAGGCGTCCCCAGCAGAGTCCCCCCTGACACGACAGGCGTCCCCAGCAGAGTCCCCCCTGACACGACAGGCGTCCCCAGCAGAGTCCCCCCTGACACGACAGGCGTCCCCAGCAGAGTCCCCCCTGACACGACAGGCGTCCCCAGCAGAGTCCCCCCTGACACGACAGGCGTCCCCAGCAGAGTCCCCCCTGACACGACAGGCGTCCCCAGCAGAGTCCCCCCTGACACGACAGGCGTCCCCAGCAGAGTCCCCCCTGACACGACAGGCGTCCCCAGCAGAGTCCCCCCTGACACGACAGGCGTCCCCAGCAGAGTCCCCCCTGACACGACAGGCGTCCCCAGCAGAGTCCCCCCTGACACGACAGGCGTCCCCAGCAGAGTCCCCCCTGACACGACAGGCGTCCCCAGCAGAGTCCCCCCTGACACGACAGGCGTCCCCAGCAGAGTCCCCCCTGACACGACAGGCGTCCCCAGCAGAGTCCCCCCTGACACGACAGGCGTCCCCAGCAGAGTCCCCCCTGACACGACAGGCGTCCCCAGCAGAGTCCCCCCTGACACGACAGGCGTCCCCAGCAGAGTCCCCCCTGACACGACAGGCGTCCCCAGCAGAGTCCCCCCTGACACGACAGGCGTCCCCAGCAGAGTCCCCCCTGACACGACAGGCGTCCCCAGCAGAGTCCCCCCTGACACGACAGGCGTCCCCAGCAGAGTCCCCCCTGACACGACAGGCGTCCCCAGCAGAGTCCCCCCTGACACGACAGGCGTCCCCAGCAGAGTCCCCCCTGACACGACAGGCGTCCCCAGCAGAGTCCCCCCTGACACGACAGGCGTCCCCAGCAGAGTCCCCCCTGACACGACAGGCGTCCCCAGCAGAGTCCCCCCCTGACACGACAGGCGTCCCCAGCAGAGTCCCCCCTGACACGACAGGCGTCCCCAGCAGAGTCCCCCCTGACACGACAGGCGTCCCCAGCAGAGTCCCCCCTGACACGACAGGCGTCCCCAGCAGAGTCCCCCCTGACACGACAGGCGTCCCCAGCAGAGTCCCCCCTGACACGACAGGCGTCCCCAGCAGAGTCCCCCCTGACACGACAGGCGTCCCCAGCAGAGTCCCCCCTGACACGACAGGCGTCCCCAGCAGAGTCCCCCCTGACACGACAGGCGTCCCCAGCAGAGTCCCCCCTGACACGACAGGCGTCCCCAGCAGAGTCCCCCCTGACACGACAGGCGTCCCCAGCAGAGTCCCCCCTGACACGACAGGCGTCCCCAGCAGAGTCCCCCCTGACACGACAGGCGTCCCCAGCAGAGTCCCCCCTGACACGACAGGCCGTCCCCAGCAGAGTCCCCCCTGACACGACAGGCGTCCCCAGCAGAGTCCCCCCTGACACGACAGGCGTCCCCAGCAGAGTCCCCCCTGACACGACAGGCGTCCCCAGCAGAGTCCCCCCCTGACACGACAGGCGTCCCCAGCAGAGTCCCCCCTGACACGACAGGCGTCCCCAGCAGAGTCCCCCTGACACGACAGGCGTCCCCAGCAGAGTCCCCCCTGACACGACAGGCGTCCCCAGCAGAGTCCCCCCTGACACGACAGGCGTCCCCAGCAGAGTCCCCCCTGACACGACAGGCGTCCCCAGCAGAGTCCCCCCTGACACGACAGGCGTCCCCAGCAGAGTCCCCCCTGACACGACAGGCGTCCCCAGCAGAGTCCCCCCTGACACGACAGGCGTCCCCAGCAGAGTCCCCCCCTGACACGACAGGCGTCCCCAGCAGAGTCCCCCCTGACACGACAGGCGTCCCCAGCAGAGTCCCCCCTGACACGACAGGCGTCCCCAGCAGAGTCCCCCCTGACACGACAGGCCTCCCCAGCAGAGTCCCCCCTGACACGACAGGCCTCCCCCCTGACACGACAGGCGTCCCCCTGACACGACAGGCGTCCCCCCCTGACACGACAGGCGTCCCCCCCTGACACGACAGGCGTCCCCCCTGACACGACAGGCGTCCCCCCTGACACGGCAGGCGTCCCCAGCAGAGTCCCCCCTGACACGGCAGGCGTCCCCAGCAGAGTCCCCCCTGACACGGCAGGCGTCCCCAGCAGAGTCCCCCCTGACACGGCAGGCGTCCCCAGCAGAGTCCCCCCCTGACACGGCAGGCGTCCCCAGCAGAGTCCCCCCTGACACGGCAGGCGTCCCCAGCAGAGTCCCCCCTGACACGGCAGGCGTCCCCAGCAGAGTCCCCCCTGACACGGCAGGCGTCCCCAGCAGAGTCCCCCCTGACACGGCAGGCGTCCCCAGCAGAGTCCCCCCTGACACGGCAGGCGTCCCCAGCAGAGTCCCCCCTGACACGGCAGGCGTCCCCAGCAGAGTCCCCCCTGACACGGCAGGCGTCCCCAGCAGAGTCCCCCCTGACACGGCAGGCGTCCCCAGCAGAGTCCCCCCTGACACGGCAGGCGTCCCCAGCAGAGTCCCCCCTGACACGGCAGGCGTCCCCAGCAGAGTCCCCCCTGACACGGCAGGCGTCCCCAGCAGAGTCCCCCCTGACACGGCAGGCGTCCCCAGCAGAGTCCCCCCTGACACGGCAGGCGTCCCCAGCAGAGTCCCCCCTGACACGGCAGGCGTCCCCAGCAGAGTCCCCCCTGACACGGCAGGCGTCCCCAGCAGAGTCCCCCCTGACACGGCAGGCGTCCCCAGCAGAGTCCCCCCTGACACGGCAGGCGTCCCCAGCAGAGTCCCCCCTGACAGGGCAGGCGTCCCCAGCAGAGTCCCCCCTGACAGGGCAGGCGTCCCCAGCAGAGTCCCCCCTGACAGGGCAGGCGTCCCCAGCAGAGTCCCCCCTGACAGGGCAGGCGTCCCCAGCAGAGTCCCCCTGACAGGGCAGGCGTCCCCAGCAGAGTCCCCCCTGACAGGGCAGGCGTCCCCAGCAGAGTCGCCCCTGACAGGGCAGGCGTCCCCAGCAGAGTCGCCCCTGACAGGGCAGGCGTCCCCAGCAGAGTCGCCCCTGACAGGGCAGGCGTCCCCAGCAGAGTCGCCCCTGACAGGGCAGGCGTCCCCAGCAGAGTCGCCCCTGACAGGGCAGGCGTCCCCAGCAGAGTCGCCCCTGACAGGGCAGGCGTCCCCAGCAGAGTCGCCCCTGACAGGGCAGGCGTCCCCAGCAGAGTCGCCCCTGACAGGGCAGGCGTCCCCAGCAGAGTCGCCCCTGACAGGGCAGGCGTCCCCAGCAGAGTCGCCCCTGACAGGGCAGGCGTCCCCAGCAGAGTCGCCCCTGACAGGGCAGGCGTCCCCAGCAGAGTCGCCCCTGACAGGGCAGGCGTCCCCAGCAGAGTCGCCCCTGACAGGGCAGGCGTCCCCAGCAGAGTCGCCCCTGACAGGGCAGGCGTCCCCAGCAGAGTCGCCCCTGACAGGGCAGGCGTCCCCAGCAGAGTCGCCCCTGACAGGGCAGGCGTCCCCAGCAGAGTCGCCCCTGACAGGGCAGGCGTCCCCAGCAGAGTCGCCCCTGACAGGGCAGGCGTCCCCAGCAGAGTCGCCCCTGACAGGGCAGGCGTCCCCAGCAGAGTCGCCCCTGACAGGGCAGGCGTCCCCAGCAGAGTCGCCCCTGACAGGGCAGGCGTCCCCAGCAGAGTCGCCCCTGACAGGGCAGGCGTCCCCAGCAGAGTCGCCCCTGACAGGGCAGGCGTCCCCAGCAGAGTCGCCCCTGACAGGGCAGGCGTCCCCAGCAGAGTCGCCCCTGACAGGGCAGGCGTCCCCAGCAGAGTCGCCCCTGACAGGGCAGGCGTCCCCAGCAGAGTCGCCCCTGACAGGGCAGGCGTCCCCAGCAGAGTCGCCCCTGACAGGGCAGGCGTCCCCAGCAGAGTCGCCCCTGACAGGGCAGGCGTCCCCAGCAGAGTCGCCCCTGACAGGGCAGGCGTCCCCAGCAGAGTCGCCCCTGACAGGGCAGGCGTCCCCAGCAGAGTCGCCCCTGACAGGGCAGGCGTCCCCAGCAGAGTCGCCCCTGACAGGGCAGGCGTCCCCAGCAGAGTCGCCCCTGACAGGGCAGGCGTCCCCAGCAGAGTCGCCCCTGACAGGGCAGGCGTCCCCAGCAGAGTCGCCCCTGACAGGGCAGGCGTCCCCAGCAGAGTCGCCCCTGACAGGGCAGGCGTCCCCAGCAGAGTCGCCCCTGACAGGGCAGGCGTCCCCCAGCAGAGTCGCCCCTGACAGGGCAGGCGTCCCCAGCAGAGTCGCCCCTGACAGGGCAGGCGTCCCCAGCAGAGTCGCCCCTGACAGGGCAGGCGTCCCCAGCAGAGTCGCCCCTGACAGGGCAGGCGTCCCCAGCAGAGTCGCCCCTGACAGGGCAGGCGTCCCCAGCAGAGTCGCCCCTGACAGGGCAGGCGTCCCCAGCAGAGTCGCCCCTGACAGGGCAGGCGTCCCCAGCAGAGTCGCCCCTGACAGGGCAGGCGTCCCCAGCAGAGTCGCCCCTGACAGGGCAGGCGTCCCCAGCAGAGTCGCCCCTGACAGGGCAGGCGTCCCCAGCAGAGTCGCCCCTGACAGGGCAGGCGTCCCCAGCAGAGTCGCCCCTGACAGGGCAGGCGTCCCCAGCAGAGTCGCCCCTGACAGGGCAGGCGTCCCCAGCAGAGTCGCCCCTGACAGGGCAGGCGTCCCCAGCAGAGTCGCCCCTGACAGGGCAGGCGTCCCCAGCAGAGTCGCCCCTGACAGGGCAGGCGTCCCCAGCAGAGTCGCCCCTGACAGGGCAGGCGTCCCCAGCAGAGTCGCCCCTGACAGGGCAGGCGTCCCCAGCAGAGTCGCCCCTGACAGGGCAGGCGTCCCCAGCAGAGTCGCCCCTGACAGGGCAGGCGTCCCCAGCAGAGTCGCCCCTGACAGGGCAGGCGTCCCCAGCAGAGTCGCCCCTGACAGGGCAGGCGTCCCCAGCAGAGTCGCCCCTGACAGGGCAGGCGTCCCCAGCAGAGTCGCCCCTGACAGGGCAGGCGTCCCCAGCAGAGTCGCCCCTGACAGGGCAGGCGTCCCCAGCAGAGTCGCCCCTGACAGGGCAGGCGTCCCCAGCAGAGTCGCCCCTGACAGGGCAGGCGTCCCCAGCAGAGTCGCCCCTGACAGGGCAGGCGTCCCCAGCAGAGTCGCCCCTGACAGGGCAGGCGTCCCCAGCAGAGTCGCCCCTGACAGGGCAGGCGTCCCCAGCAGAGTCGCCCCTGACAGGGCAGGCGTCCCCAGCAGAGTCGCCCCTGACAGGGCAGGCGTCCCCAGCAGAGTCGCCCCTGACAGGGCAGGCGTCCCCAGCAGAGTCGCCCCTGACAGGGCAGGCGTCCCCAGCAGAGTCGCCCCTGACAGGGCAGGCGTCCCCAGCAGAGTCGCCCCTGACAGGGCAGGCGTCCCCAGCAGAGTCGCCCCTGACAGGGCAGGCGTCCCCAGCAGAGTCGCCCCTGACAGGGCAGGCGTCCCCAGCAGAGTCGCCCCTGACAGGGCAGGCGTCCCCAGCAGAGTCGCCCCTGACAGGGCAGGCGTCCCCAGCAGAGTCGCCCCTGACAGGGCAGGCGTCCCCAGCAGAGTCGCCCCTGACAGGGCAGGCGTCCCCAGCAGAGTCGCCCCTGACAGGGCAGGCGTCCCCAGCAGAGTCGCCCCTGACAGGGCAGGCGTCCCCAGCAGAGTCGCCCCTGACAGGGCAGGCGTCCCCAGCAGAGTCGCCCCTGACAGGGCAGGCGTCCCCAGCAGAGTCGCCCCTGACAGGGCAGGCGTCCCCAGCAGAGTCGCCCCTGACAGGGCAGGCGTCCCCAGCAGAGTCGCCCCTGACAGGGCAGGCGTCCCCAGCAGAGTCGCCCCTGACAGGGCAGGCGTCCCCAGCAGAGTCGCCCCTGACAGGGCAGGCGTCCCCAGCAGAGTCGCCCCTGACAGGGCAGGCGTCCCCAGCAGAGTCGCCCCTGACAGGGCAGGCGTCCCCAGCAGAGTCGCCCCTGACAGGGCAGGCGTCCCCAGCAGAGTCGCCCCTGACAGGGCAGGCGTCCCCAGCAGAGTCGCCCCTGACAGGGCAGGCGTCCCCAGCAGAGTCGCCCCTGACAGGGCAGGCGTCCCCAGCAGAGTCGCCCCTGACAGGGCAGGCGTCCCCAGCAGAGTCGCCCCTGACAGGGCAGGCGTCCCCAGCAGAGTCGCCCCTGACAGGGCAGGCGTCCCCAGCAGAGTCGCCCCTGACAGGGCAGGCGTCCCCAGCAGAGTCGCCCCTGACAGGGCAGGCGTCCCCAGCAGAGTCGCCCCTGACAGGGCAGGCGTCCCCAGCAGAGTCGCCCCTGACAGGGCAGGCGTCCCCAGCAGAGTCGCCCCTGACAGGGCAGGCGTCCCCAGCAGAGTCGCCCCTGACAGGGCAGGCGTCCCCAGCAGAGTCGCCCCTGACAGGGCAGGCGTCCCCAGCAGAGTCGCCCCTGACAGGGCAGGCGTCCCCAGCAGAGTCGCCCCTGACAGGGCAGGCGTCCCCAGCAGAGTCGCCCCTGACAGGGCAGGCGTCCCCAGCAGAGTCGCCCCTGACAGGGCAGGCGTCCCCAGCAGAGTCGCCCCTGACAGGGCAGGCGTCCCCAGCAGAGTCGCCCCTGACAGGGCAGGCGTCCCCAGCAGAGTCGCCCCTGACAGGGCAGGCGTCCCCAGCAGAGTCGCCCCTGACAGGGCAGGCGTCCCCAGCAGAGTCGCCCCTGACAGGGCAGGCGTCCCCAGCAGAGTCGCCCCTGACAGGGCAGGCGTCCCCAGCAGAGTCGCCCCTGACAGGGCAGGCGTCCCCAGCAGAGTCGCCCCTGACAGGGCAGGCGTCCCCAGCAGAGTCGCCCCTGACAGGGCAGGCGTCCCCAGCAGAGTCGCCCCTGACAGGGCAGGCGTCCCCAGCAGAGTCGCCCCTGACAGGGCAGGCGTCCCCAGCAGAGTCGCCCCTGACAGGGCAGGCGTCCCCAGCAGAGTCGCCCCTGACAGGGCAGGCGTCCCCAGCAGAGTCGCCCCTGACAGGGCAGGCGTCCCCAGCAGAGTCGCCCCTGACAGGGCAGGCGTCCCCAGCAGAGTCGCCCCTGACAGGGCAGGCGTCCCCAGCAGAGTCGCCCCTGACAGGGCAGGCGTCCCCAGCAGAGTCGCCCCTGACAGGGCAGGCGTCCCCAGCAGAGTCGCCCCTGACAGGGCAGGCGTCCCCAGCAGAGTCGCCCCTGACAGGGCAGGCGTCCCCAGCAGAGTCGCCCCTGACAGGGCAGGCGTCCCCAGCAGAGTCGCCCCTGACAGGGCAGGCGTCCCCAGCAGAGTCGCCCCTGACAGGGCAGGCGTCCCCAGCAGAGTCGCCCCTGACAGGGCAGGCGTCCCCAGCAGAGTCGCCCCTGACAGGGCAGGCGTCCCCAGCAGAGTCGCCCCTGACAGGGCAGGCGTCCCCAGCAGAGTCGCCCCTGACAGGGCAGGCGTCCCCAGCAGAGTCGCCCCTGACATTTGCAGGAGCTCCTTTCTGCATGATTTGATCTCCGCCGACTACCGCCATTAAGAAGACTGGCTGTCCGTCCTCGTGGAGGACAAGCTTGGCAGGTCTCTTTCCCCATGTGTTCAGTGGAGAGGGGAGGGGCCTCTGATCCATGCAGCTAACCGGCTTCATTGTGCAAGCGAATTGTATACACTGAAGAGAGAAGCCGATTAGCTGCATGGATCAGAGGCCCCTCCCCTCTCCACTGAACACACGGGGAAAGAGACCTCCTAGCCAGAGGAGATGATCTTGCGGCAGTTTTTTCATAGCCAAAAGCAGCAGCCAGTGCCAAAACAGTCCCGATTATTCTCGGGACAAAAGCAAAAAATCTGGATTTTGAGCGGGACGCGCACAGAATGGGACGAGGGTCCAATTTTTGGGATTGTCCCGGGAAAATCAGGACTGTTGGCAAGTATGTCAATAGGGTTTAGGTGTGGAGATCTGCTTGACCAGTCCATCACCTATACCCTCAGCTTCTTTTGCAAGGTAGTGGTCATCTTGGAGGGGTGTTTGGGGTCATTCTCATGTTGGAATACTGCCCTGCGGCCCAGTCTCCGAAGGCAGGGGATCATGCTCTGCTTCAGTATGTCACAGTACATGTTGGCATTCATGGTTCCCTCAATGAACTGTATCTCCCCAGTGCCGGCAGCACTCATGCAGCCTCAGACCATGACACTCCCACCACCATGCTTGACTGTAGGCAAGACACACTTGTCTTTGTACTCCTCACCTGGTTGCTGCCACACGCGCCTGACACCATCTGAACCAAATAAGTTTATCTTGTTCTCATCAGACCATAGGACATGGTCCCAGTAATCTATGTCCTTAATCTGCTTGTCTTCTGCAAACTGTTTGCGGGCTTTCCTTGTGCATAATTTTTAGAAGAGGCTTCTTTCTGGGACGCCATGCAGACCAATTTTATGCAGTGTGTGTCGTATGGTCTGTGCACTGACAGGCTGACCCCCCCACCCCTTCAACCTCTGCAGCAATGCTGGCAGCACTCATACGTCTTTTTCCCAAAGACAACCTCTGGATATGATGCTGAGCATGTGCACTCCGCTTCTTTGGTGGACTATGGCGAGGCCTGTTCTGAGTGGAGTCTGTCTTGTTAAACCATACAATTTGGACATTTTCACTTAGGGGTATACTCATTTTTGTTGCCAGCGGTTTAGACATTAATAGCAGTGTGTTGAGTTATTTTGAGGGGACAGCAAATTTACAGTGTTATACAAGCTGTACATTTACTACTTTAGATTGTAGTAAAGTGTAATTTCTTTAGTGTTGTCACATGAAAAAAATATAATAAAATATTTACAAAAATGTGAGGGGTGTACTCACTTTTGTGAGATACTGTAAATCTAAGAGCTGTATGACCACCTTACATAGTGGTGAGGTCCAATCTGGAAGGTGAGGGCACATCTATCTGTGTTATTTGTGTGTGCATGGTCATACGCTGAGAGGATTTGACGCTTAAAGTCGTTGTAAAGGCAGAAGGTTTTTATCCTAATGCATATGCAAAACCTTCTGTGTGCAGCAACCCCATCACCCCCCCAATACTTACCTGAGGTCCACCTAGATCCATTGATATTGCAGGAGTGTCTCGGCTGCCCGGGACTCCCCTCCTCATTGGCTGAGACAGCAGCATGGCGCCATTGGCTCCGCTGCTGCCAATCAAAGTCAGTGAGCCAATGAGAGAAATGGGGCAGGGCTGGGTCATGACTCAGTGTCAGAATGGACACAGGGAACTGTGGCTC